>CM017321.1:24011401-24323269 GCA_006937295.1 Carpinus fangiana
TTTTTTTTTTTTTTTTTGCTGTTTTCCTATCCAAGTTCCACATGGCACCCCAAAAAAAAGAACAAAAAAATCTTATCTCCTACTTACGCAAGTTACATCTCGGCACCCTCCAAAAAAATTTAATGATACCCCCAATATGAATTGCCTGACTCTACCATTGATAATAGGTGATTGTAATTATATTATCTTGTATATTATTGTGTTACAATTTATTTGCATTTGGGTGTGCTAGGAAAGTAAGTAGACCTTGAGAATTATTAGTTATTATTCACTACTTTCCTTCACATGATTCCCTTTGAAGTACATGAAAATAAATAAAAGGGGAGAGAAAACAAAAACCCAGCAGCCACACAGGGGAGGAGGGTTGGCCGTTTGGCTGCCTCCATCCTCCCCCTGTCCTCTTCGCTCCGGTGCTAGTACCTGATGCCCTAGTCCCCGTGCCTCCTCTCTTCCCCTTCCCCCCCCCCCCCCTCTTTTTTTTTCGTTTTTGCCCTTCCCGGTTGTTTTCCTTCCCCTACCTTCCTTTTTCTACAGTGGCCTCCTTGGCATGTTTGTCGCTCTCTATGGGTTCGGCTTGTTGGGGTTTTTCACTCAAACTCTCCCCCCCAGATTTTGATTGTGATTGCCGCCGATCTGT
Source organism: Carpinus fangiana (assembly GCA_006937295.1). Lineage (NCBI taxonomy): Eukaryota > Viridiplantae > Streptophyta > Magnoliopsida > Fagales > Betulaceae > Carpinus > Carpinus fangiana. Next base: position 24,012,039 of record CM017321.1, read on the forward strand.
GTTACCGATTCGCTGCCCGCTATCGGGTCTTTTCACGCTTCCCCATCTCGTTGAGCTTCCAACGCCCCTTCCACGGCGGTATCCGGCCTGCATGGGTCCGGTTCCTTTCCGGCTGCCGTTTTACCCACTTTGGGCTCCATTCCTGCTTTTTCCCTGTTTTGTTGATTTCTTGTTGTTTTTCGTTTTTTCCTATTTGTGTTTGTTTTCAGGTCCTGCGTCACTGGTTTTCTCTGCGCCTATTCGCCGCCCACCGTCCACTGCTAGGCCTTTTCCCGCGTCCCCACCGCGATGAGCTTCCAACACCCCCTTCCATTTTCAATTCTCGACTTGTGCACGATTGGCATGTGCTTTTTTTTTTTTTAATTTATTTCCCTGTATTGTTGCCTTCCTTTGGTTGTATTTGTGATTTTCGTGTGATTTTTCTTGTATTGTTTTATTTCTTTGTTTTGTTGGCATGTAATAAGGCTCTCTCCTCTCTCACTCGAATTCTATCGCGTTTGGGTTTTTTAACTTTGGTCCTGACATTTGGATTATAGATGTGATCGTTATCCTGGCGTTCGGGTCAAGGAGGAAGAGTTTCGGCATGGAAGTCTTTCCGCTCTCAAGGTCAAGAAATAATAGCTATCCATGCATTTGGTTGAGTTTGTCTGGTGCAAATTTGGTATTAAATATGAAGTTTAATCATGGGTTAGCGGATTGGTCTTGACTGTGGGTTGTATTTGTCATTTTTTACTCTGGTAATCTTGTATCTTTATGCTATAGTTGCTAAAGCTCTGTGATGTAAGAGCTATACGCTCGTGTTATTATTATTATTATTTTAAACATACCATACTCATTCATTGATAAAAGGTCACGAATAAAAGCTCTTACAAACATAGCAAAAAAACTCTAAAAGCAAATTATAGCCGAAGCTAAAGTTTCAGACGTCAACATCAAACCAATCAACCATAACCAAAAGCATCAAATAACCCATGACTATACATCAAGTTTAATATCAGATCTGTACCAAACAGACACCATTCAATGCATAGGTAGAGCTTATTCCTCGGCCCTGAAAACAAAATTCTCATGCCAAAACTCATCCTCCTCAACCCAAAAGTTAGGAAATCGTTCACATCCACAACCCAAGGTATGGACCAAAGCACAACTAGGCAGATCAAAGAGAGAGGATAGAGCTTTATTACAAGCAGAAACATGAATGAAAACGTACAGGGAAATAAAGGGAAAAAACGAAAAAACAAGCAACAATAAGGAAAAAAACAGAAATACAAGAAAGNCCCCCCCCCCCCCCCTTTTTTTTTTGTTTTTGCCCCTTCCTGATCGTTTTTCTTCCCCCGCCTTCCTTTTTCTACAGTGGCCTCCTTGGCATGTTTGTCGCTCTCTATGGGTTCGGCTTGTGGGGGTTTTTCACTCAAACTCTCTCCCCCAAATTTTGATTGTGATCGCCGCTGATCTGTGTTACTGATTCGCCACCCGCTGTCGGGTCTTTTCACGCTTCCCCACCTCGTCGAGCTTCCAATGCCCCTTCCATGGCGATATCCCACCTGCATGGGTCCGATTCCTTTTCGGCTGCCGTTTTACCCACTTTGGGCTCCATTCCTGCTTTTTCCATGTTTTGTTGGTTTCTTGTTGTTTTTCGTTTTTTCCTATTTATGTTTGTTTTCAGGTCCTGCGTCACTGGTTTTCTCTGCGCCTATTCACCGCCCACCGTCCACTGATAGGCCTTTTCCCGCGTCCCTACCGCGATGAGCTTCCATCACCCCCTTCCATTTTCAATTCCCGGCTTGTGCACGATCGGCATGTGCTTTTTCTTTTTCTTTTTTATTTATTTCCTTGTATTGTTGCCTTCCTTTGGTTGTATTTGTGGTTTTCGTGTGATTTTTCTTGTATTGTTTTATTTCTTTGTTTTGTTGGCATGTAATAAGGCTCTCTCCTCTCTCACTCGAATTCTGTCGCCTTTGGGTTTTTTAACTTTGGTCCTGACATTTGGGTTATAGATGTGGTCGTTATCCTGGCATTCGGGTCAAGGAAGAAGAGTTTCGGCATGGAAGTCTTTCCGCTCTCAAGGTCGAGAAATAATAGCTATCCATGCATTTGGTTGAGTTTGTCTAGTGCAGATTTAGTATTAAATCTGAAGTTTAATCATGGGTTAGCGGATTGGTCTTGACTGTGGGTTGTATTTGTCATTTTTTACTCTGGTAATCTTGTATCTTTATGCTATAGTTGCTAAACTCTGTGATGTAAGAGCTATACGCTCGTGTTATTATTATTATTATTTTAAACATACCATACTCATTCATTGATAAAAGGTCATGAATAAAAGCTCTTACAAACAGAGCAAAAAAATTCTAAAAGCAAATCATAGCCGAAGCTCAAGTTACAGACGTCAACATCAAACCAATCAACCATAACCAAAAGCATCCACTAACCCATGACTATACATCAAGTTTAATATCAGATCTGTACCAAATAGACACCATCCAATGCATAGGTAGCACTTATTCCTCGGCCCTGAAAACAAAATTCTCATGCCAAAACTCATCTTCCTCAACCCAAAAGCTAGGAAATCGTTCACATACACAACCCAAGGTATGGACCAAAGCACAACTAGGCAGATCAAAGAGAGAGGATAGAGCTTTATTACAAGCAGAAACATGAATGAAAACATACAGGGAAATAAAAGGAAAAAACGAAAAAACAAGCAACAATAAGGAAAAAAACAGAAATACAAGAAAGTAAACCAACAATACAGGGAAAAAAAAACACACACACACACTATGCGGATAACGGTAGCCGGAAGGGAGCCGATCGCGTGCAAGCTAGAAACCTACACGGAAGGTGGCGTTGGAAGCTCATCGCAGTGGGGACACGAGAAAAGACCCGACAACGAATGGTGGGCGGCAAAGCGAATGTAAAGGAGAACAGCGGCGCACACAAAACAATCTGGAGGGGGAGAGTTTGAGTGAATTCTCCAAGAGCATCACCCATAGAGTATGCCAAACAAGCAGAAGCAACATAAAAACAACACACCAATAAAAATGACAAAAAAAAAAAAAAAGGAGGCAACGGGGCTAGGGGCACCAGGTAAACTACTAGCACCCGGTGCGAAGAGGGTGAGGGGAGGAGGGAGGCAGCCAACGACCATCCCTCCTCCCCTAGCCTGAAGTTACCTTTTAGCTGTGCGGTTGTGGCGCTCTCAGAGAGAGAGAAAAAAAAAAAGAAAAAAAAAAAAAGAAGTTATTATTGAATGGAATGTTATATTTCCCTTAAAAAAAATAATAAATAAAAGGGAATTATAAGAACTTTACAAACTACGGTAAATTAAGCCGAAGAATATCTAGTAATTAGATTAGTGGAGAGCACTTGTAAATGTTAAAAATGGGTGGCAAATTTTACCCTTAGGTTTCTGTTTTCTTTTGTGACATATGAAGAGTCATTTTACCCTTGGCTTGAAATCTGTTGTTAATATATTTAGTTGTCATTTACTTTTATCACTTTTTTCTGTTCATAACGAGACAAATGGTATTGATTCTTTCAATTTATTCTTAAATTATGATTACATAAAAGGTAAAATTTGAAATCAATACACAATCCTCGCCAAAATGTATAAATTTTAATTTCCAAATGTTATTGTTTTTCCTTTTATTTGATCCAAATAATAGATATGGGATCTTTTCTTTTTTTCTTTTTTTTTGCTCAATCTCCAACTATCTCTAATTTCTACAAAATAAAAAATTTAAAAAATTTTAAAATTTCATTTTAAATTCAGTTAAAGTAAATAGAAAAGGGTAATGATTTTTTTTTTAAAAAAAAAAAATACAAATATAAGTTAAGGTATTAAAATTGGTCCGTTAACATATCAAAGTGAACAAATTTAGGGACATTCTAAAAGAAAAAAAGCAACAAATAAGCTGAGAGGGAATGAATATATGCTTTGGCTAAATTTAGGGAGCCGAAAGCATAATCTAGCAGCATTGAGAATAAGTTAGTCAAAAAGAAAAGAAAAAAAAAAAAGAAGAATAAGTTAGTCTTGTTTTGCCTAAAATTCCCATATGAGAATTCCCGGCCACCATACTTTATTTAGGAGTCAACCTATAATATTATTAACCACCGACCACGTGCCCATATGATGGCCATGTGATTAACTACTATATGCCCACTATGAGTGCTTTCTAACACCTTTGCATTTTCTCCTTTTCCATAGTCAAAAATCACTTAATAAGACATCATACGTAGGGATTTTTTAAAAGACAAAGATTTTCAACAATTTTGTTGTTTGGGTTAGTAATTTTGACAATAAATATAATAAACAGATCTCAAACAGCCTAACAACCGATTCAAACAGGTAAAGTTTATAGAAATTCTTCCACATTTATTATCCGAATTATTAAAAAATTTGAATAAAAAATTACTGAGAATCCGAAACCCTAGTTGAAAAACATGGAACATGTTAAGGGAACACTCAATCATATGAGTTGTGTGTGGAGGACAAGATGATTGCAAAATAGACTATGGTGCGCCAAAGAAATGTTGAGTGGGGTGTTAACAAACTAATCAATTAAGAAACTTAATTGAATAGTTTACAAGCTGAGCAAACAACCCACTAATTTGTTAAAGCCATTATTAAATGTAGATAATGATTAAAAGTAATGAGGTGGGTTTTATGTTCTGTGGTGGATGACTTTTGCTTTGGGGACAAGTGTTGGGTGTCCGTTACAGTAGTACAAAAGTCATGGGTTGTATGGCTATTGGTGGGTTTGTGAAGACAGGAAGATTGTCCTTTAAGGATAAGCCAACAAATACACCTTATTGTGTGTACTTATATGCTTCTATTTTTCGTATCATCATTATCATTAAAAAAAATTATATAATTTTATACGCATTTTATTACGCTACACACATGCGCTAACATGGCATAAATTGAATGGTCACTTAAAAAAAATATATATATTTCCATTTCGCTCATGTCACGTCATTAGTCTGTGTGATGTGATAAAATAAGTGTAAAGTATATAGTATTATTCTTAGTAGAAATATTAGATCACGTTGGGTATAATTTGTTTGAAATATTATTATTATTTTTTGGGTGCGGGGAGGAGGGAATTTCATTGAGTTGGATTAAAAATGTGAACTCTTCATTTTTTGTGATGCATTTCTTAATTTCCAAAAACCATTCGTTCTTCGATTTTTCACTCAAGCAAAGCAATTATTATGTTAGCACTTTTGCGATAATAATCGGAAAGAGACCAATTATTACTTTTATAGTTGAACTTCTATACAATTCAGGAACTTTATTGTGTTAGATTGACATGTGAATTCCCAAGACATTGAATCAAAGGAACTTCAGCAAAGCCTGGTGTCCTCCCAAGTTTAAGGCTCGTCGAAATATGTTCTTCATCAAAAAATTAATTTCTTTGAAAATATTTTTTAGTGACGCATATATATTTTTTCATTTAATTATATTAAATTTTAAATTACGATAATTGCGATGACCTAGCCAGGTTTTACGAGTTCCGACCGGGTCCAGGCGTGATCTTAACACAGTCTCAGTGATGGTTTAATTAGTTGGGTCCCAGCGACTCTCAACTGGGTCCCAACGTAGCTCGTTCAAGTCGACGAGTTCCAATCGAGTCCAAGCAAAGTTTCGACCGGGTCCTAGAAGGTCCTGATAAAAATATGAAAATCACATATTTTTTTAATAAAAATTATTAAAAAATATATAAATATTTTTCACATGTTCGAAAAATATATAATAATTTTATAAACTCGTATCAAAAGAATTTCCTTCCATCCAATTTGCAAGAAAGCTCTTTCCTTGCCTTGAGCATGCGGTTTCATCTCATTTTGTTGCATTTTCTTTCAATACTACGTTCCTACTCTGAACATTAATCAGTTGCCAATTTCGATTTCATTTCAGATCAATTTATTATTATTATTATTATTATTATTATATTTACACAAGTCGATATGGGTTTCTAGCTAGCTTTTGTATTGTCCATGTTTTGCCCCGACACCACGTCACAAGGAAACAGGCAAAATAATAATAATTTTAATTTTAATTAAGTCCTTTTATTTAGGGAATTTATATTTAAACACCTTGAGTAAGCACTCCAAAATTTTTTAATCTTTAAGTTTTTTTTTTTTTTTTGACAATTAATTCTCTAGGTCAATCGAAATGACAATAAAATCTCTACCGTCAAAATTGTTTAACAGCCGTTAGTCTATGTCAAAATGCACCGTTTTATATCATTAAAATATTAATTTTTTTAATTTAATTTTAAAATTTAAATCTTAAAAAAAAAACACACATACACACACAAGGGGTGACTAAACCACCCCCTCGACCATCCCCCCATAGGGGGTGGCTGGCCACCCCATTTTGCTTGGAGGTGGCCGAACCACCCCCATGGCCTAAGGGGGTGGTTTGCCACCCCCTTAGGGCCAAACCCTCAAAATAGCTAGTTAAGAGGTGGCCGAACCACCCCCAGGCAAAATGGGGTGGCTGAATCATCCCATAGGGGGTGGTTCGGCCACCCCTTGTGTGTGTGTGTGTGTTTTTTTTTTTTTTTTAGATTTACATTTTAAAATTAATATTTTAATGAGGTAAAACGGTATGTTTTGACCCAGAATAACAACTGTTAAAAAATTTTGACGACATGAATTTTTTTGTCATTTCAATTGACCTAGTGAGTAAATTGTCAAAAAAAAAAAAAAAAAAAACTTAAGAATTAAAAAATTTTAGAGTGCTTACCCAAGATGTTTAAATATAAATTCCCTTTTATTTATTATTCATCAAAAATTACTGGTTCAAGCTTGCCATTTAAATTGTAGTCACGCGAGAGCATATATTATTTTAGGTTTTCGCACTCATCAAATGATTCAAATTTTACCTGTCCATATCTTTTTAGTCCTCCAAGTTCCTTTGTTTTTGCTCTCTAAAGTTATGATTTGTCTATCTATTTTCTTTTTCTTTTTCTTTTTTCCCTTTATTCAGATGCCAATAATGAGACACATGACTTTCTTTTTCTTTTTCTTTTTAGCCTTAATCATATGTCAATAGTACGTCATATTTTTTTAATAATATTATTTAGTAAATTGTTATACAATGTAGGATCAAAAGAGGAATTCGTTTAAGCAAGAGCACAGATGAGTGAAGTCTCTTAACATGTCATACAACTTGATGATGTGGTAGTGAAATAAGCCATTTAATCAACAACAACAACAAAAATCACGGATTAATTGATTTTCATTACTTCGTTCCAATTGTATGATTGACAAACATATAATAGTCTACTAAATATCATTATTCTTTTGTATTTTTTTTTTAGGCATTAATGGTTTGCTACATGAAAGATGAAACGGCAAACCTCCCAGAGTCCCAATCCCAAACCCCTTTCATTGCATAAATTGAACCTAAAATTTTTCTCTTAATATTATAAAGTGAGACATATTATATATCATTCTCTTAATCATTTTTTTTTTTCACAAATTCAATGGATCCACCATTGGATTTGTGGACTCATGTTAGGTTCCACACAAATTTAACAGTGGAATATTCACTCATTCACTATATAGAAATTAATGAAAGATGAGATGAATGATTTTTATTATTTTTCAAAATGAAATGGGAAGAAAATCAATTCCCATATCCCTATCATTTTGGGACCACTTGATTATCTTTGCGTAATTGAGAAACACTTGCTAATTAGAGAATATGGCATTTGAAATCACAATCTCTTATGATAATAATCATCACAAGCTAAAATTTCACCTTCTACCCATTTCCCCTTTTGGTGCTTATAACCCACTAAGATGTGATATGTCTCTTCTTTGTTTTTTTTGTATATATATGTATGTATATGTTGTGTTTTTTAGCATAGTCCATTAAGTGCATCATGATAGTGATTTGGCTCTTTCTTCACCTCTCATTATGTGACATTCTTTTCCTCTCCCCTCTTAAGACTTTGCTCATAAATACATGTGCTCTCTACCTAAATGGATATGAAACCACTAGACAAACTTGCATGGTTTTGGTATATATCTTCTTGCCAATCCAATCACTTCTTTTCTATCCACTCTATCAAGGCTGGTTGTCTTTTAGTGGGGCCAAACAAAATACATCTACTTGGACAGAGAATTGAAGTTATCCCAAAAGTCTTTTAATAAATGAGGTTCAACATATAAAGAGTAATACTATAAAGAGGATTAAAGTTATCTCTAAGTTATCTCAAATATGATGTGGATTTCGAGATTCGTACCCCTTCCTTTGCTTCTTTTGTTTCTAGCTATTGCCATTTTATGTGACCCTTATAGAGAGAACCCGTCATTTTTTTTCCAATTTCATACTACTTGATTGAATGTTCTATATTATAAATTTTATTTTGGGTCTGTTGATGGGAAACTCACCTATTTTTTGGTTTTTGATTCTCAATAACCCTTTCTCAATTTCCTTAATATATATATATATATATATATATGAAAAATGCTAAGGGTTCTCCCCATTGTATTCTCTTAGCGTTCTCCCAGTCATACATAAAACACGATTTAAGAAAAAATAAAATTGTGGTAGCCCTCATTATCGTTTTTTTTTAGGCATTAGTATCAAATTTGAGGCAATTAGCATCCAATTTGAGGTATTATCATCAAAATTGAGGCATTAGCACTAAATTTAGGATGATCAAATCTATTTTTGATGATACCATCCCTAAAGAGACCTTCCACCCCTAGGTTTTAGTTTTGAATAAAAAAATAAGTTTCAAAGCATTATAACCTAAATATTAATTCTATTTTATTTTTTCTTAAATTATGTTCTATGTAGGACTGTGAGAACGCCAAGAGAACACAATGAGAAGAACCCCTAGCAAACCTTTATATATATATCTCGAAAGTTTTTAATTCACTGAAACCACGAACAAATGTTTGTGATGGGGGAATATTTCAGTGCAATGTCAAGTACCCACCAAAAGCTACCACCTTCAACGGCCCACCAGTTAAAAAGTACAAAGGATCAAAAGAAAGTAAATTTGAAAGGNCCCCCCCCCCCCCCCCCCCATGTTTTTCATTTTATTTTTGTATTAATATAATATTAAGAAGTTATTGTTTTTATCCATAAAAAAAGGAAAAGAAAGAAAATGGTCCAATATGAGAAACAGTTTCCACTCCCCAACCTCTTCCCTCCACCCTATATGCTGGTGCCAACACACACATATATATATATTGTTCAATAATGTTTAAAAAGTTGATATATTTAGGAGTTGAGAAAGCCATTTCCAAACATATTTAGAGCACAGAAAATCTCTTTCCAACATATCAATCATACTACTTTTGAAAGCAATTGAAATAAACATTAAAGCCTTAGCCTACGCAACAAATAAATGTCAAGATGTTGAAATTTAAGTCTTAGCCCACGCAACATTTAAGTCTATTATTTATCAATGTGAATTGTACACATCCTAATAAATGGAATGATTACATGTACATAGTCAATAAATTCTCATCAATAGGATTATAATTAATTAGCATTTCGTTTTACTGTTCAAATGTTCCAATTCAAAAAATAGGGACATGTGAATAGTGTTACTGTTCACACATCCCTATTCCCGCGTGAATATAGACATTTGAACATTAACATACTTTCCACATGTCCTTATTTATGCATGAATAGGAATGTGCTATTCACACTGTTGGGATCTATGCGTATATTTGAGAAGGTAAACTTAAAAAATTTTCTTTTAATACGTAGTAGATTAAAACGATCCCTAAGATCTTTTCCCATCAAGATAAAAATGTTTTTAGATTATTAAACAAAGGGAAAAATTCACTTTACCCCTTGAAGTTTGAGGTGTTTTTCAATTTAAACTCCAATGTTTAAAAATTTGCAATGTACCCAGCTAATATTTCAAAAATTTGCAATTAACACCCTTCATTACTAATTTCTATCTAAGTAGATGGAAATGACATTACATGCGTCTCATGTGGGATTTTTATGTTGCGTCTCCCAATTTTACACCCAATTTAGCTAGTGAAATGATGTAATAGTCCCTCATGAAAACCCAACACCTGTTTTGATTTTTTTCTCATCAACCCTTTTTGGTTGTCGTGTGGGTGTTGGAGTGAAAAAGAAAATGTGCAAATGCCTCTCACTTGCTCTTATGCCAGCAATTTCCATGTACATAGACGACAATTAATAAATGAGGGTGTTAATTGTAAATTTTTGAAACATTAGAGGGATACATTGCAAATTTTTAAACATTGGGGTTCAAATTGAAAAACACCTTAAACTTTAGTAGGTAAAGTGAATTTTTCCCTTAAGCAAACATATAAGTCGGAATTACTTACATGTTGATTCGGCCACTCCTAGGCATGAAGTTGTAGAATTGCCCTTTTGATTTTTTCAATACAGTTGGACTCAATAATTGAAGTTGCAACATGTTTGCAAACTTCATATATTCCTTCATACTTATCTCTCCTTCATTGTGTTCTTCGTGTTCTCTGCGTTGTTTGTGAATTTCAATAACATCATTATGTTCTTCGCCGATTTCACGAACACTTAATCTCACATCAAGAATTTCTAGATTGCCCATCAAACTATCTAAAGATTTCTCCATAAAATCTTCTCTTTAATGACCGAAGATGACTGTGAGTGTCTGTGTATCAACTCTAGGGGAAGAGTAAGGTTATGCTTTTGTCTCTCACAAAAATCACTAGCTTCAAGCCAAAGGTGTAAGTTATGCATTCACTTGCTAATCAAAATGGGACTAGGATTACAAACCCTAGTCTATATACACTACACGGCCAAGGGAGAAAATAGACTCCCTTTCCTTTCTAGTGTCACACGACCAAGGGGAGGCAAATTCCTCCCTTGCCCTTGTGTGCTACCACATGGCCATAAGGAGAAAATTACTCTATTGCCCTTGTGTGCTACCACACGACCATGGGAGTAAAACACTCCCTTGCCCCTTGTGATACCACACGACCATGTGGTCTATCAGGGCTTCTAGCCCTAACACCACTTTATTAAAACACTTGCACTTGGATTTTATTCTCAAGCCCACTGATCCTTTAAATAACTCTAGTCCTTTGAAATTAATTCCATGTGGCCTATTATTATTTAACAAGCCCAATAAATTAAAATGACAAGCTCAAGGCTTATTTTAATTCATTAGCCTATATGAATTAAATCATAAGCCCAATGCTTATATTTAATTCATTTTCTCCAATTAACCAACAAGATTAAATTCTTTGGCCCATGTTTTATTAAATAAAACATTCTAGTAAATAAATAAATAAGAAACAATATATTTTCTCAATCAAATTATATCAGTTCAAAGAGGGACCTAAGGTAAAATATCATTAGGTTAATAGGCATGTGAATATATCTATCAAAATCATATCACACGATACTATTTTCATCAAAATTATTTCCACTAAAGAATTGTGACTGCTCTCTAATAATTATTTTTTATTTAATCAAATCAATCCTCATGATGTTCTAATTACATTTTTACCCTTTCATGAAATCATTGCATAGTTGAACCAAAGTATTTTACAACTGTCACTTTGTTCACTGCCTATTTTCCTTGAGTTATTGATTTAAATTCATGATTATCTCTATGTAACTTTTTGAGATTCTCACTTTTTATACATACAAGTTTTCAATATAACAACTAAAAACACTCAGGCTTGAGAATTTAAGATCATCTTTCCCATTAAATCTAAAACAATGGAAATATTCCTTATTACTTTGTTTACTAATAAAGGATTTAGATTCTTTCTTGAAGTTCATGTTCCTTCAATGTTAGAATATATTGAGCTCTATTGACAGATAATAGGTCTTACTCTATGATATATTAAAGAAATTATCATTTCACATCTGAGTTCATTTACTTTTCAGGAGTAAAATGTTTAAAACATCGTGTACGTACATCAATTGTTATAACAATATTTTACAATTGATTATTCATGTGGCCGTTCAGTGTATGACATACCCTGCCAATACTCCAACATATTAACCTTAAACCTCCATGCTTCTCATGACCAAGATAAGTCACTTGAGATTTAGTCATGTTATAGTCTAGAAGGAATTCCCAATTCTATTTATAACTACGAACAACAAGCTTTATAAGTTGCAAGGATCTTTTTTGAGTATGATCTTCTTTGATACACACACCATCACTCAAATATAATGTATCTTAGAGATCTTACATTCACATAATTGGATAATACACAATCCATATATATGTTCTATGTAAGAGTATATGTATATGTCTTTTGTTTTATTTTAGAAAACTCTTATCAATCAATTGAAGTTTTGGACACAATTCTCAACACAAACGTCCCTATTCATGAGTGAATAGTTTGAACAACAACATAATGTTCGCGCGTCCATATTTACGAATAAATAGGGACACGTGAACAATAACACTATTCACACATCCCAATTCACGCGTAAATATGAACGTTTGAATAGTAACATACTGTTCACACGTCCTTATTCACATGTGAATAGGAACGTGTGAATAGAATTACTGTTCAAATGTCCCTAATTTAAAAAATATTGGCGCTTGAAGTTTGCGTTTCTAACAACCATCCACACCCAAAAATTTCAAAATTTCTCCTCTTTCACTCACATAACACTTTTTTTTATTATTATTATTATTTGAAAAAAAGGCTGTGTGGCTGCTGGTTTGCTACCCAACCGGGAGCCACCCCTATGGGAGGGGTGGCCCGCGAGCCACCCCAGAGGTTGCCGAGGTGGCCCGAGGCCAACCCCACCCCCAAACAAGCATCCCTCCTATAATTTTTTTTTTTTAAAAAAATTATTTGGACTTTTTTAAAAGGAAAAAATATAAACCGGCTCTCAAAACTACTAGTCATTTATAATTTAGCCCCCTAAAGTTTCAATTGGTATAAAGTAGCTCCCCAAACTATCAATCCCTTATAAAATGGCCCCTTCCATTAGATGAAATGAAACTGTGAAAGTATATGGAAAACCCAAAACGAAGTCGTTTTGAGATGCAAAGTTACTAAAATGCCCTTAGAAGAATAAAAAATAAAATTAAACCCCCCCTAAAACGATGTCGTTTTTCATTTTCGGTAACCCTTATTCCCTTCCTTCCCCCACCCCCTGTGTTCTTTCCCACTGCAAACAGCTGAAATCTTGTGTCTTACAGTTCTAGATATAAGCAAGCCTCAATTTGACTTTATGGTTTATAACTCGAACAATCAAATGCAGGTGTCTTCATAATAGCAATTAGCAATGGTATTCAATCAACATATTAGATAGCCGAGCTGAAGCCCTGCTTTCAAATACTTCATAAGAAAATAGATCGGGGTTCCAATTCATGAGGCAGGTACATGAAAATTGATGGAGTTGATTGAAAGCAAAACCTCGTCATATATCATTTTGCCCAAAATATAAATTGATCCGCAGTGAAATTGGATCTAGCAAATGATGAATGGACTGCGGGGAGGTAGGGGGCGAAGATGACGTGGAAGAATCGGAGGCGTTGAGGATTTCGTCGATGGTGCGGTGAGGTACAGAGTTGGGGTTCTCGTTGTCGTCATCGTCGTCATTGCTCGTGAGGGGAGAGTTAAGGAAGGCGTCGAGGTCGAGTTCATTGTCGAAGGTGGAAATTCGGTGATTGTGAGACTCTTGGTCATGATGTATTGTTGTTGTCTTTTGTTTCAGGAAGGTGTTNATTTCACATCTGAGTTCATTTACTTCTCAGGAGTAAAATGTTTAAAACATCATGTACGTACATCAATTGTTATAACAATATTTTATAATTGATTATTCATGTGGCCGTTCAGTGTATGACATACCCTGCCAATACTCCAACATATTAACCTTAAACCTCCATGCTTCTCATGACCAAGATAAGTCACTTGAGATTTAGTCATGTTATAGTCTAGAAGGAATTCCCAATTCTATTTATAACTACGAACAACAAGCTTTATAAGTTGCAAGGATCTTTTTTGAGTATGATCTTCTTTGATACACACACCATCACTCAAATATAATGTATCTTAGAGATCTTACATTCACATAATTGGATAAGACACAATCCATATATATGTTCTATGTAAGGGTATATGTATGTCTTTTGTTTTATTTTAGAAAACTCTTATCAATCAATTGAAGTTTTGGACACAATTCTCAACACAAAACGTCCCTATTCATGCGTGAATAGTTTGAACAACAACATAATGTTCGCGTGTCCATATTTATGCATAAATAGGGACGCGTGAACAATAACACTATTCACACATCCCAATTCACGCGTAAATATGAACGTTTGAATAGTAACATACTGTTCACACGTCCTTATTCACATGTGAATAGAATTACTGTTCAAATGTCCCTAATTTAAAAAATATTGGCGCTTGAAGTTTGCGTTTCTAACAACCATCCACACCCAAATATTTCAAAATTTCTCCTCTTTCACTCACATAACACTTTTTTTTTATTATTATTATTATTTGAAAAAAAGGCTGTGTGGCTGCTGGTTTGCTACCAAACTGGCAGCCACCCCTATGGGAGGGGTGGCCCGCGAGCCACCCCAGAGGTTGCCGAGGTGGCCCGAGGCCAACCCCACCCCCAAACAAGCATCCCTCCTATAATTTTTTTTTTAAAAAAAAAAAAATTATTTGGACTTTTTTAAAAGGAAAAAATATAAACTGGCTCTCAAAACTATCAGTCATTTATAATTTAGCCCCCTAAAGTTTCAATTGGTATAAAGTAACTCTCCAAACTACTAATCACTTATAAAATGGCCCCTTCCGTTAGATGAAATGAAACAGTGAAAATGGATGGAAAACCCAAAACGAAGTCGTTTTGAGATGCAAAGTTACTAAAATGCCCTTAGTAGAATAAAAAATAAAATTAAACCCCCCCTAAAACGACGTCGTTTTTCATTTTCGGTAACCCTTATTCCCTTCCTTCCCCCCACCCCCTGTGTTCTTTCCCACTGCAAACAGCTGAAATCTTGTGTCTTACAGTTCTAGATATAAGCAAGCCTCAATTTGACTTTATGGTTTATAACTCGAACAATCAAATGCAGGTATCTTCATAATAGCAATTAGCAATGGTATTCAATCAACATATTAGATAGCCGAGCTGAAGCCCTGCTTTCAAATACTTCATAAGAAAATAGATCGGGGTTCCAATTCATGAGGCAGGTACATGAAAATTGATGGAGTTGATTGAAAGCAAAACCTCGTCATATATCATTTTGCCCAAAATATAAATTGATCCGCAGTGAAATTGGGTCTAGCAAATGATGAATGGACTGCGGGGAGGTAGGGGGCGAAGATGACGTGGAGGAATCGGAGGCGTTGAGGATTTCGTCGATGGTGCGGTGAGGTACAGAGTTGGGGTTCTCGTTGTCGTCATCGTCGTCATTGCTCGTGAGGGGAGAGTTAAGGAAGGCGTCGAGGTCGAGTTCCATTGTCGAAGGTGGAAATTCGGTGATTGTGAGACTCTTGGTCATGATGTATTGTTGTTGCCTTTTGTTTCAGGAAGGTGTTTCACCTCCATTAGATCACCAGTCACCATCATGGTTCACGAAGAAGGCGAGCCTTTTGGGTCTTTTCTCCAACCGGGAAAGAAAATGGGGGAAGAAGGGTTTATGTTGAGGGAAATCAAAACAACGTCGTTTTATGGGAGGTTTTTTAATTTTATTTTTTATTCTAACAAGGGCATTTTAGTAACTCTGCATCTCAAAACGACGTCATTTTGGATTTTTCATCCATTTTCACGGATTCATCTAAGGGAGGGGGCCATTTTATAAAGGGTTGGTAGTTTGGGGCTACTTTTGGGGCGCTAAATTACAAATGGCTGGTAGTTTAAAGGGTCATTTTATATTTTTTCCTTTTTAAAAATATATATATTTCATTTTTTATTTTTTATATATTTAAATATTTTTTATGGAAAATTTATTTATTTTTTAATTTTTTAAAGAGTATGGACATTTAAACATTGCAAAATGTGTCTTTTCAAAAAGGTGACATGCACATTATTGCCACATCCCCTTTTAGAATGGAACATGTTACTATTCACACGTCTCCTTCTAGAAGGGGACATGTACTATTCAAACATCCCCTTCTAAAAGGGGGTGTGCCAATGAATTACTGTTTAAAAGTTCCTAATTTTAATTCTAATCACTATACTTAGAACATTTGCAAATTGTTACTATTTGAGCGTCCCTAATTAAATAGATGTTTTTTTGGCCTTAAAATGTTATATTAAAAATATCCCTAACTCTAAGTTTTTTTTTTTTTTGGTGGATGAAGGGAGGATGTGTAGCACATCTCATTTTTTAAGTCAATATTTTAATTTTTTTAAACCATAATTTAGGGCCTTAATTAGAGATTATTTATTAACTTTACACAATATTGGAGCCTTAAATATGATTCTTTGGTCATATGCAAAGTCGATACAAGCCAATAGCGTCTCATTTGTCTCCTACTAACTTCTTTTATGCAGCTCTCCATACGGGTGATTTCTTGTTACTCTAGAAAGTGCTATTCTAGAGTAACATTTGAGCTCCATTGTATCTTAGAGCTATTTTGTCATATACCCTTAGCACTTAGAAAGGGGACAAAATACGTTTTAAGGATACAATCATTATGATCGACCCTTGAAGTCTTATTTTTATTTTTGCCTTCATATTTCCCCCTATATTCTTTTTTTTTTATTTTCCAACAAGTGGCCTCAAGGAAATCCTCAAGTGGCATGTACTAAGTGAGAGTTTGATTCCCAAAATGGGAATTCTCAACCTATTAGTATTAGCCCCTTTAGGTTCTACCAATGCCCTGATAGGGCTGGCTTAGACTATGACTAAGTCAGACTTAAGGAAGCATCTGCAGTTTCAAACATTTAGGCCCTTCTGTGCAACTCCCAATGGGCTATCATGGTCATACCCAACTAGAATAGTTACAGTTAATCTTATCCTCCTGCCTCTTTTAATTAAAAATAAATAACGTCCCCCATGCCTAGGCAATACCTTGGTACAATGCATCATTTATAACTGCACTTTTTCTTTTTCTTTTCAATTTTGTGTGAACGTAAAGGGCATTAATTTCTACAAACATCACTGTGACAAAGATCTCCAAATAAACTCTAAAATTGGCACTTAAGTTTTTATGATTTTATGATTTAGGCTATGTTTGTTTATGTCAGAAAATATTTTCAATGAAATCATTTTTTAAAAGAAAAAAAAAAATGATATTTTGCTTTTGGCTCGCCTGGAAAATGAGTGACAAAAAACGGTTGGCAACTTTCGACAACCTCCCACGATGGTCCAGCAGTGATTCAACAATTTGAAAAGGAGAAACTCAAACTCAAAAAATAGTTTAAGAGACTTAAAAACGGAAACTATTTTCCAAAACTAAAGAAGTTTTAATTCTTATTTTCGGTCGAACCAAACACTGAAAAATTTAAAGAAAAAAAAAATTCTAAAAAATATTTTATGCCGAAACAAATAAACTTTTAATATATAATTTTGGTCCAAGATCCCTGTTGAAAAAACTCAAGAAGTAGTCATATTGTCCTATTTACTTCAATGTAATTAGTCCTGTTTTGTGTTAAACAGGTCAGAAAATAAAGAAGCCCGTGCAACAGTTACTACCTTTGGGCCTAGAAAAAGTAAAACCAGCAGAAATAACTAGAGATCAGCTGGGATTTTAAGGGGTAGGAAAAGTGACACTCCAACGGAACTTCCACCCTCTCCTAACGTGCCTCCTGGCAAACGTCCATAGTATAATGCCTATGTTTTGTAAGTATTCGCAGCAACAACAAACTACACTCTCCCTTTAATATTTCACAGTGACCATAATCTGTGTATCGTGATCAAAGATAATCTGTGTATCTTGTTGCAGCAAAATCTCTCTCGTGTTGAGAGTGTCTTGAGGATCACTTGTGTGTTATGTGTGTTTGTCCGTGCTACTCACCTTTGCTTCTACTCAAGAAACACTTAAGAGTCTTTCAACGAAAACATAATATAATATGTTGAGACGCCGCTCAATTCAGAAACTTATGTCTATGGATTTAAGTTCAGTATGCTATGTTAACTCACCCGCACTTGTGTCCTCATGGAATAGCTCAATCGGTTGGCAGCCATGCCTCATGAAGCAGAAATCACTAATTTGAATATTTCTTTCCACTCTTGTGTGGACATATCAAAAAATAAAAAAAAAAACTCACTCACACTTGTGACATATTTTCAATGTTAAGACTCAAAAGCTACTTTCTGAGCAAGCATAAGTGATATGACAGACTGCAAACACATTATCATTAACAAGGTTGTCAATTATAAGAAACAACACTTAAAATATATGTATACAATAGGTCATTTTCATGTTACAGTTCATCAGAGCATATAAAGAATGGGAATAAGTTAAAAATCCACTTTATATCATAAAATAAGGAAATCACAGGGGAGAGAGTGAAAGTAAATGGAAATCATGGTAATTACTAATTAGCCAATTAGCTTTTATTGATCAAACAAAATCTCTAATAAGAGAGAAATTTCTACATGGGTTATTAGGACGTCTAAAGTGAGCTTATGAACCAATGGAATGAAATTTGATTATGACCAAAATTTTCCCTTTCAGTAATTTGTGCACTGTTAAAATGTCATGCAGAGAGATGCACAAGACTAGAACTAAAGACTAGCAGGAAACACCTTCCTGGTGACTTATTGAAGATGAAAAGGCAAAGCCTTCCTGGTGACTTCATTTCAGGTCTCCCTCACTCCTTAACGAACAGAAGCACAGATAGATTGCTGATTGTACAACCCAGTTACGCTATTTGTAAACTGCTGCCTGTTTCTTCTCCTCTTTCTAACTACTGTAAATCCTTCACCATCCCCATTTTGCTTCTTATTTGCATCTGCCGTTTTTGGCTGCTTGACATCACAGGATTGAGAAACCAAGTCCTTCTTTCCCTCATTGCCATAGAGAATTTTTATAATTGCACTGTCATTTGCTATTGCATCTGAAGAATTTTCTGAAAACACAAAATTCTTCTCGCTAACAGCAGGCTCACCCACAGGATCCATATTATGCCGGACCGACTTTATAATGAAGCTAAGCAGTAACTGCCGTGCAAGCTCCAACTTCTCAGACCCAGAGAAGCTCTTTTTTGAAGCACCATCTTTTAATCCATTATTGGATTTGTCATCCAGCTTCTCCTCTTCTGCCCTACTTGTTTCAAACACAGAATTTGAGTCGGTTTGAGTCGGACAATTTGCATCACCGGGATTTGTTTGCCAAGCTCTCCCAGGAACAAACTCAGGTGCATGTGGGTTCATGATTCTTGGAGACCCAAATCTACCTCTTTCCTTGCTTGACGTATGATATCTCGAATGGCCATGTTTCATGCAGAAAGAATAATTGTTTCTATGATACAGAGGTGATCTAGGTCCACAAGGAATTCTGGCAACAACTGGAGTAAGAACAGGTTCTGCAGCTAGCATGCCTTGACTGACGTTTACATCATATATACTTGTGACAGAAACTGAGTTTAAATGGTGAGGCATAGACAGTGATCCTGGATTAAATGGTTCAGCTGCAGCAGAAAGCTTACTGCCTTTTGTTTCTACCGGCTTTACTTGATCAGAAGAACATGAAACCTCTTCAAGTTTTGGGGTAGTAGGCTCCATCTGAGTGTTTTTTTCATTCGTCCCTTCTATTTCAACATCTTTTGGGATTGCTTCAATTACAGAATTATTGCTGCTTTCTTCATCCTTTGATGTTTCAGTTTTCTCCTCATTTAATTCTTCTACTTTCTCCAGTAATGGCTTTAGAATGGTACCTGGTGGTGCCAGAGCTACTTCTTTGTAAGAATGAGATTTTGAAGCCAAGGAAGTAAGAGTTGCTGGACTGGTGGGAACCTTGGAAACAGGAGCTTTTGACCGCAGATTAACTGAATCCTCTACAGAACTTAAGCTACCAGCCTTTGACTGCTTCAATGGAAACTCAGTTGAATTGATCTTCGGAGTCGCTTTTTGCTCTGGTAAGATGAGGTCCCGCCTGTAGATGATTTCTTTAAAATTTGAATGTTCACCATTGCTAACGTTTAGTTTTGCAAGAACTGGTCGCCTCCGGCCAAACTTCCGGCCAGCTGTTTTTGCAGACCGTCCTTTTGAATTGGCTTCTTGCCACCCTTCATCTGAAGTAAATTCTTCCACAACTTCACATGCAACTTTCATCCCATATCTAGTAATATCATCATTTTCTTCAGGTTCTTCAGGATAAACCTTGCTGACTTTTATGTCTGTGTTACCATCTTTTGTACCTGGTGGTGCCAGAGCTACTTCCTTGTAAGAATGAGATTTTGAAGCCAAGGAAGTAAGAGTTGCTGGACTGGTGGGAACCTTGGAAACAGGAGCTTTTGACCGCAGATTAACTGAATCCTCTACAGAACTCAAGCTACCAGCCTTTGACTGCTTCAATGGAAACTCAGTTGAATTGATCTTCGGAGTTCCTTTTTGCTCTGGTAAGATGAGGTCCCGCCTGTAGATGATTTCTTTAAAATTTGAATGTTCACCATTGCTAACATTTAGTTTTGCAAGAACTGGTCGCCTCCGGCCAAACTTCCGGCCAGCTGTTTTTGCAGACCGTCCTTTTGAATTGGCTTCTTGCCACCCTTCATCTGAAGTAAATTCTTCCACAACTTCACATGCAACTTTCAGCCCATATCT
Organism: Carpinus fangiana; assembly: GCA_006937295.1. Classification (NCBI taxonomy): domain Eukaryota; kingdom Viridiplantae; phylum Streptophyta; class Magnoliopsida; order Fagales; family Betulaceae; genus Carpinus; species Carpinus fangiana. The sequence continues at coordinate 24,032,744 of CM017321.1, forward strand.
AGTAATATCATCATTTTCTTCAGGTTCTTCAGGATAAACCTTGCTGACTCTTACTTCTGTGTTACCATCTTTTGTAACTGGTGGTGCCAGAGCTACTTCTTTGTAAGAGTGAGATTTTGAAGCCAAGGAAGTAAGAGTTGCTGGACTGGTGGGAACCTTGGAAACAGGAGCTTTTGACCGCAGATTAACTGAATCCTCTCCAGAACTCAAGCTACCAGCCTTTGACTGCTTCAATGGAAACTCAGTTGAATTGATCTTTGGAGTTGCTTTTTGCTCTGGTAAGATGAGGTCCCGCCTGTAGATAATTTCTTTAAAATTTGAATGTTCACCATTGCTAACATTTAGTTTTGCAAGAACTGGTCGCCTCCGGCCAAACTTCCGGCCAGCTGTTTTTGCAGACCGTCCTTTTGAATTGGCTTCTTGCCACCCTTCATCTGAAGTAAATTCTTCCACTTCACATGCAACTTTCAGCCCATATCTAGTAATATCATCATTTTCTTCAGGTTCTTCAGGATAAACCTTGCTGACTTTTACTTCTGTGTTACCATCTTTTGTACCTGCAGTGTTTTCGGAGCCATCATAGTGCAAGTCATCATCCACCATAGCGTCATCTTGTGCTTGATGGCTTTTATCACTTAGCTGCAAAACCTGAAAATTATAGATAAAATCAAGATAAGCATGTTAAATGCACATAAGGTAATTTTGTTCTGTTATTTATTTTGTGGATGCATTAGATGAATGACTAGATATGCACATATGCTGAATTTCGTAGATTTTACTTGCATACTCTGAGAACTTGAGGTTTCTTAAGTTCAACAAGACTCCCACTAATAAGGATCTGAACAGATTCTAATCGAACTTTTTTCTCTCTTTCGTATTTTTTGTTTTTGTCCTCTGCCACTCAATAACTAGGAGCATCTCTTCATAGCTGCGATGCTTGGAGCTTCTGGGCCTTGAAACATGCTGACTAAGATTATCATTTTACTCGATCTTTCTCCAAAACAATAAAACAAAAAGTATCTAATTTGTCTCGGATGCATTGGAATAAAAACAGTAAGTTCCATATTATGGGCCTGGAATCACATGTAAATGTGTTCTAGAAGCATGGATCTTGGTTCGTGTTAAGCTCCGATTGGTTAAAAAATTTGCACCTTATATATACCTTTTGCTTGGACAGTTTAAGAAACCAAAACAGTTGACTTCACTTGGCCAGATACTCCAACTAATTTGGACTGTTACAAGATTTATAGAACGAAGCCATATTAAGTAAAAAATCTGCAGGCACTACATTTCATTTCCTACACAAGCCCAGCAAAATTAGGCGTAGAAGCTACAGTATGCTATCTGACTCGAACTGTTAGTGTATACAAGCCACTCTGAGAAACCCAACCAAACCAAAACAAATAAAAGGGCACTAAGACAGCTTAGTTTAACGTACTCTTTGTGAAAAGTAGCAATTATATTAGGGCAAGAAGAATATACTGGCATTAAAGAACATTAGCATCAAATGTTAAGAATTTTGACTTCTAGCTGGTGGAGTGGTTGATACCATAAATCAATATGTTCCTAAATTCCGATAAAGCAAGAAATATCTACCTACCTTTGCACGTCGCTGTTTCCTCTGGGCATCACTCCCTATAGAATCTTGATCAGGACTTATATAATCCAGGAGATCTGATACACTGCAAGAAAGGGTCAAAGGGTTTTGGCACCCTGAAACATAATAATTTGATTTGGAACCAAGTAATTTGGGAATACCATATCAATACCTAAGGTGACCTTTGCTAGCAATGGATGCATCTGGCTTTGGAGTTCCATTTCTTGCTGCTTCTTGTTGCTCCAGAGCTTTTGATTCAAAATAGTCAAGCCATGCAGCAGCATCCTGCATTAACAACATAGCATTTTAATATGTCAACTCTGGAAATCTGAACGTCCTTATGTGAGTTAATTGGCTTAAATTGCAATAGAGGTGCCAACTTAGCAAACACAGCATGATAGTAAAATCAATAAACACAGGCAACAGTAAAGGACTATGTGACCTGAGTACGAAGATCTTCTGGTCCAAGTTTGGCTTGAAGTATTTTAAGAGTAGTTTGCTCATGTTGCACACTCAGGGAATACGCTTCCATTAACGAAAGAGCTATGGCTATAGCATGATAGCTTGCAGCTGTCTGGAAGGATAAATAAAACACTTAGCTTATGAGAAGACTTCATGTAATGGGGCTATCCATGTGTGTGTGTGTGTGTGTGTCTGTGTGTAGAGAGAGAGAGAGAGAGAGAGAGAGAGAGGAGAGATAGGAACCTGTATATGATCTGCTCCTAATAATCTTTGGTTGCATTTCAGAGCTTCATGTAGGTATCTGAGAGCAACATGGACATTTCCCATGCCCTCTTCCATCATAGCTACATTTATATATGTTGCAGCTGTGTTTGGGTGAGATAGTCCGCACGTAAAATGAAGAAGGAACAGAGCACGGTTTACGTACCTGACCATTGTGCTAACAGTTTTAATCAAGAGAACCAATAAAAGGCACCGAGTGAACAACAAAGAGTATTGGAACTATGATGATGAAATTAATTAGAATTTCAGAGTTATGGAAGTGACAGATTTGATGGGAAATGAATAGTCATCAAAATTTCAGTTTTTAAATAGTATACAGCGTAGAATGAAGAGTGCAAAGATGTTCATTTGGGAAAAATATACAAATTCAACAGCAGGATATTTCCGACTTACTTCAAAGCCAATTCAATGTGTTGGAGACGATAGTAGAAAACAGAAAGATCCCCATAGCTTTTCATTGTATCTGGATGGTCAAGCCCAAGTTCTCTCTCATTGATATCCAAAGCTTTTTGCTGATATATGGTTGCCTAGGCAATGAAAAAAAAAAAACTCTAAAATTTAGAATATAAACCACCATAACCACTCTCACGCGGTGACAACCAAATTTAAACAGTGAGCCCACAAGACCACTTGGCAGTAACATCACATATAAAATCTTCGTGCAATGGCACTGATGGCCTCAGAGATTGTAAATTGTTCAAACTAAAAAATCTATGGTCCACCAGTATTTAAACATATAAATCCCAAATGCAGAAATTTATAGCTGAGCAAAGCATATCTAGGTTCGACTTGTTTGTACAGATAGTGTAAGCCCACAGCTGCTATAGAATTTGAGAATTGTGCATTTTATTAGCCCTAAACACAATAGCATCCGTTGAATTAAACAAACTGTAGACTAGTACTGTGCCTCAAGAAATAGAAAATAGATATTTGCACAAGTAAAGCTGAATTATCAAGTAAAGATTTTCTTACCTGATTGAAGTCTCCTGTGTGGTAAAGAACTACTGCTAAAAGACTGTAAGCACCTGCAGTAGTTCGATGGTAGGGACCACAAACAGCTATCATCTTTGCTAGTGCCTTCAAATGCAAGTAATACATACTGTGAGATCAATTACTGCTTTCTATTTAAGAAAAGAAAGATGTCTTTTATGATGGACTTAACGGGAGAGTACCTTTGTTCCATAATTAACAGCATCCTCTAACTTTCCCTTATCAAGAGCAACTTTAGATGACTCCAATAGATTCCGTCCATCTGCTGAAGAGCATCCTACATGCTGTTGAACAAATTCAAAAAATCTAAGATACATTGAAGCCAATTTAGCTTACTCAATGAGATAGTAAGTATCAAATCAAAAACAGAGTTATCAAAGATCTAAGATATTTTAAATCCACTATTAGTTGGGTCAAAGAGGTGACAAATAAGAGAGAGAGAGAGAGTTTCCCACCTTACACACAGGAACCATGCTGATGATATCATACTTCCTGAATGGGTACGGGTTTTCCATATCATAATCTCTTGAAACCATCTCTAATCCAACCTGGGAAAACAATAACAAGAACAAGCAATGATCATGCTTGAACAAAAATCATAGCAAGAGCAGTAAAAAGCAATAATTACCTTATGGCAAAGCTCTCGGAGAATTGATAACTTTCTCACATGCCGCAACTCATCTTTAAGCATCCAACCAAATCTTCTGGCTAGAAATATTTGTAACCATTTGAATCTAAGAAGACGGTCATCATTCAATTCTTGGTCATCTTCCATTTCACAGCATCCCAGTAAAAAATTTAGGGATGCAGCTATTGCTGCAGGTAAGTCCTCGATATTGTCAACAGAGGCAACAACCGCTTTAAGTACATGCTTGAAAGCTCGAGTAACCATCTCGTGGATACAAAGTGATTGTATATGGGGAAGTTTCTCTGCAAGCTCCACCTGATTTGTATAATGAGATTAGGACAAACAAAATTAAATACTGCACATTTACAAGTTCCAAAACCTGCCAGGATTCCCCAAGGACCAGAGTCAGATGGGCTTTCACTTAGAATGTTGAAAGAGAAGGCAAGGAAGGAGAAAGAAATAGAGGGATTGTTTTCTCACCACTCGACCCAAAGAGTGCATCTGTAGTCCCCTTAAATGCATGAAGTCAGTTAGTGTACGGCCATCAACTGGAGAAAGTTCAAGTGATCCGAAGTCTGTTACCTAACAAAGTAAAATATTTAGTTCATAACCCTCAACATATGATAATTGTAAACCTAAGCACGTACCAGAACTCAGTGTATAAAAAGAATATTACCAGTTTTGGTAGTGCAACTTCATCATAATATTCATGTGCCAGGCTGACAAGCTCATCTATTGACTGTTGGAGGAAGCACATTGAGTCAGTAAGTCCAAAAGATAATAAGAAATAATAGTGGTACCATAATAACAACACAAGAACAAAATAAAGTTTATTTCAAAATAATTCTAGTTAAAATGAGCAGCCAAAGGGAAGGAAAAAAAAAAAAATCTGATTACAAACTGAATTAACAGGTGAATAATGTGACGGGTGTCAAAGAAACCTTTAAATGAAGACCAGTTCCAGTTTCTTTCAGACGGAAGAAGGCATCTTCAGAAATTAGTTTCTCCAGTTCTGCTGTTTTGTTGACTTCCCCATTGCTTAGTTCTCCCAAATCAGTTTCCACATGCAGATTGTCAGGTCCAGAGTCATTTTCTTTGATCTCCCTTTTCTTCAAAAATTTAAATTGCTTTCCAAGACCTTTGACAGCATGTACAGCCTCATTATCATGATCAGGGCTTTTAGAATCGTTTTCTGGTTGAGTTTCCTGCTTTTGTAGATGTTGTACCCAAGAAGAACCAAGTTCCCATCTGATGGACTTCTTAGAATCAATTGGCTTTTCCTTTAACTTTATCAAGCTCTCTACGATTACTCCTCTTACCAGACATCTATGCTTTTCTAAACCATCTAAGTTAGACTGAGGTGACCAACCTCCTCCTGATGATTCAGCAGTAAACTTATGAAGCAGAAACCTCAAGCTGTAAAAGAATTTTGTACTTGATCAGTCTGTTGGATAATATGCATGTAGCATCGGCAAAGCCTTTAAAACAATATTTTAAACTCCTGAAAGCACTTCAAAAGCAGTTGATCCTTTCTATTGAACCAATAACAAGCGACAAATCTTACATACTTTACCTTGTATTTTAGTATTAACTACAAAGTTGCATGTATCTAAAACGTAGAAAACGGTGTCAGTGAAATGAACGAAATCCATTGGCAATTGTTTCAGAGCCAAAAATATTCACTTCCACATGCATATTTACAATTTAGAGAGTTATATATGCACTAGAAGAACACCCCTATTGATTTGCAATTCTCCACACTTTTTAGAGAGAACCCATTCTCTTTGAAAACGTGTCTGTTAGAGGATTAAAAAAGAAATCAATTTTTGCGTCCCAGTTTTCTGAGAATTAATTTCCCTGACAGAAACCCTTTAGGGTTTTAACGGCCATAATTATATTCACAGCATCATGTTGTATGACACAGTACTGCCATTTTTTAGCTAAAAGAGCGAACAGAAACCTCATTTTTACTTTTGTACTGCCATTATTTCATTTACAAAGTAACTTCAAAAGATTTGATTTTTTTTCCTTTTCTCAGTGAACATAAGGCAATAATCCTCAGCGCCATTAACATGCAACCGACATGACAGGTATACTGTTAATTCCAGCCCAAAGTATTGCTGTGTGCAATATGTGCATGCAACTACAAATAGTAAAAATCAAACACTGAGTAATGAGGCATTAGCTTGTTGTTCAAACCTGTTAATGTTAAGAGCATTTGCTCCTCCATCTGGTTGATCATCTATTTCAACATCCCGAGTCTCAAACTTTTCCTTCTTCACATTACCAACAACCTTTATTGTTGCAGTGTATCCACAATGTCTTACAATGACAACACCCAAGGAGGAAGTATCCTGCAAAAGTTCCACAAGTGAGGGTTGAGGACGTTTAGATGTCAAGGACAAGGAGAAGACCAAATAAAGTGGGTATTCATGTAGTAGAATAGACATCTTGGCCTTTGATATCAAAGAAAAATACGATCCTCAATGAACAAGGCTGCAGATAGAATTTGTGTAGCTTATAAAACAGTTGGGATAAGGCAGACATGCATATATTGAGGAAAGAAACTAAACTGAAAATGCTTAAATTAAACTAGGTTTATAAAGAGAGAGAGAGCAACTGAAAATTGGCGACACCCAAGCACAAATGGATGAGTAGCATCCAAATATGTAGAAAAAAGCCTTCACTGATATTTATATACCTACATAGTTTCATATTCCTCATATTCTGAACATACATATATAAACTTGCAGCATAGGAGAAAAGTACTTACATGAACCACTACACTCTCATCTGCAGTCAATCCCTTAAGCAAATTCCTTTGAGCAGTTTCCTTGTCAGACATATTGGATAACTGATTGTAATTAATTTTTACTTCAGATTTTGTGCTTGCGTCAGTTGTATCATGTTTTACTATAATGGACAAATCCCCAGCACAATCCTCATGCAGGACTAAACCTGTTTGACTTCTTGTAGCATCATCCTTTGCATGCATATTGGAATCAATGAGTCGGCGTATTGCTGCAACAGCTTTATAAATTGAGATATCAACAAATTGACTATGAAGCAAAAAGGCTTTCCGGTCACGGACCACCCTCTCCTCCTCCGTTTTGCAAGGAAGGTGAGCCAATATCGCAAAATCTGTTGCCCAGGATCGACGATCAGATTCACCATTTCTTTGATGGCCACCACCATTGCCACCCCAATTTTCATCTTCTGTTGGTAGCAATGGGAAGTCTGATGGAGAATCAGCAATAGATGGAGGAACAATCCATGTATTTGCTCGAAAACCATATGGAAGATTACCAAACTGAAAAGGGAAGAAACAAAGAGAACCGAATGATTGATTGAAAAAGCTTATAAATTTTGATTACATTGAAATTAATATATATATATATATATATATTTACACATAGAAGATGTACCTTATTATGTTCTACAAAAGCTTTCATTAAAGATTCATATGCCTGCATTTATCACACATTTGTTAGTTACAAACTAAAAGGTTAAGCTCAAAACAGAACAGCAAGATTAAATAGCAGATGAAAAACATGACAGTCCAGTTGACTTTCAACAAGCTGAAACAAAATTTCAGCAGAATCCAATTAGCAAGAGATATTCTAACATCACCTGACCAAGGTTATTCTACAGAAATCAACAAACTGGGTTTGGTAGGCAACCAGAATCAAAATTGAATGTAAATCAACTCCAATGAAAATTCAGCTATTTATTCCAGGAAAGAAATCAAAATTAGAAAAAATATCAGAAATAAAAATCTAGTTGTGCGCGGATTTTTCAAGGTTTCAATGAAATTTCACAAGAAATAACGTAACCATCGTGCGGTGATTCGGTTTGGCAGTAGATTAATGAATTTACATAGAAGAAAAAAAAATCTAATTTTTGAATTTTCACCAACGTTTAAAAAGCATGCTCTTATACACTAAGCTTTCTTGCCAGTTTACTTATATATGTCATCCGGACATAATTCCGGCAATGGCCTACTCTTGCAATTTGCATTTCACTAAGAGTTGATTCCAAGGCGATAAATTTCCAACTTTGAAAATCTACAGAGTGGTTCAATATGCAACATATGTAGACAAGAGTATTGAATTCAAGCAACTGCGATATACAATGAAATTCAAGAAACATGCACAGTACCCACATTGGCAAAAGCTCGGCTAAGCTGTTGTAGAAGATCCACCAGGGAGTGGCTTTGTAGAAGCCGCTTTTCCACGGTATAGAACCCTTTCACTGATGCAATCACTCGTATTAGCTTCCCATTGCAGATCTTAATCTGCATACATCAATTGCATTTTAAGCTTCTTTATTCAAAGAAAAATTATATTCTGAGATTCAGTTAACCTCAATTGAAAGGAGGAATCAATTAAAACACAAATATCATGTACAGAGCCAAGAAGTTAATGGAAGAAAGAAGATCAAACTAACGTCTTGAAAGGAGTACATGAACTCCTAATATATCATAAGGAATTTGTTCTTTCATTAGTAATGGAATATTTAGTTGTTTCGATGTAAAATGTTTCTTTTTCAGACAATATTTCCAACAAAATCATTAAATATATTTTTCAATATTTGGCTCTAGCAAAAAAATGGCCAGCAAATTCCGACAACCTCTGACGAAGGTCTGACAAACTCCGGTAGTGGATAGGCAAACTCCGACAACAGGCTGGTGAACTTTGACGATGGTTAGAAGAAGGTCGAGTGATTTAAGAATGAGAAGTTCAAACTCGAAAAATTATTTACGATTTAAAAAAAAAATTATTTTACAAAAATTAACCAAAGTTTTTCTGGTCAACCGAAAATAGTTTCAATTAGATTACAATTTTCAATCGTATTAAACACTAGAAAATAGGGAAACATTTTCCAAAAAAATATTTTATGTCTATATAATGAGTAAAATAGAGCATCTCCGGCAATGTAGCTAAAATGAAGAAAATAGCTATATTAGTTATTTTTGTCATTTTTTTTGCTCCAACAGAATAGCTTAAGACTAATTATTATACCTTAACTGCTACAGTGAATAGCTATTCACTGTAGCACACTAGATTGAATTTTAATATAATATAATATAATTTTTAATATTACTTTTTTCCTTTAATTAAGTATTGGCAATAATATAATAAAAAAATGAGAAATAATATTTTAAAGCAAGTAGCTAAAATGGGTAGCTAAAATAAAGAATTGTACTTTTCGACTACTTATAATAGCTATTACTGCTGAAAATGCTCTTATTAATGAAACAAAATGTCCATAAGCTTTGTATTTAACTACAAAAATCAAGTCAAGGTTAAGTTGATAAATGGCTACTTGAGTAGCCACCATCTTTGTGCTTAAGTCAGTATTTGTTTCTGTCAAAAAAAAAGAAAAAAGAAAACTGGTATTGCCAAAAAGATAAATCAACTGAGCTTGAGCTACCTAATTATTAGAGTCCGTTTAGTTTTGTAGTTTCAAAACATACAATTTAAAATTAGTAATTTTAAAACATGCAATTTTTACAAACGCAGTTAAGTGTGGTTAGAATATTAATTAAATTGATTAAATTTATGATTTCCTATTATCTTAATCTTTTGGGACAAATGGTTATTAACATAGTATAAAAGCAAATGTCTTGAGTTCGAACCTTCTTTTTGCAATTCACTCCTCATTTCAATTAAAAATTTCATTTGTTGGGCCTCACTTATTGAGTTGAAATTTGAACCCACTCATGAGATGAATGAGATCCCAGTTAGGCCACAAAATATTAATATTTGGACAAAATTGTCCTCGTCATTTTATATTGAGACAATTTTGTCCCCAATCAGCTCCTCTCTATTTCATCTAAGAGGATCCTAATTCCACTTGAGAGAGAGTATTAGAATATTAATTAAAATAATTAAATTTATTACTTTTTGAATGAACAATGATTTAACAACAATTGTTTAGTAAAAACATGGTTTGACCTTAAATTTAATATGTCAAAAAAAAAAAAAAAACACGGTTTGACCTTAAATTTACTATTTTCTATTAACTTGAGCTTTTGAAACAAATAGCGATTTAACAACCATTTCATAAAATCACGGTATGTTCTTTAAAATTACAATTTAACCTTTAAAATCACGCATTTTTACCTACTATTTGAAAACATAAAAAATTTTCAAACCGCCATTTTTTTAAAAACACTCCTAATCAAAACACTTGTTTGCAATTTTGTTTAAAAACGTACTTTCATCACTGGAAATTACATGCCAATATGGATTCTTAGTTTGATCCTGCTCATTAGTAATTTTATCAAAGAATATTTGGATCAAGTTCCTTCTTCACCTAGGCCAAGAAGAAGCACAAAGAAGTGAAGAAGAATGGTAGTAGTACCTGAATTTCAAAATAGTCCCCATCACGCCTTTCTGGTACATCCTTCTGCTCACATCTCCTCAAATCTGCAAGTCAATAATAATCATTTACCAAACAATCAAATTTAACGACGTCATAATAAAATTTTCTCCTTTTCCAATTAACCGTAACGACGTCACACCCTAATTTCACACAAACATATATAACATTTAATAAATAATTTAAACGAAATAATAAAAACAAAAAGAGACACAGAGCAAATTCTCGGCAACCAAACAGACCGCCGAGAAAATCAAAACCCCAGAGACCAAACGAGGGATACTCACGTAGAATAGGAGGAGAGAGGTGAGAGAACGAGAAGAACTCGTAGAAGTCGGAGAGCTTCGGCGTGGGGTGGACGGCGGCCATCCCGAGGTTCTCCGAGATCGCCGCGGAAACGGACGGCTCTGGTGTCGACGGGGCTCCGCCATCGGACGGTGTAGGTGGGCCAGCGTTACCCTTGTTGGGCCGCTGGTGGGCCCTGCTCTTCTTGGACCTGGATTCTGGTGTCGATGGGCCTCTTCTGGTCTTGGCAAACCTCGTGGTGCAGGTCACGATATCCAGTAGCCTCCGCACGTGCGCAACGGCATGGGCTTCCTCGGTGTAGTCCTCTGAAGATAGTGGCACAGATGTAAATATTTCACCAAATTAGGGCAATAATTAAGTAAGCATAAGTCCATGCAATCAGCGATTCAGCGTTCATTTTTTTTGTGGCGTAAAATTATTTCCAGTGCTTTGAAAATATTATAAGGTAATGATTGAGAAATGATAAAAATCAAATTGATTAATAAACAGAAGAATCTAAGTCTTGGTTGTTTGCCAAATTTGGTTAAGTTAATGATGAGTAACGTAAATTATATCATTCTTTAGGGTTATTATTGGAAGAAAAAGTAAATGACTACTGATTGAGAAATTTTATGCTACGGGCTTGACGACGAAACCAATGTGGGTTTCTTTTACTATTTTATTTTTCTCGTTTTGTTTTTGGATTTTTATTTATTTTATATATAGTAAGACAAATAGGATATATGTATATATATTAATGTGTATGGTTTAATTAATAAAACTACCTACTGTTTGAAGTCTTTAATTTTTACCCCTTAGATTTTCATTTCTATCGTGTACCTATGATTTTCATAAAGATAGAAGTAGTACTTCCATTAAAATTTCGTCCAAAACTCAACAGAACGTCACATTAACACAAATCATATTGTGTCTCATGTCCTATAATTAATTTTTTTGATTTTTTTAAAAAGAATTCAAAATATTAAAAAAAAAATNTCAGCGATTCAGCGTTCATTTTTTTTGTGGCGTAAAATTATTTCCAGTGCTTTGAAAATATTATAAGGTAATGATTGAGAAATGATAAAAATCAAATTGATTAATAAACAGAAGAATCTAAGTCTTGGTTGTTTGCCAAATTTGGTTAAGTTAATGATGAGTAACGTAAATTATATCATTCTTTAGGGTTATTATTGGAAGAAAAAGTAAATGACTACTGATTGAGAAATTTTATGCTACGGGCTTGACGACGATACCAATGTGGGTTTCTTTTACTATTTTATTTTTCTCGTTTTGTTTTTGGATTTTTATTTATTTTATATATAGTAAGACAAATAGGATATATGTATATATATTAATGTGTATGGTTTAATTACTAAAACTACCTACTGTTTGACGTCTTTAATTTTTACCCCTTAGATTTTCATTTCTATCGTGTACCTATGATTTTCATAAAGACAGAAGTAGTACTTCCATTAAAATTTCGTCCAAAACTTAACAGAAAGTCACATTAACACAAATCATATTGTGTCTCATGTCCTATAATTAATTTTTTTGATTTTTTTAAAAAGAATTCAAAATATTCAAAAAAAATTCAAAAAAATTATAGAAATTTCGGGGGTTGTTGGCCACCCTCATGACATCCCACTAAGACCACCGGCGTTGCCGTTGCTCCACCATGGTTTGAGAGAGAGCCATGAATGGGTCTAGATACAGAGACATTCATATGCATGGTGATGGTGATAATAACGAAAAACACTACTTTCAATAATACTCTAACCATATTTTCTAGCCCTCCTTTCATGCTTCAACAAATAGAATTGCGGACGATGGGAATGCAGGTGAAAAACAATGTGATCGGTGCAAACGTGACATTCTGTTAAGTTTTGAACGAAATTTTAATAGAGATATTATTTTCGTCTTTATAAAAACTATATATATTTCATGAGATAAAAATAAAAACTTAAGGGACAAAAAATAAAGACTTTAAATCTTAAAGGTTTTTAGTATTTAACTCTATTATATATATATATTTGATAAATAAGTATTTTCAATATAATTAAGCTTTATTTCACTTTAAAAACAAAAATTGTGCATGCGAGCACAAAAGACAAAGGGTATCATCCCGAATCCTCCAAATTCCAATGCGCACGTGACTCACACCAAAAAGAAATAATATATATATATATATACTCTTAATTAATAAATGAGAAATAAAAGGCAGCCGACAATAGCGGTGGAGGCTGAATTACTAGTACGAGAGCTGCACCTACCTTCAACCATTCTCAAACAACACGGTTTAAGAGTAACCACTTCTGCCCTGTCATTCAATCTCTGCCCTTTCACCTGATAATCCAAGGTTTAATTATATTCCACCGCGTCAGTTCGAGATTAAAGGGATCGTATCCAACTTTCCAAACAGAAACCATTAAATGCATATTACGGCAAGATTTAGTCTACTATCTATCTAATTTATAATAATAATAATAATAATAACACTAATATTGTTTATAAACAATTAAAAGGGTAAATAAATTTGGACATATATAAAATAAAAATGAAAAACTCACCTCATGAGATAAGGAATAGTTGGTGAGGTGACATGTTTCTACATGCACAGCCAATAGCCTTCTTATATCAAGTATCTTGTCAGTGGAGATACCCTTCAAAAGTTTTTCATTGGTTAGCCAATATCCCAACCAAATGCATCATAATTAACTAGAAAAATAGAAAGAAGAAAAAATACAAGACAAAAGGAGGAAAAAAACAAACAAAAAATGGGTACCTTGAGAATAACTTGTGAATCATATGGGGTGATGACAGTGATGTCAAGAACACTAGGAACTACTGCATAACTCAAAGAGAAATTAAATCAGAAATTTAATAATCAAAATTTGGTATTATACAAGAAATTAAGAAAGGAAAAAATATATATATATTGAGATTAATTCTTTGTAAGTTAAGAGGAATAAACTGACCTTTTTCTTCCTTCTTCTTCCTTTCTGCCTTGGCTTTGCTTGCTTTGCCTCTGCCTGACCTTGGGACCATTTCCTTCGAAATCCAGAAGATATGTGTATATTTTGATACAAATTCAGAAACCCATTTCAGAAATCATTGGCACAAAGAGGAAGAACAAGAGGGAAAGAGAGAAAAACAGAAGGGGGAGGGGGGGTTGAAGGCTAGCTAGAAAGAGTGAGAGTGAGCTTTTAGGAAAATCTTGTGCAAAAGGTCTGAAGAAAAGATAGGATAAGGGATTTTCAGCTTCCACCCTCTTTATGGATTTGAGAGCAATCCTGGCCTCTCCTTCTTGAATAAGCTCGATTGCCTTCTCTCTCTCTTCTTTCTCTCTCTCTGTAGAAACATGTGATGTGTCTTATAGAAGCAGGGAGACACTCATGCACTGAGAGAAAAACAAGACGAGCTGGAAGGGTGGGACAGTGACCCCTGAATTTGTAACACGTGGCAGGCAATAATGTGGCCGTTTATATTTTGTTTTATCACTCGTTGGGGCCTTGTAGATCTCCCCACCACTCAGGGGATGATTATGGACGGTTAATTTGGCACCGAGAGGCAATAAAGGCGATACCGAATCCAATGGCCAACTCCATTATTGAACCCCAAATTTGCCACATTTTCCATAGCAAATAGTCCCCCATTGAGGTGTCAATTTTTACTACGTGTGTGTCCACCTCAAGTCATCTCAAAGCAATGCTTGAGTTATTTAATTAAATAGTCGGATCTCTTAATCTTAATTTATTAATTTTGTATTAGGTTCGTGTCAAAAATTATTATATCTAAATGTGGTTTATCGCGTTCGGATCGTATCGAGACATAAATAAAAACTATATAGATCAATTATAATCCGTGATTCGTTTAGTTAAACGGATTATACTCTTTAACCCTAATTCGTTAATTTTATGTCAAGTTGTTGAATTGTATCTAAAATTGTCAATTCTAGTTCCCCTACCACCAAAACCATTCGAAGATCGTCTAGTGACAAGTTATATATAGGTCGAGACATGGATTAAAACTATATAAATAAATCATAATCCGACTCATTTAATTAAAGGATCAAACCTATCAACCCTAACTTGTCAATTTTATATTGAATTCGTATCAAATTTGTGATTCGTATTTAAAATTGCTAGTTATGTCCCCCTACCACCAAAACCATTAGGAGATATTCCAGCGACAAGTCAATAAGAAAATTAACTCTCCTTTGAAATTATGTGAAATTACAAGGCATCTTTTTCCTTATTTTGAATTAAATATTAACCTTCCTTTAAATTATAAAATATCATTCTTCTGTCATCTTCAAGGCATTAAATATCAATATTTTAAATTTATTTTATTTTTAAACAAATACTAAAAAAAAAAAAAATTCGGTGACTATTACGTACAATGATTATTAAGTCTAATTTTGGGGATTATTGCATTTTAAAGGCAAAACTAAAAACATTAATTAATCCATTTAGATTAGCAAGTGACTTTGTTTAACTTTTTCTCATATATATTAGTTTCCTGATGGTGATGTGTATATATATATATATAGCTTTCACTTCAAGAGAGGTGTTTATCTAATTCAAAACAAGGGGAAATGTTGTGTAACTTTATAATACTCAAGAAAAATTAGTATAATTTTCTCCAAATTATTCCACTCGGAAGGCAAAATAGATGCATGAGAAGAACAAAACAAATTACTTGAGTTTATAGTAAAAATGACATTAATTCCCAATTTTTAATCTTTAAACTCCAAAAAAAAAATAACAATCTGGAATTCAACAAGTGAGCTCAACTGTTTTAGAGTGAGAAATTTGAAGTATTTACTCAAAGATTCTGTGTAATCTCTTTGAAGAAGGGGATCCATTTCATGCTCACATCAAATATATTAGAAAAGTGACATATTATTAGCATAAAAAAATTAAAAAATACATATATATAAAAAAAGTCTATTTTTTATTAAAAAGGAAAATTAAAATAGTGAATCAAGAACATTTCCATCTACAGGGTTATCAAAATCTTTGACAAAGAAATTTTATTTACCAACCATTGGCAATTATCACTTTCTTTGTTTATGAGAAAAAGGAGTACAACATTGGCAAGTGATCAATGATAATTAAATTAGATATATCAATTTTAGGTAGCTTAATAACTCCTATTCTCAATTTTTTTTTTTTTAAACAAAATTTTTCAAGAAAATATTTTTCAACGTTTGGCACATACGGAAAATCACAAATATTTTTTTATATTTCATTCTATCTTATTAAGTTATTTTTTTAATAACTCCTATTCTCATATCATGAATATTAATATAAAATAATTAAAACAAGTAACCTAAAAGTTTTGAGTCCTAATGGTGGTGGTCCAACGAAACCCAATGGTGGCCCGACTATATTCTAGTAGTGGTAGACGTAGGTTGGGTGGTGGTCCAACAATGGCCTAGTGGGAGCCCAATGGTGGTTTGGTGATGGTCTAAGGGTGGCCCGGCTATAATCCGACGAGGCTCAGCGGTGGACCACCTGTGTTCTGATAGTTATCCTAATAGTGGCCTGACTGTGGTTCGACTGCAGTCGAAGAAAGTCTAGTAGTGGACCAATGATGGTCTGGTGATGGTCTAGTAATGGCCCAATGGTGAACCAATTCCGATCCAATGATGGTGTGGTTGTTGTTTGGCAGTGGCTTGGGGGTGGTCCGACAAGGGCCTACTGGTGGTTCAATGGTGGTCAAGGTGATATGGCTATAGCCGGTGGTGATCCGATAGTGGGTTGGTAGAGGCATGATGGTTTGACAAAGGTTTAATGGTGTTTGGTAGTGGCTAGGGGGTTGCTAGGCGTGATCCATTGATGGTCATGTGGTGGTCTGACGATTACCTAGTGGAGTTTCAGCGGTGTTCTGGTTCTGAAATTGAGAAACTCAAACTCAAAAAATGGTTTATGCAATTTAAAAACATAACCATTTTTTGAAACTAAATATACTCTTTTAGTCAAACCAAAAATATTTTCAATTTGACTATTATGTTTTATCATACCAAACAACGAAAAATACATAAAATATTTTTCAATAATATTTTTTATGCCAAAACAATCGGGGCCTTTAAATCAGTCTGAACTCCATTATTTGTTAAATCAATTATGAGTCGTGTCATTTTCAACATCATCAAGTGAAGAAAAATGTCTTTAATTTGTCGAAGTCATATTCCTAAACGGTATATGTGGCAATCATTTTCTTCATCCACGAGGTCATGAATAGGCAGGCAATAGGGAATCGAGATGATCAAAAGGTTGAACTCTATAAATTTTACAATTCTTTTAGTATTATCCGATTAAATGATTATTAATTGTAAATTAAAATAAATAAACATAAATATATTTACTGAATTCATTGTTTTCATTTTTTTTTTTTCCTTTAAATCACTTTCAATCCTTGGTCCATTTTTCTTTCTTTCTTATTATTTTATCTTGAATGAAGAATTTTCTACTCCTTCTCACTCTCAATCAAAACAAGGTACTAAATTTAATGAGGTTTAAATTATCACAAAAGACCACAACATTTTCACTTCTATATGATATCTCAATAAATTAAATATTTCATGAAATTAAAGAGTTGATTTGCTTTCTCAATCATCCTTCAAGAATATCAAAGTCTCTTTTACAAATAATATATTATTTCAAAGAATAAGACATCTTGTTTCAACGTAAAATAGTTTATAAGAAAAAAAATAATTTTAATCAAAAATATTTTCGAAAAAAAATCATTGATCTTCCATTGTTTGGTTAAAAACCTAACAATAATATCAAAAATGTTTTCTATTGTTTGGTTGGTACCAGAAATATTTTTCCACTACAACTACAGATTAACCAACTAGGAACTACTTAAAAATTAAATATTAAATAAATTTTAAAAAAATCAAATATTGTTGCCAATAAATTAAAAACAAATCCCAAAAACAAAAATAGTGGAATAAAATATTAGATTAAGTATATGTAGACACCGTATAGAAATAGTAATGTTCAAAAAAAAGTGTGATAGTAATTCAAGACTTAGAGTTGAGGTAAAAAAGAGAATTAGGAGAAGAAGAAAAAATGAATCATAAATAGTAGAATTTTGAGCCCACACGTGAGGGAGAATGTTAAAGTAATTGTTAAATTTACCTCTTCTTATCAGTTTAAGCTTTTGAGATAACTGGTAATTTAACATAATGTGGTGACCATGGCATGTGTACCAAAAAGAGCTTTCCGAATTAGGGTATTATGCACAATTCTGACACACATAGCCTGAGTTACACCCAATTTACTTCCACATGTGTGATATTGCCAATCAAATTAAGCACGGAAGGACTAGGGAGCGATAAGTTAACTCTTTACCGAACTATCAGTAGATTTCAAACGGTTTGCTTATGTAGAATTAGATGTGGTTCGATCACTCCAAAATATTGAACTTCCTACACTCATATCAACAATATTTCTTGGTACACAAATAATTGCTAAGCTCACAATGCATGAAAACACCCTATATCAGCATGGAAGAACAATGCTTAGCTCACTGAAAATCATGCATTCAAAGTCATTTTATAGATTTGTAAAAATTAGCTTTGAAACCTAAAGTCTATTTAGGTTTTTGTGGAGGTGTCCAGACATCCTTAAGGTTTCAATCCTTGAAAACAATTTTATTACTACACATCTTCAAACACCTTAGTGGACAAAAATTTTTGTCTCGTGAAATCGTCCAACTATGTGCAACTGCCCCAACGGATGAAAATTTTAGATTCTCCAAATTGTCCAGGACATTTGCAAACAGGCCTACAACTGAAACTCACTTGCGAGGCATCGTCCGAACATTGACAACAATCTTGCAGACGAAATTCACTATAGGAGCATTATGTTGCGAACGAAGCTTCTTGTACTTGATTTTCTCGAGCATTATTCAACCCGAATCCTAAGTAAAAATCTACCTAAGCTATAAATTATAAAGGCACATGTTTTGGATACTAAATAAGTCAATAAGAAACTTAACAAATTCTCCTTTTTACCATTTGGTAATAAAAATAGTTACAACACGAATGAGATTACAAGATCCCTCCCAAACTCAATCTAATCCTAACAAGCCACAAAAACATGTTAGATGAAAATCTTGGAAGAAATTTCCCAAAATCCACAAACAAACTTATAAAACACATGAAGAACTAATAGATACTTGAAACAACTCAAAAATTAACACAAATAACATACATGTGAGTCAATCGTTATATTTAAGGGTTAACTTTTTTCTTTTTATTTTTTATTTTTCTAATTGAATAAGGAAAATGGTGACAATGGAGATACTTCCCACTCCTAACATGAAAGGAAGAGAGAGTGAGTGGTCCTAAAACCAAAAAAGGATGGACTCCCCAACAACAAACCCAAAACAAAACAATACAAAAGTAATTATAAACGGTAAGAAATTGGTTGAACGAGTGACCCAGTCCTTTCAAATAGTTGTTTAAGGTGGTTATTGAAGTAAAAGAGGGAGAGATTAAGGCAAACATATTTGAGCCCCCACTTGAAACCAGAAACAACCACCTAAAGGAGGTTGAAGCCGAAAATGCATTGTCATAACCTGATACAAGAACTGTAGAAGAGAGAGGATCCACCACTAAAGCGGCTGATAAGCGTCAAATATTATGCATTCAATCCCTTTAACTTGCATATATTAATTACTTAGCATTGTTATCTATCTGATTTTGTATTATTTTTGTGTTTTCAGGTTCCTAAGGAAATATGCAATTAATTTCATTGAATTTGAGCTTAAAATGCATTTTAAGTTATTGAAGTAAAGTTACTGTAGCTGCACTCGAGCCCAGCTACAATGCGCTCAAGCGCACACGGGTGGCTGAGACACCCTGGAGTCCAAAACTGCTATGGAAAGCCTTTTTAGGTCTCCTAATCCGACTGGGAGATTAACTTATGATTTTTCTGGGATTTTCAAGACTTCTATGGTTTGTTTTACACCCCATAAATAGGCATCTAATTTTCAAAGAAATGTGTGCTTAGTTTTAAATAGAAGATATATTTTTAGAAGCTTGGATAGTTGAAGAGAAAAGGAACATGACAGTAGACCATCCTAACACCAGGATGAACAACTAATTCTATAATCGGGCATTGATATAAACCTTTCCAAGTAAGAATGATTTAATTGTATTTTAATTTGGGTTTTTTCTAGCACGATGGTTGTATAACTATGAGAATTGATCTTAATATTTATATTCAATCATTATACAATTCTTCTCGTCTTAAAAAGTCTTTTATATTGATTGAAATCAATCCTTCATATTTTCTGTGATTATATGAATGATGTTATACAACGATTTTAACTGACATATGATTAATAGGATTTGATAGGTTATGCCTAAGGAAGACAAATTGTACTACACTATAATTTAGTGTAATTTGGGTAGCTCGTACCAACCTAAGATGGGTTATGCTTATTTATCGATTGTGTGTAGCCTATTAAGTAATTAGATAATTCATACTTAAGGAAGACAGATCATACCGTATATTAATGGTTAGATGGACGATTCGTACCAATTGAAGATGGATTATACTTATTTCTTAGTGATGGTATTTTCTTGACTACTCGAGTGAAACAAGTCCTATGTCATTATGTATCATATGAATTTTCTTTATTAATTTATGATTGACCATTGTAAAAGCTTGATAATAGTACCCACGCAGTCCTTGAGGTTCAACGCCTTCTATATAACCATATCCTACGATGATTCATTTTATTGCGAGTGATAATTTTATTATTGATATTTTTGTGCACAAAAATATCACATCAGTGGCTACAAAAGTTTCCACTAGAAAAGCAAAATACAATAAAGCGGGGAGACAATAAGCAGCAACTGCAACCGAGGAAGATTGGCGATGGAGCTTTTGACATCAGCTCGGCAAACACGCTTCGGCGCGTGGTGGTCATAGGAAGAAAGTGGAGGTAGCAGTGGAGAGTTGGGAGGGCAAGGCAACCCAGTGTCCAAGCGCATAGGAGCTATGGAGGAACGAATGGCGACATATCGGACATAGAGAGAACCAGATCTGAGATCCACCGTAGAATTGGACATAGTGCAGAAACAAAGGGAGGAGAATGGCCAAAGAATGATGACGAGGTAGAGTGAGGCAGAGGAATGCCGTTAAAGCTACTTCATGGTGAAAATGAAAAACACAAGAGAAATCCGGTGACAAAGGAGGGAGGAGGGGCGGCTGCACTAGACGGAGGTGAGAGGAGGTGCATGGGTAAAAAAAAAAAAAAAAAAACAGCAGAGTGTCTAAGGAATAGAATTAAGTTTTTATTAATGGGTTGACTTATTAACTATAAATAGTAAATCTAAATCAATTTATTCTAAGAAACATAAATCGAACTATACTAAAAATTTAATTTACATCTCCCTTAAAACTTTCTTTAATTTATCAAATAGATATCTTTCTAATTAAAGAGCTCACAGTAAATAAAACATAAGAGCATTTACATTCCGCTCACAAATTTTAATTAAAGAATTATTATTATTATTTTGCTTATTTTTACTATAAAAATAGCTAAAATAGCCTTTAACCTTTTTTTTTTTTTTTGTGATATCACGTAATTAATTAGTACGTGCATGATAAACACATGTGTCGCATATGGACTATGGAGGCACATGATCGTGACCTACCATTCAAGGCTTTTGGCGTTGAGGGTCAAATAGTTTTGATCATATCGAGTAGCAGGAAAAAATTGATGCTACTGCTTCCATAATCGAGAAACACGAGTTCATGGCAATTGACAATCTCCTATCAAACGTAGTAAGTTGTAGACTTTTGTTCCCTGTCCCTCCATGTGCTCAACTAAATAAATTAGCGAATAATTTATTTGGAATTGCGTTAATTAGATTAAAATATATTTTAATATTTAAAAAGTTCTTTTCAGGTTAAAAAACGTTGTTTTTATATATTTATTTTTTAAAATTATAATTTTTTTAAATCTAAAAACAGCTTAAAATTGCGTGACGGAAAAAGCTTGAATATGAAGGTTTTTTTCCTTTTTTTTTTCTTTTTTTTTTTCTTCTAAAAAATCTCGTTTATACTTTTTTTTATACACAGAAGCTTTATCTTTCAAGTCAATCTCCAACTGGTTCTAAGTAGTCTCTTTATTTCTATAGCTTCAAAATTGCCCTTACCATATGGCAAGCAAGTTATATTAGATTCATATCGTTAATAATATTAAGTAATTTAAAGGGAAAACTCTACTTATCTCACTCAAACTTGCACTTGAATTTTAATATCTCCTACAAACTTTAAAAAATTGCATTTGGCCCCTTAAACTATCTAACCCTTTCACTTAGTTTTTCTCTACTAGAATATTTTGTTAAATCTGACCGAAAATGAATAAAATATCCATTATCCCCCTATTTACTTGTGTAAAAATACAATTATGTCTTTAGATTAAAAAAAAATTATTAAAACAAAAAAAAAAAGACTTCTTTGGCCATGGAAATCCACAGCCATGGTGTTTTCTTTATTATTATTATTTTAAAAATTAATAATAAAATTATGTGATGTAGGGGAATTGCTGTCATATTTTAAAATTTCAATTAGATTTTGTATAAATTTCTAATGGAGAGGGTTAAGTGAAAGAGATAATTAGTTTGGTGTCGATTACAACTTTTAAAAATTTGGGAGAACAATGCAATTTGGGTACAAATTTGAGAAAATAAGTGTAATTTTTCCTATATTGTATATGTCAAATGAAAAATAATCTCAGGTTCTGTTTGTTTCGACGTAAAATAATTTTTAAAAAATAATTTTCTTATTTTTCAGTGTCTGCTACAACGTAAAATAATAGTTAACAAAAATTTTCAAGACGATAGTCAAATAATGGAAAATTGGCTATTTTCCTGACAGATATTTTTCAACTAAGAACGTTTTACATAAAAAAAAAAAATTAAAAAAACACACACTCAAGCGTTGGAAAGTGACTACACAGGAAAAAGATGGAGACATATATAATTGGTTACTGATCATATGATTCATATTGCTAGCTGCAAAAGAGTTGGTCGTACCCTTATCTTTTTTTTCTTTTTTCTTTTTAATTGAATGTGGAAAAAGGGTTACAAGGGAGGGAGTCGTANGTCAAATAATGGAAAATTGGCTATTTTCCTGACAGATATTTTTCAACTAAGAACGTTTTACATAAAAAAAAAAAAAAAATTAAAAATTAAAAATTAAAAAAACACACACTCAAGCGTTGGAAAGTGACTACACAGGAAAAAGATGGAGACATATATAATTGGTTACTGATCATATTGTTAGCTGCAAAAGAGTTGGTCGTACCCTTATCTTTTTTTTCTTTTTTCTTTTTAATTGAATGTGGAAAAAGGGTTACAAGGGAGGGAGTCGTACCCATTTCTTTCTCGTTTACTTGCTGCTCCTCGTGCTAGTTTTTTGGTGGGTTTGCCTCCAATCCACTACCTAGGATTATAAATAAAAATAAAAATTAAAGAAGCACTTACTCTTGACGGGGACAACACTGATAATGGTTGTTAAAAGAAAGGTAAGGGTCGGGTTGTAATTCGTGTTTATATGTAGAGTTTATAGGTTAAGTATAATTCGGTCAATTTAATTAAACGAGTTAAACTCTTTAATCATAATTCGTTAATTTTGTGTTAGGTTCATATCAGATTCGCAGGTGATGTCAAAAATTATCAACCCTAAATGTTACATATTAGTAGGTATTTTCGATGCATAGGTATAAGATTATATGGTAAACTATAACCTTATTTAATTAAACGGATCAAACTCGTAAACTCTAACCCGTTAATCACCATACCACTGTCACACAAGGAGACAGGGAAAAAGCTCAAATGATATAGAAAGGGAAAAGAAATGTGACAAATAATTAAATTGCAAATCGTCTATATATGCATGAGACAATTGCATGCTACAAGTTAGTTCATATATAGAATTAATTCTGGAAAAGTAATGTTTGATGTTACCGAAGTTTTGTAGGACAATATTAGAGAAGAAACTGTTTTCAATTATATATGATGAAGAAAAGCAAAGGCCAATTATCTATATATATACATGTGTGTTCATTCCAATGCATTGACATTTTCTTCAAAGCTGGAGCCTGGATGGGAGTTGTTCATCTCAGTTGAAATTTTCAGCTCGTTTCAACCTATGCATGCAATTGGAATGACCATCACCTTCGCATGGAAATTTTCTACACACAAATGCCCTGCATTGTCTAAGGACAGGCTGCCATGGGGCTCCTCATGACCTATTCACGTCCAGCTGCCTTCTTCTCGAGGGACTACACCTTTATTTAGATATATATAATTTGAGTATTTTGTAAGTATTTTAAGTTTAGAGTTAAAAGCAAAAAAATCCTCTAAAAAATTGTCAAATGAGGCCTTTAAACTTTTATGGTTTCCTTTTTCTTAAAGAAAAAAATAGGATTAAACTCTTATTTGTTTCGACGTAAAACGCTTTCCATCGAACATAAAATATTTTTTTGAAAAATAATTTTTAGAAAAACATTTTACAGAGTTTGGCACATACGAAAAATCACAATATATATATTCATTAAATCATATTAAACTCTAAATTACGAAAAATGTCACAACCAAGTCTTAAAGGTGTCATAACCAAGTCCTGTAGGAACCCTACTATGACTTGCTCAGGACCTACTCTGACCCCAACTAAACCCTATCAGGACTCGCCAGGATTTGCCCGAGACATTTTTCGTAATTAAGAGTTTAATATGATTTTTCGTACACACCAAATACCAAAAAAATATTTTCTGTTGAAAACATGTTCCGACATTGGGGACCCGACCAGGACCCCACCTGATTTTTCGTACATACCAAATACTGAAAAAAAAAAAAAAGCTGAAAGTATTTTTCAACTTCGAGTCCCGGTAGGGTGTTGGAAAAGTGCTAGCAGGGTACGTGATAGGTCTTGGGCTAGTCTCAACAGGGAAAGCATGTCCAATCGAATCTCGAGCAGGTCCTGGTCAACTCTTGGAGGGGTTTTGGGTGAGTCCCGGCAAGGCTCCGAGCATGTCCGTTTAGGTCTTGAGCGGGTCTTGGTCGAGTCCCAAGCGAGTCTTGGGCGAGTCCTGATTAGGTCCCAGGCAGGTTCGGTCAGGTCCTGGCAGGTCTCGGCCAAGTCTCGATGGGGTATAGGTGTAGTGACCCAAATAATTAATTAAGCTTACATAGCTTAGTTAGAGGGTTAATTTGGGCTTTGGGTCACTAAGGACACAAGAGGGGCATTTTGGACTTCTGGACTGGACGTACGTTAGGGTTGACAGACGTACACTCCTATCTTTTGTGTAGACGTACGCTGCTGTTTGTAGTGCATACGCTGACAAATAGTATGCCGTACTCTATAAATAGTACATGGACGTACGCTCAAAAGTACCAGGCGTACGCTACTTTTTAGATTAACCACTTGATAATACCTAGACGTACGAAGCAGCCTTTAGATCACTGTATAATAGTACCAGATGTACGCCCCTAGGACCGGACGTCTGTTGCTTTTTGGCCCTATAAATACCCCTCACCCCTCGCCCATTTCATACTCATTCTCATCTCTAACCCCTCTAGAGCCCCCAGGCTGCGAAAATCCTCCCTATCTGAGTATTTTGTGAGTTCGGAGCTAGTGGAGTGGAGGTTCTTGAAGTTTTACTTCAAGGACGTCTCGGTTACCTAACTCTTTATTTACATTGTTATGCTGCTCGATTATTGTCTTGTGTTGGTAGTCGTAGTTTAGCTTTAATTATGCTTTAAATCTTGTTTAGATTAGTGTTATGTTAACTTAGTATAACTGCGTTGCATGGAGGTTTCATTTCAACTTAGGAGATCCTAGAGAGCAATTTGGTAGGCTTAGGAGTTGGTTTGGAAGATAGAAAGACGAGTGGAGAAAATGAGGTTCTCCCTGAAAACCTCGAAGCGGACGTACGGTCTCGAGACCAGATGTATGATCCAAAGTATGACAGTGGACGTATGGCCTCGAGCCCAAACGTACAATCAAGAATGCGACATGGTACTTTATTTTCACCAGTCGTCCCTTAGCTCTTATTTCTTTATTCTAGAGTTGTTTTAGTAGAAATAGAACTAGTGATAGGTCTTTCCTCAGTATTCAAGGTTATGGAGCCTCAAGAAAATTATATGGAGGAGCTTTACAACTCGGGTGAGTATCGGGTAAGAACAAACTCACATGGATGCTTTGTTGTTACTTTTCCTGCATTGCATATCTATTATATATATAACATGCATATTTTGTAACTCTTATGAAATACATTTTAGAATTACTGGAACTCTCTTTTATGAAAACGTGTGTTGATTAATAAGATAATAATGAGACTTGTAAAACTATGTATGTTAAAGATTGATGAAACTAATTACATCGTATGACATAGTATACCGGTACATGTAGCATAATGACCATGGGCTTATTATATGAGTTAACTTTGTGGTCAAATGTGTGTATGTGGGCTTTGAATCCAATGGTTTCGTGACCAAGATACAATCATTCCTAATGGATGGTCATTATAGGACGAACATCATTAGCGGTGTGGGCCACCCGAGGTCTGACTCGGTCGTGCCGCTAGTGTTATGTATGGTAGTCGTGCAATGACTGGGGCACCGGTATTGTACTACAAGTCCCTCGGAATAGCGTCAACCCTGTTGAGAAATGGTAATATCTCGGGTAGACCATACTGTTAAACTATTACTGTTACTCATGATTATAAGCATATATTATATTATATCTATATCACATCCATTATAAACTGTCATCTCATAATGTTGCATGTGCTTTATAAATAACTGAGTTCACCATTTAATGACGGGTACGTCATATTCATTTCTACTTACTAAGTTGTCGGACTTACCTTTATATTATTTCCATTTTTCTCCATATGTACAACTATACTGTTATAGATAGTGGATACCACGAAGCATCTGATTATGTTGGAGGATTCGATCTGGGAGGTACTTGAGGACTTATTGCAAGTTAAGTGGGTACTCATGGTAACTAGTACTTTTGAGTTATGTTGTAGACTTAGGGCTTGATGCATGCTTGCATATTAAGATATAACATAGATCCCTTGTAACAATGATATGTATAGTGTGATTTTCGTTCCTTTAATGATCTTTGGTTAGATTCTTTGGTTATAATGATTAATGTTATAGAACTTAATTACTTCTACTGCTTAGTATCCTCTGTTTTCGAGGAGTAGAGGTCCTTGAGTCTTGTTCGATGTGGAATAAGACTAGGAGATGAACTGTGAAATTAATTCTTAGGGCATTACACTAGGACAGATTCAGTCCGGTCTTGGGTAAGTCCCAGCGATGTCCTGGTCAAGTCTCGGACAGGTCCCGGTCAACTCCCGGCAGGGTCTATGGTAGCTCCAGTCAAGTCCTAAGTAAGTCCCAACAGGGTCTCGGGTGGGTCCCAATCAATTCCTAGCTAGGTCCTGAGCGGATCTTGACAGGGTCCGTCAATTTTAAATTATGATGCTTAAACTTGGAAAATGGTTTACGGTTTTCAAAAATGGAAACCATTTTCCAAAAATTAAAGAAGAATTTTCGGCTAAAGAAAAAATATTTTCCGTTGACTATTATTTTATGTCGCACCAAACACTCAAAAATATAGAAAACATTTTCCGAAAGTTATTTTACGACGAAACAAACGGTGCATTGAATTTAAGAGAATGCCCTAAATAATTCATAAAATGTTTAGGATATTGTAACTTTTACTATAATTTTTTTCACATGATAGTATATAAATGGTGAAACAAAATTTAATAGGTAAATTTAATTGTATAATGACTAACGTGATAAGTATTACCTAAACTGTATTAAGACAAGAGTTACAAGAGCTACAACAACTCAAGTAACAAGAATTACAATTATGGTTGTTAATGTAAAAATAAAATATACATGTAACGTTCAAAATTTTTCTCCATAAATAAAGTCTTGTATACAATTAAATAATCAAAGAAAAAAGTAACTATGAAAAGGTTTCGATATGTGGATATAGGCTTAGGCCGAACGACCTTAATTTTTTGAGTATCTCTTCTATATTCTCATCTATTTCCTAAACCGTAAATTCTCAATCTATAAAAAAAAAAATTATATTAAAAGCTATATATAATACCCATATCAACACTCAAAAGAATTCAAAAGGTCATATTGAATGAATAGTGAGGGAAAGACAATACCCAAGTTCTAAAGACAACTTTTTTCTTTTCTCTCTCTCTCTCTGAGCCAAAGACGAAACATTTGAAGTGGAACAATATTGATTGTAAGTTTTTAACTCTATTTGGATCTTGGTCAAGGGATAATAATTTATTAGTTTGTACTTCAACTCTATTTGCATATTCCTCGAGTCAACGAAAGGTAAGTAATTTATTAGTGCTACCATGAAAATCCTTCCTTCGAAAAGTTCCTCAAACGAGACAAAATAGCCAACAAGGGCCGGCAAAATTTGTATACATATGAAATGTGGACAAAAGCATGCATGATCGATTAGCCCTAAAACAAATTCAATCAAAGGTTGTTGGTGTATTTAGACATCCATATAGAGTTCACTAAAATTATATTTTTAAGATTAAATATTTTGAAATTATTATTCTTTAGCTGCAAAACCAAACCAAACAGAATCTTAATTTTGCTTGTGAAGCACATTATTGGTTCCTAACACGATCATGGAAGGAGAAATGGAGGGAGATCTCGTAGGCACCAACCACATGAGCATGTTATCACTGTCGAAATCAATGGGAAATGGAATATGTCTCCATCTACCGGGAAAAAAAAAAATAAAAATACATACCTTAAAAAATGATGGAACAAAATACTCAACCACCGCTATGGGGCCATTGAATCTTTGGGGCATTTTCAATAGTGTTTTTATATATATAATCGTATTACTTTTACACTTTAAATCATTTGTAAGAGTACTAGCTTCTTTTCTTTTCTTTTTTTAATTTTTTTTTTTAGAGAACAAAACTATTTTTTCTTTCTAATCTAAATTCACTCTACTATACATTATATTTTTCTATAATATTAAAAAATATATATATTTTTTTACAAAATATAAGTTCTTTACCTACCATCACATATTTTATAAAATTTCAACACAATCCCAATGATGGCAAAAAGAGGAGAGAGGAGAATGAAATATTATTTAGTGTTAAAATAATAGATAGGGAAGCTAATTAAAGTGCTTCCCAATGCATTTGGTAGCACTAGCAGTGTAATATTTTTAATGTTTAGGGAAGCAATAGAGAAGCAATTGCATGTGCATTTTTGTGATGTTTTTGAAATTTTCCCTATATTTAAGAAGATGAATAATTTACGTCAATATTTTTCTTATCTTATCCTACAAATTCAATATATAAACCATTGCATATGCTGACTCATGTGAACTCCACACAAATTTAATAGTAGATTTATCCATTCACCATAAAAATAGTTAAAATATAATAAATTCTATCATTTCTCATTAAAAAAATAAAGGTTATAGAGAAATAGACTGTAACAGTTACTAGTGCTCTAAGACATACGCTACTAGGGCTCTGCCTCAACCTTACCCTTGGAACAATTAGATAATTACAACATATGATAAAAAAAAAAAAAATAAATAAAAAAATAAAAAGAAGAAGAAAGTCGAGTCTCCTCAAAGGGATTGGTTGGTGATAATTGACAACCTTGATTCGGTGGGCAATTGCCCCAACCTTAACCTTTGGAATGGAACAATATTAATGATAACTAATGAGAAATGCTATGACTACTTCATATATAGTACTTTTTTTTTTTTTAATGAAACAATGAAAATTATTATTGATATATGATATATAGATTAATCCATTTAAAAGTTAATATCATTTTTACGGTCATATTAAAAATATGCACTTAAGAGTGAACACTTGAAAACATATGTAACATTTCTAATAAGTAAAAGGCTCCTTAAAATAACATTAATGGTTAGTTTAGTGGCTCAAAGATAATCCTTATGTAGTTAGGTAAACATTAGGGCATGAGTTTGACTCTTGTAATGTGAATTCACATTAGGTCTTATTGATGTGTTGATGAGACTGGGTCAGACTGTGACTCAACTAGACTGTCATTGATTTTCAACAACCAAGTGTTACTATGGTTTCCCTTTGGTGCGTTTGTTAAACGATTTTGGTCCAATACTATTTATCTTATTTTTTTCATTTTTTTAACATTTTCTTACTTTTTACATCACATAACACTTTTTATTACTATTTTAAAAAAATCACTACAAAATAATTTTTTTTTTTATTTTTTCATACAAAATATTCTTACTTTTTCAATTTAAAAAAATATTTTTTTATTTTATTTTGTTTTATATCAATCTATTTTGCTACGGACAAAAACCCTTAAACAAACACACCCATTTTTTTGCTTCTTTTATTTTTTATTTTTTATTTTTTTTAATACAGAAACAAAAATGGGTTGGTTAGTGAAACTTGTGAAAGGAAATGAAACGACAACTTTGATTTGGTTTTTACTTGTGTTGGTCAGTCCGGCATCTGTATGGAATCTGGCTGGCACACTTCCTGCAAGCCAGTGACGTGGGGGCAGCCGTACACGATACTCATTGCATTTTTTATTTTAAAAAGATAACGAGAAAAATATAAAAAAAACCTTCTAAATTCCTGACGGTTTACAGTATAGTTTTTAATGTTCAAAAAATATTAAAAAAGCCTTAAACTATTAAAATATATTAAAAATGTCACTTATTTTTTTATATTCTTATAATACTCATATTCTTTTAACAAATAAAATAATAAAATAATTGTAAAAGAACTAAACAATTTTTTTAAAATACAAAAAAAAAAAAAAACCATTGAGCGAATAAATAAATAAAAAAGTTTTTTTGGAATGAATAAATAATTATTCAATGTAGTTGGTCTAAATTATAAATTTCTTTATGCCGTATTAAAATAAAATCAATGGGCAAATAAAAACATTTTTTTTTAACAGAATTTGACTATAGAGACTAAATTATTATTTTGGAATATCTCAAAAACCGTATCTTTAATTTTACTTTAATCCGACATGAATAGTCACTGTAGTTACTAGTTAGCTTAAATTATTTATTTATACCAAAAACATTTTTTTTTTTTTATTTGCCCATTGGGCTTTTTTTTTTGTATTTTTTAAAAAATTGTTTGGTTTTTTTTTTTACAATTATTTTATTATTTTATTTGTTAAAAGAATAGGAGTATTGTAGGAATAAAAAAAAAAAGTGGTTTTTTTATACATTTTGATAATTTGGGAGTTACTTTAGTACATTTTGAACATTAAGAGACTATATTGCAAACCATTAGTAGTTTGGAAGTTTTTTTTATATTTTTTTCCCCTAAAATAAAGGTTATTGCATTTGTTTAGGATACTAAACGACAAACTAGTCAAGTACATGCACTTTTCTTTTTCTTTTTTAAGGTAGCATTTCATTTCATAACAAAACAAACCAGCAAGCCAATACAACAAAAAGACCATCACTAAGGAGGGGTAAGGGGGTGGATCTTTTTCACTTCAAATAGGAATAGAGCTAGGGGAGGATAAGGAAGCAATGCAGCTAGGGAGAACCCTTACCGCGGCCTTATATGCCACATAATGGGCGCAGAAATTTACACTTATGTTAATCTTTCTAGCCTCCCAAAGAGTGGAGACTGGAAAGCTAGATAAAGTTTAATTAATAATATGTTCAAAGTGCCAATCTAATCTAAAAGCTGGATTTTGAAGGGCTAATACAACAATAGAGGATTCACCTTCCAAAATAAACTTTTCCAGCTGCAATGAGAAAGCTAAAACACCTGCCAACTTTGCTACTAGAGCTTCTCCATACACAGGACTGCAAGGAGGCCTCACTTGTGTTAGAATCTTTATGATCACTCCCTTGGAATTTCTGCATACGATTGCTTGAGTGGAGAAATTTTCTCTAAAAACTGCATCAAAATTCACCTTGCAAAAGTCTTGAGGAGGCTTAGACCAGATTTCTTTTGGTGGATGCAGCTTTAAGGAGCAAGCAGCGAAATGTTCTAAAGAAACACGCTTGATGTTTGTAGCCAATTTTAAGACCTTAGGAAAGGCACCTTTATGAACTGCTTGATTTCTGGAGAACCATAACATGTCACACAGCACAGCAGCAAAGACCTAAAACAAGTGAGAATCTGCGAAAGGAATACCAAAAAAGCTATGAGGGTTTAAATTGCCTTTGATCCATTTTGAAAGGCTTAGAGAAGACCATTTCATAGAATCAAGAGGCCAGGGGGAAAAACTGCAAGAAATTCTAGCAAAAAAGCATATGAAAAAGAGGTGAGAAAGAAAGTCCTCTTCTACATTGCATAAGGGGCACATTAGCTGAGCTTGAAGGATGGAAAAAACTTGATTTAACCTACTCTTGGAGGGGATAATGTCCTAAGCAATTTTCCAAAGGAAGAGTTTTAGTCTGTCATTGAGATTTAGTTTCTAGAGAAGCTTCCAGTTGGAAGAAGATAATGGGGAAAATGAATGATTGGTTTTCTAGCTGCTTATCAGCTTGTGGGCAGACTTGGTTGAGAACAGGCCGTTTGCAGATGGAGTCCAAATGAACTTGTCCTCAGAGAGAGTAGAATAATTAATCTTTAATATCTCTCTTATAGTAGCAGGATCAAAGAGATAGTGAAGCAAAAGGATATTCCAAGCTGTAGCAGAAAGGAGAGGGTTTAAAAAAAAACATGTCAGAAATAAGCAAGTTGGGATAAGGCTGTGTAAGCAGGGGAGAAGGGGAGGGAGTGAAAGAAGTGATGATGAGAATCCGGTGGAGCTCCAAATAGGGAGAAAAGAGGAACTATAGATCTTGTAATAGGCACCTTTGGAAATGAAAGAAAGAGATTTCAGAATACCTTTCCATAGCCATGAGGAAGAAGAAGAGCAGGGGGGAGGAAAGAGTTAGAGTTTAGATACTTACTGTCAATTGTTTTGAATACCTCTCAATGTGAGGGTTCCTCATATTATATAGGAATCGTATAGCCAATTACAATGATAAATAAAGCAACTAAAATCTACATATTAATTACAATATATTATACAAAAACATGCCATAACTAGAGAGACTAATTATGGCTAAATATACAAAATATATATATATGTCGTATCTGACTGACATCCTCCCTCAAATTGATGCTGGTCGATCAAGAAGCATCAATTTGCCCACAAGGAACTGATGACGCTATCATGTCATGGCCTTTGTGAATACGTCAGCTATCTGAAGATCAGTGGAAACATGAGGAAGAGATATGACACGAGTGTCCAAGGCTTCCCGAATAGAATGACAGTCTACCTCAATATGCTTCGTACGTTCATGATAAATAGGATTAGCAACGATTTGAATGGCACTAGTATTATCAGCATGAAGAGGAGTAGAATTAGATTGAGAAAAACCAAGCTCAGCCAGAAGCCCACGGAGCCAGACAATCTCAGTACAAGCGGCGGACATTGCCCCGGTATTCGGATTCAGTAGATGATTTAGAAACACGAGCTTGTTTCTTACTCTTCCAAGAAATCAAAGAATCACCAAGAAACATGCACCAACCCGTGACAGACCGCCGAGTATCAGGACATCCAGCCCAATCCGCATCACTATAAGCAACAAGGCGAAGAGAAGAGCCAGTTGGGAAGAACAACCCACGGCTAGATGACCCCCAAAGATACCGAATGATATGACGGACATCAGCTAAATGAAGATGACGTGAAGTCTGCATAAATTGGCTAAGCTGCTAAACAGCGAAGGAAATATCAGGCCGAGTAATAGTCAAGTAGTTCAAGCTACCTACCAACTGTTGGAGCACAGTAGGATCAGAAAGAAGATCACCCTCCTCACTTCGATATTTCACATTGACCTCCATAGGAGTATCCACCGAAGAAGAATCTTGAAGACCAGCTAGGCTAATCAAATCCTGGGTATATTTGTGTTGATTCAAGAATATACCTGAAGAATCTGTGTGCACCTCCAACCCTAAAAAATATGTAAGAGGACCAAGGTCTTTCATATGTAAAGAAGCTTGAAGATTCTGCTTAAGATGGGCAATCAAACTAGAGTCAGTGCCAGTAATGATAATATCATCCACATACACAAGTAAAAGAATGAGACCAGCTAGAGTCTTGCAAAGGAACAAAGATGAGTCATATTGGCTTTGGACAAAGGAGAAGCGACACAGAGTTGACCTGAATTTTTCAAACCATGCCCGGGGAGCCTGTTTTAGGCCATAGAGAGACCACTTTAACTTACACACAGCGGAAGACGGAGAAGAAAGCAAACTTGGAGGAGGAATCATGTAAATATCCTCTTTGAGATCACCATAAAGAAAAGCATTTTTTACGTCCATCTGGTGAAGCGGCCAGCCTTGGGAGGCGACAATAGAAATAACCGTACGCATTGTGGTCATCTTCGCCACTGGAGCAAATGTCTCCTCATAGTCCACCCCATATTATTACATGTTCCCGAGAGCAACTAATCTTGCCTTATATCGATCCAGAGTCCCATCAGAGCGGAGCTTAATCGAATAAACCCATTTACAACCAATGGCTTTAACATCAGAAGGGCAAGGAACCACGTCCCATGTATGATTGTCCTGAAGAGCCCGAAGTTCCTCATCCATCGCTTTCCGCCAACAGTCATATTTAATAGCCTCGGAAAAGCATGTAGGGATGGAAATAGAAGACAAAGTAGTATTAAAAGAAGTGTGGGAAAAACCATACCAATCAGGAGGACGTGATACTCAGGTAGATCGTCGAGGACCAGATTCAGGAACTGTCTCAGATGGTGGGTCAATCTCAGGAGAAGTGGTCTGAACGAATTCAGATGAAGGGTCAATCTCGGGAAGGGGCAAAGTCGGTCGACGTCAAGTATACACTATTCCAAGTTTGAACCGTTCAGGCAGAGGTGACAATTCATTAAAACAAGGTAGAATACTGATCTCAGGCAATGACTCAACATGTGTAGAAAAGAAACATTGATTCTCAAAGAAAACAACATTACGAGATATACGATTTTTGTTAGAACAAGGATCATAACAAACATAACCTTTGTGAGAAATACTATAACCCGTAAAGGTACATTTAACAAACTGAGCAGAAAGTTTATGACGTTCGTGAAGAGGTAAATGAACAAAACAAACACAGTCAAAAGTATGCAGATTAAGATAGCTAGGATGGTGATGATACAAACGATAATAAGGAGAATCAAAATTCAAGACCTGAGAGGGCAGTCTATTAATTAAGTAAACTGCAGTAGATAATGCCTCAACCCATAATTTAGAAGGAACAGAAGACTCAAGCAATAAGGTGCGAACAATGTCCAGGAGATGTCGATTCTTTTGTTCAGCCACCCCATTTTGCTGAGGGGTATAAGGACAAGAGCGCTGAGAGACAATTCCTTTTTTGATTTAAGAAATCATGAAACTCGTGGGACATGTATTCCCCACCAGAATCAGGCCTCAAAATCTTAATACTAGTAGAAAATTGGGTCTCAACATATGCTACAAAGGTCTGAAAAACAGACAAGACCTCAGATTTGGACTGAAGAAAATAAACTCAAGTATACCGATTGAAATCATCGATGAATGTCACAAAATATTTATATCGAGCATGAGAAATAATATGAGAAATACCCCATACATCACTATGCAAAATTTCAAAGCATTTTTCAGCACGACTACCATGAGAAGAGAATGAAAGAGTCTTACTCTTACCAAGTTTGCATACATAACAGTCAAATGAAAAATTTATATAAACTTGTTCTTTATTGCCTAACAAACCAGAATTTAACATATGAGACAGAACAACCGAGTTTGGATGACCCAAACGTTTGTGCCATACTTCATTTGAAGTGTTAACTGCCACACAAGCTAAAGATAAACAACTAGGAATTGAAAAATGTAGTGGAAATAGTCTGCCAACTTTAGACCCCTTCACGATTATCTTCCCCGACACCTGATCCTTCACAAGACAACCATCATGAGAGAAATGTAAATCACAGTTTTTTTCAACTAACTGGCCAACTGAAATAAGACTATTAGAAAGTCCAGGAGATGCATAAACATTTCTGAATGAAGGATTGATATTGCATACTTCATTAATAGCTAAATGACTCCCATTAGCTATTTGAATATGAGATGAACCACGATATGGACGAACATTGCAAAGAGTATCAGATGATTTGGTCATATGATTGGATGCAGCAGAATTAATAAGCCAAGACTTATATGAAGTAGTACCATTACCTTGGAGCCCTAAGGCGGAAAAGGCTGACATAATCATCTGTTGAACCATTTTAGGAGTAAGAACAGAGGATCCACCTAAAGAAGAAGAATCTGAGGACATCACTAGAGCAGAAGAGATGTTCACTGCAGCCTGATAGGCGGTAGCTTGACAATTCTGAGGCCGAGTGGGACATTCTTTGATAAAGTGGCCCTGTTTCTTACAATAGTTGCAAGATTTCTTGGCACAGTTGACGACAATATGACCATACTCCTTGCAGCTGAAACACTGGACCTTGAGCATATCCTTACCTTTTCCTTTCCCATAGGCAGCATAGGCTACTGGATTCGGGTTGGAATCTTGCTGGAATGTAGCCTATGTGAGAAGACGCTGCTCCTCGCGAAGTAATTCTCCAAAACAAACATCCAAAGATGGAGAAGGAGCCCGGTTCATTAAATTGGAGCGAGTGACCTCAAATTCAGGGCGTAATTTCATCAAGAATTGATCTCTCTTGCTTTGCTCATGAACAGCCTGAACATCAAAGAGAGATGCAGCAGGTACCTTCGCATAAACCATATCCGAAAATTCTCCCCACAAATTCTGAAAACCAGAAAAATACTCCTGAATGGAGAAATTGCCTTGAGTGTAATTAGCAATCTCATATTCCAATTGAAAATGACGTGCAGGATAATTATTATCCTGGTAATAAACCTTCAACAAATACTCTCACATAGTCTTTGCTAACTTATAGGGCCTCAGATTGAGTACAATAAGAGGATCAACAGATCCTAAGATCCATGACATCACACGTGCATCCTTAACCAGCTAAGTCCTTAGTCTTCGTAGGAGCTGGATCACTACCGTCAATATGGCCCCACAACTCTTTTGTAGTGACCCAAATATTTAACTAAGCATAAGTGGCTTAGTTAAAGGGTTAATTTAGACTTTGGATTACTAGGATCAGCCAGAAGGGTATTTTGGAAATTTATCTTCTGGTTTGTCTTTTAGCCCGGACGTACGCTAGGGTTGGCGGATGTACGCTCTTGTCTTTTTTCGTGGACGTATGCTACTTTTTGACGGACGTATGCTGGGGGACCACCTGACATACGCTGACATATAGTATGTCGTACTCTGTGAATAATACAACAGACATACGTCAAAAGTATCGAACGTACGCTACTTTTTGGAATACCCTCCAGGTAATACCTAGACGTACAAAACAGCCTTTGCACCGCTGTGCAATAGTACCGTACGTACGCCACTTTGGCCAAATGTTCGCTGCTTTCTGGCCCTATAAATACCCCCTTACCCCATCGCCTATTTCACACCTATTCCGCCCCTAAACCCCTCTCTTCGTCCCTAGGCTGCCAGTAGGCCGTTTCATAAGTGTTTGTGAGTGTTTCGTTGCTGCTGGAGGAGGAACTCTTGAGGTTTTGCTTCAAGGAGGTAACGCTCGGTTTTCTTAACTTTTTAATACGTCGTTATGCTGCTCGATTATAGTTCTATGTTGCTAGTTGTAGTTTTTAGCTTAGTTATGCTTTAGATCTGGCTTAGGCTAGCGTTTTGTTAAGCTTAGCGTTGTTGTCTTTGCATGGAGATTTCGATCTGTGTTAGGAGGCCCTAGGAAGCCTTTGTTGGCCTTAGGAGTAGGAGAATAGGCGGATAATGGAGAAAAAATGAGATTCTCCCTAAAAGGCGTCGGAGCGGATTACGGTCTTGTGACCGAACGTACGGCCCATCGTATCATAGTGGACGTATGGACCCGAGCCCGGATGTACAGTCAGTGTGTGATAGGGAAAACCCTATTTTCACCAGCCGTCTCATAGTTCCCGTTTCCTTGTTGTATAGTTGTTTTAGTAGAAATAGAACTGATAATAGGTCTTTTCTCAGTATTCGAGGTTATGGAGCCTCAAGGGAATTACATGGAGGAGCTTTACAGCCTGGGTGAGTACAAACTCACATGGATGCTTTGTTGTTACTTTTCTTGCATTGCACGTATTTTACATAGATGTCAAACATGCATATTTTGCAACTCTCATGAAATACATTTTGAAACTACGGGTAACTCTCTTTTGTGAAAACGTATGTTTGTTAACAAGATAATAATGAGACTTGTAAAACTGTGCATGTAAAATACAGACAAGATAATTGCATCGTATGACATAGTACACCGGTACATGCGGTAATAATGGTCATGGGCTTACTATACATGTTAGCTTTATGGTCAATGTGTGCGTGTGTGGAGGCTTTGAATCCAATGACTCGTGACCAATGATGCAACCATTCCCAATGATGCAACCATTCTCAATGGATGGTCACTATAGGACGGACGTCATTAGCGGTGTGGGCCACTCGGGGTTGGACCCGATCGTGCTGCTAGTGTTACGTACGGTATGTTTCGTGCAATGGTTGGGGCACCGGCATTGTACTACAGGTCCCTCGGGACAGTGTCCACCCTGCTGAGAAGTGAGAATATCTCGGGTGGACCATATTGGTGGACCATATTGTTGAACTATTACTCTTACTCATGATTATAAGCATATATTATATTATATATATACCATCTGCATAATAACTGTCATTTCATAATGTTGCATGTGTTTTATAAATAAAAGAATCCACAAATTAATGACAGGTACGTCATGTGGATTTCTACTCACTAAATCGTCGGACTTACTCTTGTGTTATTTCCCTTTTTTCTCCATATGTACGATTATGCTGTTCTAGATAATGAATACCATGAAGCATCCGGTTCTTGTGGAGGATTCGATCCAGAAGATGCTTGAAGACTTATTATAAGCTTAAGCGGGTACTTATGGTAACTAGTACTTTTGAGTTATGTTGTAGACATTAGGGCTTGATGCATGCTTGCTTGCATATTAAGGTTTAGCATAGATCCCTTGTATTGATGTATAGTATGATTTCTGTTGCTTTGATGTTCTTTGGTTAGACGCTTTGGTTATACTGATTAATGTTTATTGTACTTTGTTACTTCCGCTGTTTAGTATCCTCTGTTTTTTAGGAGTAATGGTCCCGGAGGTCTTGTTTGGAGTGGAACAAGGCTGGGAGACGAACCGTTGAATTAATTACCAGTTAATTAATTCTCAGGGTGTTACATCTTATCCCATAACAAACAATTTAAACTGGAATTCCCAAGCAGCATAATTTTTTCCAGTAAAACCTGATAAAGAGTAACAGGCCCACCAGAATTGTTGAACAGTAAGCCCAATCCAACAGCACCAACCAGCAACCAGAAACCCACCAGAATAGCAACCCAAACAAAAAAAAACAAGCCCAGGCCCAGCAAGCCCAGACAGCAATCAACAACCCACTCAAGTCACAAGTCCAAATCGCAAGCCCAAGTCCAATCCACTCAATTGCTACCCACCCAGCAAGCCAAAGTTCACGCTTGCTGCTACTCATGCCAGGATCAACTGCGACCTTCAGACCTTCAGAATCAGCCGAAAGTCCACGCTTCTCCATAAATCGCCGACAGCCCCACCAACTCCTCCAGAAATCGTCGGCAGCTCCAAAGTCTCCACACTGATAGCCCAACTCCTCTAGAACTCGCCATCAATCTCAAATACTCCACGTCGACAGCCCCAAATCTTCCAGAACTCACTGATAGCCACTCCAAGACTGCTTTGGCAAGAGATAGCTGCAACAGAAATCGCCGATAGGCTTTCTTAAAGCCTCTACGCCAACAGCCCAAGAAGAAATTCCGGTAAGAGTAACTTTTCTACCCTCAACATAACTCCCGCTACCTTACCCTCAACAGAACTCCTGCTACCCTACCCTCAACAAAAATGAATAGTAGTTTAGAACCCTCACCAAAATTATCGACAACTCCCCTAAAGTTACCGACAGCCAAAGAGACCAATCGCTCAGTCTTGACCCAACTCAAAAAACTCGTATCACAACCCTAATTAAGATGACTTAGGCTCTGATACCATGTCAATTGTTTTGAATACCTCTTAATGTGAGGGTTCCTTATATTATATAGGAATCGTATATCCAATTACAATGATAAATAAAGCAACTAAAATCTACCTATTAATTACAAGATATTATACAAAAACATGCCATAACTAAAAAGACTAATTATGGCTAAATATACAAAATGTATATATGCCGTATCTGACTGACACTTACAGTGTAATTGAGAAACCCACAATGAGTTTGAGCTAATGAGCAGTTTCCAACCAAGCTTGAAAATAAGGGCCAAATTCACTTCTCTCATTT
The DNA here is from genome assembly GCA_006937295.1 of Carpinus fangiana. NCBI lineage: Eukaryota > Viridiplantae > Streptophyta > Magnoliopsida > Fagales > Betulaceae > Carpinus > Carpinus fangiana. The sequence continues at coordinate 24,072,902 of CM017321.1, forward strand.
TCCTTAATCCTAGACCTCCCAACATCTTTGGTATACGAAGAGAGTCCCTAGCCTTTAACAAGAGATTTCTAGTTTTTTTTTTTTTTTTTGGGAAACCCCACCAAATCTTTTTGAATATCCTGTCTAGCTCAGTGTAGAAACTGTTTGGTAGCAAAAATGAACTATAGCATAAGAGGATAGAGCAGCTACAACAGATTTGATCAAAACTAATCTGCCTACTTGAGAGAGAGTTTTGGCTCTCCAACCTTCAATTCTGCTTAGGACCTTGTCTATAATGCCTTGGAAAGCTCTTTTCTTTAAATTCCCCATCAGAATTGGAAGACCAAGATAAAGAGAGGTAGATGTGTTAGAGGAGTAAGGTATGATATTGGAGATAGTTTCAAAAGTGGAGGGGTTTGTGTTTTTGCTGAAATGAATGGAGGATTTGGAGGCATTAATAGATTGTCCAGACCATCTACAATACTTGTCTAGGCAAGACTTGATGCTAGCAGCTTCATTGATAGTGGCTTTCCCAAAAATGAGCAGATCATTTGCAAAAAGGAAATGATGTATTGATGAGCAGTTTCTAGCTATCCGAAGACCTTTTAATCTGCCATTTCTTTCCTCTTTGAACATGAGTGCAAATGCATTGTAGGCTTTGTAGCAAACCTCCACATTAAGCCTTCTTTATTATTATTATTATTATTTGAAAAAAATATAAAAAAAGCCCTCCAAACTATTAGCCTTTTGCAATATAGCCCCCAATGTTCAAAAGGTAATAAAATAGCCCCCAAACTACCAAAATGTATTAAAAATGCCACTTATTTTTTTATATTCCTATAATACCCCTATTTTTTAACAAATGAAATAATAAAATAATTTAAAAAAAAAACATTTTTTAAAAATACAAAAATGTTTTATTTATTCCAAAAACTTTTTTTTTTTATTTGCCCATTGGTTTTTTTGTATTGTTTTAAAAATTTTTTGATTTTCTTACAATTATTTTATTTGTTAAAAGAATAGGGGTATTATATGAATATAAAAAAAATAAGTGGCATTTTTGATACATTTTGGTAGTTTGGGAGGCTACTTTATTACCTTTTGAACATTAGATGGCTGTATTACAAACGGTTGGTAGTTTGGGGGGCTTTTTATATATATATATATATATATATATATATTTTTCCCTATTTTTTATTTTATTTTAGCAATAAGGTAGGTGGCAAGAATAAATGTGACTATTCACTATTCTAATCCGACCTAATCATAGTAACACATACACATTGTGAGCCGTATAGGAGGGGCTTAGACAGTAAAAATCGCAGGTGCTTTCTCAAGTTCAACTGAGCTATAGCTTGACTTAGTCCTATCAAGGCATCAATAAAAATTCAAGGTGATTAATACTAATTAGGTATATGTGAGGATTTTCCATTGCAGATATTCAAACTCACATCCTAATACATGCTCTAATTACTTAAAAATTTTCTTGAGCTATTGAATTACCACTCTTGATGGTCACATTAAGCCATTTAGAATCTAAGGCATTTTACCAAATTTTGTTGTAAACTGACGGGTTAATTTATAATTGAGAAAATAGTTAGTAAAAATTATGACTGATTAGTTTAATTAAATAGCATTTCTAATTATTTTATCAATATAAACCAACCATCTCAATTTGTAAAAAATTTATAATAAACAATGTGTCAATAATCAAAACTTCTTTCACCTATCAAATTTAGGAGGCTGGACTTCATTCCACGTAGATCTAGGTAAATAAATGAAGAGAGCGTCTTGGGTGGTGCAGTTGCACAAAAATCACCTTTTGTGCAACCCACTCACTATTTGACACCTCATTTATTCTCAAAAGTTGCAAAAAATTTGTATGCAAGTAAAACATGGGATTAATTTTCCCCATCCACCACCACTGCAGCTGCCAATTCCACCCACGCCCAGTTGCCGCCGCCGTCCGTCGTCCACTGTCACCGGCCAACTAACTCCGGCCACTTCCGGCGAACCAAAAAAAACGCACGGCCACCTCCGGTGAACCAAAAAAAAACGTATGGCCACTGGTCAAGAGATTCGGCGACTTTTCCGGCATTAAAAAAAAACCGTGACAGTTTTCCGGCGACCCTCAACCCATCTCCGGCAACTTTTTTACCAAACTCAGCCTAAAAAATCGATTCTAATGCCTAAAAACTCGTTTCTAATGCTTCAAAACTTAATTTTGGATTTAAAACTAAAACCTAAAGGGTAAGGTTAACCCTTTTAGGGATTTTATCACCCTAAAAGTCGCCGGAGATGTGAAAAACCAAAAAAAAAAAACCCAAAAAACAAGATCCAAAAGCAAGATCCATCAGAAAAAATCAAAAAATCAAACCCATCCGAAGCAAGATTCACAAGAAAAAAAATAAAAAAATAGTGGCCGAAGCCGTGGGTGGAGGCCACGGCCGAGAAAGAAGAAACGCAGACCCACGGTCGGACTAGGTCTGCATTTCTTCCTTCTCGATGGGTCTACGTTTTTTCCGGTCGTGGGTCTGTGTTTCTTCCTTCTCAGTGGGTCTGCGCCGGCCACCGCGTGGGTCTCGTTTCTTCTGGCGTGGGTTTGATTTTTTCCGGCGTGGGTCTCGTTTTTTCCGACATGGGTCTCATTTCTTCCTCCTTTCTTTCTCTTATTTTTCTCTTCTTTCTTTTCTTTCATCATATAATTAGGTGGGTCTGGTTTTATTTTGATATGGTGTTCCATGCTTAGGTGGCAAATTGTGAATGGCTTGCACAAAACACACCTTTTGTGCAAAGGGAGTATATAAGTTATTCTCATAAACNAAAAAAAAAAAACCCAAAAAACAAGATCCAAAAGCAAGATCCATCAGAAAAAATCAAAAAATCAAACCCATCCGAAGCAAGATTCACAAGAAAAAAAATCAAAAAATAGTGGCCGAAGCCGTGGGTGGAGGCCACGGCCGAGAAAGAAGAAACGCAGACCCACGGTTGGACTAGGTCTGCATTTCTTCCTTCTCGATGGGTCTACGTTTTTTCCGGTCGTGGGTCTGTGTTTCTTCCTTCTCAGTGGGTCTGCGCCGGCCACCGCGTGGGTCTCGTTTCTTCTGACGTGGGTTTGATTTTTTTCGGCGTGGGTCTCGTTTTTTTCGACATGGGTCTCATTTCTTCCTCCTTTCTTTCTCTTATTTTTCTCTTCTTTCTTTTCTTTCATCATATAATTAGGTGGGTCTGGTTTTATTTTGATATGGTGTTCCATGCTTAGGTGACAAATTGTGAATGGCTTGCACAAAACACACCTTTTGTGCAAAGGGAGTATATAAGTTATTCTCATAAACGAATGTCTCTTGTTTCAAGTTCTTTGTGAACCGCCTTGCGGCTTGGATATTTTTTGGTTTCATTGTCTATTGTTTATTTTCATTTTCTGTATTGTTTTTTTTCGTTTGAGTTTTGTCATTGGGGAGCCCATCCCAATTTGTTTGTTTCTCATGTAACCCTTGTCCCATTATTGAATATATATATAAAAAAAGTTCTTTTTCTTTATTTTTAGGACCACACTTATTCATCCGAGAAAAAAAAATGGAAAAATTTCTCCTTTTTTTTTTTTTTTAAATGCATTCTCTCCCCAAATGCACAAAAATACTTTATCTAGCTACAGCTTCGGCTCTGTTAGGAAAATATAAGTTTTGAAAATATGACCGTTAAGAAAAAGATAAATGTTAAAAATTATGAGCATTAAGAAAATAGCAAATTTTCAAAAATTATGACCTTTAGAAAAATACAAATTTTCAAATGTATGAATGCTGGATAATGAATAAAGAAATCAATAAAAAATAATATTTAAATAAAAGAGTAAAAGTGGATTCTTAATTAGAAAAGCTACCTAGATACTTTGAAAAAGTAGATAGCTAAAAAGCCTAAAGTAAGAAATGTGATTTTTTTTTTTTTTTTTTGTTAAATACTTAATTAGTCTTTAGGGTTTGAAAATTTTATTTTTTTTTCTCCTTAGGGTTTGAAAAGTGATCAAATTAGTCTTTGTGATTTTAAAAAGTGACCAAATTAGTCCATCTGTTAGTTGATTATTGGTTGACTTAACGGACTGACACGTGAACCAATTAGAAGTTAACACATGACCACTTAATTAAATTTTAAAAAACAAAATCAATTTTTTTTTTTAAAAAAAAAACCTGGTCCCCTTGGGCGCCCCCATGGAGCCAAGGGGTGGCCGAAACCATAGTCAAACGAAACTGCTCAAGAATACCAACAACGTCGGCGTTTTGGCGTTCGAGATCGCCGGCCTGATGTCGAAGCTCCTGCACCTATGGCAAGCGCTCTTGGACAAGAATATGGTCCGCCTCCAGAACGAGTCAATCTCTCTGGAGGGAGTCCAAAAGATTGTGTTCGACGACGAAGCTTTCCTCCTTGGCCTTGCGTGCGCGGAGCTAGCAGAGAATCTCCGGCTCGTGGCGAAGTCGGTCTCCAGAATAACCAAGAAATGCAACGACCTAAATCTCCAGCGGTTCGAATCGTTGTTCGACGAGTTCGCCAACTGGGGCCATGACCCGCACGGCTGGGTTCTAAGCTTGAAAGAAATGGAAGCCAGAATGAAGAAGATGGACAGATACATCACCGTCATGGCCACGCTATATAGAGAAATGGACGAGCTTTCTGTCATGGAAAGCAGGTTAAGCAAATCTCTGAAATGTAAGGAAAAGGAGTCAACGATTTGCGACCTCCAGCAGAATATTTTCTGGCAAAGGCAGGAGGTGAAGTATCTGAAAGAGCGATCACTATGGAATCGAAGATTTGAGGGTGGTTTCGGCCGCCCCAGGTTTTTTTTTTTTTTTGAAAAATATATATTTTTTTAAATAAAAAATTTAATTAGGTGATCACGTGTCAACTTTTAATTAGTTCATATATCAGTCCATTAAGTCAACTAACGGTCAACTGACGGATGGACTAACTTGGTCACTTTTCAAAATCACAAGGACTAATTTGGTCACTTTTCAAACCCTAAGGAAGAAAAAATAAAATTTCCAAACCATAAGGACTAATTAAGTATTTAACCATTTTTTTTTCTTCTCAAAATATGGAGTAATTTTCTCTTTCCATATTGAGCACTTGGATTAGGTTAACAAACTTGGCTCTGTTTGCCAAGAGACTGGACTGAGCTGCAAGTAAGGGTGTAAACGAGCCGAGCTTGAGCGAGCTTCCCTTGTTTGGGCTCGGCTTTTTTAAATTTTACTCGAGCTCGAGCTCGAGCCGAGCTTAAGGATGAGCCAAAAAATCGAGCTCGAGCTCGCGCTTATAATAAGTCGAGCCGAGCCGAGCCAGTTCGCGAGCTAGCTCTTATATTTAATTTAATTTATTTTTTTATTAATTTAATTTTTTATTATAAATGTAAACTTTAAGTACTCTTAAACGGCTCAAGAAGGCAACTTACATATGAGCAGTTGCTTAGTCTGGCTAGCCGAGTATGGAGTTTTTGTCAATACAGCAAGACATTTGATTTCAAAGAGAGATAATATGCATCATTTTATAAAATGATGCACATTTGAAGAAAAAAAAATAACCGATTTTTAATATTAATGAGCAATTATGTAAACAACTACCAATTCGAGCCTTATATGAGCTGCTTACGAGCTTAGTCGAGTCGAGCCGAGCTTGCTTCGTTTAATATTTGAGCCATGATTCGTGTTCACGAAACACTTCATTTAATATTCGAGTCTAGTTTGAGTCGAGCTTATGCGAGCCGAGCCCGAGCTTGCTTGCGAAACGCTTCGCTCACTTAACACCCCTAGCTGCAAGTGGACCGCATTACTCATCTCACACTATTCATCTCAAAATCATCTCAACATTTTTATTTTTTACATTATATGAACCATTTTTTACTATTATTCAAATAAAAAAATCACTAAAAAACTTTTTTTTTTTTTTTTTTTTTTTTTTTTCACTTTTTCATACAAAAACATTCTTACTTTTTTTTTTTCTTACATTAATCAAATCTGCTATAGTTTCAGTCCACTCTCTTTTTTAATTCCTTTGCCAAACACACCCAAGGTTATTTCGGCTAGTCTAATAGAAAAAAAAAAAAAAAAAAAGCTCAACATCTAGTTAGTCATTTTAACTAAGGATTTGACTAGTCGTTACAATGCTTAATAAATTTGTTGGGCATAAAAAAATAAAAATAAAATTCTCTCATCTTTGAAGATAGGGAAAATAGATTAAAAAAAATTAAGTGAAATAGTAAAGGTGTATAAAATATTATATGTATTTAAAAAAATTTAATAGCAAAATATAAAAAAAAATTCTTTAACTAAAATTTAGATAAACATTTGCTTATTCTCTAACTAAAATTTTAATACAACCTGGGTGGGCGAAATTTCACCTTGTATTTGTGGTATTGTTTTGACAGAGCTTTCTACTTGTGTCGATTGATTTTATGAATATAAGAGATATGAATTTCTTATTAAAAAAAAAAAAAAACCAGTAGAGACTAGAGAGCATTTTATTTTATAAAAATTTTTAAAATAATTTTAAAATATTTTATTGTATATATTTTTCAATTCTCACCACGACAGGCAAAACTCAAAAGGTCAGAAAACGCACGCGCCACTCTCACTCAGTCTGAAAAAGCGCGCGAAAGCTCCATAGCAGTCCGTGCGACGAAGCAGAATGCCGGAGCTTCCGGAGGTGGAGGCGGCGAGGCTGGCCGTGGAGGAGCACTGCGTGGGGAAGAAGATAAAGAAGGCGGTCATAGCAAACGACACCAAAGTCATCGACGGAGTCTCGCCCTCGGACTTCGAGGCCGCTCTTCTGGGCAAGACCGTAATTTCAGCCCGCCGCAAGGGCAAGAACCTCTGGCTCCAGCTCGATTCCCCTCCCTTCCCTTCCTTCCAATTCGGTACAGTGCTGTTCAGGAACCCTAAAAAAATCACAGAGAACAACTTTGTTTTTTCTTTTTTAGGGCGTGTTTGGTTTGAAAGCATGGTTTTTGTCTTTCTAAGAGAATCATAATAAACTAAGGCTAATACGATACTTTTGGCTTATTTTAGCTCAGATGTGTTATCTGTTTCTCTAAGTTTCCCTTGATTGTACGAATATGATCATGTAATTGAAATGTGAGGTCCATGACCTGTGTGTTCTTATTTATTTCAGGCATGGCGGGTGCTATATATATTAAGGGCGTTGCAGTTACAAAATACAAGAGGTGAGGCATGGTTGGAAATACATTGTACACAATTTTTCTGATAACATTATGATATAGAAGCTGTTCTAGTTAGTATTCTTTGATGGTTTTCATTGACCCCATTAAGGGCTATAATATAATAGTTCCATTAATTTCTTAATATAGGAACTGTTCAAGGCATGGTTGTCACATTTTAACTTTGAACTTAGTGACTCATTTAAATAGATTAAAAAGAATAGGGGACTTCATGCAGAGTATCAAAAGTTAGTTGATAGTAGCTTTTATTAGTTATGTATATTTTCTTGGAAAGAAAAAGACCCTGGCTTTTCCAATGTTTCTCCATAAAGGAGAAATCATGTAATTGTATGGATATTTGTATTTTTAAACTATAGCTTGTTACATGCATAACATGCGTTTCTTAAATGCCAAATTCCAGCTTATGAATCTAGAGTTTGTAAAGTTTCATGTTCAAAACAATACTAAATTTTTGTGGCATTTTTAGAATCTTGAACTTTTCAGGGCTGAAGCTGAAAATCTTTCTTTTGGAAATATTTTCTTGCGGTGAAGTTCTTTTAACTGACTAGAGAAACTTATCTAGCAAATAATAGCGAAGCATGCATACCAAATCCATGGTACTTCTTCCTAAGTAAGCCTGAAAAGGAAAAACAAAAAAAGAAAGGAAACTCTTGTGTGATCAAGGAAAGCTCTACTGATTTTCTGAAGTATAAAAGTGAAACAGGTAATTATGTGATTTACTGAGTTACAAGAGTTTTTCATGAGCATTAAACTTAGTCTATTAGTAAAGCACACCTTTGTGTCCCAATTTATTATTTCTTCCAAATCTGAAATTTTCCTGTAAATAGACATTTGCTCACAACATTGGTCTGACTCAAATTTCATCTGTGTTTATTATGATAACTGTCTCAGATGGTTAATTGTTCTAGATAGACGCCTGTTTAATGATCGCCATTTGTATGATAATTTCCAATTGTTAAATGTAATAACAGAGTGTTTGCACAGGTCTGCTGTTAATGACACTGATGAATGGCCATCCAAATACTCAAAGTTTTTTATAGAAGTAAGAATTTTGCTCCTTCAATGAATGGGAATGTTTATGCTTGTATCCTCGTGTTTTTCTTTATTAAATTAATATGGGGTCATACATCATTTTGAGAATTTATGTACTGTGTGGGATCTAGTGTGGTTCAGATCATTTATGTACTGTGTTTTTTTATTTATTTATTTTTAAACTAATAATGTATCACATATTTAATGTATATTCGTCTGTTCTCAAGTTTTTCATTAATCTCTTTTTATTTATTTATTTATTTTAATAATGAAGTTCCAAAAGTCCCTTATTAGTTAGTTTCAATAAAACTCCTTATTACTTAAAAAAAAAGAAGTTAGTTGTAAATATCTCTTGCTCTCAATTTAATTAGATATAAGAAGATGCAAAAAGTCTCATGGAGCAGATAATTAGATTTGTTCCATCTAGTTGTATTCTTAGTATTGGAGTGGGTGGGCCTTTGTATTGTTGTGTTCCCACATGTGGCATTTACACTCCATTTTGTAATAATTTATGGAATGATATATATATATTTTTTTACTTTTAATTTGATTTGATCATACACCTAAAAGTGATGGGAAGGCCCCTCTGCACTTTATAATGAGATTAATTTACTTATAAAAACAAATGTGATGAGAAGGCACTTTTATCACGTTTGGATCTATTTGAACACTAAATTAGGATTGTAAATTCTCATTGAATGTCCTTGTGCAGCTAGATGATGGTTTGGAGCTGTCCTTCACTGACAAGAGGCGATTTGCTAAAGTCCGCCTACTCAAAGATGTATCATAACATCACTTGCTAATGAGCTTGAAGTTTCCACTGGTGTTTTTGTATTTTTATTATCATACTAAGAGACATTTTATATTTTCAATGGTTTTGTTAATACAGCCAGCTGCAGCACCCCCCATATCTGAGCTTGGACCTGATGCACTTTTGGAGCCTATGACAATTGATGAATTTATTGAATCCTTGAGCAAGAAGAAAGTTGCAATTAAGGCTTTATTACTTGACCAGGTTAAAGTTGTTTTGCTTGCTTTCTTGCTGTTCCAAAGACTATACTGCTAAGAAATCTCTGCTTAATGGTTATTAAATAAATTTATGTGATTTCTGTAACATGCTTGCTTGGGAACATCAGATTTAGGTATTTAGCATTGTGTTCTCTTCTATTTTCCCTAAATATAGTTAGATGTATGCAAAACGTTTTTCATCTTTAAAATTATCTGTATCTGATGTGAAATGTGAACAAATGTTGTGCTGAATTATGTTTTTGGACGCATTGGCATATACTACTAGAATTTGTGTGAAGTTTCATGACTTATGTGAGGTAACTGAGAGCTAACATATGGATGGTGAGAAAGATGGTTTAGAATTTAAGATTTGTGACTAAAATTGCAAGACCACATGTGTACATCGCATATACTGCCATATACACATGGTGCCTAATTGGAATTGTGTTTGTTCCTTTCTATAGTCAGATATGCATAACTTAATTATTTGATTCCCTTTTATGCTTGATGGATCAAACTGGTTAGAATGGAAGAATCTGTTATGTACTTGATGTTGCTTGCCCTGTGTACTTCCTGTGGCTCTCCAATATTTGAAACGTGGCCTAGATTCTAGGTTCTGATAACTTAGAGAATGGCCACAGAATAGTTTGTTTTTAAGTAATTAAAATGCAAAAGTGTTCCCCCAAATTGTTCATTTCCGGAATCTTCTTGCATTCTTTATTTGAAGTCATCACTTTGTGGATCAGAATTCGTACTTTGGTGTTTGCTTTTTATATTCCAATGAGACGCTCTCAATGAACTTGGCACTTAGAGCTACAGAGAGTCTGAGATCTATGTTCATCACTTTCTTGGATCTATATGTTTAACCTGTCCATATTTTCAAACACGCCTTACAAGGTAGTGAGATCATTCTCTATATTGAACCTCCTTGCACTTCTAAGACTCAATTTCAATGACTTTAAAATGATGTAGGTAAGCCAATCCTAGTTGATAAGCTTCATAAAACAACATTAAATTATGGATTTTGTAGATTTATCCAAGGACAAAGTAGAAGATCGAGAAGAATAAAGCTTTTTTTTTTAGTTGTGTGCAATGAAGATCAATCAGTACAAAGTGAGACAAGCAATGTAGTTTAAATGAAGGCTTCATTTATGGGGAAGGCGAAAGAAGGCTGTAAGATGTAGTTTGACCTTTCATACCCTCCCCACCACCACCCCCACCCCCTTGTTGTAGGTAGAATTTGATCCTAGATCCATGGTATGACGAGATTTTACCAGTTGAGCTAATTCATAGTTGACATCCCCTGAAGTAGTGACTTTATGTTCTGAGTGACGGAAAATTTTCCCTAAAAGAGTGGAATGACATTATGAGATCTGTATAGCTGAACCAATAGTTGGGTTCAGTCTTTGTTGAGTTGAGATGCAGACACCTACTATAATGCTGGAAAAGTGAAATACTACCAGCTTCTTGCTAAATTTGGGGAGGCTTTATCAGAGGGACAAGCTGAAATATTAGAATGTAAACACATCCTAATTGAACTACCGTTGAATCAATTAGTCACTTAAAGGGATTAATTTGAAAGAAATAAGTAGTTGAACAAGGAGTCTTCAAAAGCCACGAGAAATAATCATCATTAAAAAGATAAAAAGGAAGAAGTCAAAGAGAGTCTAAATCCATAAGCAGGGGAATCAGCCATAAAGTGATTATTTGTTAATTTGCTTTTGTATTTTTCAGGATCCATTTTGCTTTTTTAGAAAATTAGTTTTGTCAGACCTAAGTGCATTAGAAATATCTCTATTATCTTGATGATCTTGAGATCCTTGTGTACAAACTATGCAGCAAAGTTGCAAAAATTAGATTGACTTATCTAGTTCCACATGCAAATGTTTTTTTTGAATGGTCATTACTTCATTCTGTATACTTATTAATTTTTATTTTCTCATTTGTAAATCCTTGCAGAGCTACATTGCAGGTATTGGCAATTGGATCGCGGATGAAGTGCTCTACCAAGTCAGTCTGCCTTTTATATCTAACATCAATTGAATTTTATTTTCAATAAATAGTTTTGTTTCTGATTTTGGTGACTTTAGTTTGGAACTCATTGTGAAATATTTCATTTATGCTTTTGAGTTAGTTATTTCTTCATAATTTTCTCCAGATTGATGTATATAGTTTTTCTTATAAGTAAATGAATTTCATTAAAAACACAAAGGGTGCACTCAAGTACATAGGAAGTATACAAGAGAAATACCTAATCAAAAAAGGAAGAAGGATAAAAAAGTCATGAAAACTAGAAATATGATAACACTCATAGGCAACCATCCATTTGTTTGGAGTATTGAAGAAGAAGGCCTTTAATTCCACCACCATCCTTTCACTGTCTTTAATGCTTCGATCATTTTTTTTTCTCTCTAGATACACCACATCAAGCAAGGTGGGATCATCTTCCAAACAATTTCACTTTGAGAACTACCACACTACCCTCTACAATAAGCGAGAGATCTATCACTCAATGGGGCATGACCCATGCTAAATCAAAGAAGCTGAAGATAGAGTTCCATAAGGCACTAGCTATTTTGCAAATAAAGTAATTGGTGGTCAACACTTTTTCCATTGTTCTTGCATATGCAATACCAATCTACCGCAATGATTTGCTACTTTATGGAGTTGTCCAAAGTGAGGATCTTACCTAAAGCGGTTGATCAAGCAAAGAAAGCCACTCTCAAGGGGGCCTTACTCCAAATTGGAAATGATTGCAAACATGGAGAATTAAGACACTTTAAAATGATCAAACACCAAACAATCTTACTTGAAGTGGTCCGGGAGATGTCTAGGCAACCTCCTTTGGGGCACACTAGGAAACTAGGCTTCTCAACTAGAAGAGACAAGAAATCTATCACTTCTAGACTAGAAAGGAAGATCTTGATTATTCTACCTAGGGAACATTCCCCTTACAAGAGGAAGATCTATAAGAACCTGATAAAAAATGAAATATGATAATTCTGTCATAGTTGGACTAAATTGGCCCTCTCTCAACGTCTCACTTGGTAAATGAGTGACGTTCAAATCTCCCCAAATCCACCATGTAATATTCCACCAACTAATCAAATTCGCTAATTCATCCCAGAGAAGCCTTCTAGCCCCATCAGAATTAGGGCCATAAACTCCTGCAAAAGCCCTAGTAAAATGATCTTCAACCTTTCTAAATGAACACATAATAGTATACTCCCCCACACACTCATTGATTTTCTCCACCACCCTCCTATCCCACATAAGTGAAATTCCTCTAGAAGCTTGTCTAGAATCTAAACAATACCAACCCACATGATGGCAACCCCATAAACTACGAACCACTCTACAAGACATATGATCTAGTTTAGTTTCCTGAAAGCAAACCACATCTGCCTTCCAATCTCTGAGCAAATTTCTTATCCTTAGGTGCTTATCCCTTGCATTCAACCCTCACAGGGATAACAAAGGACTATGTTGAGTGGTGTTGTATGTGCAAGAAGAGTAGGGAGTCCGTCAATCATCTTTTGCTTCATTATGACGTGGCAGGTGCATTGTGGAATTACATTTTTACATTGTTTGGGATAGAGTGGGTTATGCCAAGACGGATGTTTGATTTGTTGACATGCCGGAGTGGTTTGGTTGGGTGTGGTCTAGTGAAGGAAGTTTGGAGGTTGTGCGTAATGTGGTGTATTTGGAGGGAGAGAAACGCACGAACATTTGAGGATGTTGAGCTTTCGGTGGTCGAGTTGCGAAGGAATATGATTAATATGTTGCATATGGGGATGGTGGCACATCATCGAGCAAATGTTCCTACTTTAGCAGTTTTCATGAACTTATTTTATTCTTCTCCCTATTAGGGTCTTATCTTTGTATACTCCATGTGTACTAGGGTTGTTCCCTTTGCGCTTTATTAATGATTATGAAATTACTTATTAAAAATAAAATAAAATTTAGGCTTCTTTAAGAACTGAGAAACCTCTACCTTTAACTCTTCCATGACTAGAACTTCTACCTGTAGTGTCATAATTACTAGAGCAATCCAGTCTTTTTAACTCTATTATCTCTATTTGCTCATTCGAAAGTGGAGGCTGAATCCATACGGGAACGACTTTGTTTGATTATTGTCGATAATGCCATAAGCTCCTCTTCAAAAACTTGACAAGAATGCCCCACAACATGATAGATATCTGTTACTTTTTGCAAAACTCAATATAAATATTATGGGTCAGAGCAATTAGTTCTCCCGAACCCAACAGAGTGACAAGGATTTAGAGGTGTGCACTATGTAGATCATGGCCTCCTACCTTTTGTGGATATCGACATCTAGGCAAGGTAGTGGCTCACTATCAAATTGGTAGTTCCCTTTTGCACAATGCAATTCCCTCCCAAACAATGTAGATAGTTCGTTACCTCTCCCCTATCAATAGCAGCATTGTCCTCCCGCGAATGCTTAGAGGATGAAAATGATGAAAAGGGTGTGTAGTCCGCTAAACAAATAAGTGTCCCTCCTTCACCACTTTTGCCCACTCTGAAGGCTTAGGAATTTACTCAACACCCACAAGGAAAACTGGAGGTTGTCGGCCTTGAGTCAAAAGCAACATCACCCAAACCCTCTATTTACCAGATTAAACGAGGAACTCCACCAAAACAGTACACATTACCAACATTGCCTGCACCAGGGGGCCCAAACCCAAGAGCAACCAACACTACCTCATCTTCGGCGGTATTTGAAGAGGGGGATTGAAAAAGCGGCCTAGAATGATCTTTTGGGGACAACACCAAAGAAGAACCATTGGCGAGATACCCCACTGAAACTTCAATACCCCCATGACATTCTATTTGGGGAAACCAAGCCTACCAAGCTATCGCCAACAAGTTCTAAACACCTCATTGAGCTTCCCCACACGTGATGGTAGCTACAGGGAAGGATCCAGAACCTTAGAATTCACCGGCAGATGACTTTAACAAAACCTCACTCGGCATGGCTTGTAGATTGTTAGAAGAGTTAGGGTTTGAGTCAATAGGGTTTTGGGGGTAGTTTAGTCTTTATGGTATTTCCTTAATCCTATATAATAGGATGCTTGTATTAGGTTTAATAAGCTTGAATAATATAAATCTTTCCCCCTCCTACAAATCGTAACATGGTATCAGAGCCTTCGAAGTTTTCTATTGTTGGTGGCAGCACTGCTCGTGTGAGCAAAACCCACACGGGCAGTACCTTCGTAGTAATTTATTTTTATGCCTGTGGTAGCGGGAATATTATGTGGTGGTCGGCGAAGTTGCAGCGGCCCTTGAAAAAAAAAAATCCGGCTGTTTGATGATTATGTTGTCGGAACAATGATCTGTGGTCATTGTTTGAGTCTGTTATTTCTGTTTTTGGAGTGGCCAGCATGTTCTGTCTTCTCCGGCAAGTTTCGGCGACACTTCGGCGAAGTTCAGCTAGACTCCGGCGGATCATTGTATCTAACTGGCCTTGGTGTTTTTTGGCGAGAACCTATCAAATGGTTGTTCAAGTTTTTGACGAGTTTTCGACCGGCGTTGAAGTTTTATTTAATTATCTTGTATTTGTGTTGTGTACTCCAAGCTGTTCCAGCTTGAGGAGTGTTAGAATATGTTTTTCTAATTGTTTTTTCATTTGCTTGTATCTTTCAAGCTGGATTCATATGATGTATATGCTCCAGCTTGAGAGGGAGTGTTAGAAGTTAAGGTTTGAGTCATTAGGGTTTTTGGGGTAGTTTAGCCTGTATGGTATTTCCTTAATCCTATATAATAGGATGCTTGCATTAGGTTTAATAAGCTTGAATAATATAAAGAGGAAGCAGCTTCCATCTCTTTCCCCCTCCTACAAATCTTAACATAGATCAACAATAGAGATGACAACACTGCATGGCTGACCTGTGAGATGGATGTCTATGGGATCTAATAGGGCTTTGGGGGGCTTATTGCTGATGTGGGATAGGGGGGTGGTAGAGAAAATGGAGGATTGTATAGGGCAATACACAATGACTTGTTGTTTTTAGAATGTGCAGGACCATTTTGTATGGGCGTTTGGAGGGGTGTATGGACCGAATGATGATGTGGAGAGGAGGATCCTTTGGGAGGAGTTGGCTAGGTTGAGGGCTGTATGGGAGGTTCCATGGTGTATTGGGGGGGATTTTAACATAGTTCGCTTCCCTAGTGAGCGATCTAGTGACTTAAATCTTTCTACAGGCATGATGGATTTTTCGGATTTTATATCGGAACAAGGATTGGTGGATATTCCATTGGAAGGGGGTCAGTTTACATGGTCCAATAATCAAGAAGATGAAATCTGGTCAAGAATTGATCGTTTCTTATTCTCACCGGATTGGGAGGATCATTATCCGGTGGTGTCACAAAGAAGGCTGCAGCGTCTACTTTCCGATCACTTTCCTTTGTTGTTGGATTGTGGGGAGTCTAGAGGAGGGAGTAAATTTTTTAAATTTGAGAATATGTGGTTAAAGCATAAAGGCTTTGTGGACAAGGTTAAGGCTTGGTGGGAATCCTATATGTTTAATGGCTTGCCTAGTTTTGTTTTGGCTAATAAGCTGAAATCCTTGAAGCTGGATCTAAAAAAATGGAATGAGGAGGTGGTTGGTGCAATTGGGAGGAAAAAGAAGGAGTTGTTGGAAGGTATACAGGAGCTGGATGCTAAGGCAGAGACTGGGGGTTTAGTAGGCGATATGTCAAAAGAATTGGAGAATACATTGTTGTGCGAGGAAATTCATTGGCGACATTGGTTGAAGGAGGGGGATAGTAATACTCGGTTCTTTCACAAGGTGGCCAATTCCCAATGGAGGTATAATTGTGTGGAAGGGTTACATATCAATGGTGTTTTGTCACATAATGTAGACGAGATTAAAGATCATGTTGTGCAGTTCTATCAAAGATTATATTCTGAGCGTAGCACTTGGAAACCTAGAATGGATAATCAAGTTTTTTCATCCATTGATGAGGAGGAAAAAACTGGTTAGAACGAGATTTTGAAGAAGACGAGGTGTGGGAGGTGGTAAAAGGTATGAAGGGTGACAAGGCACCGGGACCGGATGGGTTCACCATGGCTTTTTTTCAATCATGTTGGGTTGTGGTGAAGAGAGATGTTATGGCTGTTTTTTCCGAATTCCATCGAAGACGGCAGTTGGTGAAGAGTTTGAATGTAACTTTTGTGTCCTTGATTCCATAAAAGGCGGAAGCGGTGGAGATAAAGGATTTTCGGCCCATTAGCTTGGTGGGAGGGGTGTACAAAATCATATCCAAGGTCCTGGCCACTAGGATGAAAACCATATTGAGGAAGATTATTTCTAATTCTCAAAATGCCTTCATTGGTGGGCGACAAATTTTAGATTCTATGTTGATTGCAAATGAAGGTTTGGATGGTCGAATGAGATCAAGGGCGCCAGGTGTTATTTGCAAATTGAACTTGGAGAAGGCGTATGATCATGTGAATTGGGAGTTCTTGTTGTATTTATTGCAACGGTGTGGGTTTGGAGAGAGATGGAGGGATTGGATAGAGTGGTGTATTTCGACGGTCAGATTCTCCATTTTGGAAAATGGAACTCCGGAGGGATTTTTTAATAGTTCACAAGGGGATCCACTTTCGCCGTTACTATTTGTGTTGGTTATGGAGGCTTTGAGTAGAATGGTGAATGCGACAATAGAGTAAGGTTTATTGTTGGGTTTCTCTATGGGAGAAAGGGTTCCTTCAGATTTGGTGGTTTCTCATTCGTTGTTTGCAGATGACACATTGATTTTTTGTGAAGCATACCCGGAGCAAATTAGATATGTGCGACTTATTCTTTTATGCTTTGAGGCTGTTTCGGAGCTGAGAGTTAATCTTGGTAAATCAGGACTTGTTGCTATAGGAGAGGTGAACAACATTGGGGAGTTGGCTAATATTCTGGGGTGTAATGTTGCGGCTTTGCCTATGAAGTATTTGGGTTTACCCTTAGGGGCTACATACAAGGCTACATCTATGTGGAATAGTGTGATTGAGCAGATGGAACGTCATTTGGCTGGTTGGAAGAAATTGTATCTATTAAAGGGTGGGCGGTTAACTCTTATAAAGAGTATGTTGTCTAATCTTCCGACTTATTACCTGTCTTTATTTCCTGTTCTTATGAGTGTGGCCAAAAGGATTGAGAGAATTCAGAGAGAGTTCTTGTGGGGAGGAATGGGGGATGATCAAAGATTACATTTGGTTAGTTGGAACCAAATTTGCCATCCTTTAAGGGCTGGAGGTCTTGGTATTCGGAATGTGCATAAGTTTAACCAAGCTCTTATGGGGAAATGGCTCTAGAGGTATGCGACAGAGAGGGAAGCTTTTTGGCACAAGATAATTAAAGCCAAATATGAAGATCAGGACGGGGGGTGGTGTTTGAAGGAGGTGTCGGGTCCTTATGATGTGGGGTTGTGGAAGCACATTAGACGAGGTTGGGGTACTTTTTCTAAGGGAGTGAGGTTTGAGGTGGGGATAGGATCGAAAGTTCATTTCTGGCATGATGTTTGGTGCTCTGATCAACCGTTGAAACATGTTTTCCCTTCCTTGTTTAGTATTGCAAGGTACAAAGAAGCATGGGTGAAGGAGAATTTTATTTGGAGAAATGGGATTGTTGAGTGGAATGTGATTTTTGTGCATTCCATCCAAGATTGGGAGGTGGATGTGGTATCATCTATTTTTGAAAAATTGTACTCTTGTAAGATTTCTCATGGTAATGAGGATTGTATTTGCTGGTCCCCATCTAAAAAGGGTAGGTTTGAGGTGAAGTTCTATAAGGCCTTGTCCACTCAAAACTATGAGGTGTTTCCATGGAAGAGTATTTGACACTCTAAGGTGCCTCCACGAGTGGCATTTTTTGGATGGACTGCAGCTCTCTGCAAAATTTTGACACATGACAATCTGAGAAAGAGGAGTATTGTGATAGTGGAATGGTGTTGTATGTGTAAGAAAAATGGGGAGTCTGTGGATCATTTGTTGCTGCATTGTGAAGTGGCTGCTCAGCTATGGAACTATTTCTTTTCTTTGTTTGGTGTGGAATGGGTTATGCCGCGAAGTTTCCCCAACTTGCTTGCTAGAATCGGGTGGGGGGTAGGGATATTTCTAAAGTTATTTGGAGAATGGTGCCTTTATGCGTCACTTGGTGTATTTGGCGGGAGAAGAATGCTCGAACCTTTGAGGATAAGGAGTGTTCGGTGGATGGGATGAGGAAGAATATGCTCTCTATGCTACACTCGTGGGCGTTGGCCCATCACCGTATTGAAGTCTCGACTATAGAAGAGTTCTTGAATATATGCTCTTTGTATATTCCGTAGGGGTTTCCTTTGTATATTCTTTGTATAAGGGTTGCGCCCCTTTGCGCTTTCTTTATAATATTCACATTAGTTATCAAAAAAAAAACACTGCATGGCTGACCTACCGAAGGTCCTTTGGGTTGAGGAAAATGAGCACCTGGGGCCTTCCCCACTTTCGAGCCCAATGAAGAAGATGGCCCAGAACCTACTTTCACTCTCCAATTGAGCGCAAGTTTGCTTTGGGCTTGAGAGACAGTCTAGCCTATGAAGCATAAAAGCCCATCACACACTTACCTTTGGAGACTGGATTAGAATGGGCCATAGGAGGTGGGTCGAGGACACTTGCATCAATAGGGGGCTTAGATGGAATATTGACTATTGGTTTGGGCTTCAACTCATCTAACATAACCTTTTTTGGGCCCGGCCTAGTTCTTGAACCAGCTGGGTGTAGGCCCAAATCATGTACCAATGTCTCTTTGAGGGAACAAAAATAAAAATTAGGGGAAACTTTACTTACCCCCTAAACTTACGTGCCTTTTGCGAACACTCCCTCAATATTCAAAGTCTCCCACTTTGGTGTATCAAACTTTCGTTTCGATTCCATTACCCCATTTCGTTAGGATTTAACAAAAAATCCTAATGGAGGGGTGTAAAATTCCTAAAATGTCCTTATTTTTTTATTAAAAAATAATTTTTTTGAAAAAAAACCTCTTGACTTGTGGATTCACCGGTGGATCTAACCCACCCGTATTGTGACCCACGGGTCATATTATTATTATTATGAAAAAAGTGCTGGTGGGTCACCTTGTTTGCCAAGTCCAAATATTGCAATTTCACGCAATTTGTCAAGCCCTCTGTTGATTGGACTATGCAAGAGGTTTAACCCCAAGGAGATTCCAGCGATTAGAGCTGGCAGGGGATTCCATATGTGATTCCGGTGAAACTGCACGAGTTGCAGGGTGATTTTGGTGAAACTGCACGGATTGGGGGAGGATTCCCATGAATTGAAAAGGGAGAGGAAGAAGCAGAGGAGGATTCCGGTGAAACTGCATGGATTGGAGGAGGATTCTTGCGATTGGAGCTCGTCGGATTTTACAACGGAGAGAAGGGAGAGGAAGAAGCAAAGGAGATAGAAAGTGATCCCTGGCGGCGACATGGTGACCAATTGTGGGTCACCAACTTGTGACCCGCTGTGGGTCACAAAGTGACCCCTGGTGGGTCACTTTTTTTTAAATATAATAATTATAATAATAAATTTATAAATAAGGGTAAATTTGGAATTTTAAAAAAAAATTAGTGGTATAAAGGTCTTTTACTCATTCTACCGTTTGATTTAACTCCAATTGTAACGGTAGGGGGGTATTTGGAATGAAACGAAAGTTCGATACACCAAAGTAGGCTTTAAATATGGGGGGTGTTTGCAAAAGGCGTAAGTTCAGGGAGGATAAGTGGAGTTTTCCCTAAAAAATATCACTCAAGTCCCTTGTTCTTCCTCAAGCAAGACTCCACTAGCGGGATCCTATGAACCCCTAGACAAAAAACCAAGCACAGTCGTCTCAGTCACGATCTGCCCTTCAAAGTTATCGAAACAAAATTTCAAAAAATACCCGTCGCCGAAGAGGAAGTTGTCGGACGGTTTGCTCCTGCTGGGACCTCCGCATAAGACCTATTACCAACCACCTCCACCAGTGGTTTCAATGATTGCACCGACACACTTCCATCCAAACCATGTGACAAATGGCCACCTCTTTGAACCACGGCTGACTGAGGTCTACTCCCACTACCGTATATCAAATGGAGAAAATGCAGAACCGAGTGTAAGTTGGGGGTGAAGGATCTCTCGTCTGGCACTACAATGAAGCCCTTCCAACCACCCACACCATCCTCTGCCACGGCTAAGTAGCGCACATGTTTATTAGAGCAACACTGCACGAGGAAGGCTGTCACCCCAGCTCTGGAGGTTCTCTTAAAATCCTTCATCCCCTCCTATTGAACCGTGGCCTCCATGGTGGTTGGTTAACAACCAAGCAAGTTAACCACCAAAGCTAACTTTTCCCAAATGGATAGATCGAACAATACCCTGAATCCTTTCACGAATTCGTAACATTGTAGACCTGTCCTCTGCTGCAAGATCAAAAGATTTGGATTCAATATAGCACTACCTCGAATTCCCCACAGGACTAACAAACAACTAGGACCACTGCTGCTGCTGGAAAAGAACAACAACTGAAATGGCTGTCAGGACGTGCTGATGAGAAGCCTCATTTATTTCTACAGAACAGAGAGGGATGGGGGATGATACAGAAAATTTACTGATAAAGTCTTATGTGTATAGTTCTAGGATGATCCTTAGACATTAAGATGTGTTGACATAATTTTAACACTGATCTGCTCTCTTTTAACCAAACTGCAACTTGAGATCAAGTTTTGCTCCTGGGAGACAAATTCACATAGGGGTTGAGGCTGTGATTATCTTTCTTTTTCTTGTTCTCTTTCTTTCTCTTGGAATCCTAAGAAATGTATAATCAATGATCGGTGAAGTTTCAAAAAGTATCAAATGTTTGGTGGCTTCTTCATGCTGCAATTTTTTTTTTTTTTTTTTTGCTCTCCTCTACAATTCAATTTTTGGACTTCAATGACTAATTTAATTCCTCACAGGCAAGAATTCATCCACTGCAAGTTGCTGCCAGCCTGTCCAAGGAAAACTGCAGAGGCTTACACAAGTGCATAAAAGAGGTGGGTGACGGTCTTTTGTTTTGGAGTATTTCCTTGCAATTTAGGAACCTTTCTTTTGTGGAACATGCATTCTTCATGGAATATGTAGAGGACAATACATGTAGGTTATTCAATATGCGGTTAGAGTTGATGCTGATTGCAGTCGGTTTCCTCTTGAGTGGTTATTTCATTTTCGGTGGGGCAAAAGGCCTGGAAAAGTTAACGGTAAGATCCTTCTGTTATATGTGATCATTTTGACAAAGTAATTGATTTTACAGGTCATTGAGAAAGCTATTGAAGTTGGGGCAGATAGTAGTCAGTTTCCTAAAAACTGGATTTTTCATTCCCGCGAAAAGAAGTCTAAGGCTTTTGTTGATGGTTTGGCTCCTGATCTCATGTGATATCTAACATAGAACTACAGAAATTTGTTTGGATGGTATTCAATACCTCTGTAATATTTCATATCTGGTTATCTTCAAAATAAAAATAATTGATTATTATGAAACATGAACTTGACCCAGTGTTTTAAATTATATCAGATATGTTATGATGTAATAATATATTTGAACTTTTCTTCTATTCTCACACCTACCTTTTCCAAATTTAGAGAACCTAGGTAGTCCATCTTATATAAAGATCCAGACTTTTCTTTACAAAGAATGATATATTAACGTTTTAACATGCTAGTGTTGAACATCATTCTTTTAATATGCTTTATGTTAGATCAAAGATACTAAGTTTATTTATGACCAAGGAATACTCGTTCACTTTCTTATTTTATTTCTTGAGCACATTTTGTTTTATAGACATCTTGAGTTACAAATATTTATGAAATTCCATGTAATGGCAGGCAAGAAAATTGATTTCATCAACGCTGGTGGCAGGGTATGTCATTCTCAAACAGCACCCTTTAATAGATATAGCTTTAATTTGTAGTTCATGTGATGAGAATGTTTTTTTGGATCTTAGACAACAGCATATGTACCAGAGTTGCAAAAGCTAAGTGGAAACCAAGCTGCAAAAGCAGTGGGTGAACCCAAAAGGAGAACTTCAAAGAAAAAAAGTGGTGGGAACGATGACAGTGATGAACCGGCAAACAAGGAAGAGGAAATTATTGAAAGTGATGAACTGAAGAAAGGACCTAAGCCTAGAGGTCGAAGTAAAAAGCCTCCGTTGAAAAGAAAAATTGAGGATAGTGATGATGATGAGGGAGATGATGTTGATGATATTGGCGGTGCTGCTGCTGCTGATGATGATAGTGATAATGATGAAGTTCAAAAGAAGAAAATGGAAAAAGCAACCGCTAAGGCAGAGAAGGCATCCAAGAGAAAGGTGCAAACCAGTCAAAATAGTAAGAAGGCAAAGAAGAAAGCAAAGTAGGTAGCCAGGTAGGTAACAAGATATCGAGAAGGCTGTCATCCCCAGTGCATGTATTGAAAGAACTGAAGGACCAGAATATTTTGTTTGTAACTATTGTTAGTAGGCTGACCTATTTTTGTCATGGACCTGGTCAATCCTAACCTTTTTGTCATGCGCATAACTTCTATCATGGATGCACATGACTTCTATATGGTACATGGAAGCATGGCATTACTTCCTACAACATATGTTCTTTTACAAGTGTGTATTGGACAAGGTAGAGTGGAGGGAATGTCCCCATGCATTGAGTGTATCCAGACGGTAGGGTCCACACCCTGAGGAATTTATTTACTTATTCTAAGCAAAAAAAGTAGGTCAAGGAGATTAATTATGGCTATTATACCTGGACGAGACCATAGTACCACCTACTTGCAGGGAGCCACACATGAGAAGCTTAGAAGTGAGAACCGCAAGCGCTTCCTCAAGTTTAATCGAGTCATACCTTAAAAATGAAGCTTGCTTATAAGAATATTTAATTAATTAATTATTAAAGTATTTTATTATATAAAAATTTCAAATCTGAATTATTATTTTAAAATGTTTTATTGTGCAGATTTTTTAAAGAATCAATGTTATATGTTAATATTTATTAATCTTTAAATTACGATAGATAATAAATAAAAAACTAATGAAAATAATAATTACGGATAAAGACAAATATTATCTCGATTTAAGAAAATTCAAAAGTATTTTAACGGCCACAAATAAAAATTCACAAAACGCCCGCGCCACTCTCACTCTGAATCTGAATAAGCGCGCGAAAGCTCTATAGCTGTCTGTGCGACGGAGTAGAATGCCGGAGCTTCCGGAGGTGGAGGTGGCGAGGCGGGCCGTGGAGGAGCACTGCTTGGGGAAGAAGATAAAGAAGGCGGCGATAGCAAACGACTCCAAAGTCATCGACGGAGTATCGCCCTCGGACTTCGAGGCAGCTCTCCTGGGCAAGACCGTAATTTCAGCCCACCGCAAGGGCAGGAACCTCTGGCTCCAGCTCGATTCCCCTCCCTTCCCTTCCTTCCAATTCGGTACAGTGCTCTTCAGAAACCCTAAAAAAATCACATAGAACTTCGTTTTTCAGTCCACAGGGCGTGTTTGGTTTGTGTTGCATTGAAAAGGGTGGTTTTTGCTTTTTGAGAGAATCATAACCACTTAAGTCTAGTACGATACTTTGGTTTAGTTTAGCTCAGATGGTAAATAGATCTACATAACATTCTATAAATTTCAAGCTCTTTAAATATCATGATTTCCACAATAAACGGATACAAGAAGATACCAGAATCTATGATGAAATGAGATTTCACAAGAATTTGAATAATTATGTGATTAAATTAAATTGGGTACTCAAGGATAAGATAGAGTGAATTTAAAAGTGACAGTTTATGATGTCTTTAATTTAACTATGGAATATTTCTTGGAGGAATTAAAAATCAACAATAAGAATTTGGTATTATTGGTTTAAACGATTTTCGTACTATGTGTAGGACAATAAAACCTATACCCCTTGGATTTTTTTGGATAACTAATAAAGTAATTACTAATGGTCTGAAATCCAATTTCTCTATACCCTTTGAATTTTTTGGATAATTAATAAAGTAATCACTAATGGTTCTGAAATCCAATTTCTTTTCTTGTGGATTATAAATTCTAGCCTCCCTTGGACAAGCACAAACATGCAGGTGTCTCAAACTTGGTTTCCTTCCGGTCCATAGTTCAGAAGGAGTCTTTAGAAGTGCTTTAGTAAGATACAATGGTTTTAAGGGCTTCCATCCATAATGAAATGAGTAAAGAGGAATTACTTAACATCCCCCTAACCATATCCATTAGAGTATGATTATGCCTTTTAGCTACTCAATTCTGCTGAGGCATACCTGGCATAGTATATTGTGCACAAATCCCATGCTTTTCACAGAGTTTATAAAATGGGCCAGGGTATTGACCCAATCCATTATATTTAGCACCTTTATTTTATCTGACAACTTTCACTTTTCTATCTAATTGTCTTTCAACCTCTGTAATGTATACCACCAAGCCTTTCACTGCCTGAGTTTTTTTATGCAACAAATAGTTATAACAGTAATTTGAAAAGTCATCAATAAAGGTGATAAAATACTTTTCTCTACCAATAGATGGTGAGTCAAAAGGTCCACAAATGTTTGTATGGACAATTTCAAAAAGTCTTCCACTTCTTGTAGACCTTTCTTTGTGTGTTTGGTTTGTTTCCCTTAATACAATACACACATACATTGTAATCAGTAAATTGAGGTTCAGAAGAATCTCATCTTTTACTAATCTCTCTAATCTTTCTCTGGATATACGAGCTAGTCATTTGTGCCACAAGAAATTTTCAATAATCACGCTACGTTTAGTTCCAACATTATGATGCAAGGCTAGAAGGCTTTCTAAAAAAATTACCATTAAGATTGAATTCATACAAACCATCACATAAAAACCCAAAACCAACAAAAGAGGTATTTTTAAATAAGCTGGATCGTTTATTGCATAAAGTACAATAATAGCCACCAATATCAAGTTTAGACAAATAAATCAAATTTTGAGAAGTAAAAGGAACATAAAAGTGTCTGAAACAAATCTAGGTAACAACCAGTATCTAGAATCAAATGAAAGGTCCTAATGGAAACAATTGGAACTTTGACTCCATTTCCCATGACTATGAAATGTTTATTTGGGTTTAAAGTCTAGATGTTGGGGTGCTTTGCATCGAATTAGAAACATGAACAGTAAAACCCGAGTCAATCCACCAAGTATTAGAAGGAACTACAATAATATTTGATTTGAAACATAAGCAAGCTAAGGGCTTACCTTTTTTCGAACTATGCCCTACATTTGTGGCAATCTTTATGTACATGGCCAAAATTTCTGCAGAAACTGCACTTGACACAGTTTTGTCCATTCTCATGAATCTCAATTACTTGAGGAAGCTCATTAACCTTAGGTGGGCTTACCTTTTTGCCCATTTTAGGCTTATTCCACTTCTTTTTGGCTCATTGACTTACAAGGCGAATTGAATGATGTACTTGTTGATTAAGTTTTGCCTCTTCTTGAACAAGCATACTCGCCAATACATTTACATTCCATTTATCCGTAATTTAGTAGCTAGAAGCCTAGATTTGCCATTTCAAGGATATGCTCATGCATTCCATGTGTATCATCAAATTTCATGGTGGTAGGTTCAGCCATCAATGTCCCAGCAAAAGACTTGTTAGCTGATCGGAAACGTTCTTCTACAGTTTTAAAGAATTCTTTAGCATTGTCACATTTATGAAGCATTGACTTAATATTGTATGATATGCTTATTCGCATAAACATAATGCTCAATTTGCAAAGCCTTTTCTTCCGCACTGCTTGAATCAGTAATAGCAGGCAATTTCTTAGTTTGGAGTGCCAAATCAAGATCCAAGACACCAAGGTGAAACTGAACTTGTTGATAACAGTTTGAGAAATTTGTTCCCTTAAGAATTAGAATAAATGAAGCATGCGAATGTAGCGAAATGGGGATTGAACTACAATCAGATAAATGTTCATTACATTAATGCTTTGATTTCTCAAACTTAAAATAATATGCTAATAAACAGTAGGTTGTACTACTGCAATTCACCTTTGGGTGAAAATTATGATATACTAAAAAATTTAGGGTTCAATACTTCTTAGGTACCTGTGGTTTAGGCCTGAATCAAATGGTTACCTCGGTTTCAAAAAGTGTCACAGTTGATACCTGTCATAAACCAAAATACCAACTTGCTACTTCTATTCGAGTAATGCTAAAAGTAAGACTTTTGTCCCCCCCCTTGTCCCTCTAAAGTGACGTGACTTTTAAAATTACCATTAGATTTAGAATGGATTACTATTGAATTTTTTATCCAATGATTATTTTAAAATCCACATCACTTTTGGGGGGGAACAAGAAGGACAAGTCTTACTTCTAGAGGAACAAGAGGGACAAGATTTTTGTCCCCCTCTTATCAATGAATTTTTTATGTGGATTTTAAAATCCACATCACCTTTGTTTTGTTCCTTGGGTCAAAGGGTCAACTCATCGAGAGAATATAAGGTCAGCAACACGTGAACTCCTTGTTAGTTATGCACTACTTGCTGGGTTTAAAAAAAAAAAAAAAAAAAAAAAGAGCTTCTAGTTGCTGCCATTTCAGACCAAGGTTGGGTTGCTTCTTTGGGCTTGGATAAAAAATAAAAAATAAAAAATAAAATAAAAGAGAGAGAAAGAGTTTGGGCTTGCATCCAAGATTCTCTAAGTATATGTTCAAGCTTCGGAATTTCAAAACTCAAGGTCGAGTTTTCTCAAACCAGGGGAGAATGATGCATAAGGCGGCAACAAGAGTCTATTGATTTTTTTTTTTTTTTTAAATTTTATTTAGTTCTTAATTGTATTAGAGTTCATGGGGTCTTTTTTTTGTTTTATGTTTTATTTAATTTTTACGGTCTTGTAATTCACTAAAAGGAAAATATCTTGTCCTAGGTTATGATAGAAAAAAAAAATAAATAAATAACCTATGTCATGTATGTATTCAATGGGTGTTGCTCTAGGGTTAGGGTTAGGGTTTAGTATCTTAGTTTATTAGCATAATTTTCTAATGTAATAGGCAGTTGATTATGAATGAGAATTTGTGAGACATGGATTTGTCTTCTTCCCCCTAGTTTCTTCTCTCTCCCCCCTCTTTCTAAAGCTTTTTTCAGGCTTCTCTTTC
Organism: Carpinus fangiana; assembly: GCA_006937295.1. Lineage (NCBI taxonomy): Eukaryota > Viridiplantae > Streptophyta > Magnoliopsida > Fagales > Betulaceae > Carpinus > Carpinus fangiana. Next base: position 24,100,313 of record CM017321.1, read on the forward strand.
TCTTCTCCCTATAATTTCTTAAACATTTTGTCCCGCATCAATATATTTGTTCAAAGCTGGGTTTATATGATATATATGCTCTAGCTTGAGGGGGAGTGTTAGAAAAGTTTGTTAAGGTTTAGAGTACATGTGTATTTTAGTCATTGTAATATTTTTCAGCCTATATAATAAAGTATGTGAGGCTACATGAATGTAATGTGCCTCCGCTTCTCTCTAAATTTTTTATGCAAGCTACAACAAAAATCTTCTTGAAATCTTGATCTTTTTTTTTTTTTTTTATATCGGGGAACCTCTACAAGGTAGGGCCCTACAGACCCACCCCCGCAAAGTAAACCTCGGTCTCATGCACCGCACTCTCGGAAGTTTCCTCATACGGAACTGAGTAAATCTCTGGCTTTTCACCAGGGGGTATGGTCCCAAGAGATTGTTTACACCCAAGAGGTGTTGAACCTTGGACCTTAGAGTTAGCAAACCTCCAAGACCAAGGCCTTCACAACTTGGGCCAACCCCTTGGGGTTCTTGAAATCTTGATCTGAAAGCATAAACACCAGAAAACGGGTTTCTCTTACTTGACCCTCTTAAGTTACACTAAAGTAACCCCAAGAGGTTGGCTCAAGTGGTAAGGACTTTGGTCTTGGTGGTCTTTCCAATGTTTCCATCATGTCTAAGGTTCGAATCTCCATGGGTGCAAACAATTACTTGGGGTCAGCCTACCAACGAAGCCGAAGTATTATCCAATTTGTGTAGAGGGAGCGCTTTACATGGGTTCAAGGTTTACCCAATAAGGGTAGGTACACGAAGTGGCCTTGCCTTGGAGGGGTTCCTCATCATACAAAAAATGTTACACTAAATTGATGGATGATGTGTATATTTATAGGCTAGAGAGAGGACCGGTTTTCTTAGTCAACTATAACTCCACTTCCCATCAAAGTAGGATTCCAATGGGAAACCACTTCTCTTAATGGACCAACAGTTTAATAGAATTAGGATTAGATAACCTTATAACATTATGAGTCTAACAGTTTTTCATATGTGCCATGTCATGTGGGTCATTAAATTCTTACATGTGTTCCTGTTTCTCTAAGTTTCCCTTGATTGTACAAATATGATCATGTAATTGAAATGTGAGGTCCATGACCTGTGTGGTCTTATGTATTTCAGGCATGGCGGGTGCTATATATATTAAGGGTGTTGCAGTTACAAAATGCAAGAGGTGAGGCATGGTTGGAAATACATTGTACTCAATTTTTCTGATAACATTATGATTCTTATTATTTGAACTCTTCATGGCATGATTGTCATACTATATTATTTGTAACTTTTTTTTTTGGGTGAATAAAACTATACTATTTTAACTTTGACCTTAGTGACTTATTTAAATAGACTAAAAGGAATAAGGGATTTCTTGTAGAATATAAAAAAAAAATAGTTGATAGCATTTTTTATTATTTATGTACAGTTTTTTAGAAAGAAAAGGACCCTGGCTTTTCCAATGCTTCACCATAAAGGAAAAATCGTGTAATTGTATGTATATGGCTACATAGTTGTATATTTGTATTTTTAAACTTCAACTTGTTATATGCAATTATGCATAGAGAGCTGGTCATGCATCTCTTAGATGCCAAATTCCAGCTTGTATATCTAGTGTTTGTAAAGTATGTTGTTAGTGCTTTTAAATAACTAGAGCAACTTCTATAGCAAATAATAGTGAAGCATGCATACCAAATCCATGGTACTTCTTAAGTAAGCCTAAAAGGAAAAACAAAAAAAGAAAGGAAACTCTCGTGTGATCAAGGAAAGCTCTACTGATTTTGTGAAGTATAAAAGTGAAACAGGTAATTATGTGATTTAATGAGTTACGAGAGTTTCTCAGGAGCATTAAACTTAGTCTATAAGTGGAGCACGCCTATTGTGTCCCAATTTATTACTTCTGCCAAGATGTTGATTTACAATTGTTAAATGTAATAACAGAGTGTTTGCACAGGTCTGCTGTTAATGTCACTGATGAATGGCCTTCCAAATACTCAAAGTATTTTATAGAAGTAAGAATTTTGCTCCTTCTATGGATGGGAATGTTTATGCTTGTATCCTCATGTTTTAATTATAAACTAATGATACGGGATCATAATCATTGCAATTTTTAGAATTATGTACTCTACGTGGGATCTAGTGTGGTTCAGGTCATTTATGTACAAGTTTGTAGTTTTAATGCCGGATAGACTGACTTTTAAAAAAAATAAATAAATAATAAGGACTCACATGTTTTTTTTGATAAGTAAATAAGGACTCACATTTGATGAATATTCATCTATTCTCAAGTTTTTCATTAATCTCGTTACATCTTTTTTAAAATGGTGAAGTTCCAAAAGTCCCTTATTGGTTAGTTGTAAATGATCTTTGGACCTCAATGTAATTAGATAAGATGCAAAACGTCTCATGGAGCAGATAATTATATTTGTTCTTTCTGGTTGTATTCTCCTTGTTCTTTAGTATTGGAGTGGGCGGGCCTTTGCATTGTTGTATTCCCACATATGGCATTTACACTCCATTTTGTAATAATTTATGGAATGCTTTTTTCTTTTGTTTTTTTATTGACTTTTAATTTGATTTGATATTTACATATCATACACCTGAAAGTGATGAGAAGGCCCCTCTGCACTTCATAATGAGATTAAATTACTTATCAAAAAAAAAAAAATAGTGATAAGAAGGCACTTTTATCACTTTAGGATCTTTTAGGATCTATTTGAACACTTAATTAGGATTGTAAATTCTCATTGAATGTCCTTGTGCAGCTCGATGATGGTTTGGAGCTGTCTTTCGCTGACAAGAGGCGATTTGCTAAAGTCCGCTTACTCCAAGATGTATCATAACATTACTTGCTAATGTGCATGAAATTTCCCATGGTGTTTTTGTATTTTTATTATTATACTAAGTAGGCATTTTATATTTCCAATGGTTTTGTTAATACAGCCAGCTGCAGTACCCCCCGTATCTGGGCTTGGACCTGATCCACTATTGGAGCCTATGAGACTTGATGAATTTATTGAATCCTTGAGCAAGAAGAGGAAAAAATTTACAATTAAGGCTTTATTACTTGATCAGGTTAAAGCTTCATGCTCGTTTCCCTTGCTGTTGCTAAGATAATACTGCTAAGTAATCTCTGCATAATGGTTATTATATAAATTGATGCAATTTCTGTATCATGCTTGCTTGGGAACATCATATTTAGGTATTTAGCAATGTGTTCTCTTCTACTTTCCCCAAATATAGTTAGATGTATGCAAAACTTTTTTCATCTTTAAAATTATCTGTATATGATGTGAAATTTGAGCAATATTTCGTGCTGAATTACGTTTTTGGATGCATTGGCACATACGACTAGAATTTTGGTGAAGTTTAATGCTTGCATAGTGTGTTATGACTTATGTGAGGTAACTGAGAGTGCTCATATGGATGGTGAGAAAGATGGTTTAGGATTAAGGATTCATGACTAAAATTGCAAGACCACGTGTGTATATATATAGCATATACTGCTATATACACATGGTGCCTAATTGGACTCTTGGTTGTCCCTTTCTATAGCCAGATATGCATAACTTAATTATTTGATTCCCTTTTATGGTTGATGGATCAAACTGGTTAGAATGGAAGAATCTGTTGTGTACTTGATGTTGCTTGCGCTGTGTATTTCCTGTGGCTCTCCAATATTTGAAACATGGCATAGATTCTAGGTTCTGATCACTTAGAGAATGGCCGCAGAATAGTTAGTTTTAAAGTGATCTAAGACGCAAAAGTGTTCCCCCAAATTGCTTGTTTCCAGAATCTTTTTAAATTCTTTATTTGAAGTCAGTACTTTGTGGATCAGCATTCGTACTTTGGTGTTTGCCTTTTATATTCCAATGAGATGTTCTTGGTGAGCTTGGCACTTAGAGCTACTTAGAGTCTGAGATCTATGTTCATCACTTTTTTGGATCTTTATGTTTAACCGGTCCATATTTCCAAACTACCAGCATTCGCAAGGTAGTGACAGCATTCTCTATGTTGAACCTCCTTGCACTTCTAAGACTCAATTTCAATGATGGCTTTAAAATGGTGTAGGTAAGCCAATCGTAGTTGATAAGCTTCATAAAACAACATTAAATTCTGGATTTTGTAGATTTATTCAAAGACAAAGTAGAAGATCAAGTAGAATAAAGCTTTGTATTTTAATTGTGTGCAATGATGGTCAATCAGTACAAAGTGAGACAAGCAATGTAGTTTTCTAACTGGGTTCAGTCTTTGTTGAGTTGAGATGCAGACACCTACTTTCATGGTGGAAAAATGAAATACTACCAGCTTTGGGCAAAATTTGGGAGGCTCTATCTGAGGGGCATAAGCTGAAATATTAGCACGTAAACATATCCTAATTGAACTACCGTCAAATCTATTAGTCACTGAAAGGGTTCAATTTGAAAGAAATAAGTAGATGTGCAAGGAGTCTTCAAAAGCCATGAGAAATAATCATAATTAAAAGAATAAAAAAAGAAGTCAATGAGAGTCTTAAATCCATAAGCAAGGGAAGCAGCCATAAAAATGATTCTTTGTTAGTTTACTATTGTATTTTTTTTTTCAGGTCTATTTATTTATTTTTTGTCATATCTGAGTGCATTAGATATCACAATTATTTTGCCTTGATGATCTTGAGATCCTTGTATACAAATTATGCAGTAAAGTTGCGAAAATTAGAATGACTTATCTAGTTCCACATGCAAGAGTTTTTTTTTTTTTCCGAATAAGTATTACTTCATTGTGTATGCTTATTAATTTTTATTTTCTTACTTTGTAAATCTTTGCAGAGCTTTATTGCAGGCATTGGAAACTGGATCGCAGATGAAGTGCTATACCAAGTTAGTCTGCCCTATATATCTAACATCAATTAAATTTTATTTTCATTAAAGAGTTTTGCTTCAAAGTTGGTGACTTTTGTTCGGAACTCAACAACAAATAAAAAAACTCAGTCACCAAGTCCACATCACAATCCTGCACAGGTCTGATAAAAGATAAATTCTGACAGATCGAGACAAATCTTTGAGTAGTAAGGTAATCCAAAACTTGAAAGTAGAGGCTTCTCGACGGCGTGTGTAGGCGCATTAGGTCAGTCATCTCAGTTGGTGTGCTTTGTCGGCATCAACCATGGTTCTAGTTGGTTATTAGTGATTGTTGTTAGTCCTATGGGGAATTCAATGTGGTGTTTTATTAAATCTAAAGCTTTTGAACTTGTAGTGGACAGTGCGTCTACAGTGTTACGAATTCTTGACCGGAGTCGGGGTATTGTTTGTTCTATTCGTTTGGGTAAAGTTAGCGTTGCTTGGATGGTGTCCACCGTGGAGGTCATGATTCAAGAGGAGGGGATGAAGGACTTCACGGGAACCTCCAAAAAGTTGGGTCACAGGCGAGGATTACGCTGTAATAAGCATGGGTATTATCTGGCTGTGGCAGAGTACGTTGGGGGTGGTTGGAAGGGCTTTATTGTTTTTTTTTTTTTTTGATAAGTAATGAAAATTTTATTAAAACCGCGCAAAGGGGCGCAACCCTATAAAAAATTTACAAGAGAAACCCTACGAAACATACAAAGAACACTTAAGCAAGAAATCTTCTATAGTCGGTATCTCATTTCGATAATGAGCCATCGCCCACATATGTAACATAGTAATCATATTCTTCCTCACCCCAACCACCGAATACTCCTTATCCTCAAAAATCCGTGCATTCCTCTCCCTCCATATGCACCAAATGACACACAATGGAGCCATCCTCCAAATATCTCTAGATAGCTCTCTCCCCTCCGCCTGACTCCATGAAGCAAACAAATCTATGACTTTTTCCGGCATGACCCATTCCATACCAAACAAATTGAGTACAGAATGCCATAAATAGGTTGCCACTTCACAATGGAGCAATAAATGATCTACTGATTCCCCATTCTTCTTACACAAACAGCACCATTCCACCACTACAATATTCCTCTTGCGCAAATTATCATGTGTCAAAATTTTCCCAAGAGCCGCGGTCCACCCAAAGAAAGCCACTCGCTTCGGCACCTTACATCGCCAAATACTCTTCCAAGGAAACACCTCGGCATGTGAAATGGACAAAATCTTATAAAACGCTTTCACCTCAAATAACCCTTTCTTAGAAGATGACCACCGTATACGATCTACAGTACCCTGTGAAATCTTACACGAGTACAACACTTCAAAGAAAGGTGAAATCACATCCATCTCCCAATCTTGGATAGCACGAACAAAACATACATTCCACTCAACTACCCCATTCCTCCACACAAAATTATCCTTCACCCATGCTTCTTTGTATGCCGGAAGGACGAGGTGGAAAGGGGTGGAGTTCCTTCTCACTTTACACTCAGTGCTGTATCTTCTCCATGAGAGTCACAATGGTGGGAGTAGACCTCAGCCAGTTGGGGTTCAAAGAGGTGGCCATTTTTCGCATGGTTTGTATGGTAGGGTGCTGCTGCAAGCCTTGAAACCGCCAGATGTGGTGGTTGGTTATAGGTGTTATGTGGAGGTTCTGAAGGAGCATTTGGCAACATCCTCTTCAACGAGGGGTACTTCTGGAAATTTTTCTTCAACCTTGATGAAGGGAAAATTGACTGGGATGGCTGCGCTTGGCTATGTTTGCTATCCCAATATGAATACTCTCAGAAAGTATAATCAATTGTAGATTAAGTTTCAAAAATATTAAATGTTTGGTGGCTTCTTCATACTCCAAATTTGATTTTTGTCTCTCCTCTACAATTCAATTTTTTGGACTTCAATGACTAATTTAATTCCTCACAGGCAAGAATTCATCCGCTGCAAATTGCTGACAGCCTGTCCAAGAAAAACTGTGCAAACTTAGACAAGTGCATAAAAGAGGTGGGTGATCGTATTTTGTTTTTGGAGTATTTCCTTGCAATTTAAAAACCTTTCTTTTATGGAACATGCATTCTTCATGGAATATATAGAGGACAATACGTGTAGGTTATTCAATATGCAGTTAGATTTGATGCTGAATGCAGTTGGTTTCCTCAAGTGCTTATTTCATTTTTTTATGGGGCAAAATGCCTAGAAAGTTAATGGTAAGATACTTATGTTACATGTGATCATTTTGACAAAATATTTGATTTTACAGGTCATTGAGAAAGCAATTGAAGTTGGGGCAGATAGTAGTCAGTTTCCTAAAAATTGGATATTTCATTCCCGCGAAAAGAAACCTAAGGCTTTTGTTGATGGTTTGGCTCCTGATCTTATGTGATATCTCAGATATAACTACAGAAATTTTTTTGGATGGTATTCAATACCTCTGTAATATTTCATATCTGGTTATCTTCAAAATAAAAATGATTGATTACTTCTAATTATGAGAACCTTTCTTTCATAATTAACTTGAAATAATATAATCAAACCTCAGAAACTAAGCTAGCACATTTAGCATGTGCCTTGGATCTTTTTTCACATGGTCAAGATCGTTTTTCATTGATGTTACTAATTAGTTTGCGCTTTGAACTGCAAGATTACAATCATGTTTCTCCTTCTGAATGTTTTGTGCTATTCATTTTGAGCCAGTGGTCTTCTAGGTTCTATTACTATCATATCTTATCTGCTGCTCTTGTGGATTTCTAGTCAGTTTGATGATATCTTGAGACCAATGTCAAACTTGAAGGATCCAGATTATAATCAATGCAATAACTTTGTTTTCTGCTTCATTTCTTTTCATGAAGGAAACTGCATATGAAGTATTTGGGTGCAGTTATGTTTACGGTTTGTTCTATGTAGTGACATTTTTTTTATACTAGGTAATGGATATTCAACTGTGTGAGAAAGTAGCACTGAAATTGCGGAATTGAAAATTGAAGACTTCAGTTGTGAAAACTAATGGAAGCTATCGGGATGCACAGCAGTTAAAAGGTTCCATTTTTGGATCCTATAATACTGTTGTCTTGTCATGTCAATATGGCTTGAATTTGATTGTAGTTATTTAGGGTCACGCTGACAAAAGAATCAAAATTGTTGAGTACTTTCAGTAAAAATAAGGGAAGGAGATTAAAGGTTTTTCTCTCACTTGCGAAATTTGCTTCCTTGTTCTATAAATTAAAGGGAAAAGGTACCAATGAGCTTTGGCTCAAATGAGTTCAAGGTGGAGGGTAAGGTCGTGAGTTCAAGTCCCACTGGGTGTGTATAACTTACCAATCAAAAAAATAAAGTGAAATGGTTTCCATAGTGTTTCTTTTAATTTAACATGCTGTTGGAGATATGTCTTCAAAACCTTTAGATGTAGAAGATGCTTACAGGGAACTGGTTTTCATTTTTTAATTTTTTTTAAAGCATCTAGTAAAATCGTTTCAAATTTCGGTTCTATACACTTTCTTGATGAGTTTTGCCTGTTTGGTGCACCTTTTCTAGTTTGGGTTTTCTTTAAGTTTCCGTATCATCTCTTAATTGTTTTCTGGTATGCACCTTTTCACTCAATAAAGGAGTTAGGTACTGTCGATCACTTAGATTTACAATCTGAAGCCGACGCAATAAATGACATATGTATTAGACATTAAAAACAAAGCGAAAAAAGGTACGCCACTGTCATGAAGTAACACAATAAAGGGTCATAAAAAATTCTTACTATAGAAGACAGCGAAGCTATGTGATTGAAGATTTCCTTAGTCACTGTATTTTAGACTAGTATTTGGTAACAATTATGTTGCCCTTTTTTGTTTATGTTTCTCTCTCTCTCCAATTAAGTGTGAAAAGGGATTTGTTTCTTTCTTCTTCTTTTCCTTTTTACCTGGATTATGTATGATTATAACTCCCTACAGCACCGTCTTGGTTGTCCCTTAGCATATGGGTTGAAGATTTGATTCTAAGCCTAGTATACTAGCATATGTGCTCATTTGAGGTCCATGTTACATGTTTGAAATTAAATGGTATTGATTAGGATGGAACATGAACTTGGCCTAGTGTTTAATTTGAATCAGATATATTATGATGTAATAATATTATAACTTTTCTTCTATTCTTACACCTACCTTTTCCAAATTTAGAGAAACAAGGTAGTCCAACACAGGATCTCATCATTCTCATGTAAAGATTCGAACTTTTCTTTACAAATATTGATATATTAACCTTTTAACATGCTAGTGTTGAATATAATTCTCCTAATAGGCTTTATGTTAGATCATAGATACTAGGTTTATTTGTGACCAAGAAATAATTGTTCATTTTCTTATTTTATTTCTTGAGCACGTTTTGTCCTATTTGTTTTATAGAAATCTTGAGTTACAAATATTTATGAAATTCCATGTAATGGCAGGGAAGGAAATTGATTTCATCATTGCTGGTGGCAGGGTATGTCATTCTCTAACGGCACCCTTTAATAGTTATAGCTTTAATTTGTAGATCATGTGATGAGAATTTTTTCTGGGTCTTAGACAACAGCATATGTACCAGAGTTGCAAAAGCTAAGTGAAAGCCAAGCTGCACCAGTGGGTGAACCCGAAAAGAGAACTTTAAAGGGAAAAAGTTCTGGGAACGATGACAATGATGATGAAATTGATGAACCAGTAAACAAGGAAGAGAAAATCATTGAAAGTGATGAACTGAAGAAGGGATCTAACACTGGAGGTCAAGGTCAACAGCCTCCTATGAAAAGAAAAGGAAAATTTGAGGATAGTATTGATGATAATATTGGCGGTGGTGGTGCTGCTGCTAATGGTGATAATGATGAAGTTCAAAACAATAAAATGGGAAAAGCAACCACTAATGAAAGAGCTAAGGCCTAAGGGCCTTAGATAAGTAGGGTTGTAAATGAACAGAGTTGCTTGCGAATAAGTTCGAGCTCGGCTTGGATAAGCTCGGTTTGAGATTGATTCATTTATTAAATGAATCGAGCTTGAACAAAAATTTATGCTCATTTATTAAATAAGCCAAATTTGTATATACTTGGATTGACATGTATGACTTTATTTTTGTTGTTTGTATAGTATTATTTATCATTTTGTAATGAGAACATTGTTAAGATTTATTATTGTGTGTGTAGTTAATATATATACATATTATAAGATAAACATATAAACTCGAGATTAAATTGTTTAAGATTCGAGTTAATTTATTTAATTATTCAAATAATAAATCTTAATAATTAGTATGAATTTAAAATAAAAAAGAAAAAAGTAGTCACCACACTTATTTTTATATAAGAATGAAGAAGTTAATTGAGTAATTTGTGAACACGTTTCTGATCGTTCAAAAAATAAATCAATAGAGCTTTAACATATTATTTAGCTCGGTGTTAGTAGGCTAACTTATGAGTGTCAAAATATTCATATTTTAACCCTTAATTTACATTTATTAATTTCTTGGTTTTTGTTATTTTATTTCATTTTATTTCTTTTTTGTGTTTTCTGTGTTTTTGTAGGTCATGGAAGAAAAGGAAGCGTTTCTGGAAAAGTTCCAAGCTTAAAGGGCAAATTGGGAAGACTTAGAAGATGTGGAAATGATGAAATCAGAATTTATCAAATTGGAGTAAAAAATCGGATTGGATTCAAATTTGGATTCTGCACATGTCTCGGTATTTTGGCCATAACTTTCAGCTCAAATATCAGATTGAGGTGATTCAAACGACATTAAAAAGCTAACTCAAAATTATACAAATGATTGTGAAATAGCATTTTCTTAATTCGGACCGCCGCAATGCCAAAATTACCCTACAAGATAGGAGCCCAATTCTGGACCAATCCTATTCCAATTTGTAATAGGATTGTTTCCTAATTTGACTAGGAGATGGAATTCCGAATTTCCTAGGTTTACTAGTGTTTCTAGGACTCTCCTAAGGCCTATAAATAGATCTCTAAGCCACACAATTACACACAGAATTTTATACACAATTTTGGAGAGAAGCTTTGGGAAGAGGAATTGGAGGCTACTTTTAGGAGTGGTTTTCGGTTCTTTCTTTTCCTTTTCTTTTTAGTTTTATTTTAATTATGTGTAACTAAATATTTTAGTAGGGCTGGATTGAAACCCTAATTATGTTTATTTGATATTTCAATATTGGCGTTTTTATGATAATCATATTGTGTTGCTTAACTTGATTAATGCCTGTTTTATTGAATTCCTCATATGTATGTGATTGGCCATTATATGCATGTGGTATGGATTAGTTAATTAAATCAATTTGGATGATCGAATCCTGGGTTTAATAAAAGTAACAAAAGATATCCACGTCGGGTTCTTAGGTTAATCAACATGGGGAACCGGAAGTAGACACCCATACCCTAGGCCTTATGTGTTTGTCGGTTTTTATAGTTTTTATACTTTTTTAAAGAACAACTTAGTAGATACCCATGCTAAATCCTTTAAGATAGAAAAGAATTAGAGTAGACACCCAAACCTAATTCGTTGCTTAGGGAAACCAATAACTTAAGGAGTAGACACCCATACCTTTAGGTTGGCAGACATTAGGTATTCATAATATGATTAGAACATTGACATATTGATTTATTAATTGAGCATAATTAGTGGTAGATATCAAAGCCCTACACTTTAATTTATCTTTATTTATTTTTCATAATATCAATTTTGTGACAGTTTGATATTTTAATTAATTCTACGCAAAATTAACAATCCTCGTGGGAATGATCTCGTATTTGCCTGCTATACTATCGTTTTGATCTTGTGCACTTGCAAGTAAAACTTAGCAAATATTATATGTTAGTGCAATTTTTGGTCCACCGTACGGATGTTCAACAGTGTTTCTTCAGTTCTTGGCTGAGAATGGAATTCTCGTCCACCTTTGGAGTATCTGCAAAATAAAAGCACGGTCAGGGGTCCTCGATTGGGACTCCGAAGACCCTCCGACGTCAAGTTAGCATCTCATATATGGGTAAAAATATACAGCAATAATATACGCCAAAAGCTCAATAAAAATGTGTGTGAAGTGAGAAATATGTATATAAGAAGGGAGAAGATAAAGAATATGGGTCTTTCGGAGGAGGAGAGATGTATGGGTGAATAACCCAAAAGGGGTCCTCCCCTGAAGGACTTGTGGGTCTGCTGGAGAGGAAGAAGTACCTTTAAAAGGAGTGATTTCTCCTTTTATAAGCCACTAGTGCCATGTGTCAATATACGAGTGGCTAGTGGCAAAATGGTGAATATATAAGTAATAAAGGGATATTTTATCCCCAACATTATCTATTAATTTAGGTAGTATTTGTTACAACACTAACTTTTTCTACCATCGAAAGGATTTATGTCGCTTCCTCTCTAGTCATGCACATGACTTCTATCATGTATGCACTCCATTCTATATGATGGTTGGTAGCATGACTTTACTTCATACAATTGTACCTAAGAAAGTGTTTGGCCTTTCATTTGTGAACTAGTCAAATTTAATCCGAATGTAATTCAATGAAATCAAGAATCTTCCAAGATTTAGTAGATTGTTTTGTATTTAGTTTTATTAATATTATTTTTTATTTTTTATTGTAAGTGACGTGTCACAATATAATTGGTATTGATGTTACACATTAACAGATACCGTTAACTTTTCTAACGTCATGAACCTACTTGTTTTTTTGCTTATTTTAGTCTTTAATCACTTTTTAAACTTCAGTAAGCTATTTGTCAAAATTACGAACTAGATGAACCAATTTAGCATATTTTTTTCCTTTTATTTTTATTCCTCAAATGAAATGCATAATCCATTCTAATATGGGAGGGTTGATTTGATCCTCAAGACAAATCAAACTCTTGCAGGCTGCAAGGCAGTAAAATAGATGGACATACCATCTCTCATATTCTTCATGAAGAAGCTTTGTTCTTAAGTCCTGGACCCTTCGTTGTTTCTGAAGATTGATTTAAAACTTGTATACTATCATTACCGCCCACAAGGTAAATTTAATGCAAATGGTCTATTATGGCATTAAAGTGTTGCAGATGCCCTCCACAAACTTGATTCTCCATACTAACGCATTTTATCAATGACTGAAAATGCAAACGAGACAGCTGTGGAAACAAACCAACTTGTAAAGCAGTCCTCTTCTCTTTTCCCTTGCTTCCTTCTGTTCACATGACTCAAATTTTATAAACCAGGGTCATCTTTTATAGAAAATCAAAAGAAATAATTCTTTTTGTCAAAAAGACACCTGGATTCTCCTGGACAATCTCTTACATAAAAAGGTGTCGAGACTAGAACTTTGAACAGCTCAGAATAATAGGAACGTTTATATTCTTGGAGCTGTACAAATAAGAAATGAGTACGAAGATAATACTCAAAAGGTTCTTAACATGATTCATATTTCTTTTGGCAATGTGCAAATGGAAAAGACAAATATATACATGCACATATATTGCCAAGATCAAACCCGGAATCTCTTCAGCAGTTACACTGTTTGGCATAATTATGTAGCGGATGATCTGCAAGAAATCAGATTGCAAAGTAGGAAATGTTACTACTCATGCTGAACAAGCAGATGTATGTTTGGTTACATGTAACAGGTATTTCTAATTTCAAGGTGTTCAAAAGTTATCTGAATCCATGTATAAGAAGAAATTTGATTGCGAAAAAAAATTGCACAACATTCTTTTGGCAAGTGGAATAAGTCTATCTGAATCCATGTATATGGTGACTTCTCAAGCTTGTGGGGGCCATGATATATTTTTCAATAGCCAAATCCAAGTAGGAGAAAACTGTAGAGTCAAAATGTTGAGATTGGAGGACTTGGGGGTGCCATGCCCCCGGCCCCCCCTTGTAAATCTGTCCTTGATCGAATTCAATCAAAAGGGACCAAGAGGTTGTTTCAAGACAAAATCAGTATTTAATCATATGAGCCTAGTAGTAAACTAGCCCCAGATACAGGATCTGCCACAAAATACAACATACTATAATCAGAAGGTAATGACATTTCCAGAAATGGGACATATTTCATATTTCCAAGGTGTCCAAAGAAAAAAAATATTGCTCAAATCAATTAGCATCAGCTATTACCCTTGGTAATACCTAGGTTTGTGCAATGACAATGATTTTGACCATAATGACAAGGAACACTTTGGAAGGCTGATTATTTCTTTGCTCATGAAATAGGTATTTCCTAGAGATCACATCTGTTCATCTCAATAATTTCATTTGTCTACTGTGTAGAAATTGATTTATCTACTACATCATTTTCATACGTAAAAGAGAAAAAAAGAAAAATTGATAGGAGGGACAAGGACTTTCAAGTGAAACATACACATGGAAGAAGCTTTTCTTACCTACAAACAAATGGCAGCACATTTGGATATTAATACTTGGCAATGGACCAATCTTAAAGATTATAGCTTTGATTCATGCGTTGACATTAGAAAAACACCCTCAAAGAATTGACCACTTTCTCGGGCCTGTCAAAATATAAAGGTCATAATTTTTCACAAGGAGTAGCAATTCACATAAATACTCTGAAAAAGTCACTTACCAGTCCTCTTGTGGCATATGACCGGCACCTTCTATTAATGTAAGCTTGATAGTAGTGGGATTTCCTTTCTGAAACTCTTCTGCCACAGATTGAGGCAGATACTTGTCTGATATTCCCCAAACAAGTAGTACTGGTTTATCCCATCTGCAAGTCCAGAATGCATTGATTCATAATTTATTGGCAGAAAGTTGAACACAATATTAGTAGCACGAACAATGTGCAGTTAGTGAAGTGCACAATACTCTCTCTTAAGCTTTGGAAGTATTGACCATAACTTGATAAGAAACCATCCACAATGGATGTTGAATATGGCCGTGGGTATGACTACCTTGATCATTGTTAAGATAACTATAACCCTTGCATGTACATGTATCTATTTAAAAGATGGACATGCATTTCTTGCCTTCAGTTTGCAGGGTTGACACACAACTTCATTGTACTCAAACCCAAGCTCTATTCTACTAAGCCCTTGCAAAGTATGATGCACACCTCAAGATGCCAGTTTGACAAATAAGCAAACTTTCAGACGCATTAACTCATTTTGAAGTGAAAAGTTAAACATATTAAACATCAAGAAGGGATGGAAAATATGGAAATTTGTCACCATTAAAAACACCCATATAAGGTCATAGAATCCTAGCATTGAATAAGAAAGGGCATACTGAATCTCTAATACAAGTCAAAACATAAATTAGGACCTAGAATGCAAGACTTGTGAGCATACACAGTAACCAAAAGGTAGCTAGAAGATACAGGCACTTGAGCTTGGAGAGGTGTACTCATCTGGAGAGCAGGTTTCTTCCTGCTTTGATGTGGAGTATTATCAAGGAAAAAATGGGCGCTTGAGGGCAAAGTGAAGTTATATAAATGTGATATCCAAGGACATCATTGTCTAGGGTTTTTTACGCATAAGAAAAACACACAGGCACATGAAAAAAAATAAAATAAAATAAAATTCTATCCCCATTTTGTAAGCAGCAGCATCTTATTGGAACTTCATATATGACATTGAATCTTGTAGGTTCTTCAATATAAGATACATAAAAGAAAAACTAAATGCTGAAACTGCAGTTTAGTACTTATTAGCACATTAAATTGCAGAGATTGATCAATCTTTTTTAGTTCCAGAACATTTCATCTCATTCCCTGTCATTAATACGCCATCTGAATAATATTTTACTGGTTAAGTATTAGTAGTACAGTCATTGATTTCTTGTTTCATTTTTCATTTTTCTTTTTTAAGGTCAAAATATAGATCTAGAATATTTTACACCAAATATAAAAAAGAGTTTTTAGATACTCTTATCTTCAAGCGTTTTGAAGTTCAAATTAACATGTCAGAAAGTATATCACTTTCCTCTCCCTAAAGCCCAAGAAGAACCTGTGCTATAAACATGTAAAGTAAAACCTTTATATGTAAATATATTTGATTCTCCAAGAGAAAAAAATATTTATACCTTCCAGATGCAAAGCCTGCAGCTATTTGGCTTAAGATATCTCTGAAATTAACCTTTCTTGCAGCTTCGAGCAGAGCTGAAACACCAACACATAAAACTTCAATACCCATAATTTTCATGGGTCAAAATCTTGTCAAAAGAAGAAACGGAATACAAACCAAATCCAGGTCCACCACTTGCCAAATACGGTAACCGATACACATCGGCCTTTTCCAGCTTCAAGACATAACTGTCAACAGGATAGAAAGAGAAGCACAAATATAAATAGTAGTTATTATGCTACAATGTAATCCTTATATATTAAGGAAATAACTTATGGGATGAATAATAGAATTCCTTAACAATGATGTTGGTACTATTTTTTTGATAGCATATTGGGCAACAAATAAAACTATAATTTCATATATTAACCACTTAAATGAATAATGACTGAAACAATTTCTAATGCACCTCTGGCAGATATATGCATGCAGCTTCGCATAAAGGTTATTAGCAATTTTTTAAAATATTGAACATGATACCTAACGCCTAGAACCAGGTACATGTGTCTGTGTATATTTAGCTGCTAGTCATAATAAATTGAGAATTTGCAATTGATTCTGCTTATGCTATTTCTAGATTAAGGAGCTAGTCATTCTTCAACAATCAGTTTTAGCTTTTAGAGATGAGATTGGAGTATAGATATAATGTCCTTAACACCAGACAGGAATTATTATTATTAGCAAGTTAAATGGTAAAGGTTGATGCTTCCACACTCAGCTATCTTGCTTCTCTGGTTATATGACCAATAGCAGTCTGCTTTTCTTTGTCATCGGGTAAGGAATTCTCTCTAATTTTTTAGTCTTAATTTTTGTCAGCTTCAAGCATATTACATAGGATTTTATTTTTTTTAACCATGAATCCTAAAGTTATCCAAATAGAAATGAAGTATCATTCAGGCAGGAATGATACGTCACTTCATTTTGCGCTTGAGAAAATTTCAATTTACAGCATGCTGGCATATTCTTCTGTTCCAAGAATCTAGAAACCTATAACTTGTGAAAGCACAAGGATGATGGCAATCATTATGTTTGCATGCCCCGTTTAACATAGTTTACACTCTTCTTTCCTAACAACATTGTGGAAAATAAACAAAGCCTTAGAGGATGTAATGCATGATGTTACCATTTATTGCAACATCGCTCTTCCTCTAAACAAAGCCATGGAGGATGTAATGCATGAAACACTAATATTAAAAAAATCTAAACATATATGAGACAGAAGATGTTGATGACTAAAATCAGAGGTTAATTTTAAAGTAGTATCTTAAAGAACTAGATACACTTTTGATACATACGGGCTACCTGCTTCAATAAAGCGCTCAGCCATAATAGCATTCTGGCATGTAAATTCACCATAAAGAGGGATTCTAGAAAGAAACCAAGAAGATGAGAATGAGAACATGTAATTTAATAAAAATAAAAAATAAAAAATAAAAAAATAAAAAATTCAGAAACTGTAATGCCTTCGATAAGTTTAGATGGATTAAAAAAAGCAGGGGAATAGCAGGAATAGGCCTTCAGTTTTAGTGCTCATCGTTACTTGGTGGGAAAAAAATTCTGTCAGACATCAATCAACAAAAAGGGTCTATTAGCCAAACACATCATACATCAATTAATCTTCTTATGACATTTTAAGATACTTACGATTTGGAAATAGAGTATAATTATGCTAGTGAAAGATTGAAGAACTAACATTTATAAAAACAAACTTTCTATTTTGGATACAAAAATCCAAGCATGGCATTCATATATCATTCTGCGTTAGGACAATGCTCATTAGAATCTTACATCAAGGGAATATGCAAAGCAAAGTACCCAAAAGAAATGGATAAACATGAAATGAAGGACCAAAAAGAAACTCAAGCAGATGACCTAATAATAACGGGATATAAAGGATGAATAAAAAGGATGCAATTTTTAAAGCTTGAGAGTTAAGATACAGTAACAACATGATGAGGGAGAATCACTTAGTGAGTCAACCAAAAGTACATTAATATACATATTTGGACACCACTTTAACCCAAAAACCTAAGTTAATGGGTTTGGGTCCAGTTAGGTATATTAAGTACTCAATTTTTTTATACTTTATCAATGTGGGACACAACATTCATAATTGCACTCACAACAGTACTATTGATGGCCTATGGGGTTCCATGGATGGCCTAATAACTTAATCAAGACCCTAAATTAAACCTTTATGCAGAGCATAGTCCCAACTGTAATGAATGGATATACAAGACCAAAGTTTCAAGGACATATTGACAAAACAAAATTTCTAGGACATATTATAAATAGGGGAAAATTCACTTTTAACCCATGAAGTTTCAATGGTTTTTCAATTTTAACCCAAAAGTTTAAAAAGTGGCAATGTACCCCCCTGAAGTTTCAAAAATTGGCAATTTTAACCCCCCATTAGTTTTTTCCGTCAAATTGGACGGAAAACTATGAAATGACGAAACTGCCCTCAGACTTTTTTTTTTTTTAATTTCCGTCCATTTTAACGGAAAAAACTAACGGGGGGTTAACATTGCAAGTTTTTGAAACTTCAGGGGGGTAGATTGCAAATTTTTAAACTTTGGGGATAAAATTGAAAAACCACTAAAACTTCAGGGGTTAAAAGTGAATTTTCCTTTTATAAATATTTCATGGGTATTTTTCTATCTGCATTTGCATTGTCATTGCTTTGCGTGTAGCCAAAATGTTTTGTGAACCAAACATAAGCTGCAAGATTATGAATCAAGTATAAGCTATTCACTTTTTGTCAATTCTGTCAACAAGAGTACGAGTGAAATATAAACCTTCCATTAGTAGAATAGGTAATATAAGAACTGAACCTTAGCTGTTGAAACAGTCCAGGAATGGGAGCTGAAACTGTCAACGGACTGTTCAAAATTGCAAGCTTTGATATCTTGCTGGTGTTTTTCAAGGCCCAAGTCAATCCATACGAACCTACAAGAAACCCCTTCATGTAAAATGTGAGGAGAACATTGTTAGATATAATATTTAACTGCAACATAAGTTATAAACTTGACTCTCTGCCAACCAGCATATCCATTGCAAATTTTGGGTGCTTTTGTGCGTTATCCAACAAAGTAACATGATGTAGTCAATTCTATTGATCACACACACACAGTTTCATCAGAAATAACAGTCCTCTTACCTTTTTCTCTACTAGTTTATACAAACCTGAACAACGAGAAAAAAAGGAGATTTGACATTGAGAACACCGAGTAATCTATCAAATTCCTCATGGAACTCCTTTTCTGTAAATGCAGAAATATGAGCTCTATGAAGGAAGAAAAATATCATATGACAGTAATCTTATTAGAAAATATTAAAACCTGTGTAATCAAAACCGTATCCTGGCTGTGGCTTGTCACTGAAACCAAATCCTATCCAATCAGGTGCAATGCAGCGGAACCCAACATCTGACATCTATGCAAGATGAAAGAAAAGATAAATATCACTTGAACAATAAATATGCGATAAAATCACTTGAGGACAGCTAAGAAACAAAATCACAACAAATGGATGGACAAAGGCAGTGAAAGAAAAAATTAAATATTCAAGATCTGGTAATGGCAGCATCATAAGGCATGTAGATGGCTTGAAGACAAAGTGTAGATGTAAAGACCTAGGAAAAAACGCTAGCTATATTTGTGCTATGAGCCCAAAAAGACTAGTCAATTTAGAGCTTCCCTAAATTTCTTATAAAGCCTAGTTTTCACCTAGTAACTAGGCAATGTGTTACTTAACACTCATGATTATCTTTATAAACCACCCACTTTATATAGGCAACTCCCCATCTTCCCAATATGGGATTAGGGTGTTACAATACTTTACTAGGTAGTTCCAATACCATTTGTAACGATTCAGGAAAAAGCACTAACCACATCTACACTATGACTCCAAAAAGACTAATCACTTTGGGGGTGATAGTACAGATGTGACTAACGCTTTTCTTTGAGTCATTACAATAGACAAAATCATATATGGTTGTTTAGTTTCTGATATATAGCAGCAATGAAACGTAAACCAAGCAAAAAAAAATTATGTAGAGGCCACCTTGCAGCTCCTCTGGCAATAGTATACCAGCTTTTGACAAGCTGGAAAGCCAAGTTCCAGACTCAATCTTGTATCAGACTAAAAATCCATTATTTAAACAGGAAAATTTAAAAAGTTCTATGTTTGTGGTAGAAACAGGAAACTCAGATAGGTAACCTGATAAAAAAGTGGAGATATGTCATAATGTCGAAAAAAAATTCAGCAAGACAACCTGAGACATAACAACTCGATAGCTATAAGATTGTGTTGGAGCCCCATGAAGGAAGACAATTGTTCCACGTCGGGTCTCAGCTGATCCTGCACGGACACAATATCCTTTTTTGAAAATCTAACTTGATAAAAAAAGAAAAAGAAAAATGGAACTAATGTCGCTGCAGAGAAGTTTACCAGTTTCCCTTACAAACCATCTAAACTTCCCAGATTTGATGTATGAGCCATATTCCTTTCCCTTATCTTCTATCCTCTAGAATTGGAAAACAAGCAAGTTACACAATGGGAATGGATACAGCATGTATCCAACACGCTTTAAAGAACAGGAAGAATTCATCAATGCTTACGACAGAAACCAAGATGGAAAAAGCAAATGGGTATTCAATCTGGATTAATTGATGCGGTAAATAAATAACAACATCCAGGCATTATATTGTATGGTGTTTTAGTGAGATCATCAACAAAAAAGTTCCTTTGGAAATAGCAAACCAAAGAATGCAAGGTGGAATAGCAATCAACTCTGCATTAAAAAAAAAAAAAATGAGTTTATTATATATCAGCAAATTCCACCCAGGGCAAATAAAGAGCTCAGAACGTTACAACTATTACAAATTATATTCAATCGTTATAAATAAGAGAAAACTGATTAAATTGAGCCATTTCTTTATTGAACAGCTAATTTTTTTGGGAATATTGTATATAATTACAGCTTTTGAAAAATGGGCTTTTGAAATTCGGCTGAATAAAATGAGAAACCCAACAGAATATTGAGAAATTAGTCAGTTTCTATAACTAGTTTAGGCTGTTTTGCCCAAAGGTTGGGAATTTTGATTGAATTTTTAAGGTACTTGAGAACTGGATCTTGGAATTGGTGAATTGGGAAAAAACCATTAAAGGACCTGAAAAGTACCAATCTCATTCTGCCAAAGCCTGTGAGTGAGAACCCTGAATTTAAAGTACATAATGTCATGAATTCCAGAAACATACCCTCTCATTTCCAAGAAAACAAAATCAAACAACATTATAAAAATCTCCAACGCTTAATAAGGTCCATCAGTCCTAAACTTCAAGAATTAGCTCACTGATCATAAGAGCTTGATTACACAACCCCATAAACTCAACAAACATAAATGATAACAATCTTTGAAGGCTGAAGCAGAGCAACTTCAATAATCAATCAGCTAAGTGAAACTTACATAAAGCATTTGTCCAACATTGCCGTCCTCAGCGGGGTTCTCCGGAAGCTGGATGGAACTGCGGCTTGATGGGTTGTCTGTTACAAAGCCAAAGGGATTGAAGGCAGGCCTGTCTTTGTCCTTGTCCTTGTCCTTGTCATCAGCATTAGCTCTGATAGTCGTTCTTCTTCTTGTTGTAGCGCTGCTCCACTGTCTGCTGTAGTCGGCCTTGGCGTTGATGGTGGTGTGAGAGAATGGGAAGTTGATCAGTCTGGGAGAGTGGAGAGCCAAAGCCATTTTTGGGTGCTTCGGGGGGGAGAGACAGAGAGAGAGAGCTTGAAAGCCAACGTATAGCACGAGCCACTAGCTCCTCCTTTTGCATGTTCTGGTGGATGAGGAAACATTGGCAATTGGCAAAGCTACAATTTTGAATATTCTGTGGATGAGGAATGCTCTTATTAAATATTATTCGGGTTTTTTTTTAAGATAATATTATTTTTGAAAAATTGAGTGAGAGAAATAATGACCGTTTTCTTTTTTGCTATTTTAAAAAATAATATTTACCTGGATTAGAGCATTTTCAGCAGCTTTCTCGTCATATTCCCTAAGTTTAGGGATTCAAACCACTTTTTACTTCCCTATCGATATACACTCCACAGCAGCTTCCCTTTATCGTTCCCTACAGTAATTAAATATTATTTCCTTACTTTTCTTCTATTTTTTAATTCTTTATTTCTCTATTTTTTTAAATGATTCTCTTTTAACTATCAACCAATTACTATTTTGTCATATTCATTTTCGAGTGGTGATATACTTACAACCTTCGGGTTGCTACAGTAATCACGCCGCTGATGTGGCACATGCCACGTCAGGTTTATACCTTTCTGCTCTTTTTTTCTTTTCTTTTCTTTTTTGGGTTTGAAAACACAATTCAAAACAGACGTGGGGGGAGACCATTTCATTTTCCCCTCCAAAAGTTTCCCCCCAAACCCACTCTCCCTCCAACCCCGCTCTCCCTCCCCAGCACCCAGATTCTCCATCCACCGGCACCGGCGCCGGGCTGTGAAGGATAGGGCGCGGCGGAAGAGCAAGAACCTCGCCGAGTCCCGCTTCTACCGCCTCCACAAGAACCGCAAGAGCCAGAACCAGGCCGATAACTTCACCGAGGACGAGCTCCAGCAGATCGGCCTCTTCCTCCCCAAACTCACCTTCCCAAACCCACGAAGCCCCCGATTTCACGGCCAAAATGGTGTCCTGTGCATGGCGAGGCGAAGCCAGAAGAAGAAGAAGAAGGGTGGAGGGGGGCCGCCTGACTGCATCGAGGGACACGCGGATTTCCGCCGGGCTGTGAAGGAGGGGGCGCGGTGGAAGAGCAAGAAGCTCGCCGAGTCCCGCTTCTACCGCCTCCACAAGAATCGCGAGAGCCAGAACCAGGCCGATAGCTTCACCGAGGACGAGCTCCAGCGGATCGGCCTCGGCTACGACTGGATGGTTCGCTTCATGGAAAAAGACGACCCCAATCTGCGCCACCCCTACGACTGGTACAAGTACGGCGAGTTCGGGCCCTAATCCTGGCGCGGCGTCGTCGGCGGCAACCCAATTCGCGGCCGCTTCTCCGACGAGCGGGTGACCCTGATTAGCGAGGTGAGGGACCAGGAATTGTGTTTTTTTTTACCCCTTTACTGAATTGGGGTTTTTTTTTTTTTAGTTTTATTTGGCAGAATCACTGGAATTTCATGTTTCTTGGTGGGTTTTTTCTGAATTTCTGTTACATTACAGATTTCTTCTAATTTGTTGAATTTCCTTTTTCAAGATTTTGAGAACTTTTTGTGAATTGGGGTTTGTGCTTTTGTAGAATCGTTGGCATTGTTATTTTGTGTTGATGGGTTTCATGTGAAATTTCAGTTCCATTACTTATTTCTTCTGATTCCTTGAATTTTTCTTGTATTCTTCTGTATTGAACTTTACGTTGTATAGACATTGACTGTATTGATGTTATCGACTGTTTCATTGCATAGTAGCTAGAAAGAAGCCAGGAAGTCTGTTATCACCTCAGAATCCTATATTTGCTGATCCAATGCCACTGAAATTTAAATGCTTTCATACACTTTCCATGTATATAGATTCAAGATATTTTCACTGAAATTAGCTCCACCAAAACCATTTGTCATGTTTCTTGATGGATTTTATCTGAATTTCTGTTCCATTACAGATTTCTTCTAATATGGATTTATATCCTATGCAACATTGGTGGAGCTAATTTCAGTGAAAATATCTTCTCACGATGGATATATGCTTTAAAATACAATTTGAAATCCATATTTTTTGTTTTTGTTTTTTAAATTTTTGATGTACAAGAAAAAGAACATATGATAGATGGGTTAAAAACAGAAGACAGTAATGACCATTCTAGATAGCCAGCAACTCTAGCGCTTATGGAAGTATGTGTTACTGCAACATTCCAATTCTTCAATAGGACACCTGGTCCTGAAATACTTCGCAAATGGTATGCATTCTTGTTGCCTTGTTATTGGCCTTTGGTATTTACATTGTCAAATCTTATTTTTCTCTAAGCTGATTAAATTCTGTTTCTATATCAAAAGAACGTTATAATTTGGCCATTAACAATTATTACTAACACTTAGAATGAAGTTGAACAATGGGATTCTAAATTGCATTCATAAGTTTAAACAATATTTATGATTTGATAGAGAACATTCACGTAGAATTTGCAAGGATAGCCATTTATTGCCTAAAATGAGGAAGTGGCTGCAAGAGAAGATCGTGTGTGTGTGTTTTTTTTTTTTTTTTTCTTTTCTTTTCTATTTTTCCCCCCTTTCCTCATGATGTCTGTATTCATACTTTTGCTACCTATTGCTTGAGCAAAGTAAGTAGTTTAGAGGCTTTATGCCCAGTGATTTCATTAGATGTTAATTAATATTGTATGATTGTTGGTGGTGTAGAAATGGTTAGAACCTCAAGACAATATTGCATTTGGACCCTCAGCTCCCTTCGTAATTCCCATGTGAGGAATTGTTTAATATTTCTAATAATATCTATGATGTTAACTTTGCAGAAGTCCATCATCCCTTTGTGGCAATCTATAAAATTCATGGCAATTTCCCGAGTGTTGGGAAATCAAGGGAAGAAAAAAAATATGTTGAACTACTAGTCAATTGCTTCAAAGGAGAAAGAGAAGTTGATTTACCCTCCTATGAAAGGGAAATATTCATCAAGTAGAACAAAATTGTCAAATCAGAGGTAATGACTTCTCATACTGTATTTCATGGCCAGGAGGAAAAATGAACATGAAAATAAAAGAAACATAAAATAAGGAACTCCCCTCATTCATGCTCTCTATCTAGGACATCCAGTCTCTTACTATCTTGGAGTGGAAAGTAGGCATTTAAAGCTTTTGGAGGGGAGTCTTATTCATGTTGACACACAGGATGCTATTTTCTACATCTGTCTTTGTTACTACAAGCTCCACGAAGTTGTATCGTCACAAATCATCGTGCCAGAAACATATGGTATCTATCCTGCATTTTTGAAACCTTTTTTTCACCATTTTCCAGACATCAGATATGCCATATAGGAATTATTTGGTCCATTTGTACTTTTGGCATGATGGGACTGAGAATAAACTAATAAGAACAACTTTGACATAGTTTCAATATTTTTTTCTCCCTTTTAACTTCATGCAACCCCCCAAAAAAAAAAAAAAAAATCTTTGTTAAATTACGTTTTTTTGGCGCTTCACATATTTTTTTCCTTTGATTTTTCTTCCCTCTGCTTCAAGTCATTTATTGCCTTTCAGCATAAGCTTTACAACCATAGCATGCTGTTTCAACTGTTGGAGTGGAAAGATAGGCCCTGAAAGGAGCTTCTGAAAGCCTCATTGCTGGCAGTTCTTAGTTTTAAAAAGTACTTGTGTAATTGAAACCTCCTTGTCTCCTAACATTACAGTATCAGTTCTTTTTTTCTTGGAACCTCCAAGGTGTTAAAATGATGCTTCTAATGTATCTATTCCAATATGGCATTTGACCAACACTATCTTCCCTCACCAAATTTTTTTTCCTTAATAAAATTGCTGACATTGTGCTCGGATCATATGAATTGAAATTGAAATAGGTTGATTTTTCTAAATCAATATAGTTTATCACAGCTTATTTTTTTTTTATAATTTCAACCAAGTTATGGTTCAATAGGAAAAAATTGTTAAGTACAAATCATGAATCCTTTATTCGTTGTCCTTGAGTGGAACACTAAAATTATATCCTAAAGGGATNTTAGGATGAAGATGGGGGGAAATGAAGAAAACTTGATTACTAATTTTCTTTCTCATGTGTAAATTTCAATCTTTGCTACAGGTTCTAATTGAGACTAAATCTTGGTGGAGTTTATATCAACTTGAAGTTTTAAAATTTTAAGTTTATTGTAGGTTATTTCCTCTTTCTGTATCATCTTAATTGTCTATGGATATTGTTTGTTATGGTGCATTTTAGCTTACACGCTTTGTTTTGCAGTTGGGTCATGATCAACAAGTTTTGAAAAGTTTGGTGTTCGGAAAAATCATGCCATGTTTGTTCAAGAAGAAATATAGGCTCTATTTGTTCTTACATGCATTTCAACGTCTGCTAATAGGTCAATAGCCACGTGGAGTTCATTTCTTATGAATGGCAATGGTTCCAATATAAGTTCATCTTGGCAAAAGAGAGAGTGCTGAGATATTTCTAGTCCAATTTAAAGGACATGTGGAGCTCCCTCTCTCCAGGACATTTGAAGACTTACTTTCAGAAGATGAAAGTAAGTCTCAGTACAAAATCATTCCATAGCGCAGCCAGAAGAATTTGATTTGGGCAATTTTCTTAGAAAAAAAAAAAGAAAACCATATTGTATTGTTACGAGAAAAATAGATTTGTTTTGTAAAACTTTGTTGTTTCAAAATAAAGAATACATGTTTTTCTTCTAACATTCTAGGCACCCTTCCATTCTCAATCAGCATAATCAATGTTGCATCATTCAATTTTCAAGTTTCTTGCTTTTGATAGTTGATTAACGCTATTTTGAGCTTGCTAAAAGCATCCTCAGATAGTACAAGTTACAAGTTTTTTGCACTGCTTTTTGTTATTTTGTATATTATTTGAAAGCAAAAGTTGAGATTTCTAGAAGGCTCATGCCTCACCTCCTCATCTCACAGGAGTAAGACACATTCCCTGATCTTAATGGTTGCCTTGTATATAAAATTTACTTAGATGTAGGAGTTGTTGAAATCAGATGAAATGGTTATTTAATGGTTGTAAGAAAAGGGTTGGTTACAGCTCTGAAGTCATGGAAATGTATAAGATCAACATTGTTAGCATCTGCACCTTATTAGAGATTTTATTCATTACATTTGACTGCTAAAAAAAAAAAAAAAAAACATTTCTGAGTACATGTCCTCACAAGTTCAACACAGTTTCCATACATAGAAACTGATTAACAATCCTTACATTTATCTTTATAAGTAAAAATATGCTGATTCTAGTACCTGTAGTAGATAAATCGTGATACTAATTATGGTGCAATATGCTATATTATTGAACTCTTCGCATACTGTTGTTGTGAATGTCAATCAAGCACCTGCATCACAGCAGAGAAGTTTTGTTGAATTTCAAGGGCAGGATCTTCAGAGTAGGTCACTTCTACATCAGTTGAGCTCCATTTGCAGTATCACCTTTGTTTAAGAACCAAAAACCAACTCTTTCAAAAATGTCAAAGGAGAGCTGTGACCATATACTACAGTGTCTCTCCACAAAGCCATTCCAGTTATCAAGAGAATTATATTAGAGATCTTTTCCATGTCAAGCACTATAATCAAGTTTAGAGCAACACGAAGAACACTGCTGAGAAATAAAGGGACAATCTATCCACAAAAACAAGCCAACCGTCGCTGCCAAGAAGAATTCTCTACTAATAGCGTTGAAACTGAAATCACAATAAAATACATTGTTTCAGTTGAGATCAAAATTGCTACTCAATAAATATTAAAAATATGTAAAGAGATGGACCATTAATTAGAGATTTCTTACCAGTACAGGTATAGAATATTTCATTATCCATAAAATAAAGAAGCCCAAGATGAGCCAAGGAACCTGTAATCATAGTTTTACCGAATTTTTACCAATATATATGGTAAATAATTCATCAAAGAATTAGTTCAACTACAAAAGGCATGTTAAGCCAGGTCAAAAAGCAGTTCATCAAAATTTATTGGTTGGTACCTAACCTCCTAGCATCATCTAAAGAAGTCAACTGATATATGGACAAGAACTCTCTGATAATTCCCATTTCTAACTAAAAATGTCAAAAGATATATTTTGATATGGATTATACAAAAATTCGAGTAGAAGTTTTCTAGTGATGGAGAAAACCATTTGGATAGACAACTCCAACCCAGCACCCCTTTCAATTCTCACCGAAAATATGGGCAAGGTGATAGCAAGTAGTTGGTAAATATCCACCAACTGATTGGAGCCAAGAAATATCAAGATCCACAACAAGATAATGGAAATTGAGAACAATCAGACTTCATAGGACCTACCCTTCTTTTCACCAAGTATTAAGGTAGATGGTAGTCTTTGCAATAAATATCATGGTAGGCATTATTATAAACAATACTATGGTCGATGATAGACAATTATTTTAGTAACATGATGTTTAAATGCGAGGAGAAACTTTAGCTTCAAGAGTTGAAATACAGATGGTTAATCTTTGGAACATTAGCAAGTTAAACAAACCCATGACCATCTCATATCACATTGAAATCACAAAGAGCCAGGAGGGACACAAGCATTACCACATAAAATCACGAATAAAGAGAGCACGTGGGACCATAAGTCCATTTCCCATCATAGCAAGCAACATTGAGAAAGCAGATAAGCCTTTGATGTTATCAGGATTCAGGAAATTTGTCCACTAAACAAGAGCTCAAATTGTTGTCAGCATACATACGAAAGAGATTTCCCTGTTTCCTATGTCACAATTCTAGAACATTAAGACAAGCTTTCGTTACCATTTGTGAAACTGGCATCCACATGAACAGAAGTGTAGCTGTCCATCCAGATATTGATCCAACAAATTTTTTTACACCTTTCTCAGAAAGTTTTCCAGCACGTGCCTGCAAATTTTAGCAGCTTTATGTCTAAGAACAAGCTGAATTGCCAATTTCTCTATCTTAATCTAAATACAAATTAAAAGAATGACAAGACATTAATAAAATACTATTTCGGATGACAAACCCTGAATTATTCACGTTCATGTTAATGACAGCAAATTAATCTCACAATAAATATAAGATGGATTTTGTTTGGATGGAAAGGTAATAAGACAAGACCCTTTGACTAACATGGCAATTTCAGAGAGAAACAAAGTGCCAAAAAGAAGTAAAAGTTGTGTTATGGTTAATTTGTACAATATGCAATGTTGTATGTTAACACTTCCTTCCACTTCTCATCAAATCTGTCCAATTTTGTATGTTAACACTTCCTTCCACTTCTCATCAAAGTCAAAATTCAAAAGATGAGGTTTGCACATAGCAAATGATAAATGATCTTGTTTAAGAAACATTGTAGTGAGGCTTTCTGTAACAACCTTGAATTAGAATCTCTTGTTAAAAAAAAACGTGTGTTTCCCATTTACAAGGAATCTTGTCAATAATAAACAACAAACATCTCTTCCATCAAATGTATAGTCAAATATACGAGGTAAAACTTTGACGGCATCCAAACTAGCAGCTGAAACTAAGAAACTCAAGCATCTAGATTAAGCTAATTGAATTTATCAATTCAAAGTCAAAATTCAAAAGATGAGGTTTGCACATAGCACATGATAAATGGTCTTGTTTAAGAAACATTGTAGTGAGGCTTTCTGTAAAGGCCTTGAATTAGAATCTCTTGTTAGTAAACATTAAAAATTTAAAAAACAAAAACAAAAAATATGGATTTCAAATTGTATTTTAAAGCATATATCCATCGTGAGAAGATATTTTCACTGAAATTAGCTCCACCAATGTTGCATAGGATATAAATCCATATTAGAAGAAATCTGTAATGGAACAGAAATTCAGATAAAATCCATCAAGAAACATGACAAATGGTTTTGGTGGAGCTAATTTCAGTGAAAATATCTTGAATCTATATACATGGAAAGTGTATGAAAGCATGTAAATTTCAGTGGCATTGGATCAGCAAATATAGGATTCTGAGGTGATAACAGACTTCCTGGCTTCTTTCTAGCTACTATGCAACGAAACAGTCGATAACATCAATACAGTCAATGTCTATACAACGTAAAGTTCAATACAGAAGAATACAAGAAAAATTCAAGGAATCAGAAGAAATAAGTAATGGAACTGAAATTTCACATGAAACCCATCAACACAAAATAACAATGCCAACGATTCTACAAAAGCACAAACCCCAATTCACAAAAAGTTCTCAAAATCTTGAAAAAGGAAATTCAACAAATTAGAAGAAATCTGTAATGTAACAGAAATTCAGAAAAAACCCACCAAGAAACATGAAATTCCAGTGATTCTGCCAAATAAAACTAAAAAAAAAAAAACCCCAATTCAGTAAAGGGGTAAAAAAAAACACAATTCCTGGTCCCTCACCTCGCTAATCAGGGTCACCCGCTCGTCGGAGAAGCGGCCGCGAATTGGGTTGCCGCCGACGACGCCGCGCCAGGATTAGGGCCCGAACTCGCCGTACTTGTACCAGTCGTAGGGGTGGCGCAGATTGGGGTCGTCTTTTTCCATGAAGCGAACCATCCAGTCGTAGCCGAGGCCGATCCGCTGGAGCTCGTCCTCGGTGAAGCTATCGGCCTGGTTCTGGCTCTCGCGATTCTTGTGGAGGCGGTAGAAGCGGGACTCGGCGAGCTTCTTGCTCTTCCACCGCGCCCCCTCCTTCACAGCCCGGCGGAAATCCGCGTGTCCCTCGATGCAGTCAGGCGGCCCCCCTCCACCCTTCTTCTTCTTCTTCTGGCTTCGCCTCGCCATGCACAGGACACCATTTTGGCCGTGAAATCGGGGGCTTCGTGGGTTTGGGAAGGTGAGTTTGGGGAGGAAGAGGCCGATCTGCTGGAGCTCGTCCTCGGTGAAGTTATCGGCCTGGTTCTGGCTCTTGCGGTTCTTGTGGAGGCGGTAGAAGCGGGACTCGGCGAGGTTCTTGCTCTTCCGCCGCGCCCTATCCTTCACAGCCCGGCGCCGGTGCCGGTGGATGGAGAATCTGGGTGCTGGGGAGGGAGAGCGGGGTTGGAGGGAGAGTGGGTTTGGGGGGAAACTTTTGGAGGGGAAAATGAAATGGTCTCCCCCCACGTCTGTTTTGAATTGTGTTTTCAAACCCCAAAAAAAAAAAAAAAAAAAAAAAGAGCAGAAAGGTATAAACCTGACGTGGCATGTGCCACATCAGCGGCGTGATTACTGTAGCAACCCGAAGGTTGTAAGTATATCACTACTCCTTTTTTACAGCAAGGTATTTTTTTAAAAAAAAAATTTTTGACCGTTGGCTTGGCTGTCTATATATATATATATCTCATTGTTGGCAATTTAACATACAACCATTTTTTCTAATTTTCATCTATTTGACCTCAAATTTCTCTTTCATTATCCATTCTTTGTTTTTTCACTATGAATCATATTTTTGAACTCGATGACCTTTTATATGATTCTTCTTCTGATGATGAGTTAGAAATAATTTCAGCAATTGCTATAGCAAAAGAACGATTTCATAGCGAAAGAGGATCAACATCACGTCGTGATTCTGGTCGAAGCCGCAATATCATTTGCCGTAATTCTTTACAAGGTCAAGAAAACCATTTTCGCGACTATTTTGCTGTATCGCCAGTTTATCCTACCAAGAAATTTCGGAGGAGGTTTCGTATGCGTCGTGAACTTTTTATCTATATTCACGACGCAATAGTAGATCACGAGCCATATTTTGTTCAAAAAAGAAATGCTGCTAGCAAGCTTGAGCACTCTTCCCTACAAAAGATGATTGCCGCACTTAGAATGCTCGCTTATGGTGTAACGGCAGATCTTATGGATGAATACTTACGAATTGGAGAAGCCACTGCAATGGATAGTTTTAAACTATTTGTTCAAGCGGTGAATTCAAAATTTTCGACCGAGTACTTGAGGTCGCCAACCCAGGATGACATTGGTAGATTGTTAGCAATTGGCGAAAGTCGTGGATTTCCAGGTATGTTGGGAAGCATTGATTGCATGCATTGGAAGTGGAAGAATTGTCCAAATGCTTGGAAAGGTATGTATTCTGGTCATATCCATGAACCAACAATTATTTTGGAAGCTGTGGCATCTTATGATCTTTGGATATGGCATGCATTTTTTGGGTTACCAAGGTCTCACAATGACATCAATGTGTTAGAACGGTCTTCTGTATTTAGTAATCTAGCTGAAGGGCGTGCACCTCTGGTAAACTACTTAGTCAATGATCACGAATATACGATGGGATACTATCTTGCCGATGGTATATATCCTTCATGGGCAACATTTGTAAAAACAATTCACGCTCCACAAGGAAATAAAAGAAAAAATTTTGCTACAGCTCAAGAGTCAGCAAGGAAGGATGTAGAGCGGGCATTTGGAGTACTTCAAGCTCAATTTGCTATTATACGTGGCCCTGCACGTTTACACAAACCTGAAATGCTTAAAGAGATTATGATGGCGTGCATAATATTGCATAATATCATCGTTGAAGACGAGCGAGATTTATACTTTGAAGCAGATGCCTTCGATTATGATCAAATCAATGAGACTCCCCTCGAACCACCATCACATGAGCATACAGTTGAATTTATGGACTTCATACAAAATCATCATCGTATTAGAGATCAAGAAACTCATTCTCAACTCCAATCGGACCTTGTTGAGCATTTATGGCAAATACATGGCCAATAAGAACTTCTGATTTGAAATTTTGTATGATTGCACCATGGCTAGTAAATTGTTTTGTTTTGTTTTTATTTTTTTTTTCAAGTTCTTTTGTTTTGTTTTTCAATTCCCAGTCCATTAGCCAATGTATTAAAAAAACTATAATTTCATATGATTGCAGTACTATGCTTATTAAATTGTAATTTCATATGATTGCACATTCAATTTCCAAATAGGTCTTTTGATGTTCCTATTCATGTAGTTGTGCATAAAATATGTACGTCCTTCTTCAATCAATCCAGCGTGACTACAAGCATATAAGATAGAAATAAAGATAACTCTATCAGGCCTGATTCCAGACGCTTCCATATCATGTAAGAGCTGTATTGCTTCTTCTCCATGACCATGCATTGCAAGTCCTGCTATCATCGTTGTCCAAGAAACAATGCTTTTACTTTTTGGCATTCCCTCAAAGATCAATCGAGACATGCCCACATTTCCACAAGTAGAATATGTATGAATGAGTGCGCTATTCACTGAAATGATCCAAAGAAACCCGGATTTCTCTAGAAACCCATGTAAAACCTTGCCAAACTCATAGAAACAACCATTATGAGCAAACCCAGAAATCATAGTACTCCAAGAAACATAGTCCTTCACAGGCAGCAAACAATTCTAAATTTACTCGTCTCCTCACCACACCAGCAACAAATGGATAAAAAATACCCCAAAAAACCCCAAAATGGATAAAAAAACCCCTAATGCAAATTCCAAACTTTCAACTTCACTAAATGGATAAAAAATACCCCAAAAAACATCAACGGGCAGATTCCGTACTCGTCTCCTCAGCACAATAATAACTTTTATATGCAGATTTATGCACATTCCTAATATCACAACATCAACAGGCAGATTCTATAAAGAAAAGTAACTTGATAATTTGAGAAGACAAAATTACACAAACAAGAGAAGGATTCTTAGCATAAGAAAAGTATCTTGATAATTTGAGAAGACAAAATTACACAAACAAGAGAAAGATTCTTAGCATTGAGAAGACAAAAGTAACTTGACAATTACAGAAACAGAGAATGATTAATCTTAGCTACACCTTCAGTTAGAACCTCAACAAAGAGGTCAGTCATATTCAGTTTATAACAAAATAGTCATTGAACAAAAAGATGACAAAATCAATGACTATTTACAAAATGACATGATTAGTTCACTTAAATACATTCATACAATACCAATGACTATTTACTCCTACGCTTCTCGATAATTTCCATTTGGAGAGATTGAATATATTCAAGTTGTAGTTTAGACAAGTGGCTTGTATCCATCATCATAATTTCCCTCTCTTCTTTCTTTTGTTCCCTTGCCTCTTTCCTAAGTTCAACCTCAAGCTTTTGTTTTTCAAATTCTTCTTTCTTTTGTTCCCTTTCCTCTTTTCTAAGTTCAACCTCAAGCTTTTGTTTCTCAAATTCTTCTTTCTTTTGTTCCCTTTCCTCTTTCCTAAGTTCAACCTCAAGCTTTTCTTTCTCAATACAAATGATCTTCTCATTTGTCGTATCGATCTCTTTCTTTCTCTCCTCATATGATCTCTTCTTCGCTTTCGCTAATCCACTCAAAACCTCCATTACAATCTCTTTCTCTCCACAATCTTTGTTCTTTCTTTTTTTTCTCTCTCTCTCTTTTGCGGCCTTCTTGCCTATAGGTCTCTCCAACTCTACAGGTACATTTTGATCATCGTTAACTTTCCCTAAATGTATAACATCTTGATGATAAGAAGTACTTGTATCAAGGCATTTCCTTTTCAAATCTGATTGAGCCAACATATATTTCTTATATTTCGGTATTGTCTTCAACTTATTCCAACAATATTCAAATTGAAATATGGCATTGTTATTAAACTCCTGATACATATCCTTTGCCATGTTGATCTGAAAGAAAATTCATAAAATGAAAACAATTAAAATGTTGAATCAAATAAATGACTAATTTACACTACTAGTAAGAAATCATTTATACCTTATCTTGCTCACCAATACCACTCTGATTCCTAGATTCAACTTGGTCCAAGTACCCACAGAATTTGTTGATGGCTTTTTGGATGAAAGACCACCGATTTGATAAAGAATGCGCAGTTTGTTCTACAGTGGTTTCTTTCTTGTTCTCATTATAGTTCTCCAAAATCCTATCCCAAAATTTGGTGCTTTTTTGAGAATTCCCTTGAATTGGATCAAGGCCAGTATTGAGCCAAACCTCTACTAGTAAAATGTCTTCTGCCATTGAGAAGTTTGTTTTTTTAGTAGTAGGTTTCTTTTTAGGTTGAGGTGGATTTTCATTGCTATATTGACCCCCCTTGTAAGAGCATGGTGAAGCTTTGAGTAGGAGTTTCATTGAACTCTTCCAATCCTTCTTGTGAATCCATGAATGCAAGTAGCTGAATAAAAAAAAGGAACTAAAAATATCATAAATTTGGTACCGTTCATGGAGCCGTGTAACAGTAAAAATTTTATCAAGAAAATACTTGAAACCATGAAATTCAAAGGACTGCAGAAAAGCATCCTTTATCTACAATCATCCTTCCAAAAATCACAAAAAAAGGGCTTTGAGTTCCAAGAAAATGCATAGAATAATGGGAGCAACAGAGGCTCCAACCAAAACGCTTAGCTTAAAAGAAGGCACTAAATATAAAGTAGTTAGAAAACCAGAAGAAAAAAAAAGTAAAGTTGAAAGATTTCAATTTTCTGCACTACCTCGCTTTCTTGGGGGCTGGGATAGATTTCAATTTGTGAGCTCTATCTTCCACTTCATTTTTTTTTTCTTCTATTTCAACCTTTACTTCTCACAGTTAATCTTGTTCTGTTAGCTTTAATTAGTTCCTCAAGTTTTCATTTTGTCGTTCACTAAGCAGTTGATTGGCTTTAGATCTGGTTATTTATGCTTTTGTTTTGTAATTTCTGGGCGAGGATGTTAGATCTGATCTAGGTTGTTCTTGTTTCAATTTAAAAGCAGTTTCATTTATTTATCTTTAATTATATATGAGTAAGAACAACTTCAATTGAAAAGCATTAATTGATCAATTCGTGATAGCCTCACCAGCACTAAGTTGTGTAGATCTTTCATCTTTGTGTTTCCATACTCATTTTTTGTTATCATACTGGTGGGTGGGTGGGTGAGTGGTCTTTGGGTTTACGCATTCAGTAATTAAGAGGAATATAATAAGGTCTTTGGAGTGTTTATATGTGTCCATTTCATTTGTCTACCACTTTAAATAAAGTAATGACCTTTTGTTTTTGGTCATGAAACGTGATGTATAGAATTTAGCACAGGAAGTTGGAAAAGAACTGGTTTACCTTTTGCTTTTTAGTGTATACAAGTGGCTCATAGGCCCGTTTAGGCCCCGTGTTTTGAAATTGATAGTCACAACAAATGAGAGTTTTGTATTCTTCTATTGAATCTATGAGTAGAATATCAATTGTAACCATTTGTGGCATTGTATTTTATGCTGATGCATTCAAGTTTTTGGCTTTTTTTTTGGTTTTTTTTTTTTTTTTTTTCTTTTGAGTAAGTTTTTGGTATTATTCAAATTGACTTGACTTGCTCTTATATGTTCAGATTATCCTTGGATTGAATCAAATGGAAGTTACAGGGGGTTAAGACTTGCTGGTTTTTATGGCCTTGACTGGTATGAGTTTTCTGTCATCTTCAGCTGTATGAATTTGTGGAGAAATATTAGTTCTTTTACATTTCCATTCTAAGGACTAGGTTGAGATAACATTGTTGTATGGTATTTAGATATCTGGGCAATGTGTGGAGGAAAGGACTACCTTATAAGTAGTTA
Source organism: Carpinus fangiana (assembly GCA_006937295.1). Lineage (NCBI taxonomy): Eukaryota > Viridiplantae > Streptophyta > Magnoliopsida > Fagales > Betulaceae > Carpinus > Carpinus fangiana. The sequence continues at coordinate 24,136,517 of CM017321.1, forward strand.
GAAAACCAGAAGAAAAAAAAAAGTAAAGTTGAAAGAAAAGCTTCAAATAAGCTGAAAGCTACTGGACTTGTAGATCAGAAACTGCATAAAACAAGTAAGCCTTTTATAACCAAACAATCCAAACTACAAATTATCACCATTACAAGCAAGCCTTTTCCAAAAGGCTGAAAGAGACCTCATAGAGGCCTAAACAAAACAACCACATCAAAAGAATCAACATACTGCAGAAACTGAATAGCACAAAAGAACTAACAGCAAGCTGCAGTAAGGCAAAAAAACCTCAAATCCACTCTCCAAACTAGACAGAGGCCTAATTAAAACAACCAAATCAAAAGAAGCAACATGCTGCAGAAACTGAACTGCAATAAAGAAACTAACAGCAAACTGCAGTAAGGCAAAAACCTCACATCCACACTCCAAACCAGACCAACAGAAACTACTTTTACAGAAACAGTTCTATAGGCAAGTTCCGTTTGAAAGCTAAAACTGTAAAAATAGTTTATGTTCCTACAGAATTGTTTCTGTTCCTCGGCCTTATTTTCCCTACAAAATAAAGGTATTGTGCAGGTATAGAAACTCAAACTAGGCTGACACCGAAGTTCAGACATTTCACCAAATTGAAATGAAAAACAGAGACCAAATTTTTTTTTTCTTGATGCCCAAGAGGCAAAATTTTCCATTTCTTAATACCTAAGAGGCAAATTTTCCATTTCTTAGTACCCAATCTGCCATGACACACAAGAGGCAAGATAATACCCAAAAAGAAAGAAAAAAAATCGTCACCGTATTTGAATAAAAGGGAAGAATGAACCTTTCTTTTAGGCGATTCTAATCTGGACACCGGGAATAACCAAACGCGCAACGCTCGCTGGAAGAGGGCTGGTTCAGCTTCGCCTAGGCGTAGCCCACTGCACGACTACAGTGGCTCAACCCCCGTGCTTCAGTCTCTCTCTCTCGGCTTGAACAGAACGCTCACCATTCTCTTTCAATCTCGATCTTTCTCTCTTTCCAGTCTCCTCTCTACCTTGTGTAGAACATGGATGAAAGTTGAGAGGCCGGATGGATGAAAGTTGAGAGGTTGAAAAAGATGAAGTTTTGCAGAGAGAGGTTGCGTGAGAGATTGGGTGGGTTTTGCCGCGGGAGAGGTTGCGTGAGAGGTTGGGTAAGTTTTGCCGCGGGATGTGCTATGACCAGGGAGTAGGGGTGTAAGCGAGCCAATGCAACTCGACAGCTCGCTCGATACCCGCCCGGTTAAGCTCGACTCGAACTCGAGCTTGACACTGTATAAACTCGCTTGTTATTGTTAAAACCCGCTCGATTAGTTAGTAATACATACCCGGCTCGCTCGATCTAACTCGACAGGGACTCGTGAGCTGGACTCGTTAAGGGCTCGAACCGGCTCGTTAGCACGACTCGTTAGCTCGTTTATATATATATATATTACAAAAAAATAGTTATATATTTAAATACGTATATTAGTAATTAAATAATACATGTTATATAAAATTATTTAATATTTATGTGTATGTATTAGTTGACATACTAACTAGTTAGTTCATAAATTAACATATGTTACCTAATACTTCTATGTATATTACTTATTTTATTATAAATGTGTGTTATATATTAGTATTAACATACTAGCTAGTAACTAGTTAGTTAATAAACTAACATATTAATTAATTNTTGAATCCCTTAAAGCGGTGAAATTCATAGACTCGAAGCACTTCAACGTCCCTTTCGGACAAGCTGCGGTTGAACTTGTTGCAGGGAGAGAAAGTGCCATTGCCCAAATTCTCAGGACTGTTCCCAACAAATTCTACAATCTCACCTTCTCTGTTGGAGATGCAAAGAACGGTTGCCATGGGTCGATGATGGTTGAAGCATTTGCTGCTAAAGACACCTTGAAAGTTCCCTTCAAATCAGAAGGCAAGGGCAGGTTCAAGACAGTGAGCTTCAGGTTCAAAGCACTGTCAATCAGGACCAGAATCACGTTCTTCAGCTCTTTCTACCATACTAGAATCGATGACTTCGGATCCCTTTGTGGCCCTGTCCTTGATCAAGTTCGGGTTGTCCCTGTAGCTTAGATGCTATTTCTATCATCTACTATTTATTTTTATTATTATTATTTTTTTCTTGTGGTAGAGATTTGGCAACGGTTATTAGATCCTACTTTTTGTGAATGTGACCGTTGATTAGGCGCATGTTCTACTTAAACAAGTTATCTAAACTGTTTGAAGTCTTCAGCTTTATGTCAGTATTGTTCTGCTTCATCTCATGTGGTGCCAAATTTGGGGTAGAGGTTTTCAACAACCTTGCTGCCCGAATTCTCGGCAAGTTATCTAAGCATAGGGGTGTAAGCGAGCCAATGCAACTCGACAGCTCGCTCGATACCCGCCCGATTAAGCTCGACTCGAACTCGAGCTTGACACTGTATAAACTCGCTTATTATTGTTAAAACCTGCTCGATTAGTTAGTAATACATACCCGGCTCGCTCGATCTAACTCGACAGGGCTCGTGAGCTCGACTCGTTAAGGGCTCGAACCGGCTCGTTAGCACGACTCGTTAGCTCGTTTATATATATATTACAAAAAAATAGTTATATATTTAAATATGTATATTAGTAATTAAATAATACATGTTATATAAAATTATTTAATATTTATGTGTATGTATTAGTTGACATACTAACTAGTTAGTTCATAAATTAACATATGTTACCTAATACTTCTATGTATATTACTTATTTTATTATAAATGTGTGTTATATATTAATATTAACATACTAGCTAGTAACTAGTTAGTTAATAAAGTAACATATTAATTAATTCATATGATTTTATAATAATTAATTAAGTAATTGACATTGAATTAAACAATATGTTACTTATAACTATAAAAACAATCGAAGTATTAATGTATTATCATTATAGTTTATATGATTATATGATAACAAATATTACATATATAATATGACATAAGTCATGAGTATATCAATTCATATTAATACAATAATTAAGTACCTAGCGACTTGGTTCTAATGCATGTTATAAATTATAATTGTGTATATATGCATATAGAATAATATAAATGTATAAAATTAATACGTAATCATATGATCCAATGATAATTCAAATACTTATTCAAGTTCATCATATATAATTAATGTGTAATGCTAATATGATTCGTATAATATCAAATTAAATATTTGACATTTGATTAAATAATGTGTTACTTATTACCGCAATTGAAGTATTAATATATTATTATAATTTATATGATTATATCACATAATTAACTAATGATTAAATCATATAATATCAAATGAAGTAATTGGCATTTGATTCAACAATGTATTACTTTTAAGTTTATAAGTAATCATATATATAATTCAATGACAATTCAAATACATAATCATAATATTTGTATACAATAATAATTTTTACAATGATAATTTTTTGAACAATGATGTATGACGTATGACGCATTACCATTAGATAATAAATTCAACTAAAAAAAAATTTTGTAATTTAAATCATTAATCATATGATCTAATTTAATGAGATCACATGATGAATTGATCAATTGAATTAAACAATATGTTACTTATAATCACAATTGAATCAAAACATTATTAAATACTTTATATTTATAAAACATATATCATATTATCTTAGATTCTTAGATCTAAGATAATTTTATCATATTAATACGAATTATGATTTGTGAGATAATATGACCATATAATTTAAATATGAGTGTATGTTCATTAGATCATTAGAAATTTATGGCTTAGGAGTTTGAGCATTACCATTAGATAATAAGTTCAATTAAAAAAAGATTATAAGTAAATATGATAATAATTTAAATAATTAATCATAGTATCTAATTTAATTAATGAGATCATATGATTATATAATAGTAAATTAAATAATTGATATTACATTCAACAATGTGATACTTATAACAACAATTAAAGTATTAATGTATTTTTTAAACAATGTTTTGACAATTTTTTAAAAAATAAATTGAACCATTTTTTGAACAATTTTATGAACAAATTTTTAACCTTTTTTTTTTATTATTCTTTTTAACCATTTGTTTGAACAATTTTTTTTTTATTTTTTTTTAAACTGTATCATAACACATGCTTTACCCTTAAATCATTTCAAAAAGAAAAAAACTAAATGAAGGCAAAACTACATCGCATAATGTGTTACTTATTATCGCATATATTGAAGTATTAATGTATTATTATTATTTATATGATTATATCACATGATCAACTAATGATTAAATCATATAATATCAAATGAAGTAATTGGCATTTGATTCAACAATGTGTTACTTATAAGTTTACATATAATCATATAATTCAATGACAATTCAAATACATAATCATAATATTTGTGTATAATAATAATTTTTATAATGACAATTTTTTGAACAATGACATATGACATATGTTAAACAATGAACTAAGTAAATTAAAAAAATGATATGATGATATGTATTATGATTATAATTAGTTAATTAAGTATTGAATGCAATTATGCAATGGCTCTCTCTTAAAAAACTTGTTATCAAAGACAGGAAATTCAACAGCTTGATTTCCATTCTAGGTTTCTAGCATTTGATCTAACGGCTTCTAAGCCATCTAAACCAATTTGGTTTTGAGATTCTAAAAGTAAAAGTTTCAAAATCCTTTTAGTCAAGCTAGAACCAGACGGTAAATCTTTTATTCTTCCTCCTCCTTTTGCAAGCCGTTGATTGCCAAAAAAAAAAAAAAAAAAGTCATCAAGCAAACAAATTTAACATATCTATCAGAATCCATCAGAATCGAAATCCATCATGTTTCTAGCATTTCAAAAAAAAAAAAAAATCCATCAGATTTCACATATATCTAAGACTTTAACGTTGAGTAATGAATGGTGTGAACTGTTGAAGCATTTAATGCATTCATCAGAATCGAAATTCATCGGCCATCATATTTCTAGCATTTCAAAAAAAAAAAAAAAAAATTCATCAGAATCAAAATCCATTGGCCATCACGTTTCTAGCATTTTTTTTAAAAAAAAATCCATCAGATTTCATATATCTAAGACTTTAATGCTGAGTGGTGTGAACTGTTGAAGCATTTAATGCATTCAAATCCATCAACCTGAGCCACCACGTTTCTAGCATTTAAAAAAAAAAAAAATCATCAGAAATCTAAGGCTTTAATGCTGAGTGGTGCTGACTGTTAAAGCATTCATTCGATGCCAATTATGCAATGGCTCTCTGACTCTTTCTCAACTACTTGTTATCACAGACAGGAAATTCAACGGCTTGATTTCCATTCTAGCATTTGATCTAACGGCTTCTAAAGCCATCTAAACTAATCCTTTTCATCGAGTTAGAACCAGACAGTTAGACAACTAAAAGATAATACAGAGAAGAAGGATTACCTATCCCATCTCGCCGCCATTTCTCTGATCTTGCGTGTTTCTCTCCTCACACTATCACAAACACCGATGGAAAAGGCAAACAAAATTCTCGATCTATGCTACTCATTATCATCATTCGTTGGTACAACTTTCAGTCTATTGATTTGGTTTATTTGGGCGTGGCTGTTTCTTGTTTACTTGTTTGGCCAGTCTCTTATTATGCTCCCAATTTTCTTCCACACAAAATTGAGAGGAAGAGCATTCTGAATGGTCCAAATCGAGAACCCCTACAATATCTCTCGATTCTTCAAGAAGACTTCAAGCTACAGTTATGTTAAAATTTTCCTTTGATTTTCGTATCATTTTATTTCTAGTTGGAGTTTAATTTTCAGTATATGTAAGCTCGAATGTTAATGTGATTTTTTGCTTTTTCATCTTTCAGAGACAATTGTTAAATTTTTCCCTCTTTGATCATAATTGCCGAATCTGCAACTACAAGTCACAAACCCGCATCTAGATAGAACAACATACTGACTCTGTCACTCTAAGGTTATTTTCATTTGTTATGAAATTGTAGTTGTTTTAATGTATGAACTGAAATTTTGAAAGTGGGTTTTGTTCAAATCTTTAAAATTTCTTGATTAATGCCAGTCTTTTTTGTTCAAATTCTTATTTGAAATTTGTACATAGTTTAAATTTTTATTATTAGGGTTTTAATTTCTCTCATTGTTATTCCCTTAGACTTTGTCCATGGAAGAAGATATAGCTCTATAAACTATATCATTATAACTGGACTCTATTGGAAACCCTGCTACTGGAAAAAAATTAACAAAATGTTCTTTTAATAGAAATTGCAGAGAAACCAAAGTATTGTGTAAATTTGCTATTAGTAGTAACGATCAACACAATTTTTCTAGAACTTCTAACAATTTCCCCTTTTGTTACATGGCTGAAATGCAAAATATGCACAGCTTATCCTAGCTTTTTTAGCACTTCCCATCTGGCTTTAACATCCTTAATCATGACCCTGGGGATTCTCAGACCATATTCAGAGCTAGCATTGTGTCACATTCGCTATATTCATGTGGGTTCATGTTTCTAGTTCACTTCTGATGTCATCCTAAAATATGTTTTGGTTTATGCACTGATTTATCCTTAATGTTCATGCTTTCTAATTCATATTGCAAGTCAATTTTTGGTTCATATTTTAACTCTATCTTTCTCTAATAATACATACTATAATATTTTAGAAAAGATGGAGGAGGGGGATGTGAACAATCTTGAACCAGTTAAGGTAGAAGAGTATGAAAACGAAGATTCATTTGGAATTAGTAATGATGTTAATGCTGCTGACCCAGAAAAAATTGGGGACCCGGTTGTAGATTCTGCCGCTAATGAAGTTGTTAATCAAGAAGATCCATTGGATGCTTATCAAAAAAAGAAGAGGGCGAAGACTTCAAAGGTTTGGAAAGATTGTACTGAGGTGAAGATAAATGGTGTGGACAAGCACCAATGTAATTGGTGTAAGAAGACATTCACCATATCCAAATCAAGTTGTACAAGTACGCTTGGTAGGCACTTGAGAAAGTGTTTGTCATTCAATGGTGCCAAGAATAAGCAGAAGCTTTTGGCAATTGATGGTAAGGAGGTTGATGGTGTGGGTATCATCTCTAATTTTAGCTATGATCAAAGGAAGTCAAGAGAGATGTGCTCCCAGATGATGATGTTTCATGAATACCCTTTTACACTTGTAGAGCATGTTATGTTTAACAAGTTTATTAAGACGCTAACGCCCTATTGGAAAAGAATTTCTCGGGCTACTGCAAAGAAAGATTGTTTTACCACTTACAACAATGAGAAACGAAAATTGAAGGCTTTGTTGAAAAGGGTTCACAAAGTTAACATAACAACCGACATGTGGACTTCACGTCAAAAGTCTTCATATATGGATGTAACTTGTCATTACATTGATTCCGAGTGGTGTCTAAATAGGCGTGTACTGAATTTTTTCAATGTTCCACCACCACATTCCGGGTATTTTTATCGCAGATGCACTGCAGAAAAGTTTTCAAGAATGGGGCATTGAGAATAAAATATCTTCAATCACGGTTGACAATGCAAAACCGAATGATACAGCAATTAAGACCTTAAGAGATGTATTTAATTTGAGAAAGACTTTGCCGGTTGATGGTAAATTGTTCCATGTGCGTTGTTGTGCCCACATCACTAATTTATTGGTGCAAGATAGACTTGATGAGGTAACTATGATTGTTGATAGTATAAGGGATGGAATTAAGTACTTGGTTGCATCGGAGGGAAGGTTGCTGAAATTTGCTGAAATTGCAAAGCGATTGCAATTGCCTTCCAAGAAATTATTCTTGGATGTACCCACTAGGTGGAATAGTACATATTTGATGTTGGCTACAGCACTTGAGTTCAAAGAGGCATTTCCCATGTATTCATACATGGATTCTTCTTTTCAATGGTTGCCATCAGATGAAGATTGGGAAAAAATTGAGAATGTGTGTCAACTATTGGGGGTCTTCAACCAAGTAACAAACATTGTATCGGGAAGTGACTACCCTACTTCCAACTTATTCCTTCCTCAAGTGTGGAGGATGAAAGACATCTTGAAATCAAAGTGTAGAGATCCTAATGAGTACATTCAATCAATGGCACGTAAAATGAATGTGAAGTTTGAGAAGTATTGGGGAGAAGTCAACTTACTAATGGGAGTTGCTGCTGTGTTGGACCCAAGGTATAAGATGACTTTGATACGGTTTTGTTATCCTATAATCTACCGAGATGGCCCAATTGGGAATGCTGAAACAAAGATTGATCATCTCAGTGAAATTATGAAAGAGCTGTATAATGACTATGTTTTAGAATATAACTCAAGTGTTATGGAACAAAATTCACAATGCAATGCTCAAGAGAGCTCTTCAAGTATTGGTTCGGTTACTACGGCCAATGTCCAAAGTGGTGTGGATTTGTATGACTCATTTGTCCGAAGCGTTGAAACATTGCAGCAGCCTATTAAAACAGAATTGCAAGTATATTTGGAGGAGAATGTACTCATTTGTAAAATGGGTGTGGAGTTTAGTGCATTAGGTTGGTGGAAAGCAAATGCACTTAAGTATCGCATTCTATCAATTTTGGCCAAGGATGTATTGTCAACTCCAATTACCACTGTGAGTTCAGAGTCCACATTTAGTACTGGTGGAAGGATAATTGATCCTTATAGAGCTTCTTTAACTCCAGAAACTGTGCAAATGCTAGTATGTGGGGCAGATTGGGTTAGGGCATTACATGGGCTAAAAAGGACAAGTGATGTAAGTATTAATTATGTTTTGTAAAAATTGTTATTTTCATTCGAAGTTACAAGGTATTGCCCATATTTTTCTAATTTTATTTTATTTTTATTTTTTTACCTTAGGTGGAAGATGACATGGAGGAGATTACCTTACCAACAATACCATAACTCTTTACTTTTGTTACTATTAGGCAAATTGTTAATTAAGTTTTAAAACTATTTTCAATTTGTAATATAACTGCACTACTGCCACTATGTATTTGGTTGGGGAATTTTGATGCATTGCACAATATGATTTTGTTGGAGTCTTGAAGCTCTTTTTTGTGAGGTAATGTGTTCTTTCCTATTTAATAATTATATTTATGGCATATTTTTCATTTACAAAATACTAAATATATATTGTTTTTTTTAAAAAAAATCCTAGGTGCAAGGCTGGATGCTGAAATGGAGATTGCCAAACTGTCTTACAACTCTTACCAACCTTACTTTTGCAACTTTACATATGTATTAATTTTAGAGATGATAATATTATTGCATATTTGATGTTTGACTTCCTATTTAATGATTTGTTTCCTAAGTAGTTGCATATTTATTTGTTGATTATTAATTAGATTTATCTTTTTCATCCAAAATACTATACATTTTGGGTTTGCAATATTCCTCCAGATATTGGGTTTGGATATATTTGTTTTCCGCTAGGTGTGTGGGAAAGTTGCTTAAAGGACAAAATTTTAGGAAGCAATCCTTGTAAACTGCAATTGGGGGCAATGAAGTAGCTCTTGTGGAACATTTGAGAGAGAATCCTATGTTTTGATTTGGTCTTGATGTCTTTAAGGTAACCCTCCACACCTTTTGCTTTTGACTGTGGAATGTGGAAAAGAAACTTGAATATTACATGTTGTGTAATAGGCCAAGTTTCTAATATGAGTATTTTGATACAGTTTAAGCATAGTTAAATGTTTCCATTAATGATGTTGATAGTTTTTGGGGTTTTTAGGTACCCTTGATACCTCCTGCACAAGTGCTCCCTCACGGGCCTCACCTGTCCAAGAGAAAGAATGAACAGCTTCTTGTGGAACATTTGAGAGAGAATCCTATGTTTTGATTTGGTCTTGATGTCTTTAAGGTAACCTCCACACCTTTTGCTTTTGACAGTGGAATGTGGAAAAGAAACTTGAATATTACATGTTGTGTAATAGGCCAAGTTTCTAATATGAATATTTTGATACAGTTTAAGCATAGTTAAATGTTTCCATTAATGATGTTGATACTTTTTGGGGTTTTTAGGTACCCTTGATACTTCCTGCACAAGTGCCCCCTCACGGGCCTCACCTGTCCAACAGAAAGAAAGAACAACTAATAGTCAATCTTTGATGGTAATAACTTTTTTCCCTTAAGCTTGCTTGTTGTCATATTTTCTTTAAACTATTATCATTACTTGATATGCTACTCACATTTCCTATGTTATCTATATTTGTTGCCGAGAAGTATCATCTTCATCTCCATTTCAAAGGAAATGGAGATGATCCAGTCAGGCATAAATGAGGGGTAAACTGGTCTTTTTAGTGGACTTTTTTTAGTAAAAAGACTATTTTACCCCTCATTTATGCCTACCGGATTCTCTCCTTTTCCCTTGAAATGGATAAGATCCCATTCCGGCCTGTTTGTCAATAAAGTACCCCCCACCATTTTTTTGTTTCTTCATGTGGTTTTCTTTTTGGTACAGGGAAAACAAAAATATCTCAAGAACAACGAATAACTTGGCCAATTTGAGATTTGTTTATGGATGCTGTGTTTTTGACATGGATGCCAAATGTTGGAAATGGAGGCTACGATATATGAAATTTACAGTTTTTACTTTTTATATTTGTTGTGATTTGTAATTTTTAATTTGTGATTGTAATTGAAGGCTTGAATTTATGAGATTGTATTTGTAAATTGTAATTGTTTAGTGACTCAGAATGAAGTTAATTTATAAGATTGTATTTGTAAATTATAATTGTTTAGATGGGTTAAGTGAATGATAAAAAGAAAGTGTAATTGTAAATTTGTTTGGTTTTACTATTTGTAATGGATGGGGCTAATGGTATTTTTAGTTAAGTGTGTTTCATTTTTTACTGTTTTTTATTTTTAAATTCCAACTGAAACTATGTTTTGAAAATTGGATTTTCAAGAATTTAATTTTATGATTTGTTTTTTTCATTTTTTCATTTTCTTTTTAATTTTAAATTATAATCGAGCCAAGCGAGCCGGGTACCCCGATAAGACACCCGGCTCGGGTTGTGGACGAGCTCGAGTTCGAGCTCGCACAAGATGTTAGAGTCATCGAGCCGGTCCTAGCCCACCATTTAGGGCTCGTCATGGGCTCGAGCTTAGCTCGGCTGGTGAGATTTTTCATGTGGGCCGGGCTTGAACACTCCCAACTCGCTTGAACTCGGCTCGATTACAGCCCTACCAGGGAGAGAGAAAGAGTTTTTTTTTTTAATATAATAGACGATCGGATCGCTACAGTGGAGCCTTATATATAAGGTTCTACTGTAGCATCTGATAGTATAAGGAATGTTATAAGGAATCTGCTGTGAGACTTTTTTTGTGATTTTTTGGACCTATTCCCTATACATAGAGAACAGACTCCCATATAGGGAGTCTGCTAGAAATGCTCAATAAAACACTAAGAGAACACAAAAAAAAACATATAACATTTTTTTTTTTTATATTTCTAAACTTTGATTCAGTAGCACTGGAACCTATAAATTATCATAATGTTTTAAAATAAATAAAGAAATGATGACTTTAGCCCAATTTTTTTCTTCTTATGTGGTAATTTTTTAGAAAAAAAAAAATAACATTTTTCTTCATAATAATGACCATTTTTATACCTCATGGACCATTTATTCTACAATTAGTCGAATCTAACTCAAAATAATATGATAATTTATTTCCTAAAATAATGATAATAATATAGGTTGAATTGTTGCAGTGTGTTACAAACAATAATTATTTACCGTTTTGGACAAGCCATAGATTCTTTTGACCGTTAGTCACTAAAATATTTACAAAATTTTACCTTATGCCCGGTGGTCATTAACACATATTCATGAGTCATGACCCTTACAAAAGTCATTATCTACTCACATATATAAACACAATCAACACATGAAGTGAAACCTGTGTGCGACATATATTGACAAAAAGCACATTTTGTTTCTAGAAATCAAAACTTCCTATATAGTTTATACAAAGGCTTTTGTCCTATACTCTCTCTTTAGCAATAGGAACAAGAAATTAATCTTCTTTTACATTGACGCCCCTCAACTCTACATTTTAGTTCGCCAAGGATTTGTTATTTGGCTTCATATTTGATAGGGGTGAAAAGGCGATTATAGTTAATTGTTATTGACTAAAATTATTAACCGCAACTGTTTAGACGGTTAATAAAATTGGCTAACCGTCTAGACAAACAACTGGTGATTAGCTGTTGTTTAATAACTACTTTTTTTTAAAAGAAAAAAAAAAAAAAACGGACATAATTTTTCTTCAAACTGAGATTGAAGACATGTACATATTATATGTTCAAATGACATATGTCATTTTTATAAACTGAGTTAGAAGAAAACTCTATCGAATCAAAACAACTTCATTTCTAGAGTGTTATATATATTTGTTTATATTTAAACACCAAAATAACTTTGTTTCATGTATATATATATATATAGAGAGGTGGTCAACTGTTAGCAATTAGCAAATTTTTTTAACTACCTTCTATAGTGGTTAAACGGTTAATAAACGATTTACAGATAGGGTGATTAGTGGGCAACTAATCACTATTTCAGCCCTACACGTACGTTGGACCGGCCCGAGTGCCATCCGTGAACACACTTTGTATATTCCCTTAACTCTTATACTTTCATGTAATTCCAAGAAAACCCCAAACCTTTCGCTATCTCTTTGACAAAGATCGTAGTTACACGGAACCACAAGGACCTAAAAGCAAAACAAAATAACGAAGCCAAAGCAGTTTAGGGCAAAACTAACCTCTCATACTTTGACGCAACGCGTGTGAACCTCTCCGCCAAGCATGACCGGCGATAGCACGTTTTCTCCGACCGGCGACGCCTTATCACCGCACACCAACCTCGACATCACCGTAAGTACCCCATCTTCCCCTCCAATCCCGCCCTGTTGTTCTTTAATTCAGTACTTTCTCGTGTGAGATTAGTATTGCCCAAGATCAATCTCTCCCTAGGTTCCATTTTCTCTTCATCTTTAATGCTAAATTTCAGTTTGAATTTTATTTTCCGAATTGAAGCTGATTTATTAGTTTAATTGGCTCACTTTTGTATTTAATATTCGTTTTATGTGTATAGGATGGTAATTATTACTGAAATGGTTTGGTCCATCAGTGAAAGCGGGGAATATGAATTATATATAATGATTTTGGATGGGATGTAAGTTAAGAATTACCAATTTATCCCAAAAATGTTGAATTCTGCATGATGTTTGTATTTGTTTTTTTGAAATACGACGAGTAAATGGTCTGTAATTTCAAACACAAATGAGATTTATGTTGTTTTTCTGTTTTTTTGTAGATGTTCTCTTTTGAAACATCATTGATTTTCATGTTTGTTTCTTATACCAGCTAGAAGAAGGTTCTCAAAATAGTGAGCAATTGCTTGAGCATGATGATGACCTCGAGAATGACCATGAAACCGAGCAATTGTTTGAGATTGAAGGAAATGACCATGAAGGCAATGATTTTGAGAATGAGTGTGAGCAATTGTTTGAGATTGAAGGCAATGACTTTGAAAATGACAGGGATGATACAACCCTAGATGATAGTCAAAATGGGTTATCTGAAAGAAAGGACTATCCCCCACCAGTTGTGGGGATGGAGTTCGAATCATATGATGATGCTTACAATTATTATAATTGCTATGCCAAGGAACTCGGATTCGCTATCAGGGTGAAATCTTCTTGGACGAAACGCAACAGCAAAGAGAAGCGTGGTGCAGTGCTCTGTTGCAACTGTGAGGGTTTCAAAACAATTAAAGAAGCAAATACTCGAAGGAAAGAAACTAGAACCGGTTGTCTAGCAATGATAAGGCTGAGGTTAGTGGAATCCAACAGGTGGAGAGTTGATGAAGTGAAGCTTGAACACAACCATTCATTTGATCCTGAAAGAGTGCAAAATTCCAAGTCACACAAGAAGATGGTGACTGGGGATAAAAGAAAGGTGGAACCAACTGTTGATGTAGAAGTACGTACAATCAAGTTGTATCGAACACCTGTAGCGGATGCCATGGGTAATGGAAGTTCAAATTCCAATGACGGAGAAACTAATGACCATGTTGATCGGTCCAGGCGCTTGAAGCTAAAAAACGGAGATGCGCAACTCATTTGTGATTTCTTCTGTCGGGTTCAGTTAACTGATCCGAATTTTTTCTATGTGATGGATTTCAATGATGAAGGAAATTTGAGGAATGTGTTTTGGATTGATTCTAGGTCTAGGGCTGCATACAGTTATTTTGGTGATGTGGTTGCATTTGACACAACATGCTTGTCAAACAATTATGATACTCCACTCTTTTCATTTGTTGGTGTGAATCACCATGGGCAGTCTGTTCTGCTGGGTTGTGGTTTGCTTGCAGATGAGGGGCTAGAAACATATATTTGGTTTTTTAGGGCATGGCTGACATGTATGTCCGGTCGCCCTCCGCAAACTATTTTAACAAACCAGTGTAGGACCATGCAAAGCGCAATTGCAGAGGTGTTCCCGAGGGCTCACCATCGATTTTGTTTGCCGCATGTCTTTCAAAGCATTCTTGAAAATTTGGGAGAGTTGCAGGAATATGGGGTATTTCAGACAGTATTGAGGAGGGTGGTGTATGATTCTATAAAGGTGGAAGAATTTGAATTGGCTTGGGAAGATATGATACAGCGATTTGGAATAAGGGAACATGAGTGGCTTCGAAATCTGTATGAAGATCGAGAGCGTTGGGCTCCAGTATGCTCAAAAGACACATTTTTTGGTGGGATGTTTGACTTTGAAAAGGGTGAGTCAGTGAGCCCTTTTTTTGATGGTTATGTGTATCAACAAACTTCTTTGAAAGAATTTTTGTACATGTATGAATTAGTTCTACAAAAGAAGCATCAGAAAGAAACTCTTGATGATCTCGAGTCGAGAGATTCAAGCCCCATTTTGAAAACAAATTGCTATTATGAGTTGCAGCTCTCTAAATTGTATACTAAAGAAATATTTCAGAAGTTCCAAGATGAGGTAGTGATGATGTCTTCTTGTTTTGGCATAGCACAAGTTCATGCAAATGGGCCAGTGGTAACTTTCATGGTTAAAGAACGTGAGGGAGAGGAGATTATGAGGGATGTCAGGAATTTTGAAGTTATGTATGATAAAGCGGGAGCAGAAGTCCGCTGCATTTGCAATTGCTTTAACTTGAAAGGCTATCTTTGCCGGCATGCTTTGTGTGTCCTAAACTATAATGGCGTAGAGGAAATTCCTTTTCAGTACATATTGTCAAGGTGGAGGAAGGATTTTAAGCGTTTCTATGTGCCAGATCTTGGCTCCAATAATGTTGATATTACAAACCCAGTACAGTGGTTTGATCATTTGTACAGACGAGCCATGCAAGTTGTTGAGGAGGGGATGATATCCCAAGATCATTATATGGTTGCTTGGCAAGCATTTAAAGAGTCTTTGAATAAGGTCCGCCTTGTAGCAGATAAGCATTTGTAAATTACAATAAGACTAATAACAATGTGGATAACTCCTTCTGTCATCTCGTGTTTTCTCTTCTCTCTTTAGTGTGTTCATGCCGGCTGCACTGCTTGCAATGCTGCCTTGGATGTGCTTTGAGCTTTGTCTTTTCAGTAGTAAAATAAATAAATAATAAAGGAAGGTGGGAATCGGGTGTTGTCAGATACAATGACCTTTGTTTGGAATTGGTTTTCCGGCCACTATCTTCAAAAGTATATCCTCAGGCAAAAATTATATATAACTGTGAATTCCTCTTGGTGCAAGTTTCAAGCCTTCCGATTTGTTGTGAAAAAATAAATTTAGGATCTCAAAGAATCAGAAAAAAGCAAAATAAAAATAAATCAATTATACAAGACATCAAAATTTACGTGATTCGGCTTAACAAGCTTACATTTACATGCGTACATTTACATGCGGAAATGATCTTAAGATCTACGAGGAAGGGGTTAATGATGTGGATGCAGACCATTAGGTCAAGGGTATTGGAACAATAACAGTCTAGGCTATTGAAACAAAGTTGGAATCTATGTATTCAAGTTTCAAACCAAGTCTGAAAACTTTGCAAAGGTTCATAACGCCAAAAAAACATAAAAAATAAAAATCGTATAGGATGTAAATGGTTATACGAGTGGAAGATAGAGGTAGATGGGAATGTTGAAACCTTCAAAGTTCAAACCAAGGTTGGTTGCAAAAGGCTTTACTCGGTAAGAATAGATTGACTATGAGGAAATATTTTCGTTAATAGCCATGCTGAAGTCTATTCGGACTCTCTCATCCATTGTTGCTTATTATGATTATGAGATTTGGCAAATATATGTGAAGATGGACCGTCTTAATGGTCGTCTTAACGGTGACATCAATATGATGTAGGCAGATAGTTTTATAGCCAAGAACCAGGAGCATACGATATGTAAGTTGCTATTTATAGACTTAAACAAACATCCACAAAGCGGAAGATGAAGTACTGATTTGTGTGAGATTAATACAGTTTAACACAAAATAACAAAGGGAATGGGGGAGAAGCACCAACCACTACAAAAAAAAAAAAAAAAAGAAGAAGAAGAAGAGAGGTTTTTTGACGTGTCTACAATAACCCCCATTTTGCCACGTCATTAACTAGTGATGTGGCACATTTCACACGTCAATAAACAGCAACGTGTCAAAGATTGTCACATTTAAGTTCAATTTAATTTAAAAAATATATATTTAAATATATACATTAGTAATATGGCAAAATATCACACGTTAATAATTATTGACATGTCAAAATGGCACGTCAATAATTATTGACATGTCATAATGCCATGTCAGTAACTATTGACGTGCCAAAATGGCAAGTCAATAACTATTGACGTGTCAAAATGCCACGTCAATAGTTATTGACATGGCATTATGACACGTCAATAATTATTGACGTGCCATTTTGACATGTCAATATTGTTTGACATGCTCAAATGGCAATTATTAAGGTGCCATTATTTCACGCATCAAAAATTAATTAATTAATTGTTTTTTTTTTTAAAAAATAGATAACAAAATTTAGTTGGTACCTATATATGTGTATAATTATATCATTGTAGTTTAGGATTTTTTTTTCTCTATATATAATGATTATTTTAATTAGAATTAAATAATTAACTTATTGTAGAGAAATTAACTTAAATTCAGTACAAACTAATTAATTAGGTTATTTCTTTTTGAAATGGGAAGCATACCATACTCATTCATTGATAAAA
Source organism: Carpinus fangiana (assembly GCA_006937295.1). Classification (NCBI taxonomy): domain Eukaryota; kingdom Viridiplantae; phylum Streptophyta; class Magnoliopsida; order Fagales; family Betulaceae; genus Carpinus; species Carpinus fangiana. The sequence goes on from CM017321.1 coordinate 24,153,765, forward strand.
TGTTGTGAGCAAGAGCTCTTACAAAGAAAGCAAAAAAAACTCTGAAAGCAAATCATAGTCGACTAAAGTTACATACGTCAACATCATATCAATCAACCATAACTAAAAGCATTTGCTAACCCGTGACTATACATCAAGTTTAATATCAGATCTGCACCGAACAGACACCATCAAATGTATAGGTAACGCTTATTCCTCGGCCCTGAGAGCAAAATCCTCATGCCGAAACTCATCATCCTCAACCCGAAAGCCAGGAAATCGTTCACATCCACAACCCAAGGTCTAGACCAAAACAGAAATGGGTAGATCAAAGAGAAAGGATATAGTCTTATTACAAGCAAAAACATGAATGAAAACGTACAAGGAAATAAAGGAATAAAATGAAAATACAAGCAACAATAAGGAAAAAACAAAAATACTAGAAAGGAAACCAACAATACAGAGAAAAAAATGGAAAAAAACACACTATGCGGATAACGGCAGCCGGAAGGGAGCCGATCGCTTGCATGCTGGAAACCGACGCAGAAGGTGGCATTTGAAGCTCATCGCGATGGAAATACGAGAAAAGACACGGCAGCGGATGGTGGGCGGCAGAGTGGACGTGGAGGAGATTGACGGCGCACACAAAACAAACTGGAGGAGGAGAGTTTGAGTGAATCCCTTAAGAGCAGTACCTATAAAGTGTGCCAAACAAGTAGAAGCAACAAAAAAACAACACACCAATAAAAAGGCAAAAAAAACAGGAGGTAACGGGGATAAGGGCATCAGGTAAACTACTAGCATCCAGTGCGAAGAGGGCAAGGGGAGGAGGGAGGCAGCCAACAGCCATCCCTCCTCCCCTAGCTTGGAGTTACCTTACATGTGCGGTTGTGACGCTCTGAGAGAAAGAAACCCTAAGTTGAGAAAAGAAAATCTTTGTGGACAACCTAATTAGGTTATTTCTGTAACAGATATATTCAAACCCATTAAAATTTTATAAAATTATTGAAGTACATTATATGCTTATAATTATAATAAGGTGCTTAATTAATTATTATGCAAGGCTTTCATAATACGAAAAGTACTTGACATTGATAATTTTTACATGTATATTCTAGAGTATCAAAAAATCAAGTGATTTAAGAGCCATTTTATTTATTTATTAGAAATTAAATATTAATGTCTAGAGGAAGATATCGCTGCTTGGCGATATGTAACTAGCATATTAGATATTTAAATAGGAAATTAAATTGAGACCTATATATATATATATATTGAGAAAACTGAGCTTTGATTAGAATCATAGTTACAAAGCAGATTGCTCTGCATCTATGATCTCATGTATACATTTTGGTGGATCAAATCGCCACACCCTATCCAAATTATTATTCAAAGCCAATCGTGCTAAAACGTGAGCCACTTATTCTCACCTCTACAAACATAGCCTATCTCCCACCATGAAAATCCCATTAGCCTGGTACGTATATCCTCCGTTAGATAACCCCTACAACTATCATCAGAGCCAATAGAATTTATAGCTCCAACTACCACATTAGCATCACCCTCCAGTTGAATTTGCAATAGCCCCAGATCACCGCATAGTTTGGCAACCAATGAAGTAGCCATTGCCTCTGCAGAAGTTGGGTCCAAAAAACCTGAACGAACCATTGTCTGCGCCGCACACATGGTACCCAGGTGATCACATACAACTCTACTCGAAGACCCATGCTCCTCTTTTTTGCATCCATGCTTGCGTCCCAGTTAGCTTAAACCACCTTTGGAGAGGAGCCTGCCATTTCCTAGGGATAACAGAGCCAACATTCATGTCCCTTTGTCCTATTCCAACCATGATGGAATGATAATTCCCGATAGCCATAAGAGTTTGCCTAACAATTATCTTCGGATGTGAGAAAAAACCTCCATGAACCACCTCATTCCACCGAAGCCAAATACGACGAGCAGTGCCCACAAAAATTTGGAACTCCGTCTCATCACACTTCTCTAACATACCTTCAGCCACATGCAGAAAATCTAGACCATTGAAAACACACTTATGAAATTTTGCACTCCCCGCGCCCTAGACATCTCTAGCTGAGGGGCCATGCCACAAGATGTGGAGAGTGGTTTTAGCCTTTTGCTCACATATCAGACAGCAATGCTCAGTGAGAACCTTCCGTCTACAAAGATTCGCCTTGGTGGGGAGAATATCATGGCAAGCACGCCATAAAAAGTGCTCCACATTTGGTATGTTAAGCTGCCATAATTTATTCCAAAGGTTGCTTTGCCACCCCCTAGAAGACCCCTTTGCCAAGTTTTCCTCTTCACGTTCTTTTTGCATATGATAGGCAGTCCTTACTGAAAAAACCCTTTTGGGTGTCTAGCTTATGTTTCAACTTTGTCTAGAAATAGAATTAAGTTTGATCCAAGAGCTACCCCATGCATCTTTATTGGTTATCCACATGACATGAAAGGTTATCAATTTTATAATCTGAAAACTCAATCTGTCATCATCTCTAGAAATGTTATTTTTCATGAAACCATTTTTCCCTATGCTACTCATATTGATCACTCATCTTCCCCTGCACCTAACATTGACAATAGTTCTTTCATTTTGCCTGACACAGATTCTCTCAATTCTGTTTCACCAATCATTTCCTCACTTCCCATCATTCCATCACAAACACATATTCCATCTGCAGAAACTCCTTCTGCAGTACCTCCACCTATAGATATCCCTTCATCTCATTTTCCAGACAATTCATCTCCTCATTCTGCAGAATCCTCATCACCCAATTCTATTCAAAACTCATCTTCTATTTCTGCAGAAACTCCAACTCCTACTCTTAGAAAATCAGATAGGATCAAACACAAACCGAGTTACCTGCAGGATTATTATTGCAAAATGGCTTCTTCTTGTTTACCCCAATCTACTACAATGGTTGACAACTCAGGTAAACTCTATCCTTTGTCTTCTTTTCTTTCATATGACAACCTATCATCTCCTTATAAGCATTTCTGCTTTTCAATATCATCTCAACCTGAACCAAAATTCTATCACCAAGCTGTCAAAAATCCCTTTTGGTGTGAAGCTATGAAAGCTGAGATTTCAGCTTTGGAGGAGAATAACACATAGGATTGTTACTGACTTACCTCCCAACAAACACCCAATTGGATGTAAATGGGTGTATAAAGTTAAACACAAATCTGATGGGAGTGTTGAGAGATATAAGGCTAGATTGGTGGCCAAAGGATATACTCAATGTGAAGGGCTGGATTTTCATGAGACTTTCTCACCAGTTGCAAAAATGACCACTGTTAGATGTTTTCTAGCACTTGCTGCAGCCAAGAATTGGTTTTTACATCAATTGGATGTCAACAATGCATTCTTCCATGGTGATTTGGATGAAGAGGTTTACATGAGCATGCCTCCAGGTTTTGGACCTAAGGGGGACACAAAAGTTTGCAAGCTAACCAAGTCTTTGTATGGTTTAAAACAAGCATCAAGACAATGGTTTTCAAAGTTTTCAACTGCTCTAGTTGAACTTGGATTTGTTCAGTCATTGGCAGATTACTCTTTGTTCACACGGCTTAAGGGTTCCTCTTTCATTGCATTACTTGTCTATGTTGATGATGTGGCTATAGCTAGTAATGATCCAAAGGCAGTTTCCTCTTTTATTACTCTCTTGAATGACATATTCAAATTAAAAGATTTAGGGCCTTTGAAGTATTTTTTTGGCCTTGAAATTGCTAGGTCTATAGAAGGAATTTCTGTTAATCAAAGAAAATATGCCCTAGAAGTCTTAGAGGATTCAGGTCTTTTGGCTGCCAAACCTGTTAAATTTCCCATGGAGCAGAATTTGAAACTCTCAAAGGATGAAGGTGATCTCCTTTCAGATTCAACAAATTACAGAAGATTGGTTGGAAGGCTCATATACTTGACTATTACTAGACCTGATTTGGCTTTCTCTGTTCAGATCCTAAGTCAATTCATGGACAAGCCTAGACAACCTCATTTAGAGGCTGCTCATCGAGTTCTGAGATATATTAAACAAGCTCCTGCACAAGGCCTTATTTTCTCTGCCAAGTCAGACTTTCACATTAAGGCTTTTTCAGATTCAGATTGGGCAGGATGCTTAGACACTCGCAAATCAATCACTGGTTTTTGTGTTTTTATTGGTGACTCTCTTGTGTCTTGGAAATCTAAGAAACAACAAACTGTATCAAGGTCTTCTGCTGAGGCCGAGTATCAAGCATTAGCTTCAACCTGCTGTGAGCTAATGTGGTTGTCTTCTTTACTCAAGGATTTTCGGATTCCTCACCCTCAAGCAGCTTTCCTTTTCTGTGACAGCCAATCTGCCTTACATATTGCTGCAAATCCTGTTTATCACGAAAGAACCAAACATATTGAGATTGACTGCACCTTATTAGGGAAAAGATCCAACTTGGACTTATTAGAACTCTTCATGTCTCTTCTCAAAATCAGCTGGCTGATATTTCCACTAAGAGCCTTGGTTTCAAAGACTTTCATCATTTGCTGTCCAAGATGTATATCAAAGACATTTGCCATCCATCTTGAGGGGGACTATTAAACAAGTGTACATTGTATATTTTTCAGTTGTAAATATGTTAGTTATAGTTAGTTCAAGTTAGTTGTATAGCTGTAACTTTAAACTGTTTATTGTTAGTTTACATTTTCTGTTTTAGCTTAAAGCTTAGTTTAATGCTTAGTATATAAAGCATACAAGCTCCTCTTTGTACTTACGAGATTGATTAATCAAAAGCATTATCTTTCTCAAGTCAACTCGCTCCTGATTCTCTCATTCTTCTTCTTCCTTCTTTTCCTTGCTCTGTTCTTTCTCTCGGTATAGACAGAGTGAGATCTTTCTTTCATATTGAAGGAAACTTGACATATGCAGAAGTGGAGCAGAAATTCTATACTAAGGAGTGTAAGTATGGATGTACTTACTGAGTATTAACTTTATTTTGCTGGTATAGGAATTCTTATTTTGCCTTATTGATATAATTTTCGCATTACAACTGTTGCATAATATGTCTAATAATATGGGCTGGTAAGATAGCCACCTTAAGAACAAGCTGGGTGGATTGCCGCGAGGAACTGTCGATATCTCAGTGGATGGAGGTATATAACCGTCCAACAGGCTTAATATATAATTAAGCTGGGGCGGTGTAGTCGCCAGCACCAAACAGGTAAAACTCTAAAGTATGAGGGACATAACAGATGTGAACGGGCTTAGAGCTTATGACGAGAGGTCTGAAGAAAGATTATCATAAAACACAAACTAATATGTCACTACACTGCATTCGTATCTCATGCATCATTATATATTTTTCCTTAATCTTACTTTGTCTCAAACTAGACTTTTAGTCTTTATTTCTAGGAAAATAAATTACTCACTTGTTTGTCTATGTAAATATGATAACGTCATATTTACATAAACCTTGATGCAGAAATAGAGGGTAAGGACGATGATACTTTTATTGGTTTTGATGGTTGATAAATCATCTATTGCGAGATTGATACTTATTCTTTGAAGTAAGTCTTATTTATGTTAATCGCTTTTATTACATAATGTGACGTGTGCTAACTTGACAAATAGTAATATATTGATTTAGTGCCATCTGTGACATATATTTGGTACACCTAGTGTGTACATATGTTGTAATGAAACCATATTTCTATTTTCATTAAATAATATATCACCTTGAGGTATTTCAGTCAGCTCAATTGTGTTGTGCAAACTATTCATAGGCCATAGAAAAAAGAAAAAAATTATATACATATTCCGTTGTAAAATTGTATTTCTAAAGTTGCAGCGTAATGACTTCGATATTTGCTAGTCAAATATCGGGGCGTTACATGTGGACACGTCAAGAAATCGCATTGGGAAGGCACGAGCTAGCTGTCACCCTTTTCTTTTTTTCTTTCCTTTTCCCTCCTTCTCTAACTTCTCTTTCTTCCTCCTCCCGCACACATTAGCTCCTTTTCTCTTCGTTTTTTGAATTTTAAATTTTTTTCCCCTTTTTCTTTCTTCTGTTCTATTCTTTATCTCACGTCTCCCCTGCAGCTTCCCCTCTTATTTTCTCATAAACCCATCTTCTAGATCTCTCCAACGCCTCCCCTACAACTGCCTCCCTTGGCATGCCACCACCAGTGATTCGTCCCCATCAATAAAGCTCTTGTTCGTCGAGATGGGCGTGGGTTACGTTCAACGTCAATTACAGCTACTAGCTACCCTCTTATAACGTAAGCGTGTGTGTGTGTCTATATATATATATATTTTTTTTTTTTTCTTCTTCTCACACGCACCTCCCTTATTTGTAGCTTAAAACAAAAGAAAAGAAGAGAAGAGAAGGAACCCGTGAGAGAAGAGGAGAAAAGGTGAAGAAGAAAGAGAAATGGAGAGAGAAGGGAAGGGGTCTGAATATTTGAGGATTTTAAGGTATAAATGCTTGAATTTTAGTTATTCTATTAGTCTCTATACGGAAGTTTGTTTGTTTGAGGAAAATGATAGGGGTTCTTCCCTCAGTGTTTTCTTAACGTTCTTCCAGTCTTACGTAGAACATGATTTAAAAAAAAATAAAATTGTAGTAGTCTCTACCATCGGTTTTTTTAGGCATTAATACCAAATTTGAGGCATTAGCACTAAATTTAGGATGATCAAATCTATTTTGGGTGATACCATCCCTAAGGGATAAACCTTCTATCATTAGGTTTTAATTTTGAATATAAAAAAAAGTTTTAAAACATTAGGACATAAATATTAACTCATAAAAATTAATCTGTTGACAAAAAAATGATACTACAATTTTATTTTTTCTTAAATCATGTTTTATGTAAGACTGTGAGAACGTTAGAAAAACACTAGGGAAAGAACCCCTAGCAAACCTCTTTGTTTTTTGTTAAATTTGTAAACCCACTTTTAGATTTGTTCTTCCACATTATTTGGGGGTTTGAAGTAGGAATTTCTACCGGATGTTTAGAGATCGGAGTTGTGTAGGAATTAAATTCATGAGATTTTGGGAATTTTCCATCAATAGTTAGATATATATGGGCGTTGTTTCCAAAAGATACATATGGGTATTTAACGTTTGTAGGGATTTGTATGGGTTTTGAGTTGCAACTGGACTTTTAATGATAAAATATGAAGTAATTGGTTCAAGTTGTGGAGCGAATATTCAATTGAAAAGATAAAAACTTCTGGAAAATTTTTCATTTTAAAAAAAATTACTAAAAAAGTTTATTTTTGATAATTTTTTAAATTTTAATGACGTGTCAAAAATTGCCACGTCAATAAATTATTGACGTGTTAGTTTTTGACACATCAAAAAATTTATTGACATGGCATCAATAATTTTTTGACGTGACAATTTTTGGCATGTCAATAAATTATTGATGTGTCAAAAGTTGACACATCAAAAAAAATTATTGACATACCACTAATGCCACTTCACAAATTAGTGATGTGGCAAATAGTGACACATAAAAAAATCTCCATTAGTGACGCCCTTTTTTTAATGTTGGACACACGTCAAAACTGACGCATCAATAAACTGTAGTGACGTGTCAGGCTTCCAGACACATCAAAAACACTTGGTCAAGAAAAATTGGTTTTTTTGTAAACAATTCTTTTTACTTTTTTCTTCCAGGATTTTTTTTATTTATAATTTATAAATAATATTAATAAGTCCTGGGACATGCGTCATGTTTTGAAGGGCAGTCACGTGTACTTCAATTAATTTTATTGATAGAACATGTATGGAGGTACCATCTCTATATTTACTTATAAGAAATTATCAAAATAATAATCAACGAAAAATATTTTTCGTTTGACTGATAATTCTTCTTTAATTTTGAAAAATGGCTTAAATTTTTAGAAAGTGTAAACCATTTGTTGAGTTTGAGTATTTCATTCTCTGATCGATAGACCTAGCCGAGAAGTTGTCAGACCCTGATTGGGAACCGACTGGAAACCCACCCAGGACCCCCAGTTAGGACATCCACTTGGACACGGTCAGGACTTGTGGGAGCCGGCCAAGTCACCTCTGGGACTTGATCAGAACATTTTCATAATTTAAAGTTTAATATGATTGAATGAAAATATATATTTAAACAAAATTGTGATTTTGTGTACACGCCAAACATCAAAAAATGTTTTATTAGAAATTATTTCAGTAAAAATTAATTTCTAAAAACATTTTATGTTGAAACAAACTATGGGTAAAAAAATGAAAAAGAAATTTGTTAAAACCCATGGACCAAACTCGAAAAGGGTATTTAACCCTATCAGAACTAGTCATGAACGTAATTGGAGCAAAACCGTAAATAACCAACCATAGGGTAGCCAATGATTTTTTTTTTTTTTTTTTTTTTTTTAAATATCTGTTAAATTTAAATTTTTTTTTTTTTTTTTTGAAGTGGGGGTAAAAACGGCAAACAAAAATACGAAGGCTCCACCCAGTAAAAATTGAAAAACAGAAGCAGAGAAACCTGAGACTCTGATAGAGTCCGACCGGCGACTCTGCGAATTCTCAGGTCGGCGGATCCAACTCTCAACTCTAATACTGCACTGTAAGCACTCCCAAAATATGCTTTTCCCTAATTTTCATTTTCTTCATTTAATCTTTTTCTTTTTTATTTTTGCTCTTCGGCCTTCTTATGATTAATCTTTGTTTCTCTTGATGTATTTTGAACTGTTCTGTCAAATAGATTTTTTGCGTTTGATTCCCGAGAAAAGGGAGGAAATGGAAAAGAAATTATATGAAAACTTGAGTCTCTTAGCTTAAGCTTTCAATATTATAGTTTTCTTTTGATTTCTTTTATTTTCTTGCCTTCTTTTAAAAATTTTTTTTTTTTTTTTTTTTTACTGTTTCCAAACGCAGGTTAATGTAATATAAACAAAAAAATAAAGTTGGCTTGACAAATTTTTATCCTCGGATGTGGTCTTGATTGTTTGATTTTTCATGAGTATATAGAGGCTAATTCTTATCTCAATTTAGAATCGTGTTCGAATGCAAAATAATTTTCAGTATTTCAATGATATTTAATATTAGAGAAAGATAAGTTTGTGCGTTTATTTGAAGTATAGCTGTGCATGTCATGAATGTTGAAGGTGTCATGGAAAATTTATGATAATTTTTGGTGTTGAAGTGTTATTTAGCTCAACTTAATTTATTTGTGCTCATTGGCTGTAGAAACAAATCATTATTGAACTTGCATTTTTTTTTTTTGATAATTGCAAGTTCAATATAGAGCGCAACCCAAGCTAATAAGATGCATTCAAGAGAGACACCTAACTAGAAGAAGAGGAGAGATCTAGAAAATACAGCAGCTCAATGGTAAAGTGTCTTAAAGAAAAAAAGCATTTAATTCCACTGATGTTGCCTCACGGTCCTCAAAGTTCTGATAATTTCTTTCTCTCCAAAGACACTAAATTAAGCCACATGATGGTCTAGGGCATCATTTCCTAAAGGATTACCAACTTCCATATGTTCAACATAATAAACTAAAAATAGAGGTATCAAGTACTAATTTCATTTCTTGCTCTCAGAGCAACCAAGAGTAGTATCATTGGCTTATTGGATAGATTATACATTTGCACTTGAATCCCTTTTTCAGTGTTCAATTTTGAACTGAAAAATGCTATTTTTTAGAGTGCCCCATTTCAGATCTATCCAGAAAGATGTGGTAGGGAGTCTTTAGAAAGCAAGGAGTGAATGCTTTTTTTTTTGGATGAAAGGGAAGGTGAATAGTTGCATCACTGTTAGACTCTCTATTGGGAAATTCCTGGATGTATGACAGTGCTTCTACTCTGAATCCGAAGAAAGAAGGGGTTTTGGAGGGGGGTGTGGGGGTTGCCCGTTGGTGGGTGGGGAGGGGATGCTGTTGGTGGAAATAAAGTATGACAGCATTGGTGGCTTTTGAGTTTAAGCTAGTTCATGGACCCATAAAAAATTTACGTTATTGCATTGTGTGATGTAAGAAACTGTACACACATATATACATATGTTGATTGGCAATTGGAAGTGCCATTTAACCAGAGCTCATTGGCAAGAAATTGTAGAATAATATTAAACAAGGTAGATGGGATTTAAAAATGCTGCCTTGACCATTGCAGATATTTATGGATTTTGGCATCAAATGGGCTATGAGATTTCCTCTGAACAGTGAGAAAAAGTGTAGTGTCAGTGATGATATAGAGCTACTATTATTTGTTTTGGTCATCTTGTGAACTGCAGATCTGAAGGTATTTCAAAACTCATGTTTACCCTTTTCTGCAAGGGAAAATCTTGTCCGAGCCCTCTCCCAATGAGTTTTTAACTTTTATCTCAAACAATTGGGCACCAAAATTGACAAATTGTGTGTGCCTGTGGTTATTTTTATCACATAGAATGTGTAACTTTTATTCTTTTCATTTTTTATTTCTTGGTTATTTTCCCAGGATTTATGATCTTATTAACAGAAAGAGGAGCACTAAGAGGAGGTATAAAGGGGTAAAAACATGGGTGACACTATATTGTTATAGTAGACTTTAATATTTGGNGCAACTAAAGAAAACCTCCCACCCCCCCCCCCCCCCCAAAATTCAAAAGCTACTAATTTCAATTAGAGTTCATATGTGCAAGTCTTGGGGAGCATTGCCCTATAGTCCATATTGAAAAAGGGAAGTAAACAATCTGGATGGTTAGCCAATAGCAGAAAAGGAATACGTAGCCGTGCTTTGCTGAGAGATCTGTAGCCAGGTTGCTCTCTTGATAAGTATGCTACCATATGGTGTAAAGAAGTGTCTGCAGATTTCACGAGTTGGTAGCACAAAAGCATCCACCGTAACAAAGTGTGAATTGTTGACAAATGACACTGATATCACACAATACTGATATACCCATATGGAAAATTTCAAAAAACTATAGTGAAGCATATTAGGGATATGCTAATAAATGAAATGTACATATATTATTTTCTGTTTATGTAATTTTCAATATTTTGATATGTGTAACTAATTACCTCAGAATTTCAAAAGGATATATAAAAAGGAGAACAAATATTCTGGCATAACAAGTTTAACATCCCATACAAATTACATTCTCGCTAGTACTACATTTCCCCCTTTAACTTATTTGCATGCTAACCGCATCTTTTTTGCATGTACAAACCATAATCAAAATGCAAAAACAATATTATGTGTGGCTAGCTGTGTTCACCAGTATGCTACACGTGACAAGTCATGTACCACCTGTATCCTATGTGTTTCCAGCTGTGTCTCCTTAATACAAAATTTTATTCTTGTTACATAGGACACTCTTTGGATGTGTCGGTGCATCTCGGTGCTCCAAGTACCCAGCATGCCATGCCACCTCTGAAGCAGGGTGCTTCATAGCTTCTAACTGATTTATGCTGATATCAGCTGCTAATGGAAGTCCATCATGCAGAGTTCATATTTCGGCTGCCATACTGGACCCAAGACCTATATTATGCATAAACCCACAAGCCCCTTTCATCCATAATCAATCCTTAAGCACCCCTTATCTCATGCTTTTTCATAACAGAACCATCAATGTGGAGTTTAGACCACTCTGAAGATGGTGGGTTCCCTAAATATGATGGTAGGTACTGTAATTATTGTTCTATACCTGACTCAACTTTTACATTCTCCCTGGAAGTGTTTTTTTAGAGTGTCTCTCTCTTTCATTTGCCCAAAATAACCATGTGTTTGAATTTTGACCAGTTTCCAAGAAGCCATTTTGAACTTCCTAGTGTCCATTCGAGCCACCAATTTTAAGTTTCTCGTGCTCTAGGAATCAGTGCGAGGTCCTTAGGGGATTTCTAATTATCAGAAAGCCCAAATGTCGTGCATGCCCCTCCTCTGTAATATGTATATAGTGTTTAATCCCCTGCTATATCTCATTGCTTTTTGGTCTTCTGCTATTTTATTTTATGCATTAGTCATGGCGCATAAAAGTATATTGCCCAAAAGCAAGTTTAATGGGACCCAATTGATACGAATTTATGTACAGCATGATTCACCTTACAAATTAAGGCATTAGGTTGATGATTATATTCTCGATATTGATATTTTGGGGTTAATAGCCTGATGTATTACCAAAAACTGATAAGGTTCTTCACATCTTACAGAACTATGTATTGTATGATTCTCCCTTAATTTATAAATGGCCTATCATCTCTGTTGTATGTTTAGTTTGCTTTTCAGATAATACTTTACTTATGGTTGCGATTTGATATTGTATTGCAGATGGAAGAAGCCTCCCTTAACAATAAGGAAGTGCCTGATGATGAATGCAATGAGATTCAAAAAGAAGAAGATGGTGTAATGACAGAGTTAGATTATCAAGATGGCCTCTCTGAAGGAAGGAAGGAATTCGTTGCACCTGCTGTTGGAATGGAGTTTGAGTCATATGATGATGCTTACAATTATTATAATTGCTATGCAAAGGAAGTGGGGTTTCGTGTTAGAGTGAAGAATTCATGGTTCAAGCGTAATAGCAGAGAAAAGTATGGTGCTGTACTTTGTTGCAGCAGCCAGGGTTTCAAAAGAATCAAAGATGTAAATCGATTAAGGAAGGAAACAAGAACTGGTTGCCCTGCGATGATAAGAATGAGGTTAGTTGACTCCAAAAGGTGGAGGGTACTCGAAGTTACACTTGAACACAATCATTTGTTAGGGACTAAGATCTACAAATCAATTAAGAAGATGGGTGGTGGAATTAAAAGGAAAACAGAGTCGAATTGCGATGCAGAAGTACGAACAATCAAGTTGTACCGAGCACTTGTGATTGATGCAGGGGGGAATGGGGGCTCAAATGCTAATGCAAGAGAAGTAGGGAATTTTACTGATCATCCCAGTCAGCTGAATCTGAAAAAGGGTGACACACAAGCCATTTATAACTATCTCTGCCGTATGCAATTGGCTAATCCAAACTTCTTTTACTTGATGGATCTCAATGATGAAGGGCGTTTGAGGAATGCGTTCTGGGTTGATGGTAGGTCTAGGGCTGCATGTGGTTATTTTGGTGATGTTATTTACTTTGACAACACATATTTGTCAAACAAATATGAGATTCCTCTTGTGGCATTTGTAGGAATTAATCACCATGGCCAGTCGGTGTTGCTCGGTTGTGGCCTACTTGCAGGGGAGATGACAGAATCTTACATTTGGTTGTTCAAAGCTTGGCTTACATGTATGTCAGGACGCCCTCCACAAACTATTATTACTGATAGGTGCAAGGCTCTGCAGAGTGCAGTTGCAGAGGTGTTTCCAAGATCTCATCATTGTTTTGGTTTGTCACACATAATGAAAAGAGTTCCTGAAAAACTTGGAGGATTACGTAACTATGATGCAATCAGGAAATCAATGGTTAAAGCAGTTTATGAAACTTTGAAGGTTATTGAATTTGAAGCTGCATGGGGATTTATGATCCAGCGATTTGGAGTTGGTGATCATGAGTGGCTTCGATCTTTGTATGAAGATCGAGTTAGGTGGGCACCCATTTATCTGAAAGACACATTTTTTGCCGGAATGTCTGCTGCACGTCCAGGTGAGACCTTGAATCCATTTTTCGATAGATACGTGCATAAACAGACTCCTTTAAAAGAATTTCTTGATAAGTATGAATTAGCTCTTCATAAGAAACACAAGGAAGAAGTCCTTGCAGATATTGAGTCAAGAAGCTCAAGCCCCACACTGAGAACAAGATGTTCCTTTGAGTTGCAGCTCTCAAAAGTGTACACAAGAGAAATATTCAAGAAGTTCCAATATGAAGTGGAAGAGATGTATTCTTGTTTTAGCACAACACAGTTACACGTTGATGGGCCAATCATAATATTCTTGGTCAAGGAGCGTGTTTTGGGTGAGGGAAATAGGAGGGAGATCAGGGATTATGAAGTTTTGTACAATAGAACAGCTGGTGAGGTTCGTTGCATTTGCAGTTGCTTTAGCTTTTATGGGTACCTGTGCCGGCATGCGTTGTGTGTGCTTAATTTCAACGGGGTGGAGGAGGTCCCTCCTAAATACATTCTGTCACGATGGAAAAAGGATTACAAGCGGTTATATATTCCAGATCTTGGCTCTGGTAATGCCACTGACCGTGTGCAATGGTTTAATCAATTATACAGGAGTGCCTTGCAAGTTGTGGACGAAGGGGTGATCTCGCTAGATCATTACAAGGTGGCATTGCAAGCTTTTGAGGAATCATTGAATAGGGTTCATGATGTAGAAGGCAGGCAAGCATTGCAAGCTTTTGAGGAGTCATTGAATTTGATTCATGATGTAGAAAGCAGACGTGAATAACTTGCATTGTGATGATGGTCCATGATAGCTTTTACTACATTTGTATTCTTATTTTTAGTCCCTCTAGGACTGTTTCAACCTCTTCTTCATGCAGAATGTCCATAACATAAATAGAATATAGATAGGCGATGTGAGGTCCACTTTTATGTTGCTTATTCTTCTTCGTCTTAGTTTAAATTGTTCTTATTTTTTTCAAAATTTGGTATTATATTTCCTGTTCTACCTACCTCTATGGGCAAATAACTTTGTGTATAGCTTGTTTCTGGGATAATTTAGGCTTCTTCTTTCCCAGACTCGTTTCTGGAATAGTGGAATTTGATGTATATATTGATTGACCCCTTCTGTAATCTTTTATTTCTCTGTTAATATAATCCTCATATTTTGAAGCTTAAATTTTCCACTCGAATGTTAATAATTTGGCTGCATTTTTTTTTTTTTTTTGGTCTGAAAAATTTGACTACACTGGCTAATTTTTGGTTATAAATGCATCAGTCCTTTTTGAAATTGTAAATGCATTGTTTATATGCTGCAGATATTTAGGTTAACTTTGTTTATTTTTCGATATTTGGTGAGAATAGAAAATACTGATAAAAAAAAATTATATTTCTAGGTCAATAAAAAATTTGTCACTTCAGGGTGAAAAATATTTTCTATAGTTTGTTCTTTTCTCCCCCACCTCTCTTTCAATCCCCTTTTCTATCTGCCGATTTTTTTGGCGGTGGAACTTCTTGGGCAGGGATGGAACTAGAATTTTAAATGTGAAGGGACAAAATTAAATTTTTTAAAGGGGGTAAAAATTTGATTGTAAAAGAATTATAAAGCTTTTTTTTTTTTTTAAAAAAAAAAATGGGGCATAGGGGCCTTTAGTAGTTCCACAGCTGTTAGAGTGGTTCAACAATTTTATGGGTTGATTTTTTAGTTACAATGAAAATTAATGTTAAAATAATTTTTTGAGTAAACATTAACGTTAATATGAGAAAGGATTTCATTATGGACTTTAAGCTAACAAAACATAGTTAAGAAATTGTTTTTGTAAAATATTAATAAACAATTAAAAAAACAAAACACTTAAAATTGTGTTTTATTTTATATTTAATTAGAGCATTTAAAAAAAAAAAAAAACTTTTCCAAAGCAATTAACAAACATATCCATTATTCTTCTATCCTTAATATATAAGTCATCCTTAAACTTACGTTTCCTGTTCTACTCGCCTATGCGTATTAATGAATATGAGAATATCAAAAACCCGCTCCAGGACATTTCTGATATTTACACCCAAAATAGCAAAATCGTTGCTTCACTTGGGTTTGCGTAGTTACTACTTACTGACTGTGCGCGTGGGTACTGTTTGGGGGTTTTTGTCAAGTGTAAGAAGACGATTTTACCCTCCATGTTTTCCCCCAAAAAAAAAGGACCAACAACTCCTCTACCTCTCCCCCATACGGACAAAATTTTGTTCAATTTACTTCTCTTCAGTTCACTCTTCAGATTCTCTCTCTCCTCTCTCTCTCTCTCTGAAGAAAAACAATGGATGTGGTGGAGACTGGAGAGACCCACGGCTCACGTCTCAAACATGAAACATCCCCTAAAGCGCGACAGCCCACGAACTCCTTCACTTCCTCGAGTCAACACTCGGCCCGGACTCGGTCTACGCCGTGGAGATCACTACCTTTTTTTGATTTTGTTTTCTGTCGTTCTGTCGTTAGTGTTGGTTTGGTGACGATTTGAGGATGAATTTTGAAAGTGAAAGAATGGGTTTAGAGAGAGAAAGGATGAGATTTAAGAGAGAAAGATTGGTTGGGAGTTGAAGAAGATTGAGGGAGGAGAGAGTGGCCGGCGACTCCGGCGGTGATGGTGGATAAGCCGAGGAGTTCTTTCTCCTCCGCTGTGCCCAAAAACGCGCTCGGGTGAAGAAATTTGGTGGAGAGGGATATTTCGGTAATTTAGCATAATGGGTATATAATGTTCGTAGATTTTTTTAGGAAAAAGACAAAAAAAATGTACAGTACTAACCCGCACAGTAACGACGCAAACACGTTTGTCAAACACCCCCGAATTCGTGGGACCAAACTTTGAGAGCACATTCCACCCTGTAACCCACGCCCCCCTGCCTGCGCTGAAAACTGCATTCTCATCTCCTCCGGCGACTCTCCGGCGAGATCTGCCACCAGGTAAATCAAGAGACCAATCAAATTCCAGCCAACTGTATTGTTCAAATTTTCCTTTGTTTCCCCAGAATATTTATGAGTCTTGTATTTTTATTTTATTTTATTTCGTGTCTAGGTTTTGACAGTGCAGCTCAGCTCAACTCAACTAAGCTAAGTCGAATTGTTATTGCATTAGGCTCCATTCGCTGAGGTTCGAGGCTCTTTCGCCCCTCCTATTTATTTATTTGTTATTTTTGTTTCTCAGAAAGCAATGCTTTTGGTTGTGGAGAAAGTGGAGGAAAGTTGAATCGTCTTGTTGTTTCTGGTCATAAGCAATGTAAGACAGTCCCTAAAAATTCAAAGTTCAAATAAACAGTTTGGAATGTTTATTTGTTTTAGTTCATCTAACGTCCACGATTGGAAAGAATTGCCATATGCAACAAACCTAATACTAGAGAATTAAGTTCGGATGAATTCATATTGAAAAATTGTGGCTTTATATGGACAAGATAATTGCCGAGGCTTAGTTTTTCAACTGGTTTTTTGTTACGATCTTAAGTGTCTCACATATCTTAAATACGAGCTTAACTGTGTATATAAGCTATTGGTTACCCACCCCTTGCAATCTGGTTTTTAAAAGTGAGTTATATCCAAAGTTTGTATCATTTGGTACCAAATGATATGGTGGTTGGCTCTCTTACCAAATGATACAAACTTTGGGTAGAACTCATCATTTAAAACTAGTTTGTAAGGGTAGGGTGCATAAGAACTTATATACACATGGTTAAAATTGTAATTAAGTCATGTGAGGCACTTAGGATTATAACAATTTTACTGGGGGGTATTGAGCTAAGAGTTTTTGCTCAAAAAGAAAAGGGGTTTGGTTCCTAATGGAGATCACCAAAAAGAAAACTCATTTTATGGTTCAACCTAGAGAATAATGGTTGAGAATGTAACTAAATAAACGAGGGAAAGTTGACAATTAAGATGGAGGTAATGTTATTTGTTTTAATATACTTGATATGGCTTGTGATTGATAAGATTAATTTATTTAAGTATTGCGACAGAGCATAATTTCTTGACACCATTTATATAGTGAAGTTTGTTGTCATCTGTCAGTGCATTGTATTGGTGACTGTTTAAGATACCACCATGCATCAAGTTGCAGTTGCTTGACCTCAAAAGTAGAGGTATAGTTATTAAAAGTATACCCAATGCTGATGAGCTCATTAAAAATAATAGTTGGACCAAAATTTAACTTCTGAAGTGTCCTTAAATCTTGGTGAATTTATCCATGGAGAATAAAATGCCTGTAAAAGATGTTGATTGGGCAACTCTCTCTTGATTCTAATTTTCTTTTCCCTTTTATTTTTGTCATTTTTTTATTGTTGTTGTTTCCATTGTTACTACAAGTACTACGATTGTTGTTGTTGTTTGTTCTGCCACACATCTATTTACGGTTCCGTGATTCCTTTTTCTCTTCTAGATGGATGAAGTTTCTCTCAACAGTGAGCCAGTTGGTGATGATGATGGTGATGAATTTGAGATAGAAGGAGACTGGACAATGACAGAATATGTTGGTCAAAATGGCATAATTGAAGGAGAGAATCCTCTTCCTCCTGCAGTTGGAATGGAGTTTGAGTCTTATGAGGATGTATATTACTATTACAATTGTTATGCCAAGGAACAGGGATTTGGGGTTAGAGTAAGCAACACATGGTATAGAAAGAGTAAGGAAAGATACAGAGGAAAACTTAGCTGCAGCAGTGCAGGTTTTAAAAAGAAAAGTGAAGCAAACCGCCCAAGGCCAGAAACAAGAACTGGTTGTCCAGCAATGATAAAATTTAGATTGATGGACTCCAAAAGGTGGAGAATTATTGAAGTCGAGCTTGAGCACAACCACTTGATTAGCCCTAAAAGTGGAAAATTTTATAAATCTCATAAGCACCTGGGTCTTGGAACCAAAAGAACATTGCAGTTAGATGGCAATGAAGAAGTACAAAAAATTAGGCTGTTTCGGACAGTGGTTATTGATGCTGAGGATAATGGAACTGTAGATGTTGATGAAAGAGAATTTGGGAATAATGTTGACTACTGCAATCAATTGAAGCTTAAAGAAGGAGATGCTCAGGCATTTCTTAAGTACTTCTGCTGCGCACAACTGATGGATCCAAACTTCTTCTATGTGGTAGATCTCAATGAGAAGGGATGCTTGAGGAATTTGTTTTGGACAGATGCAAGAGCCAGGGTTGCGTATGGCTATTTTGGTGATGTAGTTACAATTGACACTACATGTTTGACAAAAAAATATGAAGTTCCCCTGGTGTCTTTTGTTGGAGTGAATCACCATGGACAATCCCTGCTGTTGGGTTGTGGGTTACTTGCTGGTGAGACTACTGAATCATATACATGGTTGTTTAGGGCATGGCTTACGGGTATGTTAGGACGCCCTCCACAGGCTATTATTACTGACCAATGTGCAATCTTACAGACCGCTGTTGCTGATGTTTTCCCAAGAGCTTCCCACTGTCTGTGCTTATCAAATATCATGCAGAAAGTTCCTGAGAAACTGGGAGGATTGTTTGAATACGAAGCAATTAAAGCAGCATTGAATAGAGCAGTTTATTACTCGCTGAAGTCCGAGGAATTCGAAGCAGCTTGGGAGGACATGATGCAGTGTCACGGACTGAGGGAACATAAATGGCTTCAAGCATTATATGAAGATCGGAAACGGTGGGTTCCAGTTTATTTGAAGGAGATATTCTTGGCTGGAATGTTTCCCACCCAACCAAGCGATGTTGTGTCTTCATTCTTTGAAGGATATCTTGACAAACAAACTCATTTGAAAGAATTTTTAGACAAGTATGATCAGGCTCTGCAGACAAAGCATCAGCTTGAAGCCTTGGCAGATATGGATTCAAGAAACTCAAGCTATATGCTAAAATCAAGAAGTTATTTTGAATTGCAGCTCTCAAAATTGTACACTAATGACATATTAAGGATGTTCGAGAGAGAGGTGGAGGGAATGTACTCTTGTTTTAGCACCAGACAAGTAAATGGTGATGGGCCAATCTTCACGTACATTGTGAAGGAACAAATTGAAGTGGAGGGAAACCGGAGGGAAACAAGGGATTTCGAGGTGGTGTATAACGCACCTGAAATGGAGATCCTTTGTGTTTGTGGGTTATTCAACTTTAAAGGTTATTTATGCAGGCATGCACTGTCTCTCCTTAACCAAAATGGCATGGAGGAGATACCAGCTCAGTACATTCTTTCAAGGTGGAGAAAGGATATTACACGAAGTTATGTTGTTGACCACAGCTCCAATGGTATTGATGCTAATAACCCAGTTCATAGGTATGATCATCTCTACAAATGTGTGGTTCAGGTTGTGGAGGAAGGGAAGAAATCACAAGAACGTTACAAGGTTGCAGTGCAAGCGTTGGATGAGATATTAAACAAGCTTCATCTTGTAGAGGATCAGCCGGTGTAGTTTATGTAACTTGTAGTAGAAGTTTGTACATATTAATGTAATTTTATCTCTTTCACATTTCGTTTTATTATTCACCGAGAGGAAACATTTAAAGAAATCCACAATCTGCTACACAAATTTCCGTTTCTTCTTTAAGAATTTTAAAGTTGGAGTTTCTTAAACGATTCTTAAAGGAGGTTTTCTTGGTCAATCAAAAATGCTTTAGGTTTTACATACATTTTTGATTTACCAAACACTGAAAAATAAAGAAAACCTTTTTTGAAAAAGATTTTACGTTGAGAAAAATGGAAGCAAATAAAAATATTACAACTTTTATATCACCTTTCTCTTTTGTGCCTTTGAGACGGATCACGCTTTAGTTTGATGCGTGGTGCTTTTGGGAAGTGACTAGCTAATATAAGAAAAGCTTATTTTTTTAGTTAAAATTTGGAGAAATTTTGGCTACTTCACTAAGGCTTTGTTTGTTTAGTGTAAAATGTTTTTTGTTGAAAATATTTTTAATAAAATTATTTTTTGGTGCTTGGTTTGTACCGAAAATGAGTGATAGTGAAAAACGGTCGGTGATTTCTTGCAACCTCCGATGGAGATCTAGTGGTAGTTCGACCGTTTGAGAAAAATCTCAAATTTGAAAAATGATTAACGAAATTAAAAATTTAAAAATTTAAAAAATAAAAAAAATAAAAAATAAAAAATAAAAAGAAGAAGAAGAAGAAGAAGAAGAATACCATTTTCCGAAAATAATGGGAAATACTTGTAGAAAATACACGTGGACACCGGAGTTCGTCTCTTTATTTATTTTTATTTTTTCGTCTCTTTATGATTGTATAAGATCGATAATAGAGATATCAGAGATATTAGTGCGACACAAACAACCTACAACATTATACACCATGATAAAAACAAAGTATACATAAAATATTTATCTCTTGCTTTAAATATGGCATTTTTTTTCCAGCTCTCAAATCCTTTCCATATGTATAACATCTTCATTCTGGATTTGCTTAACCCTTATCAAGTTGTTGTCATTTTCATTTAACAGATCTTCAACCCTTGCTATGCAATTGTCTTTTAAACTCTTTTTCATTCTCCAGCTCTCTAACATTCTCCAACAAAGCAGGTAGGACCGCCATACCCTTCTTACAAGTTGGTTTGTCGTGCCATTTGAAAAATTCGCAGGCATCATTCCTCTGCATAACAGTCACTCATGTCAACAGTAAACAAAGCATACTCTTAATAATTTTATTGGAAATTGGAAGCCAAGTATACTTGGCTGAACTTTTTCACAATTTATGCTATCAATATTCCATCAAAATTCCAGCAACTACACAAGAGAGCAACACCATCCCTTTGAAGTTTCAAACCCTTCTTCCAAGTGATATTCGGTTACCTCAACACCATGTGTTTTTTCTAAAAACAATTTAGCAGTACTCCAAAGTATACATTATAAATTTACAAAACTAACCAATCCATAGGTTATATNTAAAAAAATAATTAAATTAATTTTTTTTTTTTAAAAAAAAAAAATGAAGAAGAAGAAGAAGACGAAGAAGAAGACCATTTTCTGAAAATAATGGGAAATACTTGTAGAAAATACACGTGGACACCGGAGTTCGTCTCTTTATGATTGTATAAGATCGATAATAGAGATATTATAGAAGATTGGAAAAGATGAGAGAAAAAGAACTACTCTTGTCATTATAGTTACAATATTATACAGATATTATTATTATTTTACTGGGTAGTAGTCTATTTAGATATAGAGGGTCACCCCGTCTCTCTCCCTCTCCCACTGTTGGTAAAGATTAAAAAGAAAAGGGAAAAATCATATATATTCCTTAGGTTTTTATCTAATTTGAATTTAGTTAATGAGTTTTCAATTTCAAATATACACTTCTTAGTGAAAAACGCTCTGCAGACTCCAAAACAATTGTTTATCACAATTTATGCGGAATTAAAACTATGTAGCAATAAACAATTCAATCAACAAAATATCTAAAGCAATAAAGAATCAGACATAGATATTTTGGTTACAAAGAGGAAATCAATTAGAGCACTTCTTTAATTGTAAAACTTCTCCGGGGCAGTCAAACCCAGGAAATCACTATCAAAAGATTATCCAGAGATTACAGACACTAGGAACACTTACAACCCTTAGCAAGACCTTGGCTTTGTAAGATCGACAAGCCTCTTACTCGTCTCCTTGCTCACAATCTTCTTCAACGTGATTCTCCTTTATCGGACCCTTCCGACAGGCTTCTCAATAACTCTCACAATCAATTAACAAAGACCAAAACACTCCAAGAGAGAGAAAATAAACGCTCAATATCAAAGGCTCTCTTGGCACACGATGGCAAATTCAAGATGCAGAATTCGTACTTCATACAGATCTGTAGATATCTATATATAATACCTAAAGATTCCTAAACACATTAGAACTCAATTACAATGTATTTTAGACCTAGAAGCTACGGGTCGTCCGGACGGTAAGTGGGCTCGTCCGAACAGGCTGTTAAAAACACGGGGAAAAAGCTTCTTGAAAACTGCCGTCCGGACGGGTAAGAGTGGCCATCCGGACGGTACTAGGGCAACATCGCTTCAAGGAACTTTTGGCGCGGCGCGTTCGGACGGGACTCCAGACGCGAGTTCAGACGAGATTCTCGGAAAATCTTCATCTTCATCACGCGTCTGGACGGTCAAAGAGTCCGTCTGGACGGTCTTTGTTCCAATATCAACTTGGCACTTTGAACTCCATTTTGTTCACGAACATTAGCCAATACTTGAAATTAACAAACTCCCCCTTTGGCAATTTCGGGAACAAAATCCTTTAGCCGAGACGACAACTCATCTCCCCAACAAACTCCCCCTTTTTGTCACAAATTGACAAAGGTTTCATGTTTCCTAAAACACTCAAACAAAAACATCAAGGCATATGTGGAACAAATAAAATAAGATAAAATAAAATTCATGATCACAGTTAAATATTTGCATGATATAACAGATGATCATGAATAACAGAAACTCCCCCTCAAAATAAGACTCAAAAATCAACAAGACACCAAAAATCAAGAAAACACACAAGATGCATGCATCAATAGCTCATGTAGTCAAGCAATGAATATTCCAAATTATCACAAAAAAATTTAAAATATACATGAGACATAGAGAAAATAAGAACACTTTTTGTTTAACCCAAGCAATGAAAAAAAAAATCAATTCAACCCATGCTTGTGTCGTGTGTGTTAGCCCATCATTGAATAGCAAAAAAAATTATAAGTTGAGGAGAAGGTATCACTACAACAAAGGTTTTGACAAGCAAATCAAATCAAAAGTCAAACCTTATCATACTAGGGCCTAGCCACTCTCATCCAATGCATTCCTCTTTTGAAACAAAGCAAGCTTGACACTGTGAATTTAATTCCTTTGTAATAAAATCTTTTGATTTATTGTTTCACAGTTTGTCTTCATGAGAAGGTGTCTTAAAACATATTGTGCTTTGAGAAATGCAGGAATTTATAAGCCCTAGGTTCAACTAGCGTATGGTCAATTTGATAGAAACAACTAGTCAGAATCCTCATATAGTTACCTCACACAACTCAAATTTTAAGAATAGACTCAATTTAAGCTTAAGTGTGCACAATAGTCTAAAACATGAGCAAAACGTACAAATTAAAATTAGGCTTTAGGTAACCACAAAAAAATTGTCCATTGAAATAATATGACACTCATGCATATTGAAAACTTTTTAAGACACAAGGAATTAAATCCATGGAAGAAACATGAGCACATAATGGACACTCAAGGTGCATCAGACAAAAGAAGGAAGAAATAACCAAATTAGAATATTTTTGTCTTTTTGAAAATTTTCAAAAAAAATGCACACACAAAAAAATAAAAATAAAAATAAAAATAAAGAAAATAAAATAACAAACAAAACAAAAAAATAGAAAAAACAAACATGCTCTAGGATATTCAAAAAAAAAAAACAAGCCAATCAATCCTAGGCATGTGGGTGACTCACCTAATCCAAGGTGAGATCACCACCACTCCCCCTCAAGGGATGAGTGGTATTTTCCTTCTTAACCCAAACTTTCTTCATTTTAGGAACAGAAGTGTGACTCTTAGCCAAGTCATTTAACTGGGTGATAACACCCCTCACCATGTTGAATAATTCATCATGACTATTTCTAGAACGAAAATAGTCTCTTTTTGACTCATGATTATTCAACTGAAAACATCTCGGGCGAATATGCCCAATCTTACCACAATGATGACACGTAGGAATGAACCTTTGAGAAGGTTGGTTCCTTGGCATATGTGCACGTCTCGGTGTAGAACGAGACACATAGGAATCAGTTAAAATTCTCTTACCTTTCTCACCTCTTGAAACCGGAGGAAGCATTTCCTTCTTCTTAGCCAAATTTTCTTCTTTACAAACAGGTTTCACAAACATCAACTTTGAAGGAGAAACAACATTAGTAGAAGAAACAGCAGATTTATCAAAACCCAATCCAGTTCTATCAAATGAATGTTTTTGATTATGCAACATGTGATTAAGCTTTTCATTAAAGAACTTTTTCAAATGATTTCTTGAATCATTAAGATCATTCTCTACGGATTTCACTTTGGCAATTAAACTGTGATTTTCATATTTCAAAGTGTCAAGAATAGCATGTGAATTAGTTAAGGCACTGGACAGTTTATCCTTTTCAAGATTAACTTCTTTAAGTTTCTGCAAGTATTCCTTATTCAACTTCTTCACTTTACTGTATTCCGAAAATAGATGGTTATAAGCTTCTTGCAGACTCCAAAACAATGCAGAATTAAAACTATGTAGCAATAAACAATTCAATCAACAAAATATCTAAAGCAATAAAGAATCAGATACAGATATTTTGGTTACGAAGAGGAAACCAATTAGAGCACTTCTCTAATTGTAAAACCTCTCTGGGGCAGCCAAACCCAGGAAATCACTATCAAAAGATTATCCAGAGATTACAGACACTAGGAACACTTACAACCCTTAGCAAGACCTTGGCTCTGTAAGATCGACAGGCCTCCGACTCGTTTCCTTGCTCACAATCTTCTTCAACGTGATTCTCCTTTATCGGACCCTTCCGGCAGGCTTCTCAATAACACTCACAATCAATTAACAAAGACCAAAACACTCCAAGAGAGAGAAAATAAACGCTCAATATCTAAGGCTCTCTTGGCACACGATGGCAAATTCTAGATGCAGAATTCGTACTTCATACAGATCTGTAGAGATCTATATATAATACCTAAAGACTCCTAGACACATTAGAACTCAATTACAATGTATTTTAGACCTAGAAGCTATGGGCCATCTGGACGGTAAGTGGGCTCGTCCGGACGGGCTGTTAAAAACACGGGGAAAAAGCTTCTTGAAAACTGCCGTCCGGACGGGTAAGAGTGGCCGTCCGGACAGTACTAGGGCAACATCGCTTCAAGGAACTTTTGGCGCGGCGCGTTCGGACGGGACTCCAGACGCGAGTTCAGACGAGCTTCTCGGGAAATCTTCATCTTCATCACGCGTCCGGAAGGTCAAAGAGTCCGTCCGGACGGTACTAGGGCAACATCGCTTCAAGGAACTTTTGGCGCGGCGTGTTCGGACGGGACTCCAGACGCGAGTTCAGACGAGCTTCTCGGGAAATCTTCATCTTCATCACGCGTCCGGAAGGTCAAAGAGTCCGTCCGGACGGTCTTTGTTCTAATATCAACTTGGCACTTTGAACTCCATTTTGTTCACGAACATTAGCCAATACTTGAAACTAACACTTAGGTTTTACCTAAGCTTAAAATAGGTCAATCTCTCATTACCATTAAAGTTAACGATTTGCTATCTACCACATATCTCATTTGACATTTAATAAACACTCCAATGCAAGGACATGTTAACAGGTGTTAATTCATTCATAAAAATAGGCAAAAAAAAAACCCTTTGATTTGACACAGAATTTAGATAAACATAATGTAAAGAGCAAACTCACAATAACAAAAAGGTTATGTTCCGTTGGTATAGTATTGCATTGAGGCGTTGAGATGGACGTCAAATGAGACATGTGATAGAGGGCAAACAATTATATGATAGTAAAGTGATATAGTGACTTATTTTAAAATTTGGCAAAGCCTAAAAGCTTTATACTTGTGTTGATTGTGTTGTATTTGTAATGCTTTGTTCATCTTTAGTTTATTTGTGTTGTTTGTTTATCGTGGAGGTAGACCCAAAGTTAGGGTTATTTCATAAAGCAATAATGTTTCACGGGTGTAAAAGTAACTATCTTCATCCATAACTTAGCCCATATATTGACTCCGGTTAGCTGGAAATAAGTATACGTGTAATATCGTGGTCTTAACCCTAGTTAAGACATGAAGTATTTTGAGCCCTAGGGTTAGTTGCAATCAAGTTTAGATGATTCGGAGGGAGTTTCTTGACCCATAACGATCCTCTATGCAGAGGATTGATCCTCGGCCCAAGAGGATCGATCCTAGAGGCTAAGAAACCTTAAGGATTAATCCTCCCTTTAACGGTATCAATCATCTCGAGTCTGAATACGATTTTAAGGTTTTTTGAAGCCCTAGTGCAACTGTAGTGTCTACATATTCATCATTAACTTTCTCTCAACCTATTTGCATGACTTTCAAGGTACCGAGAGGCTGTCAGAGAGTCATGGTAAAGAGAGAGAGTCGTCATTTCGTCTGTTTGAAAGTGTATTTGAGAATATATAAGCCCCGAGAGGTTACTCAGGTTAGTGAGAAGATTCATCGTTGTATTGTTTTTCTCTGTTGGTCGATACAACAATATAAGTGAGTTTGTGTTTTTGAGAAAAAGAAGAAAAAAAATACATACAAAATTCATCTGCGTGAATCATAAGTCAATAATAGTGCCACGTGGAATATGAGTTTATTCCATTTTTTTACTTGTATAATTAAGTGAGGGCGTCACATATAATATAAAATTGGTTTCATTTTGTTGTATTTGATTTTAACAATAAACATGAACTTTGATTGGAAAACAAAATTCCTCTAACTTCCAACTACTAGCCCAAACGAGAATCACCAAATAACCCTTTCTTATTTGTAAATGAATCACCTAAGGGGTGAAGCTTCCATCTAACCCGATGACCTATTCATGTGTCTTTTCATAATTTTGAAGATGACATTAAAATTTTTGAATACACGTTACCCTTTTATTTGATTGTCATTTATCATGTTAGTAATACAAAATCTGACACGAAAACTCCATAACTCAATATCCACCCTACCTTGCGAAAAGCCATTTCTTTTAAACTACAACACTTCATTTTTTTTATTTATTTTTTTATTTTTTGAATAAAACATTTATACCTTTATATGAAAATTATTAGCATAAAGTGCCTCTTTTAATATTGAAGTTGTGAGCATCCATTTGAATAAACGTTAATTATCTTTTGATTGACATTTAATTTGCATGTCTAAAAATAAAATATTATAATAACTTATCATGCATGCATGCGAGAAATACAAACTCTATCACAAAAGTTCCATACGTCAACTACTTTTCCAAAAGCCATTTTTTTTTCTTAAACATCATATTAAAACAATTTGTTTTGAATAATATAAAACGTAACTTTCTATGAAAATTATCATACAACTCTAGGTAGGTGATTGTGTTCAAACTTATAAATTAGGACATTGTTATTCAACTTTTGAATTGTGTAACTACATTTCAAGAGTGGAAAAAGAAGTACTATAGATAGAAATAATATGAGATTTGTGGGAATGATGGTAGTGTTTTGCCTTCTTTTTTCCGCTCATGAATTCTCTTCTCTCATATTCGATTCTGATTGCTTTGATGATTGTGTTAAGAGAAAATATTGGTGCCACAAGGGAAAAAGTCTCCGGCAATCCGAGAGATGTTCGCAGATTTACATAGGAGATTGCTCCGAACCACTTCAAGACGGACGAGTTCGCTGGAAAAAGGTGCCGAAAAAGAAGCACCGTCCTCCTCCCGCTCCCCCTCTCGAGCTCCCTTCTCTCGGATTCAATGTTGATTGCTATATATGATGGTTGCGTTAAGAATAAAGGGTGCAACAAAAGAAAAACTCACTCTCAAAAAGAGAGATGTAGGGGAATTTGCAGAGGAGACTGTGCTGAACCCTTTACGGGATATGGTCCCCTATGGCAAAAGGCGCAAAAAAAACAAACATCTTCTGCAAAAGCTCATGAGCACAAGCTTCGAAAATGGTAAAGACCTATATATCTATATATATGTCTAGTATTTTTTTTCGTTTTCAAGATTTTTTATTTTTTTTATTTTTTTTATTTTTATATTTCATTAATCATTTGCATGATTATTCCTAATTTAGTTGTAACCTTATTTTCCATGATAAATGCATAGACACATGAGACATCTCCTCTAGTGGAGTTTTAGATTGATGACCCGAAACTTGTCTTTTAACATTCTTAATTAATTATGGAAAATGCTAAGGGTTCTCCCCATATTGTTCTCCTGGCGTTCTCCTAGACTCACGTAAAACATGATTTAAGAAAAAATAAAATTGTAATGACCTCCACCACCGATTTTTTTAGGCATTAGCACCAAATTTGATGCATTAGCATCAAAATTGAGGTATTAGTACTAAATTTAGGATAATCAAATCCATTTCGGGTGACACCTCATCCCTAAAGGGTTAACCTTTCACCCTTAGGTTTTAGTTTTGAATCAAAAAACAAGTTTTAAAGCATTAGAACCTAAATATTAACTCATAAAAATTAATCTGTTGGCAAAAAAATGGTACTACGATTTTATTTTTTCTTAAATCATGTTCTACGTAAGTCTGGGAGAACGCCAGGAGAACACTATGGGGAAAATCCCTACCAAACCCCATTAATTATATATATGAAAAAAGAAGTTTAAGAGATAAATTATAGCAAAGACAAGTATTTGTAAAAGTCTTATAATTTTAGGGTTAAATGCATTTTCAGTACTTGTGTTTTGAGCCAAAATCAAATAGCTACCTTGGTTTTCAAAAATATCACAAATGGTACTTGTGGTTATCAAATAAACGCACTTGGTACTTCTGTCAAGATTCTGTTAGTTTTTTTAACAGAGCACCACGTCACCTTTACACATGGCATAGTACATGTGGTTTCAAGGTGCCACGTGGCATGGTACGAGGGTTTTTAGTTGCCACATTAGATTAAATAATATTAAATTATGTTAAAAAAAAAGGAAAATTAAAAAAACGTAACAAAAAACCTGCATATGTTCTCTCCATTCCCCTCTCCCCAAACCCCTAGGTTTTTGCAACCCAAATAGTAAATACCATCTTTGCCATCCCTCCCTCAACGCCGTCGCTGCCGCCATCTCTCTCAATGTTGTCACTGTCCACTCCTCAACATGCCGCCGCTGTTGGTCTTCCTCAGAGAAGACCGGTCTTACCAATAGTTTGAATAAAAGGGCTTTGGATGTTGGTTCTGGATTTTCAAATAATGTTAATGCTAGAGTGAATCATTCAAAGGCACAGTATAAACCTGAAAAGTGGATGCTCCCTGACTAGGGCTGGGTAGCAGTTATATCGGTCCGGTTAATAGGGTTACCGATTACCGACCGATAAGCTATCGGTTAACCAATTCTTAACCGATTACCGACCGATAAGCTATCAGTTAATCGGTTAATCAATCATATCGGTAATCGGTTAAACCGGTTTTTGTTAACTTTTTATTGAGCTTTTTACTGGTTGCTAATTGAGCCAAAAATTAGTTGTTTTGAGAACTCAAATACTTTTTGTTGGGTTAAAGCCTAAAATAACTTACTAAAAATTAGTTGTTTTGACCCTTTTAGGGGCCTAAATATATATATGGCTAAAATAGCTTATTGAATCTTTTTTTATATTGATCCACTACATCTTTTTTATATTATAAAATCAAAATCAAAAGAGTAAAAAATATAAAATTATAAAAAAATTAAAAATTAAAATATTTATCGGTCATATCAGTTAATCGATAATAAATTATTGACCGACCGATAAACTTATCGGTATAAATTTTTTAACCGATAACTATCGGTTACGGTTAATATCGTTAATCGGTCGGTTAATCGATAACCAATTAATTTGCCCACCCCTATCCCTGACCAAGCTGAAGATACATTGACACAATTGAATCTTGCGATTGTAAGTCAACCTTTAATCCAATCCTATGTCCAATAGTGGCGAGATGGCGACCGCGTGTTGAGGAGTGAATGGCGACGGGGTTGGGAGGGATGGCGACGGTGTTGAGAGGGACGGCGATGGCGTTGAGGGAAGGATGGCAAAGATGGTATTTTGGTCTGCAAAAACCTAGGGGGTTGGGGGAGAGGAGAAAAGAGAGAACATACGTAGGTTTTTCTTTTGTTTTTTTTATTCTTTTTTTTTTTTTTTTTTTTTTAGGGAGTACGCAGGTTTTTTTAATATTTTTTTACATAATTTAATATTATTTAATCTAACATGGCACCTAAAAACTCAGGTATCACGCTATGTGTAAGGGTGATGTGGCACTCCGTTAAAAAAACTAACGGAATCCTGACAGAAGTACTAAGTGGGTTTATTTGATAACCACAGGTACCATTTGTGATATTTTTGAAAACCAAGGTGGTAATTTGATTTTGACTCAAAACACAGGTACTGAAAATGCATTTAACCCATAATTTTAAACAAAATTCCTGATCCAAGCACCATATAAATTATTCTGACCATGGCAAATTGAGGGAGTACAAAAGAGTTGTAGCTGAAGAAGAAGTGTTCTCGAGACCATCTTTTCAGTTGCCCACGTACCCATGAAGATGAAGGACTCATTCGATCGAGGACTAAGACGTGCAATATAATTAATTAATTTTTCTTCAGCAATCTTTCCATCTTATCATATTATCTTTATCTATTTCTCATTCTGAATAAGTGGATGATCAATATATAGTGCCATGTAAATAAATTAAAGAAGAAAGCTATCTTCTAGTCACAATACTCTTGTGAGTTGAGATAAATAACTCTAGTTTTTTTTCCTTCGTGTGCGACACTGTTTGCTACTAGTTTGTGTTAGTCGTTTTGTTTTTACTATTTATTTGTTGTTGTTATACTAAAAAAGGAAAATTACAGACAACAAAGTACTCCTAAGATGTGTTACAATGTCACTTTTTTTAAGAAAATATTTGCGCCCACCAGAAATTGGTATGAAACAGGGATATATCAAATTTTTCTCCAAGATACAATGGAGCCCAGAAACTCCTGTGTAATAACTGCATTCTGCACAAACGAAGTTAAAATCTGAAAATACCCTTAGATTTACTATTTCAATCAGACAACGAAAGAAAGGATAATTCTTAAATTTAAAAATTCAAATAAGGGCATTAAAGAGAATTGAATTATTTGTAGACAATTTCTAATTTCAAAAAATTAACTACTATTTCGAATTTTGAAATTAAACTGCTATAAACCGCTAGATTAAATATGACCGTTAGATTAAATAATTATCCTAATTATTTAATCTCAATCATTAGATCTACAGTCTAGTAGATCCAACCACTAGATCTACTTAAGAAGCATCCTATGGTTTAAATCAAACCACTAGATCGAATGATCTTAACCATCCAAAAAATGAATGGTCATGATCAGAACGCTCCGATGCTTCATGCGCCAAGGCGCCACTAGCACCCTATTGCCCATGCGATGCGCACATGTGCGTCCGTTGCTTCACACCGTACTATACATGCATTATGGTGTACCCTAACATAGCTTATTTAATAGCTTAATTTTGTTGGAACTTATAAATGCTAACAAAATCTTCACTCTTTTCAATGTGGGACAGCTTTCATTCAATGCTCTTTAAAACCTTCTATTTTAAAAAAAAAAAAAAAACCTCCATGACACAAAATAATATATATATATTGAAAATATTTCAACAATCCCCCACCATTTTCAAAATCAAAACAACTCAAGTAGAATACAAAAAATCATGCATAAATGAAGGTGTCTTGAGGACTTGAACATTCACTTAGTGATAGTATGTCAAAGCTAATCAGAATAACATGGTAGATAAACTTTGAACCAGCTATCCTATTTGAGTAACCGGACATACCTCACCCATGCTTTCTCTTCTCTTTGGGTATTTTCTTTTTTAGCCAACACGTAGATTGGGCTTGTGTCTATATCCCAATTTCATGAGCGCTCTAGAAACAAATCTTTGTCACATAGAAGGTGGCACCACCTTGTGTCTATATCATAGTGTATGGCACAAAAACATCATACACTATGATAAAAACAAAGAATACATAAAAAATTTTCTCTCTTGCTCTAAATATGGCATTTTCCTTCTCCAACTCTCGAAGCTTTTCCATATGTATGACATCTTCATTTTGGTTTACTTAACTCTTGTCAGGTTGTTATCATTTTCATTCAACAGATTTTCAACCCTTGCCATGCAATTGTCTTTTTCATCATTTAGCTCTCTAACCTTCTCCAACAAAGCAAGTAAGACCATCATATCCCTCTTACATGTTGGTTTGTCATGCCATTTGAAAAATTTGCAAGCATCATTCCTCTGTGTGATAGTCACTCATGTTAACAGTAAAAAAAAGCATACTCTTAATAATTATACTAGAAATTGGAAGCCAAGTATACTTGGCTGAACTTTTTCACAATTCATGTTATCAATATTTCATCAAAATTCCAACAACTACACAAGAGAGCAACGCCATTCCTTTCAACTTTCAAACCCTTCTTCCAAGTGACATTCGGTTACCCCTAAAACCATGTTTTCTAGAAATGAGCCGGATGAGGATGATGGTGGAAATAGTGATTGTGGCTTCTCAAGCATAGATACTGATGATGTGGATCATCGAGACTTGGTAGGAGGAAGTATCTTGAGTGGATGAAAAAGGCTGACTGTAAAGAGATAGTAGAATTATATATTAGGCAAAGTTTGTTAACCCCCATTAGTTTAAGGACGCATTGCAAGTGTTTGCAGTTCATAATTCTTTTGACTACACCTACATGCACAATGAGAAAATAAGGGTTATCGCCATTTGTAAGAAAACTTGTGGATAGAGAATACGTGCATCGTGGTCGAATGACATTGACTGCTTCCAAGTCAAAACTTACATGAAATAGCACAATTGTGGGACTCATTACTACAAAAAAGAGGGCATCAATCAAGTTGGCTGCACACCAATATTTGGACAACTTTTGAAATTATCAAAAGGGATTATAATGTCAAGCTAACATCGTTGAGTTGTCAACAAGCAAAGAGGATGACATTGGGTATTCTGAAAGGGAAAATGTGAGCAATATAAACAGTGTGAGAGTGTGCAAATGCATTAATGAAGTGAAATATTGGCATATTAGCTTATATACAACGGCATGAAAGATTTTTCCAACGGATGTATGTGTCACTTGCAGCCTACACGCGGGGATTCATGGAGGGGTGTAGACCTATGATTTGTGTCGATGCTTGCTTCTTGAAGAGCGAGTTTGGTGGATAGTTGCATACTGACATTGCATTGGATGCAAATGACGACATTTATCTACTAGCATATATTGTATGTGAGAGTGAAGATCAAAATACATGGACATGGTTTCTAAGCTTACTATTGGAAGATATTGGAATCCACGTGTACACACTTGGTCATTCATGTCGGATCGAAAAAAGGTATAAATTATATTAAAAATTATGTTTTTTTTTTGTATTTTGGTTGATGATAAATTAACATGTTTTATTTTTGTATTGATAATCAAGGACTACTTAATGCCATGGAGGATTTGATGCCTGGTTTGGAGCATCGACTGTGTATAAGACACTTGCATGCAAACTTCAAGAAACATGGGTACAAGGGCAAGGCATACAAAGATGTTTTGTAGGGTGCAGCTCGAGCAGCTAATGAGTTGCAATTCGAACACTACCTGTCAGTCATTAGAGGTTTGAGTGGAGATGCATTCGACAACATTAGCAAGATTGATCCATGGATTTGGTCAATGCATGCATTTAGAGATTATACTTGTACTAATATATTAATGAACAATACTGCCTAGTGTTTCAATGCGTGGATCCTAGAGACAAAAGATAAGCCTATCTTGGGATGCATGGAATTAATAAGGTAGCAACTAATAGGCAGGTTCAATCAAAAAAGGGTTGGAGCAGAAACTTCAAAAAATGAGATTTGCCCTAAGATTGTGAAATAAATAAATAAATAAATTTGGAGAGAAACAAGTCATTGGCAAGAAACTATATTTGCCATTGGAGTAATAGACTGCAGTTTGAAGTCAACCATAGTCATGAGCCTAGGAGAATGTTTATCTAGGGAGAAGAACATGTGGTTGTGGTAGATAGCAACTCAATGGCATTCCATGCTCCCATGCAATTTCTGCAATTTATGTACATAGGCAAGTCCCGAAGAAGTATGTCAATGAGTGGTATTTGATGGATACTTTTAGGAAGTCATATACCCCCGATATATATATGATACCATTGGCTTATAATGAGTGGCTTGTTAATCATGATGTGGAACCTATACTACCCCCTATATCAAAAAAACAAAGAGGTAGGCCTAAAAATGTGAGAAGAAGAGGAGAGGACAAAAATGGGCCTATTGAAACGATCAAGGTGACTCGTATGAGGTATAGTGTATGTTGTAGAAATTGTTGTCAAATGAGTCACAATGCTAGGAGTTGCCACCAACCAAACAATCCAACCAAGAAGATTTTGCCCAAAAAAGTTGTGAAGGAAAAGCCAAACAATGAAACTGAGGTTAGTTACTTTAACAAACTATTAATGTTGTATTTATTTAAATAGTGAGTGTGTACTTATGACATTGTTTGTTCATATGGTGTAGTAGAGAGGATCACAATATGCAGAAGAACGCACTACCACTATCGACAACACAGGCCCAATTAGTCAACCAGTAAAGGTAAGTAATGAATTCAGTATGTCTTTAATTTTTAATGTCTCTAATTGATATGGATGTGCATGTGTTTCATATTAGAGGATCACAAGCGGGAGGACAATTTAATGTAGGATCACATTTAGGCCAGGATAGGGCAACTCAATAAATTATTGGTTTTTGGGATGCTTTTAGATGTTTGGATAGTGGATCCAGTGTTTTGATATGGGATTGATGTATTTTGTATATATGTACTTTAGATGTACATTTTGAAAATGTTGGAGTTGTTTGGGATGAATGTATTTTGGATGTACATTTATGAAACTGTTGGAGTTGTTTGGGATGGATGTATTTTGGATGTACATTTGTGAAACTTTTGGAGTTGTTTGTAATGGATGTATTTTGGAATTCTAAATGCAAATTTCACCTCCTTTCTCCTTTTGTTATTATCTGATGAGTGAAACTACTGATGAGTGTCATGCATATTCATTTTATGAATGAAATTTACATATTTACTTTACTTATGTTAACTTCATGTTAATAATGGAGTTTTTATAATAATATTCTTTTTATCCTCTATACATGGACAAACTTCCATGAAGTTGCAAACAATAAATACAACAAAATGACAATTTCAGAAAAACCAAGTTCTAAATTACAAATTGTAATACCCATATTATTTTCTACAAAGAACGGTTAAGGAGGTTTTTAATAAAATTGGTTTAACAAGAACCCAGACCCTTAATGGTAACCTAGTAAAGACCTAAAATTCCTTAGAAAACAGAAGCCAAAACATTGACCCTTTGGAGTGGACATACACTAAAGAGGCGAACATACGCTTTTGTTTCTAGTGCGGACGTACGCAGTATTCGGCGAACATCCATCCATGTTTCTAGTGCGGACGTACGTGGGGGGACCATTGGATGTACGCTCTACAAATAGTACAACGGATGTACACGGAAACACCAGACATACGCTACTTTTTCAGAAAGACCCTTGGTTAATACTTGGACGTACGTTGCACCTTTTTATCCATTGTGTAAAAGTATCGGACGTACACTAGGGTTAGCGGACGTCCACTGCTTTTAGAGAGTTGGTAGCAATCCTCCCCTATAAATACCCTCTAGCCCCTCTTCTTCTTCACACCATTTCAGAGCTCTGGCATGCCCCTAGGCTACCAGAATTGTGTGAGCCTTGTGATCTTGAGAGAATTGTGAGTTTGAAAGAGTTTTGAGAGAAGGATGCCATACATTTGCTTGATTTTGAGGTAATCCCTGCCCATTTTACATTTTTAGCACTGTTTCAATATCTTATCTATATTGTGATGAATTTCCAAAGAGTTTTACTAAGCTTTTTCTTAGAATGATAGTGTTTTCAAAAAGCCTTTTTAAGTTTCATGTTGTTAAGATCTCTACGTTTCATGTGTTTATTTGTTAGCTTATAGGAGATATAGAAGCCTAGAAATATCCTAGGAAACATGTACCGTTTGAATCTTAGGCAGCGTGCTTAACTCACTGAACGAATGTACGCCATCGTGGTCAGGTGTACAGTCAGGGGGCAAAGCACCAGTTTTAAGCTTCGCTCATGTACGCTTTAGCTTAGCCACCCTTTGGATTAAATAAGCTTAGTGTAGCGATGTGTTATAATCTGTTATAGCAGGATCTAGCTATGTCGAAGGAATCGATCAGATGTGCAAGGTAAATGAACACTTACAACCTTTTTACTTAAAACGTGGGATATGTTAGTTGATTGACCACAAAAATGATATACGCATGCCTACTTTTGTAAATACTTGGTAATTGTATTACAAACTGGTTGTTAAGATGCATCGTATGACATGGTACGCCAATACGTGTGGTATAAGCGACCATGGGCTTACTATTTAGACTTCATACTATAGTCAAATGTGTGTGTGGGAAGGCTTTGGATCCAATGATTTCGTGACCAAGGTGCAGCCATTCCCAATGGATGGTCACTATAAGACGAACATTATTAGTGGTGTGGGCCATCCAAGGTCGGACCTGGTCATGCCGCTAGTATTATGTATGGTAGTATGTAATGGCTGGGGCACCGGCATTGTACTACAGGTCCCTCAAGACAATACCAACCTTGTTGAGAATGGGTAAAATCTCGGGCAGACCATACATGAAAGTTATGACCTATAAAGCACTAGTCTTTCTTACATTAAAATACTTTGGCAATTATCGTCAGTAGTACACCACAATCTTTAAAAACTTGAAACCCTACTAAATGGTGTATTAACGGAGGTAATACCCATTTTTTATTCTTACTCAAATTGCACATTTACTTCTATCTAGTCAAAGCTCATATCATACTTATATTGTAAGATTTACTTACTAAGTCTTTAAACTTACGTTGTTGCTACTCTTTTAGAGAATTTGACTTTACACTCTAGGAGTGGCATGGTTGTTGCTACCTGATTTGTTTAGGATTTACTTAATGATACAGGTTTGTTATCGTTATTATTTAGTTGCTTCATGTCTTTGTTTTGATGACTCATAGTTAACTCAGATTTATTTCACCTTCCTATGCATTTACTCTGATGATGTTAGAGGGGCGATTCCCCATTGAGTCACAAGTTGGCTTATCTGGGATAATTGCCAGTAACTTTGCCAAATTAGCCAAGGCTAATTTTGGGGGCGTTATAAAAATATACAGATAGATAAACTCAATTCAAAAAAATTTACATTTCATAAGTAGGGATACATAATTATTTTACATCAGTTAGAAAGATAGATCATTACACAAAATTCATTTCATCAGTGCGGCACAAACAACCTACAACATTATACACCATGATAAAAACAAAGTATACATAAAAAATTTATCTCTTGCTTTAAATATGGCATTTTTCTTCTCCAGCTCTCAAATCCTTTCCATATGTATAACATCTTCATTCTAGATTTGCTTAACCCTTATCAAGTTGTTGTCATTTTCATTTAACAGATCTTCAACCATTGCTATGCAATTGTCTTTTAAACTCTTTCTCATTCTCCAGCTCTCTAACATTCTCCAACAAAGCAGGTAGGACCGCCATACCCTTCTTACAAGTTGGTTTGTCGTGCCATTTGAAAAATTCGCAGATATCATTCCTCTGCATAACAGTCACTCATGTCAACAGTAAACAAAGCATATTCTTAATAATTTTATTGGAAATTGGAAGCCAAGTATACTCGGCTGAACTTTTTCACAATTTATGCTATTAATATTCCATCAAAATTTCAGCAACTACATAAGAGAGCAACACCATCCCTTTGAAGTTTCAAACCCTTCTTCCAAGTGATATTCGGTTACCCCAACACCATGTGTTTTTTCTAAAAATAATTTAGCAGTACTCCAAAGTATACATTATAAATTTACAAAACTAACCAATCCATAGGTTATATACACCAATGTTAGCTTCGTGGAATTTATACTGCCAAAAAAATCACATATTAAGGCTGTGGGATACACTCTTCCAATTTCCAAAAATCATTGTTTGATATTTTTGGAAATAACATGGAAGGAAATACAACACCTAATCAATCAATCGAAGGCCAATTCGTGCAGCTTGTACGCTTTCTAAGAACATCAAACAACTCACACAAATTTTAAACAACCGATTGCATGCAAACTTGAATGTTAATTACATTAACTCTCAAGAGAATCCATCAAGCATTTGTAATTCCTAAAGTCTCAACCATATCAATATCTAATAACAAATAGAATCCAAAACTAATCTTAATGCTCCACATGCTATTCGAGACAACCTTTAATCCGAGAATCACAGCCCGAATCAGTACCCACTCAACAAATGGAATCCAAAGCCAACATTCAATACACTTTCAAATTGCCACTTTTTTCAGACAGCACCAAATCACATCATAATGGACCTAATTATTACTTGGAAGAAGGGAAATGAATAATACATATTTCACTAGGGATTGCAGTGGAAACAAGATTGCTTACACTCGAATCATAGGTGGCGTAACCCCAGAATCATCTGCCAGGATTGTCCACAGTTATTGCAGTCTTCAAAGGTACATATAAATTTTACATTGCAATAACATGCGAAGGACATCTCACTACAGCCCAGTGACAAAGATCCAACTGATGAATTCGTCGGCACATCAAAATAAAACTGACTTAAAATACAAAAAAAATAGAACTAACTTAATATACAAGAAATAAAATTGACTTAAAATGCAAGAAATAAAGTTGAATTAAATTACAAAAAAAATTAAAAAATCGTAAAATAGGCGCTTTTTTTTTTTTGTAGAACATACATTCTCAATGCTACGAGAAACTTAGGGTTTAAGGTTGAGAGGCCCTACCAACAATATAAAAAGGGAAATGCTTCTATGTATTCTCCTATCATTCTACTTACCATCTCTGCCTATGTGGCACATGACACGTCTTTTTTTTTTCTTTTTCATTTTTATTATAAAATAAAATGGAATTGCTCACATATCCAGTAGGGAAAAAAATTTAGCTACAAATTTGAACCTGCAGTGCCTCCCAAGTCACCCCTCACCCTTACCCTCACCCTCACCCTCACCCATTCTCTCTCTCTCCGACAACCGACGCTCCTCTCTCTCTATCTCTGACAACCCCACGCTTGCTCTATCTCTCTCCGGCTGAACCCATGCTTGCTTTATCTCTCCAAACGAACCCACGATCTCTCTCTTGCCATAGCTCCGGCTCAAAAGGCAACAAACCCAGCTGCTCGCCTACAGCCCCTGAGCTCTCTCTCTCCGGCCACAACTTCGGCTCAGACGTTTGGGCATTTCGGATTTTTGGCGTTTGGGCGTGAACGGAACAGCTCACATTTCAAGTAATGAGATATTATAAATGATTTAGAAATTCACTTCATATTGATCATGAAATTCACTTCATATCTGTTTCTCATCAAGCGGAAGAACAATGGTTACATGCCCTTTGATCTAAATGCTTTGTGTAACTGATGTACGATTTGAGTACAGCCCATTTTAGGAAATTTGGTATTTGGAAATTGGTAAATCACAAGAGGGATCTGATCCAAAAAAAAAATAAAATTGAAAGTAGGAAGACTCAATCGAGTGACACAAGTCCCAAACAAAAGAGGAAAAAAAATCAGGTTGCTCATTTTGATTTGTTGCAGTTGTTAAATTATACATATTAGCAAACATGTGCATATACTGTGTTAGTTGCATCCCATGTTTTTAGTGCATGTTATGCCTGTTATTTGTCAAGCAACCATCTTGGTATTGCTTGGTTCAAAGAATGTCTTTAATGTTTCAAAAGTTGTACAATGATTGGTTGCTTGTGGACATCACTCGTGATAATTTCCTATTTACTGTGTTATCCGATTTGATTGAATGAATGCTTTTGTTGTATACTATATTTACAGAGATTGTATTACTAACTAATAATTTTAAATGGTACAAGTAATGTCTACTATTTCTATACTTTCCTTGAGATCACCAAAAAATACAGCCTACAGCATTGATAATGGGGCAGAGGACCTTGCTATTCAAGCTATGGAGAAGTTCCCTGCAACACAACTGCTAAAAAAAAAAAAAAAATTTTTGCTTCATGATCCAGAATCTTGTAGTTAAGAATGCAAAATCAAATCCTGTATCATGTTACAAGTGATGCATTGAGGGATCTGGGACTGGATGACTACGTACAACTTGTAATCATTGCTTTAAAACTACATTGTTCCTTCTAAAGCCATATTATTGTGCCCAATAATTTTGTTGGCCCTCTTCTCGTTGGGTTTTTTATTTTTAGTTTTTGAGTAGCTGTCATGATGTATCCTAATGACCTTTAATGTTACAAGCTTTGTACTAGATTTTGTATGACAAAGGTCTCATGATTTGACATAGATACCAATTCTTTCCAGCTAAAGGTAATATGGAAATTATAGAAAATTGATTATGGAATGGTGAAACGCGTATAATTCATAAAGAACACAAATGGTGAAAGCACTTTAGTGTGCCAATTCATAAATATTGTACAAAAAACCTTTAATGTTAGAAGTTTTGTACTATATTTTGTATGACAAAGGTCTCATGTTTTGACATAGATACCGACTCTTTCCAACTAGAGGTAATATGGAAATTATAAAAAATTGATTATGGAATGGTGAAACGTGTATAAATCATAGAGAACACAAATGGTGAAAGCACTTTAGTGTGCCAATTCATAAATATTGTACAAAAAATGGAACATCAAATATCACACCCCCAGGCTCTTTTTGGAGATATTGGAAGCTAGACTACTATAATGATAATTGAAGTAGCAAGTCAAATATGTTCCAAGTTATGGCTAGAAAAATGTACTGTTTACGTCCAAAGTTTGTTGTAAACAACATTGTTAGGATCAAATTTTCAACAAAAAACAATTCATATAAAATAGTAAGGTTATACTCCTGATAAAAAAAAAGAAATCTAAATGTTTTTTCAATTTTGTACAACTATAATTGCTGTGAAGGATCTGATTATTTTACAACAGTCAAAGCACCCAACACACCCGAGACAAAGAATCATTTGTTACAACCACAAAAAGAGCTTTAAATTAAGCCCCTATATTAATCAAATTAACTAGCCAGCCTTAACCTCTTAGGAAAAAAAAAAACAAAACAAAAATAAAACAAAACAAAATGAGGAGCATCACCTACTACAATACTACAATTGTGATGCATATTCTATCAAAATAATCTAAACATTCATGGTTACATAGAAACAAAAAAAAAANACATAAAAAAAAAAAAAAAAAAAAAAAAAAAAGGAGATGAAGCTAACATCAAATGAATGGCTTTGAGAATACACAACAAATTAACTGTTGGCATAAATTATATCTTAGTTACGTGATCTTTGAACAAATGACATGCATCAAAAGACGGATACTTAAGGGCTCAGCACCAATAATTGTAAGGAAGTATTGTTGATGGTTGAGTAAGGTACAAATTTCACTAAAGATGGGCCGCACTTGTGATACAATCATCGGGTCTGATGGGATTATGGCATTAGCAATGTCTGTCATCCAACCAAATTTCTAGGGTATGTTGTTATTGATACCATAGGTTAGTTGCCGTAAAAGATGAAGCAATACTACTTGGCTCAAAGGGCGAGGATTTAAAGACAATATCCATCGTAGATCAACCTAAAATTATCATTTTCAATAAACATACTTATAAATAGATGACTTCAATAGCTAATATAAAACAATGACAAATTTCTAAGAACACGACTTATATGAGATAAATTCACCTGTGAACATAGCTAATATAGAATGGCTGCATCACATCTTTGTAGGGCTGCAGTGAAAGCCTCTTCATATTTGTGTTCGGTTACTAATTTTGATAACTCATTTGTTGGATCAGCATGCACCCCAACCTAACGCACACATGTGAAATTCCAAGGTTTGTAAAAAAATTGTACACATATTAAATTTCAACATAAATACAAGATGGAAACTATACCTGAGTAAGAATGGAATTATGGTGACCACCCAATGTTAGAGTCCTTGTTGCCACAAAGATGGAACCCTACATAATGAATTAAACAAATGCAAAATCAACATTAAAACAACTGCAAAATCAACATTAAAACAAATGCATGGTGACCACCCAAAATCAGGTAAGCCATTGTATTTGTGTCTGCTAATTTAAGCTAATCACCTGAGTATGATTTATCTGACAATTTTGATCATAAGCTACAGGTAAAGATGAAGTTTGGCAAGTGTTGTGTTGATCTTGTGTTTCTTTCGTAGTCTACAAATAAGAAATAGTTTGTGTAAATGTGTTTTCATAGAAACATAAGTAAAATCTTATGGAGTAATGCTTATTAAGTAAAAGGGAAAAAAATGTATCAACCTGTTTTTTTTTTTTTTTTTTTTGTTTCTTTTTGACATTTTTGTCACTTGATGGCTTGCTTACAATGGGCACCTGTTTTTTTGCTAGCTTCTTGGTAGGTTTTTCTACAGCAGGGACCTTTCTTCTTGATGGTGGCTTCCCTATGTATCTAACCTTAATAGGAGTAAGCACCTTATTACTACTTTGCACCGCCAAACCATCATTACTTTGAATGACTATGTTACAGCTAGAAGATGTGATTGCAAGTGAATTGCGATGGGAAGGTTGACTAGGCGCAACAGACTTCAAGGCACAATATTTTTCTTTTGACATATCAACAATTTTCATCACATCCATGAAATGTTCCACGCTATATTTTGTGAGATGCTAATTCTTCAAAAATTTTGCACATCTTGTCATGCCTTTGGTTGGCAGGGTTACCAACAAAAGCATCATAACTACTCTTAATGAATATGTATTTTCGCTTTATATCCTTCCCCCATCTATCAAGAATATATCTAGATGACACCGTTGTAATTTTCTTTGTCAATAGGACAGAAATGGAATGCCTACACAAGAAACCTTTTAATTCAAACATTGCACAAGTACACTTCACATCAAATTCATCTTCATTGAAGAAAACACCAAATATTTTATCAATCATGTGATTTCCTGGAAGAGAAATAGATTCAATCACTTGATAAGTGGAAATTGCACCTTCACTTTCAAGATGAGAGTTATTGCACTTCATAAGTTTCCCAAACTAATGTTGAACTTTTTTGAACTTTGCATTTGTGTAAACATTTTGAAATTGTTTCTCTAAAGAAAAGTCACTTATGCATGGAATTGTGCAATTAAAGGAATCGAAATCAGATTGTGTTTTCCTCTCGAGCATTTTCCTCAAAGCACTATCAAATTGGTCAACAAATTCCTTTAGTGTCGTCTGTGAATGCATGAAACCATCAAAAAAGGTATTCATACTTTCATTCTGCTGCGTTGTGTTCATTCCAGCCCAAAATGTATCTTTCATATATGCTGGCACCCAAAAAGTCTGGTCACTATATAAACCATTTAGCCATGCATTATCTTGAAGTAGATAACTCTCAATTAGAATTTTCCAACTTTCCTCAAATTCTTCAAGAGTTTGAGAATCATACAAACAAGTATGTAGGGATCTCTTCATGTCGGCGTACTGTTCATATTTCACTAACTTTTCAGGCAATTTTCTCATAATATGCCATAGACAATATCTATGTCAAGTTTTAGGAAAAACTCTTGCAATTGCATTTTTCATTGTCCTGGACTGATTAGTTAAAATTGCAGCTGGAGCTCAGCCATTCATGCACTTCAACCACGACTCAAACAACCAAACAATTGTATATGTATCCTCGTTTAATAGTAATCCAGCCCCAAAAAGTATTGACTGGCCATGATGATTCACCCCTATGAAAGGAGCAAATGGCATGTCATATCTATTAGTCAAATACGTTGTGTCAAATGTAATGACATCCCCAAAGAATTCATATGCTGCCCTACTTTGTGCATCAACCCAAAACACATTTCGTAACCTGCAATTATCATCCATATCCATCACATAATAGAAGCCATCATTCTGGTCTTGCATTCTATGGAAATAATCACAAAGTGCCTAACCACCTCCTTTACCAAACCGAAGCTCCCTTACTTTGTTAATAAAGTTTCGACAATCTTTCTCTACAAAGGGAAGATTCTCAAACCCCCCCCCCCCTTCATTTCAACAACCAATGAATTAAAATTCTTGTTCGCACGTATTCCAACTATATCATTCATCTCAATCCTTTTTCTTGCAGAACAATTTATATTCTTATAGCACCTATAAAATCTTGTCTTGCTTAGGCTTAATATATGATTATGCTCAAGCACTACTTTACTCAAATACCATGTTCTATTATCACATCTTGTCGCACAAATCTTTGCACAACACCCTATTCTATTAATTTTTGGAGTTG
Organism: Carpinus fangiana; assembly: GCA_006937295.1. Classification (NCBI taxonomy): domain Eukaryota; kingdom Viridiplantae; phylum Streptophyta; class Magnoliopsida; order Fagales; family Betulaceae; genus Carpinus; species Carpinus fangiana. Next base: position 24,198,442 of record CM017321.1, read on the forward strand.
GCTTCATGGCATTACTTATGCTGCTTCCTTCCTTATTCGCACCGTCACGAATGCATGTAAGGATCATATATGTTAGCTGGCCATCTTCACCCCTCTTAACGCATATTCTCAAGACACCAAAACCAAGTTGCTTCCTATATTTCCTATAATATGTGTCAACTTCTTCAGCTAAACTAAAAGTCATTTCTTTCTTAGGTTCTTCAACTTTGTCATCCCCATCAATCATCTTGTATTGTACAACTTCTTTTCCCTTATCATCCAATTCTTCATCCAAACTAAGCATCATGGCTTCGTTAGGTTCTTCATCTTCTCCATCTTCTCCACCTTCTACATCCATGTCTATAAAAAAGGGATACAAGTTAAAAGCCATCTTGATGGGTCAAAGCAAAATTATAACCGAAAAAAAAAAAGTAAAAAGTCTAACAAGTTTTAGGGTCATCTAGGCCAGTTAAAGCATCATCATTTGGACTATGTGCATACAAAGATTGAACTTCACCATCATTATCCAAGCGTGAGCTTGAAAAGTCCATTTAAAAGAAGATAAGGCAGCAGCAATGAGTAATTGAAAATCCGACCCAATGCATCATTCAAAGTATTATTGTATAAATCAACTATACACATCGTCATTTATAATAATACACATACGAAATGCTAAAGGAAATTACTATCAATGTACAACAAATGAAGTCAAACCAAAATGAAAGAAATCATGATCATTCGGTGACCAACCAACCAAAAAAGAAAAAACAGCCAATACCATCGAACCCCACAACAACCCTCTTGATAGCCCAACTTAAGTAGGAATTGTCATGAACCATGATAATGGCTTAAATGGGACTATTTCTCCTATTAATGCCCAGCCCAACTCAAAGGGCATGTAACCATTGTTCTTCCGAGTGATGAGAAACATATATAAAGTGAATTTCTAGATTGATATAAAGTGAATTTCTAAATCACTTATAATATCTCATTACCTGAAATGTGAGCTGTTTCGTTCATGCCCAAACGCCAAAAATCCGAAATGCCCAAACGTCTGAGCCAGAGCTGTGGTCGGAGAAAGAGATCGTGGGTTCGTCTAGAGAGAGAAAGAGAGAGCATGGGTTTGTGTAATGACCTAAATTCTTAACTAGGTGTAAGTAGCTTGGTTAGGGGGATTAATTTGGGCTTTGGGTTACTAAGGACCCCAAAAGGGTAATTTAGACTTTTACGCGGACGTACGCTGTTGTCTGTAGTGCGGACGTACGTGAGGGGACCACCAGACGTACGCTCTGCAAACCGTATAGGCGGACGTACGCTACTTTTTGAATACCCTATGGTTAATACCCAAACGTACGAGGTAGCCATAGAACCGCGAGGCAAGAATTACCAGACGTACGCTCCTTGGCCGGACGTTTGCTACTTTTCTGAGCCTATAAATAGCACCCTACCCTCTCGTATTTTTCATAACTTCATAACGTCACCAGGCTGCCAGAGTGTTCCCAGAGTGTTTCCAAGTGTTTGTGAGTGTTTGGTGAGCGTGTGTGTGCGGCGTTTGCGAGTTTCGGAACGTTCGTGAGGCGAAACTCTTGCGGTTTTGTTTCAAGGAGGTAATGTTCGATCCTTAGCTTTTAATTATGTCGTTATGCTGCTCGTTTTATGTTTAGTCGTAGTTGTTAGCTTAGTTGTGCTTTAAGACCCATTTGGGTTAGCGTTTTCATTAGCTTAGCGTTGTTACGTTGCATGGAGGCTATTAACTGGACTAGAAGGCTTTAGGTTGTTTCTAGTAGCCCTAGGAGTCGAAGAATAGGTGGACAGTGAGAGAAAAAATGAGGTTCTCCCTAAGGACCCATACAGCGGACGTACGGTATAAAAACGGACGTACGGCTTGTCGTTACACGGCGGACGTACGCTCTCGAGCCCGGACGTACGGTCACTGTGTGACAGGGAAACCCTATTTTCACCAACCGTCCCGTAGCTCATGTTTTCCTTATTTTAGAGTCGTTTAGTAGAATTAGGACTAATAGAAGGTTTTCCACAGATTTGGAAAACCCGGATCTTTTGGAGTTTTCAGAGACGCGTATCGATCCAGGTGAGTTTAACTCACATAATGCGCACTGTTATTTTTCATACACTGCACATCTATTTTGTATACCAAGCAAACATGCATATTTTACAACTCTCACGTTTTGTATGAATTGCACATGAACTCTGTCTTTTGAGAAAAATGTTGTGCTGAACATGTTAACCAAGTGGGACTTGTAAAATGACATGCATATAAAATACAAACAAGATAATTGCATTGTATGACATGGTACACCGGTACGTGCGGTAATAATGGCCATGGGCTTACTATACATGTTAGCTTTATGGTCAAATGTGTGCGTTATGTGAGGACTATGGATCCATTGGTTTCGTGACTTTGATGCAACCATTCTCAATGGTTCGGTCACTACAGGACGAACGTCATTAGTTGGTGTGAGCCACTCGAGGTCAGACTCGATCGTGTCACTAATGTTACGTACGGTATGTTGTGCAATGGCTGGGGCACTAGTATTATACTATAGGTCCCTCGGGACAGCATCAACCCTGCTGAGAATGGGTAATATCTTGGGTAGACCATACTGTTGANNNNAAAAGGGGGCTCTAATAAAAATGGTCAATTCGTTTGAACTTGCTGAGTCGTGGACTCACCCTTCCACCTTTAAAATTGTTGTGACAATTTTCTAGATAGGGTGGATGAAGAGGAGGACGAGAATGCAGCTGCGTGTGAAAGTCCATTCTACTGCGCATAGGACAGCTAGGAGGCCTCAGTCTTTTTGGGATTACTCTAGACAGATGTAGAAATGCTAGTAATGTTTATGTGTGTATTTTAGTAGTTCTCACATGATACCTTGTATTATATTAGTGAGGCTTGTAGTAACTGTGTAAGTGTTATGCCATGTGTGGCAGAGTTTAAAGATACTGAAATCCTAGTTGAGGATGAAGATATTATATGAAGTTTAAATTAGATGCTCTGGTACATTTACATTATGAGGAAACTCTGATTAAAAAAAAAAAAAAGAGCTACAAACGTGTAGTAAGGATTTAGATAATCTCACTTATGGCTTGTTTAAAAAGCCAGGGTGTTACAGAAAGAGAGAGAGCATGGGTTTGTGTAATGACCTAAATTCTTAACTAGGTGTAAGTAGCTTGGTTAGGGGGATTAATTTGGGCTTTAGGTCACTAAGGACGCCAAAAGGGTAATTTGGACTTTTGGGCGGACGTACGCTAGGTCTAGCGGACGTACGCTGTTGTCTGTAGTGCGGACGTACGTGAGGGGACCACCAGACGTACGCTCTGTAAACCGTATAGGCGGACGTATGCTACTTTTTGAATACCCTATGGTTAATACTCAGACGTACGAGGTAGCCATAGAACCGCTGGGCAAGAATCACCGGACGTACGCCCCTTGGCTGGATGTTTGCTACTTTTCTGAGCCTATAAATAGCACCCTACCGTCTCGTATTTTTCATAACTTCAGAACGCCACCAGGCTGCCAGAGTGTTTCCAAGTGTTTGTGAGTGTTTGGTGAGCGTGTGTGCGCGGCGTTTGCGAGTTTCGGAATGCTCGTGAGGCGAAACTCTTGCGGTTTTGTTTCAAGGAGGTAACGTTCAATCCTTAGCTTTTAATTATGTCGTTATGCTGCTCGTTTTATGTTTAGTCGTAATTGTTAGCTTAGTTGTGCTTTAAGACCTGTTTGGGTTAGCGTTTTCGTTAGCTTAGCGTTGTTATGTTGCATGGAGGCTATTAACTGGACTAGAAGGCTTTAGGTTGTTCCTAGTAGCCCTAAGAGTCGGAGAATAGGCGGACAGTGAGAGAGAAAATGAGGTTCTCCCTGAGGACCCATACAGTGAACGTACGGTATAAAAACGGACGTACGGCTTGTTGTTACACGGCGGACGTACGCTCTCAAGCCCGGACGTACGGTCACTATGTGACAGGGAAATCCTATTTTCACCAACCGTTCCGTAGCTCCTGTTTTCCTTACTTTAGAGTCGTTTAGTAGAATTAGGACTAATAGAAGGTTTTCCACAGATTTGGAGAACCCGGATCTTTTGGAGTTTTCAGAGACGCGTATCGATCCAGGTGAGTTTAACTCACATAATGCGCACTGTTATTTTTCATGCATTGCACATCTATTTTGTGTACCAAGCAAACATGCATATTTTACAACTCTCATGTTTTGTATGAATTGCACATGAACTTTGTCTTTTGAGAAAAATGTTGTGCTGAACATGTTAACCAAGTGGGACTTGTAAAATGACATGCATATAAAATACAGACAAGATAATTGCATTGTATGACATGGTACACTAGTACGTGCGGTAATAATGGTCATGGGCTTACTATACATGTTAGCTTTATGGTCAAATGTGTGCGTTATGTAAGGGCTATGGATCCATTGGTTTCGTGACTTTGATGCAACCATTCTCAATGGTTCAGTCACTACAGGACTAACGTCATTAGTTGCTGTGAGCCACTCGAGGTCGGACTCGATCGTTCTACTAATGTTACGTACGGTATGTTGTGCAATGGCTGGAGCACTGGCATTGTACTATAGGTCCCTCGGGACAGCATCAACCATGCTGAGAATGGGTAATATCTTGGGTAAACCATACTGTTGAACTATGACTATTGTTTACATCATATGCATATATCATTACTATATATATATATCACGCATAATTAAACTGTCATGATGGAACTGCTTTTATTTATTAAACACCTGGGTTCATTACTAAAACTGGCATGGGTATTATCTGCGTTAAAAATCACTAAGTCTTAGACTTACCCCCTTATTTTATGTCTTTCCCCATCATTACGAATAATTGTGCGATTTAGCTACTTTAGACGAGGATGCCGTCGGAGCCTACTTGGCTGATCGCACAGAATCTGATTCGGGTGATTTTTGAGGATATGGATCCGGTCTGGCTTAGGACAATGTGGGAGGATGGAGGATCTGCCCGTGCAGACCTGATGGAGATTCTGATCTCATTAGCTCTGTTAAAGCTTAAGTCTAGGCTTTGATCTATTGATCTTTTGTGAACAATATTGTAGTATCTTATTTTAGGAATGTATCTATTTGACGGTCTGATGACCGATACATTTGGTGACTTTTATAATATTATGGATGTAGTACTTTTCTTTGGTATCACTTGTGTGATGTTTCATTTATTATCTCTTGATCCCGTAGTCTTTGGTAAAGTCTTCCGCTGCAGTTTTTTCGTTATGACGAGAAAGGTGTTTTCCCGGAGGTCGTGTCTCGGAGGGACATGGCTAGGATGGCATGCCGTGGGGTCAATTATTGGTTAATTGATATTCCCATTGGGCGGGGCATCACAGTTTGGCCAGAGAGAGATAGAGCGAGCATGGGGGTTGTCGGAGACAGAGAGAGAGAGTCGGTTGCCGGAGACATAGAGAGAGGAGCGTCGGCTACAGAAGAGAGAGAGAAAGGGTGAGGGTGAAGGGAGACTCGAGAAACACTGCATGTTCAAATTTAGAGCTAAATTTTTTCTCCCACTGGATATGTGAGCAATTCCATTTTATTTTATAATAAAAATGAAAAAGAATAAAAAATTTTTTAAAAAAAAAAGATGTGTCATGTGCCACGTAGGCAAAGATGGTAAGTAGAATGATAGGAGAATCCATATAAGCATTTCCCATATAAAATACCTGTAGGCTTCACTATTTTAAACTAACGCCAAATCAGTAAAAGCAACCCAAAATAACATACCATGAGTCAGGGTATGCAAATGGGCTCCTTGTTTTCAGGAAGATTTGAACAGAACCATGGGTTTCTCGGATTGTGGTAGAACAGGCTTAGGGTCTGTCTGTCAAAGATCGTAGGTTTCTTTGGGTTGGGTTCGTCACTGGAGCCTAGGGCTTGGGTTGGAATGGGTTTGTCATTGGCTGCGTTGAAGGAACTTGAAGGAATTCAAATGGTTTCGAATTTCATCGTCTCTGTTTATTTTTATTTTTATTCTAAGGGTTTTTATGTTTTAAATCTATTTGTTTGTTTTAATACATATTTCTCAAAATAAAATCCAATATTTTAAATTTGTTTTTTGTTTTTTTTTTTTTAAAAAAAAAATAAATTAGGTGGTAGAGTTAATATCTAGTCATCGTTAATGACTTGACACTTATACCAAATGTCAAATTTTAATTGGTCCACATATCAATGACGCAGATTTCCATTAATTCTTTTAACAGCATATAGACAGTAGTGCCATTTTATTCTTCATGAAAACCACATGTAACTCATTCTTCATGTAATAGAAATTAAACCTACAAGGAAAAAAGTAAAGAGTTTGGAAGTTTTAGGTACTTAACCCAAAACCCTCAAATTGCCGATTGTACACCCTAATAAGTTTCACAAATTATCATTCTTACCACTCCCATATTTGGCGCGAATCTTTCCTCCCAAACCCCGAAAAAAATTCAATTTCCGCTCCCAAACTGCCCAAGGTGAGCTTCCTTTCACCCTCCACCCCTAATTTTCTGTTTGATTCCCGAGAAACTGTAGGAAAATAATTCATATTTTCTCTGCGACTGTCTATTATCTTTCATATTCTTAAAAGAAATTTCATTATCCTCCTTTCTACTGAGCTCTTCACCCAACAACTTGGCTTTACTTGAAGTGTTATTTTTGTTTTTCTCTCTTTTCAAAATTTCCACCTATTTTATCGGCAGCCAAACAGAGTACAGATGGAAACTCCGTTTGGTTGCCGACAAAATCGTTGGACCAACGGAATAAACAAATGACCAAATTGTGAATAGCCGGCTTTTCAGCCCTATCCTTGTTTTCGGGGGAATATACATTTCCTTGACGATATGGTTGCCGAGAAAACTACGTTGTTCACTCAAACAAATCCGTGAATGTTGTTTGTTTGGTTTAGTTGAGGTGATTTACAAGATTATCGAAATAGAAAATCAAATAGAAATTAGTTTTGTCATATCGTTTGCTGATATTTTCTTTAGAACTTAGTTTCATTAGTAATCTAAGGAATATGAGGCATGGTTGAGATTAGTTGAAACTGAAAATATATTGTCAGACTCGTTGAACATAGTTTGTTGATAGTATCACCTGGAATTGGAAAGGGGAAGGCAATTATATAATATTTTGTTATATTAGGTTGCACCCAACATTCAATGATGAAATTATTTCCACTTATATGTTGTTGAATTATTGATTGTATAATAACATTTGTTAATTGTGTTGGTTATAAGGTTTAAAATAAGCTGCAAATGTTAGCAACATGAAGTAATTTGAAAGAAGTATCACTTGCTCATCCTCGTAGCACAGAGATTCTACTATTATTACATGTCTATAGTGGTTGAATTGTGCAGCATGGATTATTAAAAAAAAAAAAATTGTCTGCAATCTTGTAGCTTTCTGCCTTTGATGACACTAACCTTGAATTTGAATGTTGTTTTTAATTTTTTTTCAAGTAAAAATTAGCAGCCAAAAAACCAATCTTTTAGCACAACATAAAAATATTCCCATTGCATAGGATGAGTGATGATATATAAACTGACATTTCTGTCTCTCATTCTCCTCTTAGGGCATTGCCTCCAACCACTACCTAAGAAGTGAAAACAGAAACAAAAAGGCAGAGAGGTATGAAGTTCAAGGCATTCCTTACAGAAAATGGTGTGAATCTCCTAGAAAAGAGGTTCCTTCCAGCCCTAGACAAGATGGGGAAGATATGCCACCTCTACCTCACCAGAGACCACACAATGTTCCTCCACAACCTCCTTAGTGGCAATGAAGTTCAATCTATTGCCCAGTTTCGTAAAGAAGCTCTCTTTGATGATTACCGCATCTCCAGCCAGAATGAGGATCGCATTGCCTTTGCCGTAGATATTTCACTTCTGCACCGTGCCATTCGTAGTAGTGTTAGCATTTGTACTGAATTTGGAAATGGGCCCACTCAGAACCGTCTCCAGATTAAATTGGTGAAGAAGCTACCGCCAAATTGTACTCAACCAATGCCTTTCCTGACCTTTGAAACCAAGGGTTATAAATCTGCAGTTATTCAAGATGTACCAATCTCAAAACCTCTTTCTAGAGCTGAAGTTCTTGAACTCCAAACTGCTCTTGATATGGCTCAAGATTTGCCTCAGACTCTGGTTCAGATTCAAGATTTGAATCAGTTGCAAAACTTTGTGGATCGGATGAAGCATGTTGGTGATTTGCTAAACGTCTCTATTAGCAAATATGGGGATCTGTATGTCCAGATTTCTACAACATTAATCACACTTGGTGCTGAGTTCCAGAAATTGTTGGTCATAGGAGAGCAAGTGGATGCACCGGCTGAAGATAGACATCTGAGTGCTCAGACTCGGTCAGCAAGAGCAATTTTGAGGGGTGATGCTCAATCTGTACAAGTGAGTGTGAAGCACTTTGCTAAGAGCCTCCAGTGTCACTTGGCGAAGCCAGACTGTGCTTTCTATGGGATTGCTCCACAGGGTGCTTGCTTGACTGTGATATTTCAATTCTTCATTCCTGGTTCTCATCAGACTGATAAATCAATCAGTCTGCATTGCAGGCTTCCTGTACTTGACCCAGGGTCCAGTTGAAGGGCCAATGAGTTCACCATCAGTGGTTAGTTTCTATGGCTTTGGAGTAAAATGGTCACTATGATATTAACTGATTGTCATTCACAGTTTCAGGGCTCTGTATGTATTTGTTGTACTTCACCAACTGTATTTTGCATTCACCAAGTGCTTGTTTCTTTGTCAATGTCACTTCCGTTTCATACTGATTAATTGAAGTCTTTGATCATGAGACAGTAAAATAAGAAGGAAATGTCAACGTGAGTTGTCACCAACTGTATGCAGGGTTTGATTTCATTCTCCCTATAGATTAGGTTAGTGGAATTCTTAATCATCTAATAACAAACTTAAAGAAGTCTGGTTGTCTAGAACTTGGTTACTTGTTTGACATAAAATGCGTTTGATTCCAAACTCTTTGACCAGAAACAAGCCATGGAAATCTAGCAGAGCTTTCCTGTATGGTAGCAGATATCCTCAAAATTCACTGGCCTGTTATGGGTGAGGGTGTTACAGTCCTATGAATGATTGCAGTAGTATTTTAGTTGGATCCTTCAATTGTATTAGAAGTCTGTGTCAATTGTTAGGAGTCCTTTCAGTTTCAATTGTGTCTAGGAGTCTTGAGTTTGTTTTACATTAGGATTAATATGGTTGTGAGCCCATATAGAGAGAAGTTTATTCTTAAACCCTTGGTCTGAAGGAGGTCCAGATTTCCTCCAAGAACCCTACCCAAATTATCCCGTTACTGACTTGATATTCAGTTCGGATCAGAGGGTTTGTGGGTTTATGGTTCTATTTTCCAAAGATACCCTGTGAAGGTATCAGTACCTTAGACGTGCTTTATGTCTTCGTGCTTTGTGTTTTGATGTAATATTGCTCGTCAGCAATGACAACAAACCCAAAATGGCTGAGGAACAAGAAGAAAATTGTCATGCATTTCATCTTTATTCCAGCTTGAATAAACTCCATGTTCTGGTTCAGAACTTCCCTGCATAATACTCATAGTAGACAGGAGAAACAACAACACTAATGTCAGGCTCCTGATATGGAAAACATGCTGACCTTTTTTTCTCGAGAGTTGAACAAAAATTTCAATGCATAAAGATGACAATAACAATAAAGGTCACCATAAGGGACTGGAAGGATTTTGATCTAGCCGAATCTAAGATGTAGATGGTCTATAGCTGAACCTTTTTTATGATTGAAGGGGAATGAAGGCATTTTTTACTAGCCTTCAAGCTCAGTTTGAGAGGACTAGCCTCAGACTCTGGTTCAGATTCAAGATTTGAATCAGTTACTACTACCTTGGCCAATTCTCCATGCAAATGATCAATTTTTTAGAAAGTTTTTTACATCCATAAATGCTTTTATGGGCTTCTGGTTAAAACCCCTAAATAAATTTGTGAAACAAAATTATCCATTGAAATGTCTACATGATTTGGCTAGTTGGCAGAATCACAACTTTCTATGTCCAATTATCTTTCTTTTTTTCTTTTTTTTTCTTTTTAAAAAAAAAAAATTCTCGTTACATAAATCATATACTCTTCACTTCAAAAAAAATAAAATAAAATAAAATCATCATTAAGTATAACATAGGTTCGGTTATCACCAAGGATCATAATTTCATGTTCAATCTTCCAGGTGGTGTGTAAGACTTCATGCTAATAAGACATGATTTTAAGCATCCAATTTTTAGAAAAATTACTGTTTAGCCTTTAAAATTGTGTTTTCAAAAAATTACTTCCTGACTTGTGATTTCAATACACATATTTTATACATTTTCAAATCGCAATTTTTTAAAAATGAAATTCCCAAATAATTCATTCAATCTTCTAGGTGGTGTGTAAGACTTCATGCTAATAAGACATTATTTTAAGCATCCAATTTTTAGAAAAATCACAGTTTAGCCTTTAAAATTGTGTTTTCAAAAAATTACTTCCTAACTTTCTATTTGAATACGCCTATTTAATACATTTTCAAATCGTAATTTTTTAAAAATGCAATCCTAAATAATTCATTTTCTATAATTTGGTTTAAAATCACACTTTTTGACTATAAAATTGCAATGTTAAACGCACCTTAAATATTAAACTAATCGACTGTGGACCACGCCTCATGAAGTGAAAATCACTAGTTCAAATCTCTCATCCTCTTTTCCTTGTGTGGACATGTAAAAAAAACAATATATATATATATATATATATGAAATTGGCTACTGCTCATCAAAACTTAAAATGCGTGCTAGTGACTCTTACGTCGCGTGATCCTAATGATGTTTGCATTATGCTTCAACCATGCTTGATGCAAAATAAATAAATAAATAAATAACTAAAAGAGCAGTCCAAGAGACAAAATATGTGCTTCAAAGGACAGTTCACGGAAGCAGTTGAAAGCCAACGCTATTTTAGCGAGAAAAAAAAAAAGTTCAGGTCTATTTTTAGTAAACATTTTGAAAACTTTTTGGTTAACTCATTGATTCTTTTGTTAACTTTTTGGTGTCTTTAAATAGACATTTACAATAAGATAAAATAGAAAATACCCAACAAATGCTAAACCCTAATTTTAAAATAAAACTAATCTTAATCCCTAATCGATAACTAATAATCCTTAATAAATAAAATTCTACTTTAACAAAATTTCCTCACATTCATAACTCAATAGAGGGCCCTCACGTTTAATTGTCTCTTCATGGTTAAACAATGCCATGGAAGTATTGATGCTCTAGTGCTCTTCAGAACCAGATGATATAGAGAGAAGATTAGATCAACAACTTACAGAGTTTCCATTTCTAAACTCTCACCAAAAATCTTTACATGAACATGAACCATGCCTGAAATGATGGAATCGAGTTTTATCCCTAACAACTATTTCTCTATTGTACATCTTTGAAACCAACTTTGCCATATGGTGACAGTCCACGCACATTCTAAGGTTCTTCACAACTCTAATTGTCACCCCAGGTCCTGAACTAATAAGCCCAAAGGCAATAGCCAACTTTTCACTATGCCGGTATAGTGCACTCTCTTTTTCTTCTTCCCCTACATCAAGGGAAACCTCTGATGTATCAGGTGAATACCCTGCAAATTTCAAGTCTGTTTTCATCTCATCCAATTTTGAATAGATTTCTTCAGATTTAGGATGCGATGGGTCCCCAGCTACAAATTCATGGACAATACCATTCATCTCTATCAAACTGCAACCTGGGGTTTTCTTGATTCCCCTATCGATCATCATTTGTCTTACTTCACGCAAATTTTCCCATCTATCGCAAGCTGCATACATATTACATAGTAGAACATAAACAGCTCCATTTTCAGGCTCTAACTCAAGAATCTGTTTAGCTGCCATTTCAGCCATTTCTGCATCTTTATGTACTCTACAAGCACCAAGAAGTGCCCCCCAGACAGTTGAATTTGGTTTCATTGGCATATTCTTTATAACTTCATGAGCTTCTTTCAGATGTCCAGCTCGGCCAAGAAGATCAACCATGCACCCATAATGTGCCACATTGGGCTCAATCCCATGTTGGGTGGTCATGCTAGCAAAAAGCTTTCTTCCTACATCTACCATGCCAGTGTGAGTACAGGCACATAGAACACCAATGTATGTTATCTCATCTGGGGCTATTGAAGCTTTAAGCATTTCAGTAAACATATCAAGAGCTTCTTCACCATGTCCATTAATGCCAAGACCAACAATCATTGCCGTCCATGTAAATTTATCAATCCGAGGCATTTTCTTAAAAATTCTTTGCGCTTTTTCGACATTTCCACATTTAGAGTACATATCAATTAGAGCATTACCCACATACACATCATTCTTGATCTTGTTTTTGTCAATATACGTCTTTATCCATTCTCCTAATTCAAGTGCCCCTAGATGAGCACAAGCAGTTAGAATGCTGACCATGGTGAACTCATCTGGTCTTATATTTGAAGTTTGCATCTTACGGAAAAGTGCCAAAGCCTCTTTGAAGCGATTCACCCGAACATAGCCATCAATCATCGCAGTCCATGAAACATAGTCTCTTTCAGGCATCTGATCGAAATACTTCCGAGCTAAATCAACTTCTCCAGCATTGGCAAAACCTGCAACAATGGCAGTCCAAGAAATCACGTCCCTGGTCTTCATGTTCTGAAAAATCCCAAGTGCAAGATCCATTCTTCCACAAGCTGCATACATATCAATCAAAGCATTTTCCAATCTCAAATCATCTTCAACTTTGCATTCTTTGACATACTCATGAACCCGTTTGCCCATATTTAAGTCCTTCAATTTGGAGCAAGCTGATAGCACCAGAACAAGGGTAACTGAAGTGCGCAACACCCCGTTTTTCTCCATCTCATCAAAAAGCTTCATTGATTCATCAAATTGCTTAATTCTGTTGTACCCAGATATCATTGCATTCCAAGTGACCACATCCCTTGTCTGACTCGTATCAAAAACACACCGAGCCATATCAATCAGGCCACACAGGGAGTACATATTTACCAAAGAATTTTGAACGAACACATTAGAATGAAACCCACATTTCACTACATGCCCATGCAACTCTCTCCCACATTCCAATGCAATATCACGCGTAAATCCCTTTAACAAGAATGGAAAGGTGTAGTGGTCAGGCTCGACATTCCTTCTCAACATTTCTAAATACATAGAAACTCCATTCTCAGGCACCTTAATCCTAGAGTAGCCTTTGATCATGGTGTTCCAAACGAACATACTTGGTTCAGGAATTGTGTCAAACACGTGACGGGCATAATTCATATCACCCGATTCATGCTTACAACAAAACGCTACGATTCTATTTTGTACGACAGGGTTTGAGGTCATACCCGTTTTGATTGTTTGGGAATGCAGTTGCTTGAGATAGTCCATGGACTTGCAATTGTCAAAGAGAGAGAGTTGTGGGTTTTCTAAGGAGTGGGGCTGAGTCAGAGTGTGTGGAGTGAAGTGGGTCGGAGATACGGATGCCATGGTCATCATTTTCATGAGGGTGGTCGAGGAACGTGAAGTTGATAAGGTCAAAGGAGAGTAGAGCAAAGTTTTGTGGAGGAGAGAAGGTGGCATACAATGAGATTTTACTCGTTGCAGAAGGTTAAGAGATTACAAAGGTAAAAGAAATGCTTTGGTAGAAATCACGCGTGTAGTGTAGGATCATTCAAGTGTGCTTCTCGAGGCAATGTGGAAAATGGTAAATAGCCGGAGAGCATCGGAGTAATAAGACTACAAAGAGTCTTCTAGAATAACTAGTCCTAACGTTTTTTTTTTTATTATTATTTTTTTATTTAATTTAAATACAATATTTATCATTACAAATAATTATTTACCACATCAAATAATATATATTGATAATTTTTTTTACGACCGTATTCACAAGCCTAACCGAGTCGCTTCGTTTAATATTAGAGCTAGAATTTATGTTTACGAAGCGCCTCGTTTAATAATCGAATCGAGTACAAACCGAGCTTATACATCCCAAGCGAGCGGGTGACTTCGCTCACGAACACCCCAAAATTTATGAGTGACATGCCTGCACAAGTTGGGATCAAGCCTTGCATTACATGGGTTCCCAACTTTCTAAGGAGAAATCAAAAACTTTAATGTGACTTTTTCTTTGTTCGCTGTTTACATGGTAAACTTTACTTGCCTATTATTTATAACTTTTGTAATTATATTCTTAAATTTTTTTAAAAAAATATATCAATATGAAATCGCCAATCTATAAAAAAAATTACAATATCACCATTTTATTAAGATTTTCCATTTATTCCCTATGGTTACAATAATGCTATCCTTATCAAATAGATCATTCCGTCAACCTTATGTTAAATTTCATCCCCAATCAAAAGAGGGCATGTATCCCTTTTATAAAAAATATATAAAGAAAAAAAAAAGGTATAAAATAAAAATATAAAAATAAAATAATAGTTTTTTTTTTCTGATGGTGGTCTAACCATATGCCAATAGGGGATACATGACGTGATAACACTATTGAAAATTCAGTAAAAAATGGACCAAATGATTTATTTTATAATGGTTCTAAGCGAGGTAAATTGATAACTTCTAAACCTTAGTAATTTAATCAAAAGTCATACCTCATGGGCCACCAAAGCCATTTTTTTCCTAAATTTTAAGCTGAATGTCAATGATGAATAATAGTAAATGCTTAATTATGATACTAAAGAAAGCTTCTGAAAATTAAGAAGAGCTCCCAATGAAAGGCACTCTCGAAAAGAAGCCTAATAACCCATCCAGCGTTAAGAGTTCCACAACTCTACAAGATTTCTTGCCAATTATTAGATGGTGCAGACTGCAGAGCCTGTCAAGTTCGTTCACCACCGAACCTAGTGGATTTATTGTTCTTACAACTTCCATATATATAAAATGCTAGATGATCTCTTGATATTCTGGTATTTTCTTATTTGTAGATAAATATTATGTTCCAATTTCTCACGTCGTTATGTATGAAAATACTGTTTCGTGAACATGGATCCGTGGAAATTGTGGGATTTATGCACGGTTGCTCTTATCTTTGTTAGGTACTCTTATGGTGTTTTCTTAATCTTAGATATTATTTTTTTAAAAAGCAAAAAAGAAAGTGACTCTTATTTTTCACAGTTTTCTTATTTCTAGATGAATATTATTTTCTAAAAACCAAGTGTGAGAAAAGGGTTTCCAGCTCAATACCCAACACCATTAAATATTCTTTTAAATTAATTATAAGGAAAAGATAGAGGAAAGAAAATGTCTTTTTTTAAAAAAATAAAAAATAAGAATAAGAATAAGGAAATCTAAAAATACTATTCAAGATCTAGAGAAACATTTTAGCTTCTCTTTAAATCTTAACTTTCTCTAAGTTTAAGAATAAGTTTGTAGAAATATTCCCCAGGGAGGTAAATAAAATTTAGGAATGCAATCAGTGTCGGGATCAAGATTCCCAGCAGTACCTTAAAAAATGTCAATCAATTTTTTTACAAATCTCTGTCATTAAATATATTTAAGGGCTTAGAATAAAACTCACTATTTAGTGGGTGACATATTCTCGAAGTTATCTGAATTTCAAAGTTCAAATCTAAGCAAATGCATATGCCACCCACTAAATAGTAGATGTCTTATTCTAAGCTCTTAGATACATTCAATGGCTAAGATTTAAAAAAAAAAATTGACTGACAATTTATAAAGTATTGCTGGGAATCTTGATCCTAGTGTCCGACGCTACATCGTCAAAAAAAGGTTAAAAATAAGGGTTAAATACTTAATTAGTCCTTAGGCTTTGAAAACTTTATTTTTTCCTCCTTAGGGTTTGAAAAGTGACTAAATTGGTCCTTGTGGTTTTGAAAAGTGNTTTTTTTTTTCTGATGGTGGTCTAACCATATGCCAATAGGGGATACATGACGTGATAACACTATTGAAAATTCAGTAAAAAATGGACCAAATGATTTATTTTATAATGGTTCTAAGCGAGGTAAATTGATAACTTCTAAACCTTAGTAATTTAATCAAAAGTCATACCTCATGGGCCACCAAAGCCATTTTTTTCCTAAATTTTAAGCTGAATGTCAATGATGAATAATAGTAAATGCTTAATTATGATACTAAAGAAAGCTTCTGAAAATTAAGAAGAGCTCCCAATGAGAGGCACTCCCGAAAAGAAGCCTAATAACCCATCCAGCGTTAAGAGTTCTACAACTCTACAAGATTTCTTGCCAATTATTAGATGGTGCAGACTGCAGAGCCTGTCAAGTTCATTCACCACCGAACCTAGTGGATTTATTGTTCTTACAACTTCCATATATATAAAATGCTAGATGATCTCTTGACATTCTGGTGTTTTCTTATTTGTAGATGAATATTATGTTCCAATTTCTCACGTCGTTATGTATGAAAATACTGTTTCGTGAACATGGATCCATGGAAATTGTGGGATTTATGCACGGTTGCTCTTATCTTTGTTCGGTACTCTTATGGTGTTTTCTTGATCTTAGATATTATTTTTTTAAAAAGCAAAAAAGAAAGTGACTCTTATTTTTCACAGTTTTCTTATTTCTAGATGAATATTATTTTCTAAAAACCAAGTGTGAGAAAATGGTTTCCAGCTCAATACCCAACACCATTAAATATTCTTTTAAATTAATTATAAGGAAAAGATAGAGGAAAGAAAATGTCTTTTTAAAAAAAAAAAATAAAAAATAAAATAAGAATAAGGAAATCTAAAAATACTATTCAAGATCTAGAGAAACATTTTAGCTTCTCTTTAAAGCTTAACTTTCTCTAAGTTTAAGGATAAGTTTGTAGAAATATTCCCTAGGGAGGTAAATGAAATTTAGGAATGCAAGTAGTGTCGGGATCAAGATTCCCAGCAGTACCTTAAAAAATGTCAATCAATTTTTTTACAAATCCCTGCCATTAAATATATTTAAGGGCTTAGAATAAAACTCACTATTTAGTAGGTGACATATTCTCGAGGTTATCTGAATTTCAAAGTTCAAATCTAAGCAAATGCATATGCCACCCACTAAATAGTGGATGTCTTATTCTAAGCTCTTAGATATATTCAATGGCTAAGATTTATAAAAAAAAAAAATTGACTGATAATTTATAAAGTATTGCTGAGAATCTTGATCCTAGTGTCCGACGCTACATCGTCAAAAAAAGGTTAAAAATAATAATAATAAATCAGCCAGTGTCAACAGGTGTCAAACTCCACGGAAACTTTCTCCTTTTCCATTGCCCCCGTGCCCGGTATTGAACAGAGAAGAAGAAGAAAAAAACAAAACTCAACGGAAACTTGAAAGAACAAGATTGCTTTGAATCTCTCCGTTCGTTTGAAGTTTTACAGGAAAACAGAAACTATCACGAAGACTTAGATATAAAGATGAATCTTTACGCGCACGACCTCAATGGGAACATAAGAGTCTTAAGAGATATGCACGCAACGAACAGCACATCGATCATTTCATGCATGAGACTTGTTATATAAGCATGCTTGTATGCAAACAGCCTCTCGATCATTTCAAGATAGAAGTCAAAAAAGAAAATAATAATAATAATATTTGGAAAGCAAATCTAATGAAGCATGGTCAACAAGAAATGCGGTCGGCGATTTGCAGGAAATTCACTTTAACTAAAAGAAACCCTACAAACAATACCTAAAGTCGCACCACCAAATCCTCAACTGTAGAAATATCATGAGAGATGAATCACTGTTGAAAACCTAAATACCATGAAAAAGCAAGGAAATCTACCTACAAGACGAGAATGGGACCTAGACCTAGAATTCCATTTTCATAATTGCATTAGAAACCTGACTAGATGATATTGATGATGATGATGATGATCCACATTGAAACCAATCTTTAGCACAAACAAGAGCCTCAAGTGTCACAGGATGCAACAAACTCTTGTAGCTGTCCATCTTTCTGAGTTCGGTGTCAAATACGGAGTCAGGATCAACAGTACATACCGGTATAGTCAAAACATCAGAAGCCATCTTTGATAGAGTTGGGTACTTCTGTTTATTTAGTTTCCACCAACATAAAATGTCAAACTCTTTTTCCCGAGGCAAAAGAGACTCTTCCAGATACTGATCTAGTTCTGACTTCATGTGCTGGCTACTCGTAATCTCATTGATATAGACTTCAAAATCCAAAAGCCCGTCCACACTAGAAACAAGGGCTCCTTCTTGAGATCCGTCTTGTGGCGTCTCCATTTTGGTCATACCCTCATTGCCTTCTTCAAGTGCCGGAAGAGGATGTGCTCGTGCAATATATTCTAGAAAGAGTTCATGAACACTATCGTCAACAGCTCTAATCCATGATTCAGCATCCTCACCGTAGATCTTGGTGAAGGTGAACTCAACAAGTTTCATTTTAAACCTTGGATCCAAAACTACAGCTATTGCTAAAACCAGATAGCAATCTTTCCAATATTTATCAAACTTTTCTTGCAAAGGTTTGATCAAATTGCTGACAAAGGGATCCTGGCTCATGGCTTCATGTGTCAGCTCTATCTGAATTTTCGTAACTTCCGGAAAGAATGTGTTGGTAGATGGGTACCTTGGTTGAGTTAAAATGTTAGCCGCATCAAATAAATGCCTCAAGTGTGTGCAGAGAGTTTCTACCTGCTTCCACTCATCCACTGAGGGAGTTATCTTGTAATCAGGATCATAGGTATCCAAGCAATTAAAGACTTCCCTTAACTCACAGGCAGCTACTAGCATATGATAAGTTGTGTTCCATTTAGTTTGGTCATCAACTACAAGGTCCTTAGAGCTAGGGACTTGAAGTTGTTGCTTGAGATCAACAAACTTCTCTTTGTGTGACTCTGAAGCATTCACATACTTGACACTGTCACGGATCTTTTGGATTGTCTCCTTCATTGTCCCTAGTGCATCTTGTGCAAGCCGACTAAGAACACGAGCATAGCAATTCCCCATTAACAACTGACCATTGAGCATGAGTGGGTTCCTGACAGAAAGAAGGCGTCTTAGATGTCCAGTTGAAGTTTCATTTGTCAATGATCGATCAACTGTGAGGGAAAACAGCCGACCCTCCAAATGCCAATCTGATAGGGAAGCCGCAACAGCTAGATTAAAAGCATAATCTGATTCAGGTGAAGGTACCATAACCACATTAAGGATCCGACGCTGTAAATTCCAATCGCCATCAATAAAATAACCTGTTAGGACAATATAGCCTAAAGTTTGATTTGATGTCCATAAATCCAATGTGAGGCTGACATGTCCAGGGATTCCACTTATAAGATTCAGGAGGCTTTGTTTCTCCCTCAGGTACATGGCCACACAATCACCTTGAACAGTATCGAAGCTCACAGTATTGAACTGAGGTTGAAGAGTCCGGACGAAGTCAATGAAACCAGAATGTTCCACAATGTGAAGTGGGTAGTCATGCAGAATGACCATCTTAGCAATCTCTTGGCTGCAGCGGTCTTGATCAAAAGGGATGCTTGCAAGTCCATTGGTTGCTTTATGGCGTTTTTTTGGTCGATCAGTAGCAGTTCCTGAAACACCCATTCTGGAGCCTGGTGTGTATGGAGATTGCTGATTTCTCTCGCGGACTACTGGGCAGATTCCCAAGGCAATATGTCGTTTGAGGTGGCTGGTGCCTGCTAGCTTTGAACCGGTAATGTAGGCAAAAGATTTTTTGCATAGCTTACAGCACGCTTTAGTACATCCAGGTCCAACACTTTCTATAGTGAAGTGCTCCCAGACAACAGATATCTTTCTCCTACGCTTATTTGGCTGTGCTTCTACTAAATCGAGTGGCTCATAATTATCAGTAGGTGTAATAGGGATTATGGAATTAACAGGGGAATCTATCTCCATGGAGAATGTAGACCTACAAAGGAAGAAGAATGCAGCATTAGAAAGGGCATGAATAAGCACATAATCCAATAAACAAAAACTGACCTTGTGGTGTAAAATAAGCAAAACTTCTATCATTAGAATAAAGATTACAATCTGGCATTCAATAACTAAATTTCACAAATTGCACAAGGTGACTGACAAAACACTGTTCAATGACAAGCATGTCACCAATTGTGCGACATCTCAAAGTAAAAGGAATGCCTTGTCCCATCCGGACTAAGTGAACTAAAGTAACTATTTGTGCAACATCTAAAAGTAAAAGGGCATGGGAAGTTGTACTGAGCATTCTGTGTACCGCAGCTATACATTATTCTCAGAATCAAATGAAAAATCATCTGCTTTCCCATGCGAACATATGAAAATGAGTTATATACAGTGAGAAATCATATAATTGAAAAACAATAAATACCTTCAAAAAAAGAGAAACAATCAAAGGATTCACACCATTGTATCCAGAAAAGAAGGAATTCATATCACCAATAATTCATTCAAAAGGAAACAACGTAGTAAGTTCATCGCAAAAAATAAACTACAGGTTTTAGCCATGATCATGCAGTAGCACTACAACTAGTGAACAGGTTCAACTAAATGTAGATATGAAAGTCTAAATAGCACAGTAGACCATAAATCCAATTAAAGCTTCGAAAGAAGATGCAGCATACATCAATCAACATGACTCATAATTAAAACGATAGAAAATCCACGGTTCCTATGATCATCCTCTTAAACAATGATAACCCCAAATCAAGTTTGTCAAACTAGCAATGGAGAAGCTACAACAATATTTCTGTGTAGTTCACAGCTCCCAGTAAGGATCATCAGTGATGTAACAATTACAAGTGGATCCGATAAGAAGAAAAAAATTACAAGTCAATCCAAGTGAATCTCAAGGATACAAGCCAGTGCAATTGCAGATGCAGAAAAAGCTTCCCTTTTTTTTTTATAGGCCAAGTGAAGGCCCAGACAGAATGTTGGCATATAGATAGATGAATTAACACTTCAATACCCAAACAAAAAAAAAAAAAAAAAAAAGATTCTCTAGAGATATAAAAAATAAAATAATAATTAAACAAAAAATGTCTTAAACAGCTAATTCAATTGACAGATAAGTACTCATGTACAAGAAGTTATAAATGATGCTTGATGCCCAAAAAAATGGACAGTGAAATAAAATATATTGGGACAGAGTCCAGAGAAGTGGGATACCAGATAACAGTCTGTCGCAGTTTAATGCTTATAACTTGTGCTAACACTACGATAGTCTAAATGGGGAAAAAAAATATGATATTATAAAACTTATACCCAAAAGATGGGGGGAGAATCCACCAAATGAACAAACAACTCCATATATTTGTCTGATATATCTCAATTTAAAGAAGTAATTTTTCTCAAACAATTCATCTAAATCTAAAGAAATGCAACTACAACCAGTGATGCCTGGATTGAGAGATACATAGCCTAAGAATCTATTGAAATAGATACCCAAGATGTGGGGATGTCAAACACTAGCCTTACCCTTTTAATAATATCTCAATTACTTATAAAAAATAATAATAATATGATAAATAATGACCTGAAGTTTAAGCCAGTAACAAGTGTGGACAAGGTGTGAATAACATTAAGAATGACTTGTTTGTACACAAACTGCAATTACACTACTCAGGAGAAAAATTTATTGCATGCATGGACATAAAACGACATGATGACAGTCATGATCTTCACCACCATTTAAAGTTGAAGTATAGAGAAAAAAGAAAGAGAGGCTTCCACATTTCAATTTAGAATGCATCATTGAAAATTCCAATGGAGATAAGGCCCTTCAAAAAAAAAAAAAAACAATTAACACAGTATCAACCAAACCCAAAACCATACAGGACTGCAGTCAGGTTTTTAACAAAACTAACAACCTATCCGAGGGGATCATAACTCCCAAGTGTCAATCTCCAATTTTTATTTTTATTTTTTTATTTGGCATCGGGTACCCGAATCTTCGATCCGACTAATCCTGGGGGTGTTCAAGCCCTCGGCAAGGAATTTTCCGCAAGTGCACTTCGGTTAATTCAAGGGACAAACTCCCAATCCGATGGCCCCAAGAAGCAATTTGCACTCAGTGGGTTTCGCACCTAAGACCTTGAGGCCAATCCCAAATCACCTCACTTCATACAAAAGTAGTTTGATTCCATACAAGTTAATTTGTAGATTCTTTTTCTTATAATAAAAATTTAAAAAATAAAAAATAAAAAAGGGGGGGTGGGAGAGAGAATTAGAACCTTCTGTCTACCCCAACAACATCCCATCCCTTTAACACCTGAGCTAGGTGGCCGGGGCAGATCGGTCCATTAAATACATTCCCCTTTTTCATTGGATTACATTTTTTTTTTTTTTTTTGTAAGTCCATGAAAACATTGATACTTAACAAAATATGCACTACAACCGCGTTTTGGTCTTAACTGTCATTTTGGGCCATCAGAAAAAAGCCCATTGGACAAAAACTTTACTGAACAGCGTTACATAAGACTCCAAACAACTAAACGAAGAGAGAAACAGAGAGATAGATAAGTAATATCGAGGACGCCTTCAAACATCTTCCAAAAGAAGCGCCTATTCTCAGAATTCAGATCGGGCTCGAGCTTCGACCAAAAATTTAAATCTCAAAACCCTAAAAAAGACATAATCACCGACTCCGCAGTAGTTTAACATATAAATAGTGCACACACATACATACATACATAAAATCATACACATATCACATACATGGATTTATCGACCTGAAATTGAACTAAAAGCCCAAAAAGGATATCAAAAACAGATTAAAATCCAGAATTAGGACAAAAACCAGAAAACCTAATAAACGAAACCGCCAAACAGGCCAGGAAACAATAACAATCAGATCGAAGAACTAAAAACGCCGCACAAACCACAGATAACACAGAGAGAACAACAAATTCAATATCTTGAAACAATAATCAAAGAGAAGAGAAAGTTAGGAATTCTTACAGCGAATCGCGGGCCTGCGAATCGAAAAGCTCCCTCAATGCAACTCCCCCAATCTAGGGTTTTGATTTTTTCCAAATTTCTGTATTGTTTTTGCTTTATTATTTTTTTTTCTTCACTGTCTAATAATTTTCAGAACAAAAAATTTGAAATTTTGGGTAGAGGGAGGTTGAAGACGAAGTTGATGGGCTTGAGGTTTTGAACGGAAGGTTCTGAGCTTTAGAATGGAAAACCCTAATGGACCCTAAAGGGGCTAGGGCTGAAGGAGCCGCCTCAGGCCTTTTTTTCTTTTTTTTCGGAGGCGTGGATGAGACTTGATGAGAGGGACAAAAGAAACGTGCTGAACAAGAATTTGCGGACTTGGGGGTCCATTTATACGATTTATATAGTATTTTTTGATGGACCATGAGACCCAACTGTGCGGTTGAGATTAGAGCCCACCCACCTACGATGCGGGGAATCTCGACCGTTCGATTTCTCTGATGGAGCCCACTTGATTTCATTGAACGGTGGTGGGGGGGGATTTGGGGAATAAAGCGACGTTTGAGTGGGGACGGGTCTTGGGGTGGGGACTGTGGAGGCCGAATCCCACGAGGAAACGTAATATATATAGAAAGCAATTAGTAGTTTATTATAATTTAAATATTTGATGACGGTTAGCATTGGACACGGACAAATATTAGAGTAGATAAACAAATTTTAATTCAGTTTATTAAAAAAAAAAATTCTTTTTTATATTTTTAAAGGAAAATTTTAAATTTATTTCTTAAGTTTTCATGTTGATTTCAATTTAATTCTTGAGTTTTTAACTTTGACAATTATTATAATAACCCGCTCAAGAAAAATGCCATAAAGAAATAAAATTTATAAAAAGAGAAATATTATAATGTTATGTAAATAAATAAATAAAAAATATGGAGTTAATAGATAAGAACGCAATTGGACTCATAGGCATTGGATCATTAGGGTATTAAGTTGGGATTTTGATTTTAATAAAGACANACTGTCTAATAATTTTCAGAACAAAAAATTTGAAATTTTGGGTAGAGGGAGGTTGAAGACGAAGTTGATGGGCTTGAGGTTTTGAACGGAAGGTTCTGAGCTTTAGAATGGAAAACCCTAATGGACCCTAAAGGGGCTAGGGCTGAAGGAGCCGCCTCAGGCCTTTTTTTCTTTTTTTTCGGAGGCGTGGATGAGACTTGATGAGAGGGACAAAAGAAACGTGCTGAACAAGAATTTGCGGACTTGGGGGTCCATTTATACGATTTATATAGTATTTTTTGATGGACCATGAGACCCAACTGTGCGGTTGAGATTAGAGCCCACCCACCTACGATGCGGGGAATCTCGACCGTTCGATTTCTCTGATGGAGCCCACTTGATTTCATTGAACGGTGGTGGGGGGGATTTGGGGAATAAAGCGACGTTTGAGTGGGGACGGGTCTTTGGGGTGGGGACTGTGGAGGCCGAATCCCACGAGGAAACGTAATATATATATAGAAAGCAATTAGTAGTTTACTATAATTTAAATATTTGATGACGGTTAGCATTGGACACGGACAAATATTAGAGTAGATAAACAAATTTTAATTCAGTTTATTAAAAAAAAAAAATTCTTTTTTATATTTTTAAAGGAAAATTTTAAATTTAATTCTTAAGTTTTCATGGGATTTCAATTTAATTCTTGAGTTTTTAATTTTGACAATTATTATAATAACCTGCTCAAGAAAAATGCCATAAAGAAATAAAATTTATAAAAAGAGAAATATTATAATGTTATGTAAATAAATAAATAAAATATGGAGTTAATAGATAAGAACGCAATTGGACTCATAGGCATTGGATCATTAGGGTATTAAGTTGGGATTTTGATTTTAATAAAGACAGCTCTAACGTATAAGTGTAGACCCTTGATATTAATCGATCAGAAATTAACTCAGTGTGTCACTCATAACGCCACGGTTTAATTAACTACTAATTAGCTGAGAGTGCAACTTGTATTACCAATTGTCAAAATAAATGCAACGAAAAAGTAATATTGATCAGAGTAAAAAAAAAAAACGATTTACCTAGATAACGTCTCTTACTAATGATACAATATAGAGCCTCTTCAAAAAAAAATACATTAAATCTGAACTAAACTAACCTGACAAGAATACGACTGTCAAGGAAAAATGCACAAATCTTCCTCTACAGGCAATTCAAAAGAGTCCTGCTATCCACGTCTGCCAATTTTTATTTATTTTTTTTTCTATAAAAAAGATGTCTAAATGAGAAGAAAGATATATATTTTTTTTTTTCATCATTGGTGTTTATGTTTATGTTTTTGCATTATATATGTTTGATGAAATTTTCATGAGAAAGAGCAAGTTTTTAGGTTGTATTTTAAGATATTTGAGTAATATTAGCTAAATTTTCATGAGTTAATATTTGGGTTCTAATGCCTCCAGATTTGTTTTTATATTCAAAACTAAAACCTAAAGGAGATAGTTAACCCTTTAGAGATGGTATCATCTTAAAGGTATTCGATCATCCTAAATTTGGTGTTAATGCCTCAAAATACTATGTCTTTTCAAAACTAAAACCTATGGGGGATAGTTAACCCTTTAGGGATGGTATCACCCTAAAGATATTCGGTCATCTTAAATTTGGTGCTAATACCTCAAAATACTATCTCAGTTTTATATATTTTTGCTAATACCAATTTTTGACCGATGATTTATAGAAGCCAATGAATTTGATATATAATTTGATCAATTTCTGATCAATGATTCCCAGTTTTAAATTTAGCAGGTGCTTCCTCCCTTATAACCTTTTTCTTCTTCAATTAAAAAAAATAATAATAAAATTGGCAGATGCTGGGCAGCGGAAAATTTATACTCAATACATAATAGAAAAGGTAATCAATAGAGTCTGTTGGACCCTCTAAGAACTAGGAAGACTCTAATGGTTAAGTTAGTCTTTTGCATAAGAGAGATAAACCTAAATCGAGAGTTTTAGAGAGAAAAATATAAGTAATGCTAAAAGAAAGATTCAGATCTACGTATGTTCTTTTTGTGTCCTCCTAAAATTATTATAACTTTTAAAATTATTATTAAATCAAAATCTAATAATTATTTATCACAAATCTAATGATAATTTTAAAAACTAACACATAAAAAATATGAGTATTCTTTCTAGCATCGTGGCATACTCATAAAAATAGAGATAGCGAAATACTTGCCTTGTCCTTTGGAGAGGAGAAGGGATAGATAAGCCGCTGGCGTGAGTGAACACGCCAGTGGCTTTTAATATAAAATAATATATATTATAATTATTTTTTATATCACTACTCTTTGAAGAGTATCCCTTTTTGTAGAAAACCTTGGACGCTTGGGTCCTACGCTAAGTAGGTCGGGTGTTCAGGTTGCTAGACCTAGCAGGGATGCCAGGCCCAATAGCACTCAAATAAATATTAAGCATGTAGGAGCGGGGGTGTAAACATTCTATTATGATTCTAAGGAGTTAAATGATATTTTTATCTATAATAGTTTTTAAAATTTATAAAAAATCGCATATATTGAAGAAACAAAAAAGAAGTAGAATAGATATTTTATTAAATGAACTAAAAAAAAAAGGTACATATAGCGGCATTATTCAAATAGCTATTTTTCTAAATTTTTTTCTCACATTTTTTTTTCTCCTGCTATCTCTCTCAAAATTTTCTTCCTATGTTTTTTTTGCTCTTTTACCAAAAATATTTCCTGCTATTTCTATTCTATATCTCTCTTTTTTCAAAATTTTCTCCTATTATTTCTCTATCCACATCTATTTTTTTCCAAAAGTTGAAAAATATGATATTTAGAAAAAAAAATACAATCCTTATAAAATAATAATAATAATAACATTTAAATGATATATATATAAAAAATATATAACTAATTCAATATAGGGGCCCTTAAAAAGTCATTAAACTAGATAAAATGATTTTTAAGGAGCTATTTTACATAAAAAATAAAAATAAAAAAAAAAAAAATTAGCTCCTCTATTAGGAATGCTCTAAGTTAGTTTATAATTATGGTCTTATGGCTTCCCTAACAAATCGATAAATGTGAAGAAAAAAAAAAAAGAGTAAAAGTAGTCCTTATGATTCACTTGATTTACAATTATTTTTTTGTGGTATCAAAATAAACTTAGAGGTCTTTAAAATATGCCAAAAATAAAATTTTGTCACTGCAGTCAAAATATTTGACGGATTTCATTAAGTTCTAAACATAATAAGAGTACTACATGTCGTCATTTTATTGGCGCTAACATGGTACTTAATAGAATTCGTTAAATGTTTTGACATAATTTGATTGAATAGGCTAAATTATTTTTTTAACATACGGTAAAGACCTCTAAATTTATTTCGATACCTAGTTGTAAATAAAAATATCAACTGAGATTATTTTGTATTTTTTTTTTCCCCGGAGTACAAAAATGATAGAGTATTTTAGCGTATAGAATCAAATGATGTTTATTGCTTGTCATCATCCTTTTTTTTATTCAATTGTTATCCTTCCATTTCTCGGCCGTCATATTATAATAGACATGATAGTGGATAGATACTCTCACATCTTCATCTTTTCAGTTCTTCACTTAACCAATCCAATTTAAAACCACCAAAACGCCTATGTGTAAAATGACTTACAAATATTGTTTTGGTTATCGTTCCTACATACCCTCACATTTACGTAACAAAATTCAGAGGAGAAAATTCATTTCACCCAGAGATAGAACTAGGGGATACTCGCAAGGCCATGATCCTCCTCCCCAAATGACAAGAAAAAACAAATTAAGGCAAAAAAAAAATTATTTAAGGTATTTTTTGCTAAATGATCCAAAATCCAAAGCTAGTTCCATCCCTGACTTTACCCTCTTGAAGTTTGAGGTATTTTTCAATTTGAATCTCAATCTTTAACAATTTACAATGTACCATCTAATGTTTCAAAAATTTTCAATTAACATCTTTTGTTACTAATTGCCGTCTAAGTACATAAAAATTGCCGGCATAAGAGCAAGTGAGAGGCATCTACTCCTTTCCTTTTTCACTCCAACACCCACACAATACCCAAAAGGGGTTCAAAAAGGGCTGACGAGCAAAATAATCAAAACAGGCTTTAGGTTTTAATAAAGGGCAATTATGTCATTTTACTAGCTAAGTTGGATGCAAAATTGGAAGACACAGCATAAAAATTTCATGCAAGACGCATATGATGTCATTTTTGTCTATTTAGACGGCAATTAGTAATGAAGGGTGTTAATTGCAAATTTTTGAAATATTAGGAGAGTACATTGTAAATTTTTAAACATTGTGGTTCAAATTGAAAAATACCTTAAACTTCAGGGGAGTAAAATTAATTTTACCGAAATTAAAATTAGGGACTCTCCCTTTGAGCAATCTCAATAGCTTCTCTTTGATGTTTCTTAAATTTAGAGAATAACGCTATTTTTTACTTCCCTATTCAAATATAATTCACAATAACTTCCTTCATATTTTTCCTATACTATTAAAATATTTTTTATTTACAAAATGCAAGTTCCTGCATATTCTCACAATTTTTTACAAAATTCCATAAAATAATAAATAAGGAAGTTAAAGAGCTATATCCAACACACTGGATAATGGGTAACATTGTAGCTTTCATAATTCTTAGAACATCTCCAACAGTGTAGCTAAAAGGGAGATATTAGCTACATTTAGCTATTTTTGTCATTTTTTTGCTCAAACAATCATATTAGTTATTTTACCTTAACTACTATAGTGAATAGCAATTTGTAGCTATTCACTGTATCACATTAGATTGAATATAATATTATTTTCAATATTGTTTTTTCTTTGTTTTGGGTATTCGACCTCATCATTTTTCCTCAAACCCTTTTCTTCTTCCTCTGCGTTTATTTATTCTCTTCACCTTCCCTGAACAAGTTTCAGCAGAGTACCTCTGCACACCCGCTGCCGACTAGCTACCATTCACCCTTGGTTTTCAACGAACCACAATCATTCTTCTCTTGCTCTCTCTCCTCATTTTGTTATTAATTTTAAGAATTAATACTTGTATGTAAGATAAATGTTCCTCATATGTGTTTATTTTTGTTTTTATGAATGATTTCTATATATGTGATTGTTTTTCCTTTTAATTAAGTATTGGTAATAATATTATAAAAAAAAAGAGAGAAATAATATTTTAAAGCAAGTAGCTAATGAAATAGATAATCTGTTGGAGTTGGCATTAAAAAATGAGTAGCTAAAATAAAAAGTTATACTTTTTTACTATGTAGAATATCTATTACTGCTGGAGATGCTCTAAGGAAATGAATAGTGTATACGCTACATGTAGCTTTTTGACATTTTTTTTTGTTTGGGAATTTTCCTAAAATAAGGATAATGCAAGCTAAAGTGGCCCTTGGCTTTCCCTTGGTTTGGGGAACACCAATAGAGTCCGATGTAAATGGGATTTTAGGAATTTTTCCAAGGAAACCAAATTACTTTTTAATTTCATATTCAAATAATTTTTACTATAACTTCCATTATTATTTTCAAAATAGTTTTTGATTGGGTGAACCTGCGAGACAAAAAAGCTTGCCAGGATGTGCCGGACGGATATGGTTCTGATGTCTAAGTTGGCAACTTGTTTTTAGAAGATAATGACAACTCTGAATTGCAAAGAGTCGACCACTTTTACTTGGAGAGACACTCCCTTATATAGGAAGGAATGGAGGTTGTTGGCATCGGATTTGATTCCAATTCTCCGGTATATGATACCGGAGATTTCATGTAGCTTTTCTCGGGATATACCTGTCGCAAGCTACTCAAACAATGGGCCCGTTTTTGGACTTAAGGTCCGTTTCTACAAACCGCATATTTTTTTTTTCCTATTTTATATTAAGTGCTTTTTAAATCACAATGTCAAAAGTTTTATAATTTGTAATATTTTTTAAAAATATAGATTAATCTTATAAAATCGCAATCCCAAACGCATTAGTTAATTCTTGTAATGTCACCCCATCTCATGTCAACAAAATGATTTCCGATCGGCCCAGTACTCAACACCATTAAATATTTTTTTAAATTAATTATAAGGAAAAGATAGAGGGAAGAAAATGTCTTATTTTTTATAAAATAAAATAAAATAAGAACAAGGAAAACTAAAAATACTATTCAAGATCTAGAGTAAAAACATTTTAGCTTCTCTTTAAGTCTTAACTTTCTTTTAACTTTAAGGATAAGTTTGTAGAAATTTTCCCTAGGGACGTAAATGAAATTTAGGAATGCAAGTAGTGTCGGGATCAAGATTTTCAACAATACCTTAAAAATTATCAGCTAATTTTTGTAACAAATTATAGCCATTGAATATATCTAAGGGCTTAGACTAAAACACTCACTATTTAGTGGGTAACATATTTGTTGGGAATAAAGACTGTCTCATGTGCAATAAGGGTAAGCGCGATGAGCCATCGCGGTTCCTGCAACAACCATTTGGAATTCGCCCTGCGTGGGGCCCACGTAAGCGACTTCCTTATCCGCGGAACGTACCATTCGCTGGACTCACAATTCGCCTCTTCAAGGACCCACGTGCACCTACTGCTGAACCAAAGCATAGATCCCCATACCACCTTACTTCCAAGGCATGCTCGTACGACCTCACGTCTCTTGTGTACGAAAACAGAGGATGAGAATGGGCAACCTCTCCTTGTATTACGTCAAAACTAAGATACTGGCCATACCTAGTAAGATATGCACTCCTGTACACATCAATCACTAGTACAGTAGCCATCTTTGTAAACAATAACGCACCACTATATATATAGGGCGTTCATTTTTAATGAGAGGTAGAATTTTTCCTAATTCTGCTGTGTGTGAAAAGTTGGTAAAAACCTTTCCCTCGTGTCGACCGAAAATTGCACTAACAGTTTGGCGCCGTCTGTGGGAACTTCGAGCATAGCTGTCTTAGCTCATTCCCGCTAAAACAAGTATGTCAGCCACCGAGGGACAGACGACTGGTCCGGAGAACCCTACATCGTCAGCAGCCCTTCAACCTGAAACTACCGAGACCTATGTTTGGGTAGCTCCATTCGGCCTAGTCCTTACACAGGGTGGAGCCAGTGATGGAGCTACACTGGAGGAAACCACCGAAGCCCCTAATGTCAGTGATTTGCATGTAAGCTACCTCGCTTCCCAGTTGGAGCTGGAGAGAGGTCGTGTCTGGGAGCTTACCCAGCAAAACCTAGAACTTTCCCGGCAGGTCCATACTGAGGAGTATTTACGGAGCACTAAGAGAGGAATGCAGCACCAGGAGTATGGACAACACTATGGTTCCGGTGGAGTAATACCGGACGTATACTTCCGACATGATGAATATATGAGCCACGAAACAACCCTAGAAGAAGAGGAGTTCTACCACGGCATGGCTCGCGAGGGGTACAATGCTGGGATGCAAGGAGATTATGGGCCGTACGGTAATATGGGGTTTCAAGATCATAGTTACCAGGAGCATGGTCACCTCAACTAAAGGGCTCTGGAAGGATCTCTCTGCGCGAACACCTTGTTCCAAGGCGAAGAGGCATATCACCCGGGTGGTGGAGGATACGCGAATTATATAGGACCATACGTGTTTGCGCCATATTGCACCGCACAGGCTCCTATGTACGGTGCAGGAACAACACATGAGCAGGGTAATCATGGAAATCATATTTTGCTCGAGAACAGGAGCGATTCCCAAGGTCGCGGCAAGCAACCCGCGGTTGGGTCAAATACCGAAGACTGACGAACTATGTACAGCGAGTTAAAAGACGAATGTAGGGCCATGGCCCATCAGATGAAAGGAAAGTCAGCAACAATAGAAGATGCGCTCAAGAATACGAATTTGCCTTTTACGACGCGGGTGTTGAATTTCCCTTTGCCCCCCAAGTTCAAGGTTCTGCTCGTGTCTCTCTATGATGGGGCCACTGATCACATGGCCCATCTCGAACAATTTTGAGCTCATGTGGCTCTTCGCGGAGTACCAGATGAAATTGCATGCAGGGCCTTTCCTCTCACCCTGACAGGCGTAGCCCGCGAATGGTTCGCCAGTATTCCGCCCAACTCCATAGACAACTTCACTGACCTTGCGAAACATTTCCTTGCTCATTTCATGTCTACACACAGGCGGAAGATGCCTGTCTCTTACCTAATGACGGTTCAGCTGAAGGATTCGGAATCGCTGAAAGATTACATTGACCGCTTCCAGAAAGAAAGGTTAGCCGTAGCAACAGCGCTCGGGAACCTGGTCCTCATGGCCCTAATGAATGGGATTCATCCTCAGAATCCACTAGCTCTAGAGGTGGCTCGAAAACCTCCTTCCGACTTGTAAGAGTTTATGGAAAAAGTTACCGAATTCATAAATGGAGAGGAGTCCATCCACGCCATGACTGCTGCTAGGCGAGCAGTGGCTACAACCCCTAAGAAAGAATCTTTCGCAGCCGGCTTGCTCCCGAAGAAGGGATTGTTCGGCAGAAAGGGAGACAAGGGAAAGCAGGCCATGATGCGGGAATTGAACTTCACTCCCTTGAACACCGGTCTAGTTGAAGTCCTACGAGAAATCATGATTATACCAGAAGCAAGATACCCCGCTCCAATGCGAGCTCCACCTAACAAAAGAAGCATGAACAAGTATTGTGAATACCATCGTGACCACGGGCATGATACGAAAAATAGAAATAGAAAGACTTATTCGTAATGGTAAGCTGGCTAGGTTTGTAGCTGACCAAAGACACCCTGTCGCAAGTGGACAACGAGGGTCGGGAGGAAAGAAGCCTCAACCATGGCCTCGAGGCCGCGATAATCGAATTCGAGGCCCAAGAAGTGGTCAGGATAGAGACCACCTCGCTAGGACTGATATCGTTCGTAGCCCGCGGAGAGATGTAAACCGAGAACGTGCATTGCGGGAAGATCTTCCTCATGAAGATGGGGAATCTGAAGAAGAACAACCCTTTCCTCTCGTTGTAAGGGGAAATGAAGGGCGCCAAGAAATGGAGTGGAGACATCGTCTAGAGAATCGCCTTGTAATCCATAACAGGGCCATAGGAGATATCAATACGATCGCGGGAGGATTCACAGAAGGCGGGGAGTCCAGTTCTGCCCGTAGGAATCATGCTAGAAGTCTCACATCAGGAGAAGTACTTTCAGTAGCGAGGCCATCTAAGTCTCAGAGAAGAGAGACTCCGTCGACCGTGTTTTCTGATGAAGATCTTCAAGGTATTATCTTCCCCCATGACGACGCGCTTATGGTAACTCTACTCATCTCCAATTACAATGTTCATTAGGTACTCATAGACACTGGCAGTTCAGCCGACATCTTATTCATGGGCACATTTGAGAAAATGTCTATAGATAAAGGGAGAGTACTCCCTATGACCGCCCCGCTTGTGGGCTTCAGTGGCGAGAAGGTTCGCCCAGTGGGAGCAATCTCGCTCCCCGTTATCGTTGGATTTGAGCCAATCCAAGCAACTGTTACGATCGACTTTATAATTATAAACAAACCCTCCGCATACCATGCCATCATCAGAAGACCCACACTGAATGCGTTGAAAGCAGTAGTGTCTACACCCCATCTCGCCATGAAATTCCCCACGGAATTAGGAGTGGGGGTAGTCAGGGGGAATCAAGAGGTGGCGCGTTATTACTATAATGCCACCCTGAAGGAACCGCTAATGAAGAAAACCCTTGCAGTCGCCATGGAAGTAAGGGATGAAAGCAAGCTATGCCAGGGTAAACCTGCGGAAGACTTCGAAGAACTGCTGTTGAGTGACTCGGGCAAAACTGTGAAGATAGGGTCCCATTTGACTGGTGAAGTGAAGGCAATGCTCGCACAGTTATTGAAAGAGAATATGGATGTGTTCGCATGGACTCACCAAGACATGCCAGGAATTGATCCCACCATAGTCACTCACAAGCTGAATGTAGATCCCTCCGCCAAACCCGTGAAGCAGAAGCCCAGGTTCATTTTCGCGGACAGGAGCAAAGCTATAGCAGCGGAAGTAGAGAAGCTTAAGCAAGCCAGCTTCATCAAAGACGTGAGGTTCCTATCCTTGGTATCTAATGTTGTGATGGTTAGAAAGCAAGACGGAAAGTGGAGAATGTGTGTTGACTTCACCAACCTAAACAAAGCATGTCCCAAGGATAGCTTCCCGCTTCCTAGAATTGACTTTCTCGTCGATTCCACAGCAGAGCATGAGTTGCTTAGCTTCCTAAACGCATTCTCAGGATACAACTAGATCCAAATGGATGAAATTGACAAGGAGAAAACAACCTTCATCACAAATCGCGGATTGTACTGCTATGAAGTTATGCATTTTGGCTTAAAAAACGCGGGAGCGACTTACCAAAGGTTGATGAATCATAGGTTCAGAGCACAAATTGGGAGGAATGTAGAAGTTTATATGGATGATATGTTGGTCAAGAGCAAGATAGCGAGCTGTCATGTGAACGATCTAGAAGAAACTTTCCAAACTTTAAGGCATTACTCTATGAAACTGAATCCAACAAAATACGCCTTTGGTGTATCTGCTGGGAAGTTCCTTGGATTCATTGTATCACAAAGAGGGATAGAAGCAAACCCGGAGAAGGTGCAGGCTATAATGGATATGCAGCCCCTAACTAATACCAAGCAGCTTCAACAGCTCACGGGTCGGGTCGCTGCCCTAAATAGGTTCGTGTCAAGAGCAACGGATAAATGTTTACCTTTCTTCAAAATTTTGCGAAAGACCTTTTTGTGGAAGGAAGAGAGTGATAAGGCGTTTGAGCAACTGAAGGAATACTTAGCGAAGCCACCATTCCTTAGCAGACCACGAGAGGACGAGCCACTATATCTTTACCTAACTGTGTCGTTGTCTACAGTCAGTTCTGCCCTGATGAGAGAAGATTCAGGAGTGTTGCGGCCCGTGTACTATTCGAGCAAAGCTCTCCGCGGAGCAGAAACCAGATATCCGCGAATAGAGCAATTAGTGTTCGCGCTAATAGTAGCTGTCAGAAGGCTGCGTCCTTACTTCCAAGCCCATGCAATCAAAATGTTAACAGATTTTTCGCTCAAGCAAATCTTGCACAAACCTGAGACTTCAGGATGCCTAGTCAAATGGGCAATTGAGCTCAGAGAGTTTGACATAGAATATGTCCCCAGGCTGTCAGTGAAGGGACAAGTTGTAGCGGATTTCATTGCGGAGTTCACAGATGTGGCCGCGGAACCGGAGTGCATAAAGGATGGCCTCTGGACTGTCAATGTGGATGGTTCGGCTAACAAGAGATGTGGCGGAGTAGGAGTGATAGTCAAATCCCCAGAAGGGCAAGGGCTCAGGTACGCTGTCAGGTTGGGGTTTAAAGTAACCAACAATGAAGGGGAGTATAAGGCGATAATAGCATGATTGGCAATAGTTGTGGAGTTGGAGGCAAAGAATGTTGAAATAAGAAGTGATTCCAATGTGATAGTGGGACAGGTCAATGGCGAATTCGAAGCTAAAGAAGAACGAATGCAGAAGTACCTCGCAAAGGTCAAAGAGTTGATGACGAAACTTAAGAAGGTTGTGATCATAAAGGTACCACGGTCTCTAAACAATGCGGCAGATCAGCTAGCCCGGTTGGCGGCAGCGTCGGAGGAAGAATTGGATTCCTCGAAGGAGCATATTCGCCTAATACCTGAATCCTCAATTGCCCCAGCAAAAGAAGTCACGCAAGTAGATGCTAAGCCTAGTTGGGCGGAAGACATTGTCCAATTCTTGGAGGACGGAAGTCTTCCCAAAGATGGAAGAGAAGCAAAGAAGATAATGCTGAAAGCCGCGAAATATACGATTCTCCAAGGAGCACTCTACAAGCACGGGCAGACCTTGCCACTGCTAAAGTGTGTCTCTTCAGAAGAAGGAGCCTACATATTGAGTGAGATCCATGAAGGTGTATGTGGAAGCCACGCAGGCGGATGAGTCCTAGCCCATAGAGCAGTAAGGATGGGCTATTATTGGCCGAAAATATATGCCGAGTCGATGGAAGTTGTTCGAAAATGCAAGAAGTGCCAGCAATTCGCCCCAGTCCTGAGTATTCCTCCAGAAGAACTCACTCTTATATCTTCACCATGGCCATTCGCGCAATGAGGGGTAGATATCGTGGGATCACTCCCGACTGGAAAAGGGGGAGTAAAATTTGCAGTGGTCGCGATGCATTACTTCACCAAATGGGCCGAGGCGGAAGCCTTAGTAAGCATAACCACTTAGAATATCGTGCAATTTCTTTGGAAGTCAATTGTCACCAGATTCGGCATCCCGCATGCCTTTGTTACTGATAATGGAAGGCAATTTGATCACCAGCCGTTTAGGGAGTGGTGCGAGAAGTTGGGAATCCAAAATTTTTACTCATCCCTAGGCCATCCTCAAGCGAACGGGCAAATGGAAATCACTAACAGGACTCTCTTCACAATTATAAAAAAGAAGTTGGAAGAAAGGAAAGGCGCTTGGGCAGAGGAGCTGCAGGATGCATTATGGGCATACCACACGACTTCGCGAACCCCTACAGGGGATACTCCATACGGGCTGACATTTGGCAATGAGGCAGTTATTCCTGTTGAAATAGGCTCCACGAGCACGCGGGTGCAGTACTATGATCTCGCAAAAAATGATGAAGGACTCCAACAGTCCCTGGACTTGGTTGAAGAAAGACGATAAAAGGCGAGCTTGACTTTGGCCGCCTACCAATAAAGGGTCTCCCAGTATTTCAATCAGCGGGTGTGCCCCTGCAAGTTTGTGATCGGAGACTGGGTCCTGCACAAAGTTACAACCACCACAAAGGACCCTGCGGAAGGAAAGTTGGCTCAGAAACGGGAAGGCCCATACAAGGTAATCAGAAATTATAGGCCTAGAACCTATCACCTCGAGGATGTTGAAGGCAGACGCCTACCACACCCATGAAACGCTCTAAACTTGAGAAAGTTCTACCAGTGACTTTATTTCTAATGCTTCCGCACTATAATGTTTCTCACTTATGTTCTATGTCTGTAATATTTTGTGGCAAACTCTAGCAGGCTTCTGATGGCCTCAGCCCTCTAGCTAATGGTAGTATGACTATGCTTAAAAGCCACCATATGACTACAGATAAACTTGTCCTCGCTGACAACTTGCAGGAAAATAAGTTGGTCACCTCGCAAACCGCTGTCCGCTATGGTGAACCCATATGGCGGTAAGTGTAAAAAGAGAGAAGAAAAGAAAAAGAGGGCCAAGCCAGAGGTTAAGTCCAAATTTGCCATTGTGTAGAAGCTGCCCCAGGGGTATGCTCTCGCCACGGCGAAGAGACCTATCTAAACCTCAAGCCAAGTCCAATCCAGTTATACCATAAGACTGCTGGAACAGCATACCCTTGGCATAATTGGGAGACCAGCCCTTGGCATTCAAAAGGAGATCATTCAGGAAAAAAAAAAAAGAAAAGCCAAGTCCATAGCTGCTCAAAATAATAATAATATAATAAACAAATAGTAGCTCACGCAGGTCACCATCCTAAAAGGTGAGAAAATGATATGCACAAGCAAACGCGAAAGCTGATAGAGAGATTCTCTGTAAACTCAAGGTGTTTTATTTGATTTAACTTTCACAATATACATTGATTAGTGCGCACATGCCAGCAAAGCACAAAGAACATGCGAGCAAAACCGCGGAAAGGCCCCATTGCTATTCTTCCTCACTCGCGAAGTCTGGTTCAGGGAGAGGAGGTGCCGTCATAAGCTGCGTATTGCTCAAATCGGGGGCATCAAGGAGCTCTACTGCCCTAATCGTCACCAACTCGGCCATTGCGCTTTCATCGATTATCAGATCATTGATATTTATTCTTCTAAAGTCACCGCGCTGCTCGCCATATAGCATAAGAGATCTAAATGTCTTGAACCCCCAGACGTAGCCGCGGTACCAAGATTGGTTGTGCACAATGACCATCCAGCGCAGTTAGGCCCGGAGCCTCCGTATTGTCCTCCTCTCAGATCGTAGTTGGGCTCAGAGTTCGGCAACCAAATCTTCCTACTTCTACGACTCTGGCAGTCGATCCACCTGCAGAGTTTTCTTTGAAGACACCATCGCTGAAGGCTCTACCTGGGCAGTAACCTTCTTTCGCGGACCTTTGTCCCCAGCCAGCTCCGCCTGAAGTTTGGCAATTGCCTGGTCTTTCTCAGATATGCTGACAACCATTTTCGCGCATAAAAGACTCTGACTTAACCAGGGCCTTCTCGAAATCAGCAGCCCTAACGACCTCTTCAGTGCGAAGGGCTTCCGCCTTGGATAGGTTGTCCTACAAATCTGAGACATCCTTCTCAGTGCGATCACGGCTTTCTCGTACCCAGTCAAGCTACCGCTCTAGACCTTCAACCTTGGCCATATAGAATGTGGTGTCGTTCCTCACCTTTCTCTCAAAAGCTGTCTTACTCATAAGCTCGGACTCTATACGCGACATGAGCTCCTTCTCCCTAATGACGCATTGGGCCAATTTATCCTCAAGGTCACTCTAAAGCCTGGCCATGGCACTGACCCTTTCAGCCGATTCCGCTTCGACTGCTTCCCGCGATTCCTCAGCTCTTGCCAGTCAGGATTCCAATCCCTTCAGTTGGTCCTCTGCCATAACTCACGCGGCTTTGAGTTTCTCATTTTCTGCGTTAAGAAGAAACTCAGAATTGAGAGTTTCTCGCAGCTCTCGCTCAAGACGCGAGGTCTTTTCGCGTGAGTGAACCTTCTCTTGCTCAAGCTCCACGACTCGACTTTTGCAAGCATTCAGCCTTTGTTGGAGCTCGGTGGATGAACTCTGAGAGTTTTCTAGCTCAGTCTTGAGTCTCGCCACCTCAAGGCCCCCTGAAGATAGGCTCCCACCTTGAGCTGAAACAAGGCGCGCTAGTTCCACCATGTCCTGTGCACAAGTTATAGAAAGATCACAGCATGCCCTAAATATAGGAAAGAAGGAATCATGTGAATGTGATTTTATACCACAAAGATCCACTGGCACCAGGTTTTCAGGGAGTTCTCGTTTGCCCGGGGCAAGTTGATTGCCTTCGCGGGAAGGACAGAAGCAAGGATCGCGCTAGGATCTGCAAGAAAACCCGTTGTAGCCCACCAGGAAGGCTCGCCGCCGTGTCCCCTTGCACTTTGGTCCTCTTTTGGCAGAGGCTCATGTGTATCATCCTCCTCATCCTTACCCGCGGTTGTGGCTTCCTTCGAGGTCTCAGGTGCGGACTCAGCTTGAGAGGCGATTTTTTGGACCAAAGGGGAAAGGGACTCCACAGCTGTCGCAAAGTCATCATGAACTGAGGCTACGAGAGCGTCACCTTCTTGCTCTTTACCGCCTTTACTCGCTCTAGGCGAAGTGGTTTCCCCTTTCCAGGTCAACGCTAAACAACCACCTGACGGCGCAGCGAAAGAGAAAGGAGGAACGTCAATTACGTGGGCTTCCCTCTGGGAATGGACATCGGCCCCCTCCTTCGTTGGATTCTCCCCCCTTGGGGAGTCGAGGTCCACAATCACGGGTTCCACCCCAGGTACAGTTGTTGGCTCTCGCACAACTGTTGTCTTAGGAGGCACCTCACTCGGCAGAGACACCTTCTTTTTAACCTCTTTAAGAGGGTTTGTTTTGAACCGGATTTGGGGCCGGGGAGCAGCGAAACTTAAACCCTTCTCTAAGGTCTGGAACACCTCTGCAAGCCCTTCTCGAAGCTGAGGGTAGGGTCTCTTGGCTGTAAGGTCGATCCCTTCAGCTTCAGCTTTCCTCTTTTTCGCCCTGACAGTTGGTTTCGCTGGAATATCTTCTCGCGCAGGGACTCGTGCTGAGGGGGAGTCTCTCCATTTCCCCTGTGGATATCCCATAAGACATTCAAGGTTGTCCTCAGTGAGGAGACAGCTGACATCAAGCTTATCTGGGTGACCTTTCGTCCACCGGCGAACCGCCTCGATGTTGCGCTTCTCCGTTGGGCTAAGTGATGAGGGCACACCCAGGCGACTCTTACGCGGAACCCCCATACTACTGGAACTATCGAAGGGATATCAAGATACCTTTTCCTCGTGCCTAGCTCCCAGTTGACGCTCGAAATAAAGAAAAAGCCCCGTTCGTAGTCATCCCCGATGTGCCACCTCTCGGGCATCTTTATGAAATAGGGACGCCCTTGAAAACTCCATCCCTCTCTATAGTTTCCCGGTCTATAGAATGACAAGAACTCCTTAACATAGGGGTAAGCATCTCACCCTTGTGCCATCTTCCATAAGATGCAGAAGGACACCAACAAAACCCACCCCGTGGGTTTAATCTGGCTGGGAGCCAAGTTCAGTTCCGTAAACAATTCGCGAAATAATGGGTTAAGTGGGAGGCTTAATCCTACTTTGAACATTGCCTCGTAAATCGCGACCTCACGATTATAGGCAGAGGGGGTGGCGCCTTCCATTTTTCTAGGGATGCGAATGGTCACATCATCAGGAATAGCATAAGCTCTGAGCAGACGTGAGACATCCCCTGCAGACAGGGTCGACCTCCACTCGAGAAAGGCGTCTGAGGCTTTACTTCCGGCGGGATCTTCAGCCTGGTCTCATTTTGTTCTCTTTAAAGCCTCGAGTTGTTCTGGCCTCTTTTTCCCCATTAGAAAGATGATCTCTGATGCTAACTCAGTGGGTAAGCAGGCAGTACCCGAATAGAGCAGGCAATGAGCCACACTCAAGCGTAATCGCGGCACAGACATCGAAGGAAAGGGAGAAGCAAGTCCAAGAGGCGGAAAACAGGATTTGAGGAGTCGACAAACCTGTGATACTCAGAGGCAGAAGTAGTTGTAGACACAAAAAATATCGCTCTGTTGAAGAAGAAGGGGAGGAAGTCGTGCAGGTGAGGATGCGAAACTGCTGAGTCCTTTGAGTTTTCCAGGATTACAAAAGTGAAAGGTCTACTCTCCCCACTAGTCCAAATATATCCACGCACGGCTCCAGGCAAAGCATCATTTCCTTTTGCCGTGTGGTGTTCCAACACAAGTCGGCGGCGCCATTGAAAAGCCGTGCCCGTTGATATTACCCAGAAATGGGTAGTTGATGGGACACCCCATTTATGGCATAACCAGAAGCATAATGCTGTCAAATATTTGAAATTTGAAAATTCCCGCATTCTTCCCAAGGCACGGAAACCTTCGATGCGCAAATTTGGGGGTTAACTGTTGGGAATAAAGACCGTCTCACGTGCGATAAGGGTAAGCGCGATGAGCCATCGCGGTTCCCGCAACAACCATTTGGAATTCGCCCCGCGTGGGGCCCACGTAAGCAACTTCCTTATCCGTGGAACGTACCATCCGCTGGACTCACAATTCGCCTCTTCAAGGACCCACGCGCACCTACTGCTGAACCAAAGCATGGATCCCCATACCACCTCACTTCCAAGGCATGCTCGTACGACCTCACGTCTCTTGTGTACAAAAACAAAGGATGAGAATGGGCAACCTCTCCTTATATTACGTCAAAACTAAGATATTGGCCATACCTAGTAAGATATGCACTCATGTACACATTAATCACCAGTACAGTAGTCATCTTTGTAAACAATAACGCACCACTATATATATAGGGCGTTCATTTTTAATGAGAGGTAGAATTTTTCCTAATTCTGCTGTGTATGAAAAATTGGTAAAAACCTTTCCCTCGTGTCGACTGAAAATTGCACTAACAATATTCTCTAAGCTATTGAAATCTAAGCAAATGTATATGCTATCCATTAAATAGTAAATGTCTTATTCTAGGTCCTTAGATATATTTAATAGTTGAGATTTGTAAAAAAATTAGTTGACAATTTTTAAGATATTTCAAGGGATCTTGATCCTATTGTCAGACGCTTCATCGTAAAAAAAAAAGTTAATAACAATAATAATAATAATAATAATAACAATAATTGTTACAAAAAAAATAATAATAATAATAACAATAATAAATCAGCCGGTGTTAACAGGTGTCAAACTCCACGGAAACTTTCTCCTTTTCCATTGCCCCCGTGCCCGGTATTGAAAAGAGAAGAAAAAAAAAAAAAAAAAGGAAAAAAAAAAAAAAAACTCCACGGAAACTTGAAAGAACAAGATTGCTTTGAATCTCTCCGTTCGTTTGAAGTTTCACAGGAAAACAGAAACAATCACGAAGGCTTAGAGATAAAGATGAATCTTTACGCGCACGACCTCTCTCTCTCGGACTTCAACCTCAATTTCTCCGATCCAATCCTCCAACCCTTCTCTCATCGCCGGACTTCATCCTCTTCCAATTCCACAACTGCCCCTTGCGACGACGATGATTTTGTTGATAACAACGGTGGTGACAGGCGCGTGATGGCCAATCGCAGCCCTCCAAAGCATCGCCATGACGGCAAGTCGCCGCTCCCTTTGGGCATGGACTGGAGCCCCCCTCCTCGCAAATGGGTACTCTTTCTTTTTGTGATTGATCCACATTTTTTTTTTTTTTTTTTTGTGAAAAAAATAGTTTTCTTGTGGGGTTGAATTTTTAATTTGTGGGCTTTGTTAATTTGGTAAAAGTTTTGTGTTCGTTTGAGCTGACTGTTTGACTTGATGGAGCGTCTGGGAATAGTTAGCATAATTTCCCATTTGTAATATACAGCACAATCATTTTTTTTTTTTTTTCAATTTTGTTGTTTTTATTTTGGTGGCTTTGAATTTAGTTAGTTGGTTTTGATAATTAATTTTTGAGTTTGTTTTAGCTCATTGTTTGAATTGATCAAGCTGTTCAATGCTGAAAAAGTAATTTAATTTAATTGTATTTATGTGTCTGAAAAGTTGCCATGGTTGCTTCTGGGAATAATCCCCCTTTTTTAATAAGCGTAGTGAAATTGATTATTATCTTTTTTTTTTTTTTTGGTGTTTGGGTCAAATCTAATTGAATTTCTGGGTGTGTTTCTTATACTTTTACACCATTCTATAACTTTCAATTAGAATAGTGTTTTGCCAAGTACACCATTTTGGATTACAAGTCTTCTATACACATATCATGCATGCTAAATTTCACATCAATTTGTTATTTACTATCTAATTCAAAACTTATTTGTTTACTACATTTTAAAGTAAAATAATAAAAAAAAAATTGAACATTTTTTAGACAAGGTAGTTCTTTATCTCCGATAATCTTTATATATGGCTAGTATTATGGGCATGTGTTGGTCATATAATCTATTAATCTCATAGTAGGTTCGGTAAGGTATTGATCTTACGAGAAGTTATTAAGTGGTGAAATATTGTAAAAGTGCTACACAATATTTAACTTGAACCTCAGCCATGTAGATGCAAGTATGTGTACATACATCAACCAATCGGGTCAGCACCTACCCTATTTAGGATCTTTTACATATGATTTAATTGTTTTGAACCTTTTAAGTATACTACATGCGATTCAATTTGAGGGATTTTTAATATCCGGATAGTTCTTAAATGATTTTTTTTTTCATTATTTTTAATGAACAACTTATTAAAGGTTTGGTGCCTTGAGAGTATTTGTTCCAATTGACCTTATTTTAGGATAGACATTGATGCAGTTGAAACTTTAGATTTTAGTTTAAAATTAAGGTCAAACTCTGTTTATGTAAGATTTATTTTAAATTTCGTAACCTTTTTCAGTTCATCCATGATGGAGTTGTTGGTGCCTCATGAATATTGTAGTTTCCATTTAACTTTTCATCTTTGATATACGGCATAGTTCTGATCAAATGGAAGTTGGCACAATTTTCAATGCAAACTAAAATGTCGATTGGAAACATTTTTAACCATGGGGAGCAAATCTGCTTTGTATTATGTGGACATTTGGTGGGAGACGGATTTCTGTGCATTTAATGGCATAGAGCTTAATGGGATCTTGCTTAAATCTATTTTTTTCTACCATTTTTGTATGACTAATTTGCATGTTATAGGCAGCATCTATTAGGATTCTTTTTTGAATTTTATTGGTCTTTTAAATTATCAGTTGTGGCCTTGTGATGATTTAGGCTGTTCGTTAAACTTCTTAAAAACACTTTTATGTTTTCAAACACAAAAGTACACTTTTCTCAAAACATTTAACATATGATTCACTTTTGAAAACACAAAACACTTTATAGTTTTCAAAAAACAGAATACAAAATACTTAAAGAGAAAACACAACAGACCTATTAAAAAACTTCCTACACCTTCTTATCACTGTGGTCCTGGACAGCCCCACATACATCACCTTTCAAATGTTAAAATTTTTCGTCTATATATATTTGGTGTGTGAACTTGGATCAGCAGGTTTAGAGATATTTTTCCCCCAGTTTTACTGGTATGATCTCTACAGGCACTGGCACATATCACAGCTTGGAATTGAGGTTGTTGTAAATCTTTCCATTTATGACAATGTTTCCTACTATTGAAATGTAGGATGGACGTGACACTGTTTGGCCACACGATTTTCATTCTGGTTGGAGTTACTGCATCACAATTCCTTCCTGGCTTTTCCTTCCCAAATCAAGAGGTTCAGATCTTGTGGCGGTATGTATATATATATAATTTTAATTTATAATGTTTTATTTTCAACTATTTTAAATCAAAACTGCTTTGCTGTTTATAAGTTTGATAAATGTTAGCTGTTTCTTTTACATGTGCGTCTATAAGTGTTTGTTATGGCAGTTAATTTTTCTTTTCCCTTTTTTTGTTTTTTTTTTTAAATTTATTATTTTGATAAGTAATGTCAATATGATTAATTAAGCGCAAAGAGACGCAACCCTAGTGCACATGGAGAATGCAAGAGAACCCCTAAATTGAAGAAAAAAGAACAAAAAGTCAAAAAA
Source organism: Carpinus fangiana (assembly GCA_006937295.1). Lineage (NCBI taxonomy): Eukaryota > Viridiplantae > Streptophyta > Magnoliopsida > Fagales > Betulaceae > Carpinus > Carpinus fangiana. Next base: position 24,243,222 of record CM017321.1, read on the forward strand.
CAACTGACAGTTATGTCATTCTTACACGGTATCATAAACAACTGGCAACTCAAGTGGTATTAAACTACTTGTGTCTTCTTGAGTGTGTTTCTGACCTTTTTTTCCTTTACTGTTTCAAGTTGGAATTCTCAGAAGATCTTCATTCTTTTTTGTTTTGTAGAAGTATCTACAATCATAATTTAAGGTTAGTTGCTATTGTTAATGCAGCTTCAATGTCAAGAAACTTTTATGGTCTTTTCTTGTCTGTTTTCATCATCTTTATTCTTGACACGTCTTGTTAAAGCAAGTGAAAATTTGTTTCATAAGATAAGAGATTTCATTTATTTTCTTCTTTAGTAAATAATAGAGATGTTGGGTTCAAAGCTGTCTAGTTTTATGCATTTCTTTAATTGGGCTTCATACGGTAACAATGCTGTAATATGTATCACACATTCTTTTTCCACTTCTCTGTCTTCTTTATTACAAACAGGTTCATGAGGTATGATTTGGCATTTTTTATAAATGATTGTGGAGAATGGTTTGTTTCTCTAGTTACTGGTGGCTAAGTTATCTAATTTGTTGAAGTGGTGAGATTTTCAAATGGTAAAATCTGAATAGGGCTTAGCAACATTACTTATCAAAAAAAATAATAATAATAATATGAATGGTATGAATTATATTATCAGCAAAGTTTCTGACACTGGGAGTTGCTTAGTAGTGTTTTGAGCTGGTTCTGTGTAATTTTAGGTTTAACTGTATACCGCTTTAGTTATTCTGTTTTAACATTCATAGATAACAGTTTTACAGGGTTCAAGTTGGTATACAATCTCCAGAAGGGATTACTACTACTCGAGTAATATTACGAAGATTTAATGATTTTTTGAAGCTTTTTTCTGAAGTAAGTGGCATTTCCTGTGTATCACCCTAAATAAAGTAGTATCTGTTTTTCTCATAATTGCATGTATTTTGCGTTGTTTTCCAAAATTAAAATATCCGTAAAATTGTTTTTCACTTTTGTCATTCTCTGCATTGGTGAATACATCATATCATTTTTCATATTCTGATTGGAATATGTATTCATTTTTTTACTGGCTTTGTAGGTCCGAAAGGCATTTCCTATGAAAAATCTGCCTCCAGCTCCTCCAAAGAGGATTTTGAAAATGAACAGCCAGAAACTTTTGGAAGAGGTGGGTTACATGATTTTCTTGTTTGTCTATCATACTCTTTGTGGCAATTATCTAATTTTATTTAACAATTTCATGACATTCAGAATTGATATCTAGATTAGATGTACTCTTCGGGACACATTACATGATCAATGAATTGTGTAGATTGTGCAACTGATTCTCATCACTGCTTTATGCATAAAATGCTTCATGGACTGAAGGGGAAGTTTTGAGTTCTGATATAGTGGTCCCCTTTCTTGTTTTAACCCTTCTGACAGGAGTTAATTGTTTGTTGGAGTTGAGTTTTTCTGCTGAATGGATGTGTATGGAAGTATCTATTTTTTTTTTGGATAAGTAATGTTGTATTCCAAAAAACCCAAAGGGCACAGAATTACGAAGTAATAAAGCACCAACTCAAACCTTAACAGCGCAAAGCGCCTCTAAATATAAAAGTCATATACAAAGGGACCCTTCAAACCTTAACAGCGCAAAGCGCCTCTAAATATAAAAGTCATATACAAAGGGACCCAAACAAAGACCCAAAAAACAAACCCAAGAACCTGAATAGGCAAAACCCCCAAAACAACCCTGACTTCCCCCAACCCTAATGCACTTCAGGGGGAAAATAAAAATCGTTATTAGACCCTAAGAAACCCCGCCTACGTTGACACTTCACTGGAGACAAGGTGCAATCCAAATTTTTAAGCTCCCTCAAGCCCTTAACCTTAGGGGTAGAAACATCAACAGAAGGCTTCCTCTTATCAATGGCAGAAAACATTTCTAACATCTTCTTGTCTTCACCCCCCCCAAGTCATACCCACAACAGGAGCGAACTTCATAGCATCGAGTGCCACTTTGGAGTAGCCCTTTGCTCCAACCTGAGTAACACCCACACTCTCGGCTATACAATATAGAACTGAACTATATGGAAGGATCTGAACATCACGATTGGTTTAAGTCCTGCAAAAGCAAGACCACTACTGGTAATCTCATTGAAGCCTGCAGATGAATCTAGGATAATGTCATGATGCCAGTCTTTCTTGGTCTGCATTCTTTTTACACTTGAGGTTTGCTTGGGAAGTTGTGAGTTTATCTCACTATATTGCCCTTCTATGAACTTTGAGTTTTATTTCCTTTCCATTATTAGAAGGTTGGTCGTGCCTTATCAAGGCATTTGTGAGGTCGTTCAGAGATTACTTTTCACAGTATATTGCCTGTTGGTTGGATGGACGTAGTCATTACTCTTGGTGTTATTGTATGAAAATTCCTACTGATTACTGTGTAGACGTTGATGAGCCTGATGATCTTGAACTTCACTTATTATGGGTAAATTTTATTTTGTTTGGCATGTGTGGTTAGGCTGTTAATATGTTATTGCATTAAGCTTTTGAAGGATTTTTTTTTTGACATGTCCGCACAAGAGGGGGGGAGGGGGATTCGAACTAGTGATCTCTGCTTCATTAGGCGTGGTCCCAGCTGATTGAGTTACCTCTTAGGGACTTTTGAAGGATTGTTTTAAGTTACATAGTATGTGCATTAAGCTTCTTGTCTCTTGCTTGAGTATCTTAGGCACATGAAATGATAGAGTAGCTTGTTTGACCCTTAATTTTGGCTTCTAATAGAACCTGGAAATTGTAGAAAATGTATGAAGTGAAAGTATACATGGCATGGATAATATATGGTCTGTTTTAATTTGGCTTTGCAAATTCTAGGTTTCTCATTTTCCAATTCTCTGTCTAAATATTTGGTTCATGTGTTCAATAATTAGTGTGGAATTTGTGGGTAGTGGCCCAGTTTTATAATATTTGGCTGCATTGATTATCTGCCGCCATTATTACACTATCAAGCATTTTTTTGGGTTAGTACTGAAGAGTTTAAAAATCAAGCATATATCTCCTCAAATTAACAGTAATAATATTCTCAAATTGGTTAGTTTGTTGCAGAGAAAGTGTTCCTTGGAGGATTGGTTGGAAAAATTATTGTCAGACATTGATTTATCAAGAAGTGCTCCAATGGCAACCTTTCTTGAGCTAGAAGCTGCTGCGAGGTCTTGTAGGTGTTTCCTTGTTGCATCTTGAAATCAGCATTATATTAGTTTTCTAAATTATGGACCACAGAGTGGTGATATTAAGAAGTAGAATATAAGTCCCTATCACCTAATTAATGCAATCCTGTGTTTTTAATCTTCAGCATTCAATGATGAGAATCAGAAAATTCCAGATGCATATTCTTCAACTGGTGGTGTGATTCTATCATCTCTGTTCCATGCCAACTCAGATGTTTCTGTGCTTGCTGCGAGTTCATCAATTGCATCAGATCATGGTAATGATACTCCTTATGAGATATCTGAGGTCGGAACACCAAGACATTGGAATGATGGTTCCGCAGATCTTGGCATGGAGAATTCAATATCTGAACAAGATCTATTTGATCCAATTGGATCAACTGACAAGTATGGCATGTTTAACAGAAAGTTTATTCGGGAGAGCCTACAAAGATTTTCCAGGCGTAGAATGCATACAGGAAGTGAGGGCTACAGTACAGGCAGGGATGAAATAATTGAGAATACATCTGATGCTAAAGTTCTCCACATGGATGGAACAGAGTTTTTTCCTGAACTAGGGGACTGCAAGCTGGCTAGCCACGTTCATAGACTCTCAACTGAGAGTGTTGGAAGTGACTTGAGCTCTGTAAGAGCCAGTGAAATATCGAATATAGGGGCAGCCAATTTATGTGGTGATTACCCTGATCATTCTGAAGGTCCTGAAGCTCCAAGAAACATGGATTCTTTTGGGAACCCAGATTTACAGCTTCCAAGGGATTTACTGGTTGCTCTTCCCTCTGATGAACGTCATAAATTGAATAGGGTACTTGTTACCATGCAGCGGAGACTAGCCACAGCAAAAACAGACTTGGAGGATCTTATAGCAAGATTGAATCAAGAAGTTGCTGTGAGACAATTCCTCACGACAAAGGTATATTTTATAACATTAATAAGTTTTTTTTGGTAGTTCTGATTCTTTAGGGCACATTTGATACGTGGAATGACAATTCCATTGGGAAAATGAATAACTATTACCAGAAATGAAAGATGGAATGAACTATTTATTACTATTCATTAGCTTGGTTGTAATGACTTTACATCAGTCATTTGCTCTTTTACAAATAGGGATAGATACCATACATTGGTGTCCATTGATCTGATAGAAGTTGTCTGCTTGGGCCTTATATTTTATGGCAAACCAGTTGATTTTGTAGATGACAGTTATTCCCATCCAATTCTGAATATCAGTACTCTCTGTCTCTATATCCTTCTCTCTTTGTGCACATATTTACATTTTGACATTTTTATGTTGGCTACAAATAAAACAATTTTATGGAGAAAGCTGCTAGGAGTTCTTGTCATGATATCCTGCGAGTTCTCTTCCATTTTAGATTAGTTGTGCATGCAGAACGGTGCATGCTAAAAGATGCATCTTACATTTTATTTATTTATTTCTGGTCACACCTTACAGTTTATTTGTTAATCTATTCAGAATGGATTTTGAATTGGAACTTTTCCTGTAGAATTATTTGTTAATTGGTGCTCTGTGGAGACGTGGTGTCTGCATGAATTTAGGTGCCTTCAATTCTCTACTAAAGGGAGGCTTGGTAATGCCAGTAGCTTGTGGGTCAATTGCAGTTGTTGCACTTGCAAGGGTGGCTCTTATGGGTTTGTGCCATCCTCTCCTCACCAGCACTAAATGTGAAAGTGCAACAACAGGATCTAATAGTAGATTGCCATGTAAATAGTAGGCTACAGTTCCCCTTACTTATTTGGAAACCATAAAACTGGGTTATTTTATTGGTTTTAGTTTGTTTATTTTCATATTCAAAATTGGCATATGCTTAGGCAGAAATTTGGAAGTGCATGTAGGTTTGCCCTCCCCCCTACAAAAAATCTTAGTTCCGTCCCTGCTGTTTGCCAAAACAACATTAGGAATTTCTTGTTTGGTGATCCACAAAAGAGTGAAATGGAAGTTTGATGCGAGGGGCAGGACACAAATTTTACTATAATCTAGTTTTATTTAGGTCTAATAATTGGGTTATTAGTATTTAGTTTTATGTTTTATTTTTAATTTTCCAGAGTCAAGGGTGTTTTTGGTAATTCAATAAATGGGTGTTGCCCTACATTAGGGTTTAGCCGTTAGTCTATTTAAGTGTGTTTTGTACTCCAATGGAGGCAAACTTAATAGAATCTTTTGCCTACTTTCACTTTGTGATTCTTGTGATTATTGTTGGTTATTTACTTTAATATTTTCAGGATCAATTTTAGTACCACAGCATACATGTAATTCATATACGGGGATGTTCTTTTTTAGGTCAAAGATTTGGAAGTGGATCTTGAAACTACCAGACAGAATTGTAAAGATAACATGGAACAGGCTGTTTTAACTGAAAGGGAAAGATTTACTCAAATGCAGTGGGATATGGAGGAGCTTCGCAGTAAGTGCTTGGAGTTGGAACTAAACTTGAAGTCTGAACAGGTAAAGACATTTCCCACAGCTATCACTTTTCTGTATCTCATTGTTATTCTGTTTTTGAGTGGCTTCAGTTATGATGTGCAAGAATGTTCCAGGATGAAAAGGTGCGTTCGGAGTCAACAAAAATAGCAATCATTCAGGAGAAAAAAATGTTGCTGCAGGAGTTGGATTTTGCTAGAGAACAGCTTGAGAACTTGCAGAGACATCATGAAGAGTTTGAGGTGAAATCAAAGGCAGATGTGAAGCTGCTGGTTAAAGAGGTCAAATCTCTTCGAAGTTCTCAGTTAGACTTGAAGCAGGAGCTCAGCCAATTAATGAAAGAAAAACTAGAAGTAGAGGTAACATCCTTTTTTTATGTACTTACGTAGGTATATAATATGGTTTCTGGTTCTTCCATGTGTCCTGAACTAACATTATCGTTTTAATATTTCCTGATTTTTCCTTATGGATAATTAATTTTTTAGTACAGTTTTGATGTGTTTATTACTTGTTGGATATATAACTAGGTAAAGGAAAAATTGTTTGTTAAATATGAAAAAATGCAAGGCTGGGGTTATGATCTCAAATTTATGGCCATATTAACATGGTGCATCAAGGGGATTTCAATGTCACGTGATTTCCTAGTGAGAGATTGGGTGAGGCCTGTTACTGTCCAGCTATATTGGAGTTTTCTGATTTCATTTCGAAGCAGGAGCTCATGGATATTCCTTTAGTGGGTGGTTCTTTTACGTGGTCTAGCAATCAGGACCTCCCATCATGGTCTCGGATTGATATATTTCTTGTTCCCCAAGATTGGGAAGCCTAGTTCCCTGATTTGATTCAAAAGAGGTTATCTAGACTATGCTCGGATCACTTTCCTATTCTTCTTGACTATGAAGATCTTCTTGGAGCTATAATATATTTCATGTTCAAAAACATGTGGCTAAAATCAGAAGGTTTTGTCAATATGGTGAGATTGTGGTAGTCCTCTTACCACTTTCAGGGTTCTCCAAGTTATATTTTGGCTCGCAAACTCTAAAAGCTAGGGGTGGGCGTGAGTCAGTTCGGGCGGGTTTTGGGCTTTTTGGCCACCTGACCCGAGACCAGTGGGTTTGAAAAAACCCAACCCGCTACTTGAATTGAAACCACTAAATCCGCCAGGTTTCGGGTAGGGTGGGGCAGATTGGTCGGGTTGGTCGGGGCGGGTTGAACACATCTCCCTCATATCGCTGATTCTCTCCATCTCTCACGCTTCCATCTCCTTCAAATCGACAAACCCACAAACAAATCACTGCCTTCCATCTCCCTCAAACCCAACTCTAATGCCTCCATCTCCCTCAAACCCACAAATCGACAAACCCAAACCAATCAAAAAAGAAGAGAGAATGAAAGAGACTGGAAGAGAGAGAGCGAAGAGCGGGAAAAAAAAAAAAAAAAAACCATTCAAAACTCTCACCCAAGCAGGTGAAGAATTGGCTTGAGCAGTGCGACTTGCGAGAGTGAGTCTGTGAGAGACGGAGACACAGAGAGAGAGAGGTGGCTCAGGCGAGAGGGAGCAGGGAGTGAGAGAGAGAGAGTGAGAGGAGACTCAGGAGAGGGAGGGAGGAGGCAGCTGAAATAAAAGAAATTAGGTTTAAGGTTCTTTTCTTTTCTTTTTATACTGGGGCGGGGCGGATCGGGTACCTGCAACAACAAAATTTGATACCCGAAATCCGACCCAACCCGCACGGTTTGAAAGAAATCCAACCCGTATTTGCAAAAAAAAAAAAAACACTTAAATCTGCGCGGATCGGGGTGGGGCGGGTTGGGCGGGTTTTTGCCCACCCCTACTAAAAGCTAATTTAAGAGCTNAAATGCAAGGCTGGGGTTATGATCTCAAATTTATGGCCATATTAACATGGTGCATCAAGGGGATTTCAATGTCACGTGATTTCCTAGTGAGAGATTGGGTGAGGCCTGTTACTGTCCAGCTATATTGGAGTTTTCTGATTTCATTTCGAAGCAGGAGCTCATGGATATTCCTCTAGTGGGTGGTTCTTTTACGTGGTCTAGCAATCAGGACCTCCCATCATGGTCTCGGATTGATATATTTCTTGTTCCCCAAGATTGGGAAGCCTAGTTCCCTGATTTGATTCAAAAGAGGTTATCTAGACTATGCTCGGATCACTTTCCTATTCTTCTTGACTATGAAGATCTTCTTGGAGCTATAATATATTTCATGTTCAAAAACATGTGGCTAAAATCAGAAGGTTTTGTCAATATGGTGAGATTGTGGTAGTCCTCTTACCACTTTCAGGGTTCTCCAAGTTATATTTTGGCTCGCAAACTCTAAAAGCTAGGGGTGGGTGCGGGTCGGTTCGGGTGGGTTTTGGGCTTTTTGGCCACCCGACCCGAGACCAGTGGGTTTGAAAAAACCCAACCTGCTACCTGAATTGAAACCACTAAATCCGCCAGGTTTCGGGTAGGGCAAGGCGGATTGGTCGGGTTGGTCGGGGCGGGTTGAACACATCTCCCTCATTTCTCTGATTCTCTCCATCTCTCACGCTTCCATCTCCTTCAAATCGACAAACCCACAAACAAATCACTGCCTTCCATCTCCCTCAAACCCACAAACCCAACTCTAATGCCTCCATCTCCCTCAAACCCACAAATCGACAAACCCAAACCAATCAAAAAAGAAGAGAGAATGAAAGAGAGTGGAAGAGAGAGAGCGAAAGAGCGGGAAAAAAAACTCTCGCCCAAGCAGGTGAAGAATCGGCTTGAGCAGTGTGACTTGCGAGAGTGAGTCTGTGAGAGACGGATTTAGAGAGAGAGAGAGAGGTGACTCAAGCGAGAGGGAGCAAGGAGCGAGAGAGAGAGAGTGAGAGGAGACTCAGGAGAGGGAGGGAGGAGGCAGCTGAAATAAAAGAAATTAGGTTTAGGGTTCTTTTCTTTTCTTTTCTTTTTATATTGGGGCGGGGCGGATCGGGTACCCGCAACAACAAAATTTGATACCTGAAATCCGACCCAACCCACACGGGTTGAAAGAAATCCAACACCCGTATTTGCAAAAAAAAAAACACTTAAATTTGCGCGGATCGGGGCGGGGCGGGGCGGGTTGGGTGGTTTTTGCCCACCCCTACTAAAAGCTAATTTAAGAGCTTGGAATGAGGAGTTTGGTAACATAGGGAGAAAGAAACAGGTGTTGTTGGAAGAATTCTCTTAGAACAAGGGCACCCAATGAGCAAGAAAGAAGAGCTCATGCTTTAGCTAGCGCGACAGGTAACCCTACTGCTTGCGGATTCTATAGGGTTTGGAGGAAGAGAGAGATTTATATGTGAGATAACGAGGATGGCTACAGTGGTTAATTATTTGGAGAGGTCAATTCTTTTGAAGGAGGTGAGTTGGAGTAAAAAAACGAGGGTATTTTGGTTAAAAAAGGGTGACAAGTGCACAAAGTTCTTTCAGTGATTGGCCAATTCGAATTGAAGGAATAAAACCATACAACAATTGGTGGTTAATGGCATAGTTTGTTCAGATCAGACAGAGACTAGAGAACATATTGTGCAGTTCTATGATAACTTGTTCACTAAGTGTTATAGTTGGTGACCTAGGTTGGATGGCCAAAGTTTCAAGTCTATTGAGGGGAGGTGGTTAAAGCCCTTAACTGTGACAAGGCTCCTGGTCTTGATGGTTTTTCTTCCAAACTTGTTAGGAGGTGATCAAAGCAAACATTATGAATGTCTTGCATGATTTTCATGCTAGAGGTATGAGAAGTATGATTGGAAAAGCCTCAATGTCACCTTCATCTCTCTTATACCAAAGAAACTAGGCGCAATAGATATAACACCTTGGCCTAAATATATTAAGCTGAGACGTGGAATATGCACACGTGGCACTACTACAATAGCCTTTGATTCACGAAACGGAAATGCATGCATCTTCTTCCCCCCCCCTTTTTGAATCCACAAGCTATGAAATGTGCTTGTGTTCAATTGAGCTCTTTTAGAGAAGTGGCTTTGGTGCTATGCTCACAAGAGAGATGCCTTTTGGAGGTTAGTTGTGGACTCTAAATATGCCATTGCTTGGGGAAGGTGGTGTTCCAATGAGGTCCATGGGTCATATAGGGTGGGGCTTTGGAAAAAAATCACAAGAGACTCGGGAGATTTTTCTAGCCCTCAAGATAGCTTTTCGGAACTTGTATAGAATAGCCCATTCTAAGGAAGCTGCAGTGGCAGATTTGGAGCTCTCTAGTATCTCTAATCAGTAGAATATTAACTTTCTCAAAGCTACTCACGGTTGGGAGTGGATCACTTTACCTCGTTTTTTACTTTGTTATATTCCTTTAGAGTGAGATGGGGTTGGGGAAGATAAGCTTTGTTGGGTACCTTCTAAGAGAAGATTGTTTGATGTCAGATCATACTATAGTTAATAACTTCTGTAAGGACCTGGCATATACCATGTCTTTTGTGCCCTCCAATAAAAAAAAAAAAAGCACATCAGCATATTACACCAAATAACATATAGACAAAAACATAAGATCAAACCCCTATTTTTCCATTCAATCAACAACCCCCTTTCCCCATTCAACAGGCAACAAGAACCCCACCAAGCCACTACATCGTTGGGAACCCAACAAGTCTCTCTTCATACTTTTTTTGAATACCTGCATCTATTTCTTTCATCATCCGTTACCTCTCAATATCTTTCTTCCCTAACCACTTCCACCTCAACTAAGAACAAGAAAAAAGAAAATAAGAAAAAAAATATTGGGGTAAACAACTTACGTCCTCCCTTCCCTCTTTTGTCTCCCTTTCCTCGCCATGTTTCTGAGATTTTAAAAGATTTAAGGGAGGGAGATAAGCATATATGGCCAATTTTGTTGTTTATTTCCTCGTAGAGCACTTGTCCCAGCTATTGGCAGAATAAGCAAATTCCTTTGGTGGAGTGTAGGATCATGAGGAGCTCAAACTGATAAATATATTCCTCAAGAACTCTGAGGGGAAACGAAGCAGCCATGAAATTGTGGGGGACAAATTCAAGGGGAAATCCAACAAGATTATGCAGTGGCGGGCAATGGCTCGTGCAATTCTTGTTTGCCAATTGAATGGGGAAAGGGGGTTTTGATCTTGTGTTTTGGTTTTTATGTTATTTTGTCTGAGATGCTGATGTGTCTCTTTTGTATTGGAGGGCACAAAGAACCTAATTCATGCCAGGTCCTTATAGAAGTTATACTCCATACTATAATGTTCTTATTTCCCATGATAGTACTCATTTCTCATGGAGGGGTATTTGGTGGAATAAGGTTCCCTTGAGAGTGGCGTTCTTTACTTGGACAACAACATTTAGGGAGATCCTCACCATAGACAATCTAAGGAAACAACATATTGTGGTTGAGTGGTGTTGTATGTGCCAGAAGACTGGAGAGTAAGTAGATCGTCTTCTACTCTATTGTGAGATTGCCAGTGCTCTTCGTAATATTATCTTCAGCAGTGTAGGGTTGGCCTTGGTTATGCCTAGTCGGGTGGTACATCTCATTGCTTGCTGGAAAACGATTATTGGTAGGTTTCAGTTTGATGCAGTCTGGATGATGATTTTATCCTGCCTTATGTGGTGTCTTTGGAGAGAAAGAAACAATCAGAGCTTTGAAGACTATGAGAGGACTTTGGTTGAATCGGGGGCTTTATTCTTTAACTCTTTTTCATTGGGCTGGAGCTTTTGTCTCTAATATATATATATATATATATTATTATCTTTTTTCTACTACTAGCTAGGTGTCTCTCTTATATACTTCTTGTATACTTGGGTTCGGTCCTTGGGCTTTTCAATAAAATTACGATTACTTAAAAAAAAGAAAAGAAAAAAAAGTATATGTCGATGGTTTTAATGACTGTTGGTTGTACCTGAGGTGGCTCTTAAAAGGCATGCGAACTAAGAATCATTTGAATGGTTATATTATCCATCTGGACCATATGGACGAAGCAATTGTTTTGGTTTTAGAAACTTTGTATGTATCAAACAATTAAAGGGGAGAAATTTTACTTTTCTGAGACTAGGAGAACCAATTGGTTATCCATATGTGGGCATGCACACCCACACCCACACAGGCGACCCCAAAAGCACGACATAGAGATGAAACAACCAAGTCTTTTTTTGGATATTCTGAATCTGGGCTCTCATTAGTGCCTATTATTTTGAAATCATTCCCAATCAGAAGGCACTCTTTTCATTCTAACATTTTTTGCTGATTGGTTTGTATTTATACTTTTGAATGTCACTATTTTAGATCATTTGCAAAACTCGTCTATTTCATGCCGTTGTTCCTTGTGTCTCTTTCAGAGGATTCTTCAAAAGGAAAAGCAAAAAATGGAGCAAGCAAATAATGCTAATGCAAAGTTACTCCATGAATGTGGAATTCTTCGTGATAGGCTTCAAGAATGTAGCGTTAATTTTCTCGTTGAAGAGGAAGATAAATTAACTGTGGACACTTCATCACCATCTGATGCAATAGATTTGTTGACAACATCTGACAATAGAATTGGTCTCCTGCTTGCAGAGGTATCTCTTACACCTTGATTCAATTCTCTCTTTTGCTTGCTGTAATATGTCCTTGCCAATTTCAATTTTGAAGACTGATGTAAGAGTAATTCATTTGGGGTGTAAAACTTTTTCTTTCACTGTTTCTTATATGAAATGCAAGTGTTTTATTATTAACTTATCCAAAAAAAAGTGTTTTATTTTTAAAATGTTTTGGATCCATTTCAACTAGTGGGGTGCATTTCAAACGCTTCTTCTTTTCCTCTCCTTTTTTTTTTGGTAACATTCTTTTCCTCTCCTTTTAGATCTAACAAGGGCAGACAAAAATAGTATATTTAGAAATAGACTTTAAAATTTTATTTTTATGTTGCATCTTATTTTTCCAATGATTGGGAACAGGCGCAGCTCCTTGCACAAGATGTAGAAAATGCTGTTGTGCCAGTGGACGAAACTCGCAGTACAAATGGCAGTTATAAAAGGACAACTGATGATGAGTTGAGGAAGATGGTGACAGATATATTCGTTGACAATGCGACATTGAGGATGCAGGTGAACTCAGTTATGCGTTGTGCTCTAAACACAAATGTTCAGTCCGAGAAAGATGAGGAGGACGAGGAGGTTCCTTTGAGAAAAACTGTTCTAAGCAAGTTCTTAGAAAGATGACGTGGTTGATCTTGTAGATTAATATTTTGTATGGAAATTCTCTATAACATTCTCCAAGTAAATGCAATAGTAACCCACCCGTTGAGTTTTGTAACATATGAGGTATGTGCCTGAATAACATTGTTGTATCATATTATTTTCTGAAATAAATTGATTTAAAGCAGTTTACGTGAGCCTATTACAAGAAAATCTGTCCAAATTTCATCCATTTGCATTAGCTGTTTTTTTTTTCTTTGGTTAGAATGTCAGGGAGCAAGTGTAGCTTCCTTGACGGTAAACAAAAACTTTGTTTACCAAGGATTGAAGGCTAATTCAGAATGAGAGAAAATTATTGATTAGGGAAGAGAAAGGTCATAGTCACCCCCAGAGAGGAAAGATAATTAAGTCTTTAAATTTGATTAATATTTCAAAACTGAATTTAAACCTTTTATATAGGCCAAGCTTTTGGTACTCTTGGAACAAAATACTTGGAAAAAGATTAAAATACAGAAACAACCCTAAAACTTGCGACAACAAAATAGATGCAAACAAAAGCAAAGAGATAATATTCAAAAATAATAATCCTCAAATCTTATGCCCGATTCTTGCCATTATTGTGCTAATCTTTCTCTTACTATAGCTTTTAATTCGGTATCAAAGTCAAGGCTGATTCTCCAGCATCATTCCTCCACCCTCCTGTTCACCAGACCATCAGCAAGCTTGTTTAACGGATGATAGGTCCACCACCATTCCCGGCGGGTGGCTAGCAGATAACGGGAGGATTTTCCAATGAGTGAAGAGCACTATGACCATGAGCCAAACTTGGGTGTGGGTTTCTTTCTTCTATTTGGATCTCAAACACGGGAAAATGATATTAAAAAGTGCAATAATATCATTTTCTTTTGTTTAATCACCAAGAAATAATAGATAAAAGATCCAGTCTGATGGCCTTAAAAATAATNAACTCGATTCTAATGCCTAAAATCCGTTCCTAATGCCTCAAAAATCGTTTCTAATGCCTCAAAACTCGTTTTTTTATTCAAATCTAAAACCTAGAGAGGAAAAGTTAACCCTTTAGGGATTTTATCACCCTAAAGGCTGGAAAAAATGACTCCGGCACCGGAAATTGCTTCATAAGATGACTCACAGCAAGAGAAGGAAGAAGAAGAAAAGAAAAAAGAGAAGGAAGAAGAAGAAGGTGTGGCGTCACTGGCGTGGAGAGAAGGAAAGAAAAAAAAAAAAGTGATGATGGTGTCGGTAGGCATGGAGAGAAAAGAAAAGATAGAGAAAAAAAATCGAAAGAAATCTAATGAATTTGGTCTTATGTTATTTTGGTGTAATTTTTAAACTTAAACTGAGGTGTCAACTAGGGATTAGATGCTGCAAAAGTTGGGTTTTACAGACCATCCGCATTGAAGTTAAATTCTTTGATTAATATTTCAAAAATGAATTTAAAAATAGCATATGCCTTTTATATAGGCCAAGCTTTTGGTACTCTTGGAACAAAATACTTGGAAAAAGATTAAAATACAGAAACAACCCTAAAACTTGCGACAACAAAATAGATGCAAACAAAGCAAAGAAATAATATTCAAAAATAATAATCCTCAAATCTTATGCCCGATTCTTGCCATTATTGTGCTAATCTTTCTCTCACTATAGCTTTTAATTCGGTATCAAAGTCAAGGCTGTTTCTCCAGCATCATTCCTCCACCCTCCTGATTACCAGACAATCAGCAAGCTGGTGTTAACGGATGATAGGTCCACCACCATTCCGGGCGGGTGGCTAGCAGATAACGGGAGGATTTTCCAATGAGTGAAGAGCACTATGACCATGAGCCAAACTTGGGTGTGGGTTTCTTTCTTCTATTTGGGTCTCAAACACGGGAAAATGATATTAAAAGTGCAATAATATCATTTTCTTTTGTTTAATCACCAAGAAATAATAGATAAAAGATCCAGTCTGATGGCCTTAAAAATAATTTCCGATTTCTAACCTTTTTATGTAAATACATACAAAATGCCACCATGCTTGAGACTACTGATTAAACCTAACAAGGCCCGCTACAAACAATAAAAATATCCGGCAGTAGCATCAACTTGGTTGGAGCTGAGGTGGAACTCTTATATTATAGAGGGCAAAATCTACTTGTCTCCACCTCCGAACATCCCCATCATATCTTTTGTAGATCCCATTTGCTTCATCAAGCTTTGTAAGCCACCCATGCCACCAATCTGCTTCAGCATCTGTGGGGGAAGGACTTTGCTCATGTGCTGTGCATTCATATTGCGTGATAGGGCACTCATTTCACCCTTCTTCGGAATCTTAAGCCCTTTCATTTTGCTCCATACTTTAGCAAGCCGCTTGTACTCTTCCAACATCTCCGTTACTTCCCTAACATGACGACCAGAGCCTCGTGCTATCCGCATTATACGAGACTCGTTCATCAGCTTTGGATTCATACTATCCAACTCTGCAATTAGGATCGGAAAAATGAGTTCGATAAGTATAAAATCAATCGCATAACCATGTTGCCAGATACATAGCAAAACCACATAAAATGCCCTTGATTTACCTTCATTTGTCATTGAGTCCATCATGGTCATGTAACGTTTGATCTTCGTTGAACTTTCCTTTTCGCGACCTTTTGGCATCAACTCAGCACTAAATCCTGGAAGCATTGAGAAAACCTACAAAAACCAAGTCTGTCAGGCATGAAGAAGCATAAAAATAACAGCTTCAGTCAAAACTTCAAAATGCCACAGCTCAAGGATAGTAGCATCACTTGTTGCCTTTCAGAAAGATTTATTTATAAAGCTAATGACAGCACAGTGGTAGTCAATAATGGTCTGTCCGGTTGGATATACTTTTTCGAGTAAAAAGACTTCTTCTGAATTATTAATAACCAAAATTTCATATGGTGGATAAGATTCTAACTAGCTCAATGTAAGTTCTAGTCACAAACCTCCCTCCATCTTCCTCCATATCTTATCATATCATTTTTTTTATATATATAAGTAATAAAATCTTATCATATCATTATTATGAAAAATAATGTACAGTAAATAAGCTACAGATTGTAATTGTTAGGAAAGATTTCAAGGCTGGAAAAAAGGAGAAATTTTACCAAAGAGGATGCAATACTGGAAAATGTGTTATGGCAATACTAATCTCCCTGATTGGCTTGATTATTTTTATATTGCATTAATTAATTTGTATTCTATAAGTGGAAAATTCTGAATTTATATCTACGAGTGTATCAAGCAACAAAGTTTACACTGCCAAACGTTCTGTTTTCCGTTGAAAATACTTCTGGGTAGACTCTGAAGCCTAGTGACAATAAAGCACAATACACAACATAATACCATAAAAAAACATATCGGCAGCATTTGCAAGAGTACGTAAAACAATATCTCATACCAAATACAACAGAAGAAAAAATCTCATGAAAAGCTATATACAAATGTCCAAGACACTTTTTCCTCATGTTAATCAATAATTAATATTGCTCCACTAGTTGCCTTAACACAGCAACTATGTGGTCACCCATTATTTCTCGCAAATGCTACAACAACTGAGGATGCACAATAAAGTGACGGCATAAGGCTTCATTAAAATAGAATAAGTCAAGTAATAACCTGGCTAATTGGACCCATCTTAAGTATGTTCTGAAATTGCTCATACATAATCCTTAATGTAAAGTTTCCTTCTGAAAGCTTTTGAAGAAGTTCAGGCTGCTGATCCATAGGAACAACTTCATGAATTTTATCCATAAATCCAGACCAGTCGCCCATGCCTAATTGGAAAGATAATCAACATGTAAGTACTTAAAACATTCACAAGAAATCTAAGTAAAGCCACAAAAATCAAGGCACACCTAAGAGACGGCTGACAAATGGCTTAACATCAAAAACTTCAAACTCGTCCATATGCTCTCCAGTCCCAATAAATATGACAGGACTCTTTGTTGCTGCAACACTACACAAAAAAAGTGGCACAGAATTTAATTGTCAAAGTAAACAAAGGAGACATGTTTTAAACTTTAAATTGCACCTATCAGAATGAGGAAGAAGTTCCCAATTTCATAGAAAATTGAATGAAATTGGAAGGTAGCTTAAACTCCATAAGTTATGGAAACTGCTTTTAGCAAAAATGTCTACGGACCACACCATAGGAAGGACCCAAGCTTTGTTTGTGTAGAGGGATTGGAACAACATAATTTTCAGCTTTAACATTGAAATTTTCAAAGCTTCTTGCATTTCATAAAGGAGCGAACCTGCAAACTTCCAGAGCATTACAATTTCCCATTTGTCCTCTCCAACTCACCAATATCTTTCTCACCCTTCCAGGCATAACCCAAACAACACCAAACGAATGGAAAAGTGAACTCCATATTTCTCTTGCAATTACACAATGGAGGAGGTGACCAATAGACTCTCCACTTTTCTTGCACATACAAAACCAATCCACCACAATGACGTTCTTCTTCCTCAAGTTATCCAAAGTCAAGATTTCCATCATGGCCATCATCCACACAAAGAATGTCAACTCTCAAAGGAGCCTTAACTTTTCAAATACTCTTCTAAGGAAAAAGGGAACTTGAGTAACACATGTTTATAAGACTTCACTTTAAACTGTATCATTTTGGAAGGGATCCAACAAATTATATCCTCACCTCCTTGCCTTACTTTGTGGGAATACAACAGCTCAAAGAAAGAAGAAACCACTTCCACCTCCCATCACAAGGAATAAACCACACCTAAGAAATAGAGGAGGTGCACTTCACATGCATAACTCCTTTGCTTACAAAATAAACAATGCCAAAACTGTTCTAGGCATCACCAACGAAATTCTAAACATAAAACAAGCAATCATAGCCCTCTATCAACATCACAGTGAACAAATGGCCATCTTCTGTCTAACCACCCTTCATAGATATGCAGAAGAAACAAATTATGATCAAATTTCACATGTGTAATTTATATCCACAAGAATCTCTCCCCAAGATACATTATGAACAACAAAAAGCCCTAGCTCACCAAGCACTTTCAAGGAAAACATCTAGGAGCATCTCTAGTGCACAATAAGAAGACGAAGCATAAAGAAAAACTCTTTGATAATCCCCACCCATTCCACTCATTTTCACACGATATAGCAAACAGAAAAGTGAAATCACCAACTCCTAAACTGTACTGCATGAACAAACCTCTGGCAACAAGAAGATTTTCACACGCCGAACCCAAGAAACTGCAACTGAAATCTCTCCATGATACATATCATGCCGAAATCAGACAGAAAACCATGATCACTATCAAACATGGCTTGAAATCCTAGGAGCAAGTTAACAATTTCCTACATAACAAGTACAATTTGATATTTAATTATTATTGCAGCGGATACCTAGTAGAACCCTAGTTTGATATAATTTCTGGAATAGCATTAAAATTCAGAGAAAAGTAGAGAAGGGAAGAGATACCAAGGAATTAGTTGTAGTAATGAAATTATGGGCAAGGATGATGGAAAAATTACCAAAAACTTAGATCCTAATGCTGTGAGTACTGGCAAAAGTTCTCTATTGCGATCCTCTACCAAAAGGTGGTATCTTTTAAAGGAAAAACTTTTAATTATGTACACAGTAAGAGGTACTAAACTAAACAACCAGAATGAGCACTTTTACAACACATTTGTGACACCGAGTCTTAGATTATCCTTCCAAGCAATAAACGTATTGCAAACTCCTGTAATCATACATGCGTGCATTTACACATGCAAATATACAATACAATAGTATCTAATAAATGTGTTACTTATGGCCTAGGCAAGTACATACTTCTCAATGGTGTTCTTTACTAAATATAACTAAAATGATACTCCTCCCTCTGATAATGAATGTCTCACTTTCCTTTTTTCTGTCACAAAATCAGCACTCGCCATAAAAAATTCAAAACATCAACTTTTCTACTTCCACATAACCCCTTTCTTCTTCTTTTTTTTTGATAAATAATTGAGATATCATAAAAAGCGTAAGGTGCCCCCATGTAAACATGCAGTATAAAAGAGAAGCCACCTAGATAGTAGGGGCAAAAAGAACAATATATCATGATAACTAATCACTAAAGGAGAAACATAAGCAGCTGTCCAAAGATATAGAGTGTTGAAGACTAAGGATTTCAACTTCTCCAAAGACCTCTTGTGGTCCTCAAAACACCTATCATCCATTTGCCTCCAAAGACACCACAAGAAGCACAAAGGTACCATCTTCCAAACAGTTGCACTTCCAAGTGTTTTTGGCAGTACACCAACAAGCAAACAAATCAACTACTCATCTAGGCATAATCCAAGACAACTATAATCGTTTGAAGATATTCCAAATGGCACAAGCAACCTCACAATGAAGGAGAAGGTGATCCACATACCCCCCCCCCCCAATCTTTTTGCACATAACACACCAATCCACCACGATGATGTATCGCTTCCGAAAATTGTCTATGGTAAGGATCTTCCCTAGGGTAATCGACCACACAAAAAAGGCCACCCTCAACGGAACCTTAGTCCTCCAAAAACTAAGCTTTCAAGGGAAACAGAAACCATCATGACAACCTAAGACACTATAGAAAGGATTTAACACCAAATATCCCTCTTTTGGAAGGGACCCACTCAAAGTTAGTTCTTTCATTTAGTACTTTTAAACACCATGCCAAGGGGTAATTTTTGGAAAACAGTATTATAATAATAGTTTTCTTCATCTAAGACACCCATTATGGGATGGAGGGAACATATAATCTAGTAATTAAATTCTAAACCCAACAAGTATGAGAGGCAACTGCACAGCTTCAGAAAACACATTCATGGAAGCTTTAAAATTACATTTTGATCCAACTAAAAACATGAAATTGTAGGCTGCAATTGTTGCAATAAAACTTACGCGCTAAGAGAACCACCTCCCTTTGCGTGCCCATCCATTTTGGTAACAATTACAGCTCCAACTGAAACACTTTGCTTGAAAGCTCTTGCTTGATCAAATGCAGCCTGACCAATACTGCTATCCATAACAAATATAACAAGATCTGGTTTCTGGAAATGCACAGAAATTTTTTTAGCATTTTTTTTTTTAATAAAAAACAAACTGAGAGGAACCAAGCAATGCCAGAAAAGTACCGTTGCTTCAGAAACTTGACGCATTTCTTCAAAAAGAGCAGCTTCTTGTTTGTGACGCCCACTGGTGTCAACAATTATTAGATCACAATTTTCTTTCTTGAACGTTTCCACACCTTCTACTGCAATTTTCATAGGATCTGACTCTGTATAGCTGTAGGGTTGAAAATCCCAAGCATTACTTAAATACTGAAGAATACATTATCTGATGAAAGCATCAACTAGAGTAATAATGATAAAAACACCTTTTTGATAACCTAGAGTAATAATGAAGAAGCGTTTACCGAAAAACGTTTTATGTAGAAACAAATAGAGCCAAAATTAAAAGAAGCTAGCATATTTCTTGCCTGCATTACATATATTATGTTCAATCTAACCAAACAAAAAATTAGAGAGAGAGAAACTAGTTGCAATTGGTTGTGCCATCATCCTTTTTTTTTTCCTCTTTTATTTTGGTTTTCTTTTCCTTATCTTTTAATCAAGAGAGGGGGGAAGGAGGGAAGGAAGAGACAAGTGAAAAGATAAAAACAAAATAAACAAACAACACAAGAAGAGAAAGTCAAGATAAAGGAAAAATAGAAAGAAGACTACAATTAATTTCGGAACAGGAGGGTGGCATGAGATCATCAAATGTCCAAAGGATCAAATAACCACAATTATGAAGCCCAAATTTGACAATCATTTTTGTCTGGTCTACGAGGCCCAGAGAGAGAGAGCTACTTTCTCAAAGGGACAGAGCCAACACTATGTTCTGAGACAGCAATGAATATTGTTTTTTTTTTTTTTTTTTTTTTGATTGGCACCGGGTGTCCGGAGCTTCGCTCCGACTAATCCCAGGGGTGCACAGGCCCTCGGTAAGGAGTTTCCCGCAAGTGCACCTCGGTTAAATCAAGCCTCTTAAACAACTCCATATTGTTTCAGCCAAAGCAAATCTTTCAAGTAACATATTCCAAATAACGATTATTAATATCTTTATCTCTAGGATCAAAATATATTTCAAAGTTCATTCGATCTGTGTGGAGGGGGCGCTTTACATGGATCCGAGGTTTACCCAACAGGGATGGGTACACGAAGTGGCCTTGCCTTGAAGGGGTTCCTTGTCATCAATATATATATTTCAAAGCTCATTATTCTTATCTATGCATATCCATTTAACAGTTTACAGGACTCTTGTAGAGCATTATTATTGTTTTGTTACACCCTCCATTATTGGTGTCTCCTCAATTTTTGTTTAAGATAATTGTGTCACCATGGCCCAACATTTCCCTTCATTTGCTTCTCTGTTTCCTTTCATACACTTATCTCTACACTTCAATGACAACCAGTAGAATGTGAAAGAACTACCTTCCATAAAACGGAATCTTAGCCTTAGTTGCATTCTGCTTTAGCTGATCAAAAGCACCAGCTCTGAACGTATCTGCACACACGAGGGCGGGCCTCCAGCCCTTTTTCTGATGATAGTATGCATATTTTGTACATGTCGTGGTTTTCCCTGACCCTGAATTTGTTTTACAAACAAATAGAGGTGCAAATAAGAAAAAAGATACTGCAAAGTTCTAAATAAAACAAAAAAGTACAAAATACTTTTGGTCCCATGAATCAACTAACATACGTAACACCCCCACTTCCCAAAGACCAATCTCATTGATTATATGTATGACTTTGTATAGGACAATTGCTGGATGATCCAATAAGCATGAAAGCAATCCGGTAAATAGTGTACCTTGTAAACCTACAAACATAACAACACTCGCCTTCCCTTTCTTTGGGGTGAAAGAAGGCTTCCCAGGATCCAGCATTTTGCAGAGCTCGTTAAATATAGCCTACAGTAAAAGCAACCTTCTCATAAGCACACCAGGAGATACCAAGAGATAATATACAATGAACACTGGTCTTGTATAGCCCCCGACACAGAATTAGCTTCGTTGCAGAATTTAGTTTCTAAAAATAAATTTAACTAGTCATCTGAAGATAGAATTATTTAATGTAAAGAGACATACATAATCTTTTTTTTTTAGCAGTCAGAGCACGATGATGATAGAGGCCTTGACAGATACATTAACTACCATTAACACCTTCCATTATCACCAATCTCTTAGCACGACGCAAACCTTGTCAAAATTGACCCAGAATTCTGAAAACTAAATCTGAATAACCCGAGTCTAGGGCCTCTAGGCCTTGGTAATATTATTTGTCTCCCTATCGGGTACTCTCTAATTCTTCCCTAGAAAAAGGTTTCGTATATCAACCACATAGGCAAAAATTCAATGGAAATCACAGACAACTACCCTCAATCCTATTAAAGCGTAGGAATTCACAAGCTTAGCTAGCTTTCCGAAGCAAATTCTAACCCCCAAACTTATGGCAGACATTCCATTCCATTCCATCACAATAATCATAAACCCAAAAATGACTTGAATAGTGCAATCTTTGATCCACGGCAATAAGAAAATTAAACACAAAATATAAAAAAACAAATAAAATTGAGAATACGTACTTGCTGTATGATCTTGCGTTTGTTGTGGCCGGCGGCGAGGTCGTCGAGGTTGACGATCTTCTTGATGTTGGTCTGCATGTCGCGGACGAGATTGAATTGCACATCGGCCTGAAGAAGAGCCCGCGTGATCTCGTTTAGGCACTCGTTGAGGACCTTCTCGTCGATTATGGTCGCATTGCTCATCTGCTGGAGAGCACGCGATATGCTCCCCCCTAATTGCGCTAACACCATCTTCGCTGCCTGAAAAGCGACAAAGAACTGAGAAATTTGAGTGCGATTGGAAAGAAGAACAGGAAAGCTAGGGTTAGGGTTAGGGCTGTGGCCTTCTGGGAATCAAAATGTTGATGAAACGTAAGAGAAGGAATTTCAGGCGGTGGTGGTGGTGGTTGTCGTCTCCCAGTGAAACAGAAAAACGTTTGCTAGAATGGGCTTAGACGGGCCAGAGACTGCCGCACTTAAAGCCCGGACATTAAACACAAAATTCCTGTTTTTAAAAAAACAAATTAGAATGACATATTACATTAAATTATGTAAAAAGACTTTGATTATTTGATTTCCAAATTAATGATTTTTAAATAAATATCATTTAATTAAAATTAAATATAAGAAAATGGCATCACTTTTTTTCTTTTTCTTTTTTGGTTCAAAAATGGCATCATTTAAACTTATGGTCGTCTTAGGCCTCAAAATATATCAGCTAGCCGCCATCTATAATGGGTCTATTTTAGTTTTTTTTTTCCCGCCTTATTTAGGTCTATTAGTTAGCTTTTATTCCGATATTTTTTTTGAGGGTCGAATGGTTAAAAGAAAATAAAAATAAAAATAGTTTTTTTTTTCTTTGAAAATTCTAATTGTTTTAGAGGAATAAATAAGAAACTAGTTCTTAAGAATAGGTTCCTAAATTTTTTTTTAAAAAAAAAAAAAATTTAAAAAAATCTTAAAATATAGTCATTCTTATTTCAAGAGTTGATTATGTAAACCAAAGGGTAGTTTCCACAAAAAAAATATCTTATGCAAAGGTTTAATTAATTAATTATTAAAAATGGTACACAAAAATGAAACATGGATTTGTCTTGGTTGGGGCTCCACCCAAATTTGTGTGGTAGCGTGTCAAAAATTGGGCAGTGTACACGGCCACACACACCTCCAACACGCCAGCAGGTGGATATGGCTATGGCAGCCTCTGCCACGGCAAGCGCAGCTGCCAACGTCTGCTACTCAGCGTCCCATCACCGCCATTCAAATCCTGCTTCAAAGAAACCAATGGGTACCCTAACGTTCGTCATCCACAACCCAGTCCGCCTTTCAAGGACAAGGACCGAAACGTCTTTCCCCATCCGAGCTCTCGATCCCCAAACCGAAGAGCAAGAGGAAAAAGAGAATGACAACAGTAACAGAAGCGGCGCTTTCACCTCCCCGCAGGTCACTTTTTTTCCCTGGGTAAATTTACTTGTTTGTTTTTTCTTTTCTTTTACCCATAATTTCACTAATTTGTGTGTGGATTTTTAACAAAATTCAAATGGTATTTCTTTATCTTTGCTGCATTTCTTTGGTGTAAACAGGAAGATTTGGATTATTTGTGGAAATTGATAGCTGGTTCAGTTGTGGGTGGAGGTGTAATCAAGTATGGAAGCGTAGTTTTTCCAGGGATAACCAGACCAAACCTCGTAGTGGCTCTGATTATGATATCAGCTCCCGTCGTTGTAGCTGTTTTTCTTTTGGCCAAGAGAAGTCGGGAAGAGACGCGAAGCAAGGAACCTTAAGTCTTCTGGGTTTGCGTAGAGCATTTTCAGCATATGTTCTAAAACCTTCTTTTTGTTGTGTATATTTATTTATTTATTTAATGGTGGCCGAAATATTCTAATGGCAATAATAAGCGTCAACACTAAAAAAAATGGTTAAAAAAATAAAAATAAAAGTTGTTCATTTGTGCCATTGCCTAATCTTGGCCAGTAACATTATTCGATCTCCCTTAACCATTTGAAACACAGGGTTAGAATCCTATGGAAGGCCACTCTAGGAAAAGATGGAATTTTTTTTTTCAAAAGGAGAGATCTCTTAGGGGTGACAATTTTTGGCACGGCTCACAAACCCGACACAAAATTGCCGGGTTTAGATTTAACCTAAATAGGTTCAGGTCATAAATAGGTCAACCCGCTTGGCCTATTGATAATCCATCTAACCCGTTTAAAAGAAAAAGAAAAAAAAAATAAAAAAAATTCTAAAAATTGATAAACAGTGACACTACCACATTAGCATCAGGTTACCCAGTGATTTATTGAGCCGTGTTTGAGTTTTGTTGTTCGGCTTGTTTATCTAAGCATGTTATGTCTGGGTTGAGGCTAAACGGGTGGCGGGTCAAGCAGGTAAAGCCAAACCCGACACACCAACCCACTTTGCCAGGCCTAAATAAGCACCCTCATTAAAAACATTTACTTGAGATTTCCATTAACCCCACCCCCCCAAAAAAAAAAGTGTTCAAATAGCTTAACCAGAAAGACTCTAAACAATAATACCCAAAGGATTGCCATACCAAAAGGGGGGAGATAGTCACTAGCCATTGTACCAAAGAATAGTTGTTCTTAATAGTTGTTCTTATTCCCTGACCACTGAGCCACGGAATAGGATCCTATATTGTTTAAATGAATTGGATTATATTTAGTTAGTTATACTTGAAAGATCTTTTTGGCTATTCACTTTTTGAGTAGACAAAAATACTTCTCAAGTATAACTAACTGAATATTATTCAGTTCATTTGAATTGAAGAGTATCCTAATTGCCAAGCGACATCTTATCCCTTAGAGCACTAGCAACAGACTCCCTAAAGGGAGTCTGTTTCCCTTCATTTAGGGAAAATAGAAAAAAAATCACAAAAAACTCCCCACAGCAGAAACCCTACATTTAACCTTCCCCATTGGATTTCTACAGTGTTTCCCAATGCATTGGGAAACACTGTAGCTGTTCCCTTTAATATTTTAATGAAAAAAACTCTCCTCTCTCCTCTCTCCTTCGTCTACCCAGCTCTCTCTCTCTCTCCCGCTGTCTCTGCACTCTCTCTCTCTCTCCCAACAAACGGAATCACAGACGAAAATCGCAAACCAAAATCGAACACCAAAATCACAGACGAAAATCGCAAATCAAAATCTGAAGCCACATCCACCCGGACCTCCTCCACAGGTACCTGAGCTACAACCTTTCTCGCACTGCCCCCATGAAAATCGACCCTCCTCTTCTCTCCCCCAAAAACATAAATCCACAAAGATGAGATTTATAGACAAAGATATGAGAGACAAAGAGAAACCAGAGAGATGGGAGAGAGAAATTGGAGAAGGAGAAGAAGAAGAAGAAGAGAGATGCGGTCTTTGTGATTCATAGACAAAGATACGAGAGAGAAAGAGAAACCAGAGAGATGGGAGAGAGAAATTGGAGAAGAAGAAGAAGACGAAGAAGAGAGATGCGGGAGAAAGAAAAAAAAAATCAGAGGAACGTGTGGTGGGGGGGGGAGAGAGAAATTTTTTTTTTTTTTTTAAAAGTTAAAAGTAAAAATTATTATTTTAATGATATAAGGAATGGTTAAGGGAATCTATTGTGGTGAATATTTGTATAAGGAAGCAAAAAGTAGTTTGGATCCTTAAACTTAGGGAAAATGGTTAGGAAGCTGCTGCTAGTGCTCTTAATCACTCTTTTTCTTGTTTATTGAATAATTAATGTGTTATTCTTCTGGATATCGACTAAAATGCAGGAGTGTTTCTTTTCTTATGAATGCTATACTACTGCACCGCTCACACATCAATGCCATAATTGATAATTATCCCACTAAACACCTTATTATATACCACACATTAATTTGAACACTTCCTATTTACTCTTCACCCGTGTGGATTCCCCTGTGTCTAACCGCAAGAACCTAAACCTAGAACTGATCTAGTTGCAAGCCTTGTTGCCTTGGTAGTCGTTGATCTATAAGGTTAACGTGAATGTTGAGCTTGATTCCCTGACCCATCAAACAACTAGCACCCAAACTCAAAAAGGCCACTCTCGCAACTTTTCAAGGTTTGGATGAACATTGCAAATTGCTTGGTAATTCAATGAAGAGAAGGGGGTTAGGTGTAGTTTCCCCTTAATAACTGATCAATTTATTCTGTAGTTCTGCATTTCCAACAAGTAATAGAAATACATTTAACAAAAGAAACACCAAACCTCAACTGGCGCAGAAGTCTTGCTTATTAGAGTGACCATGACCTCCAAAAGAATTTGAATATATATTTGAAAATCTTAACTACATTTCCTAGTTTTACTACCTAACCTACTCATAGGGTACAAATCAAATAAGAGCAGAGGTAATTCTTATTAATTGGCAAAAAAAATGGCAAGTAAAACAAATAAAAGAATTTCCACTAGAGTGCAATTCAATCTGTGCAGTACACAAAGCAAGTGGTAGTGAGTTTGGACCACACCTAATAAATCTATCAAGCCTAGATATTATCTTTCAGCCATCTTAGAGCTCCATTTGCAACGGACCTGCATGTTCCACAACTTTTCAGCCAATGCCATGCAACTAGGATGATGGAGATAATATTCATGGATAATATATTCATCAAAACAGAAACTAATTGAGAAAACACAGAGGCATGAGAGATGCAAAAATGCATTGCAAAGCACAAATAGATAACATGGCACCCACTCACACGAATCAGGTCTTGGTGCTTGGTAACAGAAAGCACCAATCAGGTCTTGGTGAGTAAAAAATATAAATAAAATAAAAAAGCCAGTGAATTAAAGGATGTGATCTAAGATACCTAGACGTTAAAAGTTCAGATCATAACAAGAGACCAACCACCTTAATGTACATAATTTACATGGTAAAAAATATTTGGAAAGACGCCAAGATTTGCAGGTTATAGCGATTTACAATCATCTGATTCTGTTAACCCTGAGAAGATCTTCCAAACCAAACAAGGTGTGTTTGGTGGATCTCAAATCACTAAACGTACCCATCACAAATTTAGAGCTTGAAAACCCATGCTTGCCGGTGGCTTATAATCAATGCAAACTTCTTTCATAGTGAAAAAAAAAACACTTAATACTACTCATAAAAAAAATATAAATAAATAAAAGACGAAGAAAAAGCACTTCATATTTAAAATGCATTTTTACACCATTCAGTGCAAACCTAAATATCCTTGCAAGACTTCATGGAAATATCATGGGTGATAGTAAAACAGAATTGCACACAGAAATTGGTAGTAACAGATGAAGAAATTTCAAATAAATCATAGCATGAAATACTCAATTAAGTAAATAGAGAGAGAGAGAGAGAGTGAGAGAGAGGAACCATTACCCGGCAACCTCTTTTAACTTCTCCCATATGTCATTTTGGTCTGCTGATTCTTCAGTTTTCTCTGCAACATTTCCCCCCTGGTTTTCTGTTCTTTTAGCTGCAGAAGTAAAATGTGAAATTGAAGTTAAACGAAGATACCGATTAAAAGCTTATCACAAGAAACAGAAGGAAACGAAGAAAAAAAATTCACTCACAAAATACAAATGGAATTACTTACAAGCTGGCCGAGTTTTAGGACGAGTACGTGAACGGCTGCTAGTAGTGCTATTCAGCAAAGCAAGTTCTTCAAGCAATTCACGCTCCTTGGTACTGTAAATATAGGCAGAGAAGTGGAATAAAAATTTGATTGAAAAGAGACAAGTATTACTTATAGATTTAGAAACTGATCACAGATGCAAGCCAAAACTGACAAGGAGAAACTGGAATTCTGTTACTCTCGGCATTAGGAATCATATTTATTAGAAGCTAAACATGAATCTTAATCTGCATGGAGTTACTCTGAAGGAAAACTAACATAACCACAAGGGTTTCCAAAAACTACATATTGGAAGACCCAGAAGATACTCGATCAAAGTTTAATATGACATTCTAAATTTCCAATAAGGTTGGCTTGAATTCCACAAGCTATGGAGCTCATGTTGAAGCCTAAACAATAAATAGAAAGAAAACAGAACAAGAATATGAAATTTTATTCTCCATGGGCAGCATTAAAGTCCTTGTTACAGCACATTCAGATACACTTTTTGAAGCACTTTGTTTTCAAGTTAATTGGTTTAACTGAAAATAAATAAATAAAAGAGAACCTTCATCCTTGGACATGGACTGACATTAAACCAATATTACCCAGAAGAGCAAGGGCCAAGAGAAACCTAAAACAACAATGATAGAGATTGCACCTTGAAAGTTAAAACAACGTATCAACCCACTAGTTTATTAAAACTTCATATAAATCACAATCAATTCCAAAAGGGCCAACAGGGCCAATGTAACTTTGTTTGGATAAAGGAGGAGTTAACTTGAATCAAACTAGAATGATGCATAAGAGATAGGAGCTAAGAGCAAGCCATAGGATGGATGCACAAACTACAGAAAAGGGTGATAGTATGAGCTATATAGTTTTTGCTTTTATGAGTAATAGTAGACGACTAGAACAAATGAACAAAATAACTCTGTACCTGATACGTTTTGGAATAGTAACTTTAACTGTGAATAAGTGGTCACCACGTATTGATGGTTTGTTCAGTTTTGGTGAACCTTTCTTTGCCAGGACAAGCACATCGCCAGGTTGGGTACCAGGTGGAATTTGTAGTTCAGTTATTCCTTCAACTGTCTGTACCTGCTTAGATGTTAAAAATTCAATTATTTCTGTTTGGATACAACATACCACAAGAAATTGAGAGGAAAAAAGAAAAGAACCCTTCTGGCAATAAATCGCAGAAGGCAATGACAAAAGAAGATCATTACAAATGTGGAATTGAAGTGGGCTCAGAGGTTTTGATGCATGAAGGCTGCATTCTAAATATCCACCATAAGTTATATGAGTAGTAGTTCAGATTATGTTACATCTCATTAGACAAACTCAGGAGACCCTACAGATACTAGAACAGTTTGTGTATTCTGAAATTATTTTATGCTAACGCAACCAACATGTAATTTTCAGATTGGAAACACATCATAAATCAATGTCCTGTCTAGGCTACATATATAAAGGACGAATCATGTTCCAGATTCATCAGTCTTATGCTCTACCCATATTTGAGCTCAGCTGAACAAAACTCATGGACTGAAATCGAAGCTGGAGGATTCTTTTTTTTTTTTTTTTTTTAATTTTTTATATAAGTAAAAAATGCTAAAGCTGGAGGATTCTTACAAGGTTGGTTGGAAAATAGTAAGTTACATCAGATTAAAGAGTATCATTAATGCCCAATACCACTCTTGGCCAGTCCACTGTAGAAATCTGGCTTCACAATGCCTACCATCTTACACCACAATAGAGGTTCAGCAGCTACATTCGTAAGGCATTTTTATGTCATAAAACATTGTTCAACAATAGAAAAAGGTAATATAAGATCATGAGGTTTTTTCTGAGAAAGTTCAATACATCCAACAACTATCAAGGGAGTTACAAAAAACCTTCTTAGGTTGATCAGGATTCAACTATATCATTGGATGAAGAAAGCAGGAAAAATGCATCTAATATTTGAAATACTTATTTGAAGAAGGGGACTTAGTCACTGAGGAGAAAATGAAGGAGGCAGAAATTGTTAGCGAGTTAGAAAGATCTCTTACGGTGGAGGTAAGTTGGAAGCAGAAATCTAGAGTGTTGTGCCTGAGGGTGATAAGTGTACTAAGTTTTTTCACACTATGGCTACTTCTAACATGAGGAACAATTCCATTGAATCCTTGTTGATTGATGGTACTATTTCTACCAATCAAGCGAAGATCAGTGAGTACATTGTCCTATTTTATTAGAACTTGATACACCAAACAATTTAGTTGGAGGCCATTGATGGATGGCCTTTCCTTTGCTTCTATTGAGTAGGCCAAGGCTAATTGGTTGGAGAGATATTTTGAGGAAGAGGAGGTGAGGGGGGTAGTGAAAGCTATGAACGGCGAAAAGGCACCGGACCATGATGGTTTCTCTATGGCGTTCTTCCAAGATTGATAGATTGTTTAAAAGAGGATATCATGAAGGTTTTTCACGACTTCCATGCTAGAGGCATGATTACAAGGAGCCTTAATGCTACATTTATCGCCCTCATTTCAAAGACTCTAGGGGCTGTTAACCTCAAGGATTTCACCCACTAGTCTTATGAGGGGCCCTTTACAAAATGATTGCTAAGATGCTAGCATACAAGCTTAAGATGGTGTTGGAGAAGATCATATCTAATTTGCAGAATGCTTTCATAAGAGGTAGGCAAATCCTTGATCCTGTTCTTATCGCCAATGAATACTTTGATAGTAGATTAAGGTTTGGTGAAACCGGGTCTTAAATGCAAAATAGATCTAGAAAAAGCTTATGATCGTGTTAATTAGGACTTTCTGTTGTATATGTTGAGGTGTGGCTTTGGTGGAAAATGGTGCTCCTAGATACACTACATTTCTTCAATGTGTTTCTCAGTTTTGGTGAACGGCATGCCAACAGTTTTTTTAATAGCTCTCGAGGCTTAAGACAAGGGTACCCTATGTACCCTTTGTTGTTTGTCCTTGTGATGGAGGCATTAGGTATAATGATTTTTGCTGCTATGAGTGGGGGGTTGTGTGGTTTCTCTATGGGTAATGCTAGTGGGTTTGTTTGCTCTCACCATCTTTTTTCTAATTACACTTTGATCTTCTATAGTGCTAATCCAAATCATCTTCGTCATCTGCATTGCTTATTCCTTTGCTTTGAAGCTGGTTCAAGCTAGAAGGTTAACTTGACTAAGTCAGAATTGGTTCCTGTGAGAGATGTTGATCAAGTGGAAGGGTTGGATGATATTCTAGGTTGTGGGGTTTCCACTTTCCTGGTGAAGTATCTCGGCCTACCTTTTGGGGTCTCCAACAAGGCTAGACATATTTGAGATAGTGTTATTGAAAAGATAGAGCGACAGTTGGCTAGTTGGAAAATGATGTATTGTCCAAGTGTTATATGGTTACCCTTATTAAGAGCACACTTTCCAGCTTGCCTACATATTTCATGTCCCTCTTTCCTCTCCCTGTGAATGTTGTTCACCAAATTGAGAAGCTCCACCGTGATTTCTTATGAGGTAGGCTAGGCGAAGAGTTCAAATATTACTTGGTTAGCTAGTCCAAGGTTTGTTCGCCACTCTTAGAGGAAGGTTTGGGAATTTGGAAGTTGTGGTTGTTCAATTGTACTCTCTAACATAAATGGCTTTGGCATTATGTGCATGAGAGCAAGGCTTGGTAGTAAGAGGCAGTATACTCTAAATTTGACAGTTTGTAGGGAGGGTTGTGTTCTATTGAGCCTTCTTGTGCGTTTGGGGTGGGGTTATAGATGAATGTTAGGAAGGGATGGGGAATTTTTCGTGTCACACTAGATTTGAGGAGGGAGATGGCTCCAATATTAGATTCTGGCACGATCAATGGTGTGGGGATGTGGCCCTTAAGGAAAGCTTTTCTAAATTTATTTAGTATTACTTGCGGAAAGGATGCCTTTGTCCCAGTTAACTTGGGAGTTTTTTGGTGGTTTCAATCAATGGAACATAAGCTTTGCTAGAGCAGCTCATAATTGGGAGATGGATGTCTTAGCGTCATTCTTCAGGGTTTTTTACCCGGCTAGAGTGAGAAGAAGTAGTGAAGATAAGTTGTGGTGGGTCCCCTCCAAAAGAAGGTTGTTTAAGGTTAGATCCTTCTTTTGTTCCTTGGTTTGTAGTGGAGGCTACCGCTTCCCTTGGAAGAGTGTCTTTGGCAAACTAAGACTCCCTTGAAGGGCAGCCTTTATCGCTTGGTCGGTGGCTCTAGGTAAAATCCTTACTATGGATAACCTTATGAAGTACCACGTCATTGTGGTGGACATATATTGTATGTGTAAGAGGAATGGAGAGTTCGTGGACCATCTTCTTCTTCAATGGGATGTGGCTTATGCCATTTGAATTGCCTTTTTCAGTCATTATGGATTGTCTTAAGTTAGGCTTAGACGTGTGGTCAATTTGTATGCTTGTTGGTAGATTACCGGCAATATGCCAAGTACTGCTGTATGGAAGATGGTGCTTACATAACTTTTATGGTATTTATGAAGGGAAAGAAATGACAGGTGCTTTAAGGACCATAAGAGAACTTTGAAGGAGATTTAAGTTATTTTTCTTCAAAATTTTGTATCTGTGGGTAGCTGTGTATGTTTCTCCTTTAACATTAGTTATATTGATTTCTTTGTTCTTTTTACTCCTAGTTAAGTGCTTCCTCTTGTATAATTTTCATATTCTTAGGGGCGCCTTTACACTTCTAATGATATTTGCCGATTACTTATTCAAAAAAAAGAAAGTTCTATTAAATTGAAAATGCAAGGCCCATAAAGCAATGGAGATGCAATAACAGTGCAATAATAAATATCCAAAAAACTAATCCAGAAAAACATTGGCAGCAAAAGTCTCAGACATACACAATTTGCATAAAATTCCTTTTGGTTCTAAATAAGTAGTCCTTTTCCCCCCCTTTCTTCCTTTCCGATTCTTGATAAGCGTTCTTCCTACTAGATTTTGATTCAATGATAATAAGATAGCATAGGATCTATTATCATGATCATGTAAGTGGACATATGTATCAATTCAAAAGTTAAGAGCAGAGCGGAAGGGCTATATGTCACCAATCCTTTTTGTGCTTAACGAACAAGCTTATCAACGGTATAACACTGAGTCACTGTTGACAAATCTATCCATTCAAAAATTAAGAGCAGAGTGAAGAGTTTACTGGAACGGCTTTATGTCACCAATCTTTTTTTGTGCTTAACAATTACGCTTATTAATAGTTTAACAGAGTCACTGACATGTTAAAACATACTGAGGCATCATAATTACCAAGCTAGAAATCTACCTTATCTCATATTCTGTTATCAGAATCAACATTCAGGATAATTACAGGATTTTTAAGTATTATTAGCTCACATTAAGCATTACCGGGCAGAATGTACATTTTACTTGGACTCTCCCATTATTAGCTCACAATATTTAGAACATGTTAAGCATTAGCAAGACAGGTTAATGCACTAATTTCTGTTCCAATATTGTCCACCACATTATTCTCCTAAGAAGCTCATTTAAATCATCCTTAGATAATTCAGTCAGGTTGACAGAGGATCACTGGATCAGTCAGGCGGACAAAAGATGCTAGATCCCACCCCAGTTCACATGCATTGTTGACATGGACCTTCATTGTAATTTCAGTTGATGTTTTAAAGACAAGCTCAGACTACCTCCCTTGTGAACATATAATTTCTAAAAATAAGAGCAATATTTTTGGGCTCGCAATAATTTACCTTAACAACAGCCCCTAATATGGCATCTAGATAACTGATAGATACATTTGATGAGAGATTTATGCCATCTCTTTGAATTCCCGGTATCTCTTCAACATCAAGATATACAAAAAGATCTCCAGGAGGGCCCCTGCTGAAACGACAAGATCAATTACCGAGAATGTACCCTGTATAGTATCAAAGCTTCTAGAAAATCACATGTATGGATAAAACTTAAAATATGAACTCTGAAATTAAACTACTAAATGTGTCTGAGGAATATATATACACGTCAGATATTTCTTCAGGAGAAAACAGGGATAAGAGAAAGATGCAACTCAAGGGTGCCAGGGTTCTTCACATACCACTAAGAAAAGATAAAAAGAATGATAAACCCCAATGTAAGATGTTAGATATAACCAAGAAAAGCAGTGCACTCTAATGCCCAATGGGAACATTAAGTCATACTTTATATTATATATAATTCGCTACACTTATGAATGGCAATTATCTACCTTTCATAAAATAAAATAAAAAATTATCTATCTTGCATTTGTGATAAGGCAACAACTTGTAGATATTTTCAATGATTTACCAAATGAGGATTACATATTCTACAATCAAAATTCAACAACATACCCTCTCGGTCCGGCATCACCCTCTCCAGCAACTCTAAGAATACTGCCTGCGCTAACTCCAGGAGGAACTTTAACTTTGATATTTTTCTTAACACGTATACGTCCTTCACCAGAACATTTCCGACAGTATTCAGATATAACTTCACCATTCCCACCACAAGTTGGACATACAGAAACCTAATATTAAAAGAGAGAAAAGTAAGTTGAGTGTAGAAGAAAAGGTAAGTCTTGAATTGTGAAACTGTACACAAGTTATAATATATGCAGAACATGCAAGCTGCAGAAAATCAACCCAACTATCCACCCCATCTTTGTCTTCTGAATGATATTAGCTTTCATAACTTCAGTATTACCACTGCATGCTTGTTTCTAGAACGTATTTTTTTTTTTTTAATAATTAATAATAGTCAAAGAATACACAAAAACCGGTGCAACCCAGTAAAGAAATTAGACAGGTGAACAAACTAAAAAGCATGGGAAACTGTAAGGAAAAGAAATCAAACCGAGAAGTGCTGAGAATCAAGAAAACCAAGTGCGAGCAAAACCAGGAAACTAAGGCCCTAAGGAATTCATCTTTCCATTCACTTAAATATTCTTCTTGCCCTCAAACACCCCAGTGTTTCTCTCCAACCAAATTCTCCACATCAAACAAGGAAGAATTACTTTTCACAGCTAAACAATTTATGCCACCAATGTTCCTATCCTTACAAGCTGACAAGTCTACCACAGAACTCAGCATCATCCAATTAATAACAATGTGAGTGAACAAGCACCACCAAGAGCTGAGAACTCGAGCATTATAGTAGATAGATGACCAACACATCTCTATCCTTTTTTCACTTGTAGCACCATCTAATAACAAACTTTCTAGTCTCTATACTTCACTAAATAATTGGAGTAAAATATTCAGCTCAAAGCAGTATCCCACAGAAAGAGAGAAGCATTTAATAGGAACCCCACACAGCAAATGCTTCTCTAAATAAACTTCCCCCAAAACATCATATAGAATTTTTTTCACACCAAACATATGATTCATACTTGGTTTTCAACAACTGGACACTGGTACATCAGATAAAAACAAAAGGACAAATCAGTATAGACCACCTCTTGATCCATAGAGAGACAAAAAATATATATATATATTAATCCCAGTGCAATGCACTACCTGATCATCCCATGTACCTAGCCACCAAAATTTACTTTATAATCTGAACTAATGGATGCTTTTCAAAGTTTACATCACCATAGAAAAAAGGGAAGCAATAACAAACCCAAAGTCAGAAAGAAACAGTGCTAAGATACCTGTGAAAACATGCCAAAAGGTGTTTGCTCAGTTCTCATAACTTGACCCCTTCCACCACAACTTGAGCATACCCTCATTTTGGAGCCTATCTTTGCTCCAGTACCAGCGCAAGCTTCACATGTTTCCAGATGGGAAAGCTCAAAATCTTTTTCCGCACCAAAAATAGCCTCAGAGAATTCTAAGGTGATGTCATAACTGAAACACATATCAACCATAGGCCAACTCAAAGTCTTCAATAAACAATTAAGAATAAATTCATAATGTGACATTACAACCAATGAACAAGAGGACATAGTACGCATTTGCAAGACAGAAAAGACAATTAGCCACAAATTAGTAGGGGAATATTACAGATATAGGCTGTAAGAGTTGAATTTTTTAACTCTTTACTTTCGATATATTTGAGTTATGCTCTCGCCACGTCAGCATGAAAATGCTCTCTAGTCCGACTAGCGTGTGAGGAGTTTTGCCAGAGCGTGTGAAATTCAGATCAGTGTTTTCAGGCGATTGTAGTGTTCGTTTTCATTAAGGTGATCGGCAAGATGGGATACGTGGGGTATTTTTACGTGGAATCCAAATCGTACGAGTTACGATTAGGCGATGGAGGTCAGAATATCAAGTTAACGGAGTGGGGAAGACTGAATTTAAGTACGGTGTTTCTGGGAGAAGTGCAATTGGTTTGGTTGCTGAAGATGATGAATGAGTTGGTGTTGGAAACAACCGGAATTGGTGCATGTAGGGATCATCGGATGGGAAGCTCGGTTATGTTTCTGCAGAAAAGGATGAATAAATATGGGAAATTTATGGAGATAACTGAGTATGGCCGTGGAGGAAGACGCAGTTTTGTCGTAATACCGGAGGGGCGTGAAGGGCAGGGCTGGAAACATTGCATAGTGCAGTTGGGGCGACTGGTGAATCATATGAATCAAACGAGGGCCACAGAGTTGAAGAAAGTACCAGTACAGCCACGGGCGGTGGTTCCTGGCCGGACTTTTGCTGCTGTGGTGGAGGGGAAGAATTCCGAGACCGGTACCGAGAAAAGGGAGGAGGGCAAGATGGGAAATTCAGCAACAGAAATTAATGTGGGAACCGTTGAAAAATCTGAGAAAGGAAAGGAGAAGGAGCTGGAGTCCGAGAATCACGCTGAGCTGAAATGGGAAGCATTTCTGGCGATGATAAATGAAGGAGTCAACAATATGAAAATTATGAGGGATATGCTGGAAGATATTAAAGGAAAGCTGGATACTCTCGATCAAATGGAAGGTATGGGCTGTAGGGAGAAAGGGATAGGCAGAATGGGCTCTAAACAGGTAATTAATGGGGATCCAATACAGTTGGGCCAGAGTGAGAATGGGCTGAGGCCGAATAGGCCAAGGCCTTGCTGCTCGAAAACCTATTACAGAAAACATTACCGGGCGGTAGCCATGAGGAAAGCGGCGAGGATGTCTCGGAGTGCACAGACAGGGCCGGAGAGGTCGCCAGAGGGGTCGAAGGCGTCACCGGAGGTCAGGCGATGTGATGCAACAGAGTTTATTAGCGATGGGGATACAAACCACGGCCTGGAAATCACGGAAAAGCTAACGCCAGTGAGGGAGGGAGGTCCGGCGTTGGAGAAAAGATCAGCGATTGGTGGGGGAAGTCCGAGGGAGGTGGGACAGGCGTCGGGGAAGTCTCATGAGGCCGGCCAGGTTATGGGTCAGATGCTAGCCAATCGGAGTGATGCAATGATCACTCGCCGGAGCTCGCTTGAAATCATACAGGTGCGCCATACGCCACCAACAGTGCCGGAGAAGATAAAAGGTGATGATTTGGTGGGACAGACTGCAAAGGCGAGTGTGATGAGGGAGGATAGCTGCATGATTATCATACCAAAGATCACTAGTTCAGTGATTAAGTCTGTTGATGCCGAAAAGGAGAATTTATCTGATGGGGTTGGGTCATCTGCTGGGGACAAGTCAGGTGAGTTCGGGATGGAAACTGAGGAAGTTCTGGGGGTAGGTAATTCTGAGATTGTGGATAGTTGCTTGGAGTTTTATCCGAAAGTGGGAATAACTTGTGAGGGGGAGGAGAAGAAGTTGAAAGTGCTAGTGGAGGATATTGTAAATGCTAGACAGCAGCCAGTAGTAGAGGAGGGGGATATATACACCAGTTCTAGAGGTTTTGATTGCTATGTAAACTATGATAGGGGTGTGGCGGATGTTCAGCAAGGTAAGGGAAGAGGGAGGGGCAGATTTGTTGTCTTATGAAGCCCAAAATCATAGCGTGGAATGTAAGAGGGCTGAATGTTTTCAAGAAAAGGTTACGAATAAGGGGTCTTTTAAAAGAATGGAAAGCGGATGTTGTGTGTTTGACTGAGACTAAGATGGGTGTTATTACTCGGGAGGTGGTACGCAGTTTATGGGAAGGGCAGCACGTGGAATGGATTTATAAGGGAGCTATGGGGGCGTCGGGGGGTATGTTGTTGATGTGGGATAGGAGGGTGGTTGAGAAAAGGGAGGAAAGTATGGGGTGCTACACACTTGCATGTTCTTTCAAGAATGTGGAGGATCACTTTGAATGGGTTTTTAGGGGGGTGTATGGACCGAATGATGATGTGGAGAGGAGGGACCTATGGGAGGAGTTGGCTGGTTTGATGAGTGTGTGGGAGGTTCCATGGTGTATAGGGGGTGATTTTAATATAGTTCGTTTTCCTAGTGAGCGGTCTAGTGTTTCAAACTATTCTACAGCCATGATGGAGTTCTCGGATTTTATAGCCGAACAAGGGTTGGTGGATATTCCATTGGCTGGGGGCCAGTTCACTTGGTCTAACAATCAAGAAGACAAGATTTGGTCAAGAATTGATCGATTCTTACTTTCGCTGAGTTGGGAGGATTACTATCCGGAAGTGGTACAAAGAAGGTTGCCACGGTTATCTTCCGATCACTTTCCCTTGATGTTAGAATGTGGGGATTCTAGAGGTGGAAAGAAGTACTTTAAATTTGAGAATATGTGGTTAAAGTATGACGGCTTTGTTGATAAGGTGAAGTCTTGGTGGGACTCATATTCATTTGAGGGTTTACCTTCCTTTGTTTTGGCTAATAAGCTGAAAACTCTCAAGACAGATCTGAAAAAATGGAATGAGGAGGTATTTGGTGACGATGTGCTTAGACCCAACAAGCTGACGATGTGCTGCTCGAAAACTTACTATCGAAAACGTTACCGTGCGGTAGCGTTGAGAAAAGCGGCGAGGATGTCGCGACAGGGACTGGGAAGGCCGGAATTCTCGCCGGAGGGTGCGAAATCGTCACCGGAGGTCGGACGGAGTGAGGCGACAGACTTTATTAGTGATGGGGACACAAACCATGACTGGGCACTTAAAGATAAAGCAGAGCCGGAGGGGACCCAGACTTGCCGGAACTCGCCGGAGCCGATCCAGGTGGCTGAAACGCCGCAGATAGCACCGGAAATGATGAATAGTGACGCGCTGAGGGGACAGAATCAACCGGCGAGCATGGGAAGGGAGTTTAATTGCATGATTACCACACCCAAGTTGAATAAATTCGTAGCTGAGGGAGTTGATGCCGATAAGGAGCAGAAGGCATGTTCGGGGGTTTCTGGGGGGTTTGGGTCTCTTGATGGGGGTGAGTCTGACACAGGAGGGGTGGAAAATGAGGAANAAGAAATGCTCTTATATGATGCATATTTCAATAAGCCAATATCATCAATCTGGACAACATAATCAGGCATTCATGTTCTAATCCTACTAACTATTTCCCACTTTTAACAAGAAAATGATGTTTCACCCCCAAAGAAAAGAACAAAAATAGGGGAAGAGGACATAAGGAAGACAATAGATCAAACAATAGTTGAAGTACCAAATTAAATATGACAGAGTAAAGGTATGGAACTAAAACAAAATGTTGATTAACGATTCACATGAGCGCACCTCAAAGTGAATTATATGGAAGGTACACTCAAATGATTAAGCATCAATAAAAGAATAAGGAAGCAATTTTGCAAGCACAATTTATTTTTATAAGTAATCGAGATATCATGTAAGGCGCCCTCAAGTACACAGAAAGTATAAATGAGAAAACGTCTAACTAGAAGAAGAAAAAAAGAGAGTAAAAAAATCATGGTAACTATTTACCAAAGGATAAACGAAAGTTGTTGTCCAAAGTTACAAAGTACAAAAAAATAACAACTTAAACTCCTCCAAAGTCATCTCATCATCCTCAAAACTTTAATCATTTCTTTCGCTCCATAGACACCACATGAGGCATGAAGGCACCATTTTCTA
The DNA here is from genome assembly GCA_006937295.1 of Carpinus fangiana. Taxonomy (NCBI): domain Eukaryota; kingdom Viridiplantae; phylum Streptophyta; class Magnoliopsida; order Fagales; family Betulaceae; genus Carpinus; species Carpinus fangiana. The sequence goes on from CM017321.1 coordinate 24,283,191, forward strand.
CACAATAGCACTCTTAGCGCTCCTGACAGTCCACCAACATGCATATAAGTTGACTACTTGTCTAGGCATAACCCAAGACAACCCAAATCAACTAAAGAAGACATCCCATAAGGCACTGGCCACCTCAGAATGGAGAAGAAGATGGTCTACATACTCCCTGTTCCTTTTACACATACAACATCTATCAACCACGTTGATGTGTCGTTTCTTCATATTATCCATGGTAAGGATTTTCTTAAGGCCGCCAACCAAGTAAAAAAGGTCGTCTTCAAAGGAACCTCAGTCCGCCAAACACTATTCCAAAGGAAACATAGGCCATCATTGCAAACCAAGACATTGTAGAAGGATTTAACAACGAGGAAAACCTCTTTTGGAAGGGACCCACCAAAGCTGGTCTTCACCTTCCCGTCTCACTCTAGCTGAATACGACATCCTAATAAAAGATGCAAAGACATCTACCTGCCAATCATGAGCCGCTCTAACAAAGCTTACATTCCACTAAGTGGGGCCACCCAAGAACTACAAGTGTGCCGAAACAAAAGCATCATTTGCACACGCAATGCCATTGCCAAATAAATTTGGAAAGGCGCCATATCCCCACACCACAAATCATGCTAAAAACTAACATTGGTGCCAGTTCCCAACTCAAATATGGTATGGCTAGAGAGCTTCTCCCAACCCTCCCTAATATTCTTACATCAACCCACCTCATATGTCCCAAGAGGCTCATTACAAAGATGAGTCAATTTGAGCTAAATTTGATTAGAATTGGTGGCCATCTACTGCTTATTTGTTCATAGTGGCAATAGTTGGACTGCAATGAATGATTGGCGGCATTGTGTTGCGCAACGGTAGCAGTTGGAGGTATCCACAAGTTCAAGCTCAAATGATACTTCTCACCTTGTAATAACAAGATGGAAAATGAGGTCATAGGTTCATAACTTATGGGGTGCATGTGTAACTTAGCAATAAAAAGAAAAAACGGTTAGAGGCCAAACACCTTTTCTTCAATTTCCTACTTCCTCAATGTAAAGAAAATGTAAATTTAACGGTCAATTTTGGACAAAATTTCCATTTAGATAGCCACCTAAAAATAAAATGCTACATTATGTTGGGGCACACTGACAAGCATAGGATGAAAGGATCTGCCTAAACTGAACCACAAAGTTGAGTAATTGTGATTAAAAAAAAATATGAACTTGAAAGAATTCCGGACATTTTATTCCATAAAATTTCCAGACTATATGTATCTAGACTTTGTAAGAACCCCCCTCGGGCTGTAGGGTTATTCTCTCTACACCACAAAACTAGTGAGCATGATAGAGGCTGGGTTATAAACGAAGATTTCCAATCAGTAGTCAGTTGCATGCTATCTTACATTATCTATAGAAAGAACCTTTAAATGCAACCAATAATATGATAGTTCATTGGCAAATGAAAGTCAATAAATTAGTTATTTTTTCAATCTGGTGGCTTGAGGAGCTTACAACACACACACACACACACACACACACATATATATATGGGAAAAGTTCACATACATCCCTCAAACTACTACCTAATTGACAATATCCCCCTAAACTACCAAACAAATGATAATGTCCCTCGCAAAGCTAGCAAAAATACAAAAATTACCATAATTTTTTTTTCTTTAACAAAAACTTCTTTTTTTTTTCAAAATGTCCCTTTTTCTTTTCTTTTTTTTTTTAATTTTAGTTTTTTCTTTTTTTTTGTATTTTAATTTTATTAAGGGTACTTCCGTCATTAGGGGGACATTAATAATTTTTTGTGGTTTGGAGGAGATATTGTCACAATTGAAAGTTTGAGGAAGGACATTGTCAATTGGGTGGTAATTTGAGGGGAGTATGTAGACTTTTCAGTTTCCCCTATATATATACATAATTAAAAAGAAAATGTTTGAGACCTAAAATAGCTAATAAGCTAATCAGATGGAACAAACAACAGTTTTGCATATTATTTCTCAAGCAACTACTTAATCTTATTGTTGCATGTAAGAATGGTGGGAGTCAGAGACCAACTTGTATCTTTTAATCGCATTTTCACTNTTTTTTTTTTTTTTTTTAATTTTAGTTTTTTTTTTTTGTATTTTAATTTTATTAAGGGTACTTCCGTCATTAGGGGGACATTAATAATTTTTTGTGGTTTGGAGGAGATATTGTCACAATTGAAAGTTTGAGGGAGGACATTGTCAATAGGGTGGTAGTTTGAGGGGAGTATGTAGACTTTTCAGTTTCCCCTATATATATAAATAATTAAAAAGAAAATGTTTGAGAGCTGAAATAGCTAATAAGCTAATCAGATGGAACAAACAACAGTTTTGCATATTATTTCTCAAGCAACTACTTAATCTTATTGTTGCATGTAAGAATGGTGGGAGTCAGAGACCAACTTGTATCTTTTAATCGCATTTTCACTCACCGTATATCTTCACCTTTAGTAACAGTACTACGACGGCTTGTTCTGAATCCAGCTGGGTCCATACCAGAGAATCCACCCATACTCGGCCCAAAAAAAGCCTCAAATAAATCAAAAGGATTAGTCTGCAAAATGGAAATAAGAATAATTAAATCTGTAATAAATATAACCATCAAGCAGATGATTGTGACACTGTCATCAGTAAAGTATGCAATACATAAAATAGGGTAAAATAATTCAAACTTGTTCTTCTCAAGTTACATTAAGAAACAAACTTTCTAGAGAAAGTATGCAATAGCAGTCAGTATTTCTGCATGCTTAAAAATTAGGACAACAGGATGAGAAAGCAAGAGAAACCTTAAGCAGATTCATCTCCTATTTATTACATGATAAAGCAAAATTAGGCACACATTTCAGGCCACTAGCACATGCTAAAGAATAGCAATCACTTCTTTTTTTTGGGTTGGGGGGGTGGAAGCAGTAAGTAATTCTGCATATATTTTCAGGTATAAAAATTTCCCCAAAGTTCCATATGCCAGCAAAAACACCACATTGGAGAGGAGAGAGAGAGAGAGAGAACAAATATTGGCAGCAACTAGTATAGTTAGAGCTCTAAAAATGCAGCTATATGACGAAAGTTCTAGAGAAAGTAGCGCACATCTTTGACACATACGAGCATTCACAATGGACTCCTCAAATAAAAGCTAAATTTGAGGAGAAAAATTCACTTTATCAAATTTAGAGAGCCACTTTTAAAATGAGTCAAACATCAAACTCTATATACCTTTCTCTACTTTAGTTAAATATTATTATTTTATTAGTTTTAAAACAATCAAAAGAGAGGAAAAATAAGCTTAAAAAATTATATAACTTTAGCTTTATGGCTCTCAGAATGTAGGGAGCATCAATGACAAGAGTTAAATATAAAGTGGGGAAGGGAGCTTGTTAAATGGGCGTTTTCATGAGTTTTGTTAGATTTTAGAGAAAAGCTAAATATAAAGAGTCCATTGTGAATGCTCTAAGGTCATGAAGTTGAAACAGTATCTGTTGGCTGACATTTATTCTCAAATTAACCTGAGATTCTGAATGGAAAATGACCAAATGGAGGCCATGCTGCCCCATAATAAATCTGACAAATGCATACTGCATGTCACCCAATGATGTCAATGACATGCTTACTTGTCAATGCTTCAAGTGTATGCCACCTTCCAAAGTTACTATTTGCAAGATAAAATTATAAAAGAGAAGTACGATTGTATCAAGTACCGTGTAAGCATTAGATGGTCCACCTACTGTACTCTTAACTCCAGCTTCACCATATTGATCATACAAAGCCCTCTTTTTATCATCTGATAGCACCTGACAGCGTTGTACTTCAGAATTCAAAAGACAATATCATAAATATATTTAGAAATTTGGATGAGATAATTTGCTTCAGTCACAAATTGATTGCATTAATGTGGGGAAAAAAAGGAAAACTTGTTTTAACATGTACATAAAACTCGAATAATAGTAGTCACAAACCAAAATAAAAAACTGATGGTGATGCTTCAGAATTAAAACATCGAAAAGAAGACAGCCAGAAATATGCCTTGGATACAGTACTAGTAAGATAATAGATAGAAGCAAGGCCATGGTTGAGGAAATAAAGAAACTGTTCTGTGAAGCATATTTTGATGTTTTAATATTTTTTTGTAACTTTTTCCTGCACATATCTACACATGAAAGCATTAGTGCCACAGCCAGAGACATGGTGACCTACATGCATAATACTTGAGTTCAAACCAATGAAATCCACGACCATAAATAAAACAGGATAGAATGCTGAACACCAAAAACATGAAAAATTTTGCTGTCATATGGAACCACATTTAAGGAAGGTAGCCGCACTTTAGATTTTCCATGAAAGCTAAGAAACTAGGCACTGCAAGCTCCTTGCTGTGAACTTTTCCCCAGTTATACCCCATTCACAACTCTTCGTTCGTATTCAATCTTCAAAGTCAATAATTTTTCAAAAATAAGCGGGAGATGATGAACAAACACAATAAAACACATATTATGCTTATGTGACAAGTGCATAGGCAGAGTCATGCTCGATTGATCACACTCCAAATGAGTCCAGGAAAAGCTTACAGGTTATACAGCATATGTCACCAAAGCCTAACTAAATATTTTCCAATGATTCCACTAAATAGGAAAGAGAAAGGGGAGACAAACAAGTATTATATGTACAAAACAAGGGCAACTAGCATCTTATTATATGTTCTAATAGAAATCTCAAGTAACAAAGTAATGAAGCATGGTCCACAGAAATTTATTAATGATTAAATCTGTATTCATTCACAAAAATGGATGGACGAAATCACCTAAACTGGAACCACAAAGTTCATCGCTTGCTTTAAAGATGCAGCAAACATATTGTTTTACTAAAGAAGAAGTCAAGAAAAAAGCGGAAGATAGATGAAAAGCTGTCAAATTTTTATTCTGATCCATACCTCATATGCAGCACTAATCTCTTTAAACTTTTCCGTAGCTCCAGGTTGCTTGTTAACATCAGGGTGGTACTTGAGATAAGAATAACAAATAAAAGTTAGGATTGAAAGGAAAGCTTACAAGATGTATACTTCTAGTGCTCATCATTAGCAACCAAATTATTAGAAAATGAATTAAATCGACAGTAAATATATAAATCTAATTGACAAGAATAAAAAGAGGAGCACATATCTGCTTTGTTGAAAAATTTAATATCATCGCCAGCATTTTGCTACCTAGATCAGTCAAAAGCACATATCACAGAGGCACTCACCTTTTTGCTTGAAATACTGGCACGGCATACATTAATGTAGGTACCAAGGATATTGCTGGCAATGGGTCTGTACATATGAGCACAGGACTGTCTGATGAAGACATGAACCCATTTCATAGCGATTGGCCAAACCAAACAACACATTTAATATTGAAAAAGCAATTGCAAAATTATAATTTTTAAAATTTTCAATAATAAATTGAATATTTAAGAATAAATTAAAATTTAATTGATCTTTCTAGCAGAATAACCAACCCAAACCAAATAATTTAGTAAGTTGGTGACCACAAATCAGATTTTAGCCAACAACATATTGGCAGAAACACACAAAACGGCACTTAGAGATAACACAAAAGCTCCTCCAGAACCCAAATATCAGCAACAACGCCACATCAAATTAATGCTCAGGGACAAAGTAATTATCAAAACCAAATTTCCTATCCAACACAGAATATCTTCAATTACCAAAATCAACCTCTGACATTATCTTTTAAGAGAGTTATCCAACTTAATGAAAAAAGAAAAAGAGTTGTCCAACTTACAGAAATTCTCAAATACCCACAAAAGCTTCCAATAAACGAAGCACGTAACACAAACAGGAAAGCCATTTAGTTATCACATTCTGTTAGGCTGCTGAGAAAACGTTCAAGAATAAACAAAAAAGAAAAACCCAGAAACTCAAATTATAATTGTCTTCTATTATAGTTCAGGTGCCCACTCTAATTTTCATTTCTTTTCCTTTCTTTGCAACCAAATGTAAACCCAATAATATCTTTTAAAGAAGACTACAAAAAATAGAAACATAGAAACCCCAAGTACAATTCAGTACCTGGCGAGCTAATCTTCGATAAGCTGCCTTGATTTCCTTGCTATTGGCAGACTTGGGAACCCCAAGAGTGGCATAGTAGTCCCCGGAAGCATTAACCACTGTTCTAAAGCGCCCCACAGAGACCCTTGTATTGAATTTCCAATTAGAAGAAGAAGAACATGAAAGAGAGATGAAGTTCTGGTGGGCCCGGAGATGGGTCCAGCCGAAAAAAGAAGAAGATGATGATGAAGAAGAAGCAGAAGAAGAAGAGGGTGGGAAGAGAGAAGGTTGGAGGAGTGAGAGAGACGTGGTGGCCATTGAAGTGTGTGTGTGGTTGTCGGAAGGTATGAAAGTGTTCGATAAAATTCCTAAGAGCAAAAGAAGAAGAGGTGGTTTGCGATTTCGTTCATGTCTATTCGCCGGAATTACGGTCCGGAAGAGGCATGGGAATGGTGATGGAAGAATGAAAAAGGTTTTGGCTTTTATGGATCAAATGGGGTTTGGAAAGTGTTGGAACCAAAAAGATGTGTGGTGTTAAATCTTACTTCCATTACAGCACGTTCATAATGCCTTTTTTTCTTTTTCGTATATTTTAGATCAAAGTAATTGGTGAAAAAATAAAATAAAAAATATATATAATAAAATAAATAAATAAAAATAAACAACTTTGTAATAATTGGCCATAGGCTTCTATTAATAATATAATTCATTTTTGTTATTAAAAAAAATAATAATGTAACTCATTTGGGTCTTATTAGTAAAAGTTTTTCCTACATTCAAATTTATAGCTAGCGACTTTGTTCAACTCTGCATGCCAAGTGATAAGACTAAAACTTTACAAGGATTATTTTCTTGAGTGAAGTTGTACACTCGACATCCTCAGGTCAAGTGGGATATTATGTTCGACAAACAAAATGGTATGCTCAACAAGCCTTAGGTTGAGCAAGGTTGCACGCAGGTTGTACGCTTGTCAACTTTATGTTGATTAGGTCAAGTGGGATTTTATGTTCGACAAACAGAATCATACGCTCAACAAGCCTTAGGTTGAGCAAGGTTGTACGCTTGTCAACTTTATGTTGATGTGGTATGCTCAACACCCTTAAGTTGAATGGAGGGGGACGTTCAACACCCTCAGGTAGAACATTATTTTAAATTCGACACAAGCAAAGTTATCAAAGATAAGTTCATAAACAAAAACAAGTTAACCTGGTACAACTTTCACATAATTCATTATTATTTTAATTGTAAACGAATTGAGTAGAGACAGTCGTTGCACCTGTATACTTTTAGATAATTTATGTATGAAAGTAGAAACGGCTAGCATTGACGTTAGTATGAAATTCAGTTTCAATATTTCAGTAAAAAGAAAATTCTCTTGCGTTTATATATATATAAAGAATTTGCACTCATCTTTTCAGCAAAAGTAAATCGTTGTATTATATATACATATAAAGAATTTGCCCTTATCTTTTCAGAAAAAGCAAATAATTGTATTGAGTTTTTAAGGATAGGCTTAGGGGTCTCCGTGGGCGATGCTCTTCGCGAGTGAACTCAAGATTGGCTTATATAAACTCGACTCGATTATTAAATGAGGCACTTCGTGAATACAAATCCTAACTCAAATATTAAATGAAACAAACTTGGATTGATTCAATTAGGCTCGTGAACAAGCTCATATAAAGCTCGACTTGCTTATTAGGCTCAATCGTATATATAAATATATATATATATATATTTACACACACCAATCCCCAAGTTTGCTTATCTATAAAATGATGCATTTCCTTTATCTTCAAAACCGAGTGCCTTGCTATATTAACTCAGGCTCTATACTCGACTAGCCAGATTAAGTAAATACTCATATGCAAGCTGATTTCTTGAACCATTTAAAAATACTTGAAATTTAAATTTTAAAAAATAAATAAATATAAGAACCAGTTCTAGCTCGTGAGCTGACTCGACTCGACTTTTTATAAGTTCAAGCTCAATTTTTTTGCTCGTCTTTAAACTCGAGTATAATTTAAACGAGTCAAGCCCAAATAAGGGAAGCTCACTCAAGTTCGGCTTTTTTTTTCTTTTTTCTTTTTTCTTTTTTCTTTTTTTTTTTTCCTTTTCTTTTGACATTGTGTGACTTTTGACATGTTCACACAAGAGAAGAGGGAAAAGGGATTTGAACTAATAACCTCCGCATTATTTGGCGTGATTAGACGTGGTCTACAGCCGATTGAGCTACCTAGATAGGCTGCAGTAGCGCTTAAATAAGCTATAAAAAAAATGCAATAGCTACTGAGATAAAAGTGAGTGATAATGATCAATTAAAAATAGTAAAATACCTTGTGTGACTGTTGAACGAACTAACCGCAAGCTCAATACTCCTTTATTCTATACAATGTTTATTTATACAATACTCAGCTGATATTACAACAAACTCAATTAACTAGAAACTGGCACAGCAAGACTAAAACAAATCACTGTTGGGCCTCCAAAGTGATGCAGTTTGCAAGCAATTACTATTACCAATCTAGATTCTAGAGTGGCGTTGAAGAAAAATGGCATTGGCTTTGCTGAAAAATGGCGGTAGCTAAGAGAGATTCTAGCAAACATCAACAAACCTTTCCTTTCTGCAATGTATAGCATAAACTATAAGGATAGACCATACCAAATTATATAGTGTTTCATTAAACAAAGCCGAAATTGACTGAAAATTATTGTTGATGGCTTAAACTTCCATATTGGGATGATTGCCTAGCATCACCTCATAACTAGGAAGATTTTTTTTTTTTAGATTGAGACATAAACAGCCACAACTTATGCTACATACAGCCTTTAACATTAATAATTTAGAATAAGATAACAATTCAGCATGTGTTGCTGACCCACCCTATTATCGAACCCCAACTTCCATCTGCTTCTTAGAAGACATCAGGATGAAATCGCCCAGGAATGGAGCCGCCTTGCTGAGCATGCTTCAGATGCATTGATAAGGCATAGTTGTTCACCTGGATACAAACTCATCATATTCAAACTGGTTAGTATGCTATGCCATAAAACAAATTTCTTCTAAATATTACAATGCATGAAATGTATAGATTCCAGATCATTTTCTTTCTCCTCCCTCCTCCTGTAATTGGGTTTTATGGACCACAAATCTCCATGCAAGTAAACCGAACTTGATACACGCAAAACGTGGAATTCACTTCTCTTTACAGCTTCTATATTCACACTTTCCAACAATATGCCATCATGAAGTTTTCACAAACTTATGTCTAAATATATATAGTATTACCTGAAAATGCACTAATCACATACAAAAGATATCACAATTGGACTAACCATTATTTAGGCTTTGGGTAATGCTAGAAACTACGGGCTCGTTTGATAATGTTCTTTAGGTTTGCTTTTTGGCAAAAAAACAAAAACATTAACAAACAACTTCAAATGCAAAATACTCATAACACACTTCAAACTACTTTCACACATTAGAACACCCAAAGAGTGTTAACAAACAAGCCCTACATTCTTATCCCACATTTGCTAACGTGACAATCCCAACCAACTTTTAGTTATTTTTTTCTTCAACAATGATTGATCCAAAGGTTGATTGGGACAGTCATGTTAGCATTATAAGATATTTGTGGAATAAAAGTGGTTATAGCATTACATTTAATAGACTGGAAACCGTCACGTGAACATGCTTTTTTATTTAATTTTGACCCTTATGAATCAAAATTTTGACTTCGCCACCACAAAAGTCCTAATCAATATTTTATTTCTATTGAAACAAACAAGTGAATTTTTTTGCAAAAGTCCTAATCCTAACCTCAAGTGTTCTCAATTGTTCTTGATATTGAGACACCAACTGCTTCAAATGCTGCATTTCTCTGCTCTTATCCTCGTACTCTTTCTGACGTTCATGTTGGATAGCCACAGCACGCTTGAGAATAGCATTCTCTCGCATGACTCCCTCAATTTGTTCCTTAAGCATCATATTCTCCTGACATTTGAAACATTTTAAAGAAGTAAATAGATAATAAGCTAAAAATATATGCGCAACCACGGTTTTGGATGAAAAAAAGAAAATGACTTTGTCTAATAACACTTTTTCCTTCTCCCTTTTGTTTTCTCTTTCAAAACAAAAACATTAACAAATAACCTAAAACACAACACGCTCAAAACTATTTTCACTTTTATATCACATCAGTACACTTTTTCATACAAAAAACACCCTCTAAAAGTATTAACAAACAAAGCCATGCTATACATCTATCAAATTTAGAAGAATAATGTTATACACTACATTTTTATCCCACTTTGCTTATGTGACACTGTTAATCAGCCATTGGATTCTTTTTTCAATAGGGGCTAATTAACAATGCCACATAAGAAAATTGAGATAAAAGTTTGATTTTAATCATTTCTCAATTTAAAAAGATGATCCACATAAATTTTTTGTAACTATATACTTTGTCATCCCGCCATTTTTCCTTCTCTTTTAAATACCACTTCTTTATTCTCTTTTACTTCACTTTTCAAAGCTAACGACAAAACTTTTCTAACAAAACAAAAAACTTCTCAAAACATAATTTCAAGCTTTTTGTTTTTCAAAAACAATCTTCAATTATTCTTTTGCGAATCCCTATACAACACTTTTTTTCAAAACCCAAAACACTTTTCAAAACTTCATCAAACACACCCATATATGTACCTTGTGAAGAATTTGTGTTGCCTCCACACCAGCACGTGAACTGATGGACTTCTCTAAAATCTCTAGCAGCCTTGCAGCACGAGCTTTGGCATTATCCATACTGGTGGCACACATCATTTCCCTTACAAACAAGTCTACCCATTCTGCACCTTCCACAAGGAGGTTGTTTGGAGTAGATAAATTATCAGGAGCGATCGCATTTTCATCATTTATCAATGTAACTGCCAATTATGCAACTGTGAGATTCTTCCTGATAAGAGACACTGCTCCCTCCAAAGCATGCAAACTTAAATCAAACAACTTAGATAATGAAGTTCCAACTGAAAATGACATTTTGGAACTGGAGAGCTAAATAAGAGTTCATATGACAGTAGTAAACTCCTCAAAGGAAGAGTCCTCTAAAGAAGGCCATATATATATATTTTATTTATATAAATAATGAAAATATCAATAAAAACATAAGGCATCCCATGTAGACAAAAAATATACAAGAAAAGCTACCTAAAAATTAGTGACAAAAAGAACAAGAAAATCATGATAACTAAACACTAAAGGAAAAATATAAGCAGCTGTCCAGAGGTATGAAGTGTTGAAGAAAAGATTTCATCTCCTCCAAAGTCCTCAAAACATCTATCATTATTCTCTCTAAAGACACCACAAAAGGCACAAATGCACCATCTTCCATACAACCACACTTAGAAAGTTGCCGACAATCCACCAACAAGTAAACACTTTTCCAAGAGAACCGGAAACCATCACGACAATCAATGACACTGCAGGAGGATTTAACACTCTTTATTTTTATTTTTATAAGCAATGGAAAACTTTTATCAAAAGCGTAAGGCACCCCTAGGTACACCAACAATATATATAGGGAAAACGCCTAACTAGAGCGAGTAAAAGGAACCCACAAAACAACAAAAACCCAAAAGCCACAACGAATGCTCCACGCTAAAAAAAATTGAGCCTTGCCTTTTCCACGCATGAAGGACGCACATGTAGATTCATAATTAATGGAGCATTCTAAGTTGAAAAGCTACCTTCTACCTCTGGAACAAACACCCTTAACCTCCCATGCATGATCCCCTTCTTCAATGTCTGTCAGGAGAGCCACAATTTGATCCTCATTCTCCTTTGCACAAAAGCCCCACCACCGGACCAATATTCTTAACACAAAAAAGAGCCCATTCCAAGGGACCGCCCTATAGGAAAATAGCATTGGCCACAAGAAGGAAGCATCAACAGAAATGTCAAATAACCAAAAAGTGCGAGTCTAACAAATCCCTCAAGTATGTTTTCACTCTTGAGAAACACTCAATATAACAGGCATGCACCTAACTTGAGCATTGGAGGGTCCCTGAAGTCACCAGGGACCATCTTGCAGGAAAATAGCACCGGCCACGAGAAGGACGCGTCAACAAGGACGTCAAATAAACAAAAATCCCGAGTATAACAAATCCCTCAAGTATGTTTCCACTCTTGCAAAACAGTCAATATAACAGGCAAACGACTCAATTGAGCATCAGAGGCCCACCTACTAGAACAACATTGCATCTTCAAAGGCATCGGCATAACCCCCGCCTAGTTCGGTAAGGATCGTATCCCGCCAAACATGAGTGGTTATCCCTTGCTCGGCTACTTAAAACAATGTCGAGCATGCCCACCTATTGGAACAACATCACATCTTCAAAGGCGCCGGCATAACTCCCCCACTTAGTTCAACAAGGACAGTATCCTAACAAACAAGAGCTGTTATCCCTTGCTCGGGTACTTAAAACAGTGTCGGTGAGGCCCACCTACTGGATCAACATTGCATCTTCAAAGGTGTCTACATAACTCCCACCTAGGTCGACAGGGGCAGTACCCCACCAAACGAGCGGTTATCCCTTGCTACTTAAAATAGTATCGGCTAGGCCCACCCACAAGAGCATCATTGCATCTTCAAAGGTGTCAACAGCATAACTCCTCCTACTTGGGTCAGCAAGGGTAGTAACCCACCAAACACAAATGGTTATCCCTTGCTCGTCTACTCAAAATAGTGTTGGGTAGATCCACCGACAGGAACAACACCACATCTCCAATGGTCCTAGCATCACTCCCGCCTATGCCGACCTTTGAATAACCCCCCAAACATGAAACGGTCATCCCTCTCTTGGTTACTCAGCATAATTACTCCTACACTCTGCCTTCTCCCATAACTATTGTTTCCACTCCTATTTTTAATTTATATTTCGCCCCACAGCTCACTCTTACAATAATGCATTATGCTTTGGGGTTGGAAGCCATTCAACATCACCTTTGTGATAAACAAAGCATATACAAGGTGACAAAGGTCAAAGGTTGGGGAAGTCGCTAAGTCCCCTTTCAAAAGTAAACGTGCAACGAGGCCACTCGTGTCAATGCTAGCCATGAACATGATTTTGGACTATCCAAAGCTTCAGTTGGATAAGACCAATATTCATTCCCTTGTTAGATTTTTTTTATTTTTTATTTTTTTATGAGGAACCTCGACAAGGTAGGGCACTTCGGATCCACCCCTGCAAAGTAAACCTCGGACCCATGCATCACCCCCTCAGAAGTTTCCCTACACGGATCAGGGTAAATTGTTGGCTTTTTACACAAGAGTGTGTGGCCACAAAGGGAAGTTTGCGCCTAGCAAGTCTTGAACTTTGGATCTTTGGGGTGATACTCCCCAAGATCACAAGCCTCAACCACTAGGCCAATCCCTTGGAGTTCATTCCCTTGTTTAGATTAACAAGGAGCTAGCTAAGAACGACAAAGTTCCACAAAATTATCCTAACAATAGTGCGTTGTTGAGTCATTTTCATTCCAATGGGAGTGGCAGGCGTTCCAATGTGTGTGTGTGTGAGTGAGAGAGAGAGAGAACCGAAAGATTGGAAGTGGCAAGAATAAAGTGGTTTTCGAAAATGTGGTCTTCTGGTTTTTAAGGGTAAAAGTGCAGTTTAATTATATAGGTTATGCAAGTTAAGCAGGTTGACACAACTTCGACCCATTTTGACCCAAAACCTATTACACTAATCTTCAACCCTCTAATTTCGTGTCAGTTTCATATTGGGTATGTGGGTAATGTCAAACATTGTCAACCTTAGTAGCACATTAACATACCTTTCTCCACATTTACATCTGGTTCTTCAGCAGAACCTAAATTTCCCTCTGTAGATTCCAAGCAAAGCTCATGCAAGCTCCTGATGGCAGCATCCAAATCATTACCACATTCTTGTAGTGCTCTCTCAAGAATCTGAAGGGTAAAATCATCACATGATCAAAAATAGGGAAAAAGAATTTGGCTAAGAATGTTATACTTTCAATGGTGCAGTCACTTACTATATGAAGTCATTTCCAAGAAAATAAAACAATTGTCATCAATGTAAAGTCAAAACAGAATATAATTTCCAAAGATTAGGTAAGGCAATATATACCATTTAAAAATGAACTTTAACAAGGATGCAACCTTTAACAAATAGGAAAATTGTAATACACCAAATTGTATTAATTAAATTACATGAAAACATGTTAATATCATATCGGGCAAGAAAAAATGTTAATTTTGCTCTATAAACAATTATAAGGAACCTCAATTGTGATTAATTCCTTTAAGGTGATGTACATATGTTGCTAGTGCATCCCTGGATCATGACAAAAAAATACTAGAGTCAACCTCGTACTGCCACGTAATCAAGGGCACTGCAAAGCAATGCATGACCTAACAAAGACCTCAAAAGATTTGAATGAGGAAGACTGCAATATCATGAAGTATGAATTGGATTGCCTGGGGACATTACACAGGATATATTGGGTCGCACTTGGGGTATATACTAAATTAATCTTCCCTATACAAGTGATTTCAGAGAGCTCAAATTGTAAGACCTTTTAAGGTATCACAAAAAATTGTATACGCATATAGAAATTGTAGCAAAAACTATTCTGCCAAAAGAAACTAATTTCAATAAAGCACTACATCTTGCGCCCACCAAGGAGGGATTTCTTGATGTAACAATAATATTCCACAGCTAACGTAAGGACAAGACAAGTATGTCTTTAGCATTACACAAAAACACCGTGATCACAATGCCAAGATACACACAGTCAAATCAAACACATTTATGCAAACATCCCCTCAAGCTACTTTCCCAAAAACATTCAACACCCAACCTGCAAACTTGATGTGAAAAACAACCCTTGACTGGAGAAACATTTAACTAGATGCATAGAGAGCTAGATAGAAGAAGAACTCTGACATGGCATGTCCATAGAGGATCATAACTCCAAAGTCACAAATTCTAACCAAGGATCAGAAAATTGGTTCTCTATAGTTGGCCATTCAGTTCATGGAAAATCATTTAACATAAAATAAAGACATTGAAATTTAAATAATCCCATTCGATATTAGCTTAGCCTGCTAAAAAAATCCTAGACAAATCGAGTAGACGCACTAGAACCAACATAACAAATTCTCTATTTGGCAAAATCCAATAGAGAAAATCCCAAAAACATAAAAAAAAAAAAAAAAATCCCACCAAACTCTTTGCTTGGCGAAGAAGATTTTTTTTAAAAAAAAAAAAAAAAAAAAAAAAAAAAAAAAAAAAAAGTTAAAATTAGAGCAGAATAAAAATCTGAACTTTCAAGTTGGAAATTTTCCAGTAAATTAAATCATAATTCCCATTCCACCGAAAACAAATCATCACAATAAATTACACAAAACTTAAAAGTTTCTCAACAACCAAACACATCACCACCACAACCCAAAACCACATCAGTTCAACATCTACAAAGTAAAAAATCGATTCAAGAGACTAGATAGAGGGCGTTTACATGAAGTTCCATGTGAGGAAAGACGGAGCGGAGCTGATCGAGGAGAGAGGGCGCAGACAATCGAATCGGCGAAGAAGAAGAGGCGCAACGGAGCCTTTTGGGGACCGGAGGCGATGACGGAAGCTCTTCGAAGAAGGATCTCTTGCTCCCACACACAGCAGCAGACATCGTCTTCTTCTTCTTCAACAACAACGACAACAATAACGACGACAACGACAACAAAACAAGGAAAAACTGAAACCCAGGCTTGAGATAATTAGGGTTAGCGCAATGGCTAGAGAGAAAATTTGTTGGCTTTCTTGGGGTTTGGGTTTGGAATTCCAGAAAGAGAGAGTTTTTACTTTTTATAAAGATTGAAGAAACGGCGGACGACGACAAGCGTCTTGTTTTGGAAAATAATTTAAATTTTTTTAAAAAATTGTTGTCCGAAATTGGGAGGCTCCACGTTGAAGAAGGCTAAAGGGTCTCGCTGTTATACGAATCCGTAACGTATAGAAATAAATACAACGGTTATTTCTTTTTTAAAATCAAATTTTAAAATTGGAAAAGGATTTATTTGCATCATCAACCCATTCTCTCTCTCTCTCTCTTTTTTCTTTTTTAATTGGGTAATCCCTCGTCAACTTCTCATTTGGTAATGTTTTTAAAAGAATTCCTGAAAAAAGTGGAAATTGAGAAGAGACAAAATTTTCCTCTTAACTGGGTTAGAAAAATTTCTTTCAATCAATCTATAAAAGTAATATATATCTCTTGAACATGTGAAAAATACATATTTTTTTAATAATAAAGCTAAAGTTTGAATAAATTTTATTAAAAATTCATGTGTATTTATTANATCCCACCAAACTCTTTGCTTGGCGAAGAAGATTTTTTTTAAAAAAAAAAAAAAAAAAAAAAAAAAAAAAAAAAAAAAGTTAAAATTAGAGCAGAATAAAAATCTGAACTTTCAAGTTGGAAATTTTCCAGTAAATTAAATCATAATTCCCATTCCACCGAAAACAAATCATCACAATAAATTACACAAAACTTAAAAGTTTCTCAGCAACCAAACACATCACCACCACAACCCAAAACCACATCAGTTCAACATCTACAAAGTAAAAAATCGATTCAAGAGACTAGATAGAGGGCGTTTACATGAAGTTCCATGTGAGGAAAGACGGAGCGGAGCTGATCGAGGAGAGAGGGCGCAGACAATCGAATCGGCGAAGAAGAAGAGGCGCAACGGAGCCTTTTGGGGACCGGAGGCGATGACGGAAGCTCTTCGAAGAAGGATCTCTTGCTCCCACACACAGCAGCAGACATCGTCTTCTTCTTCTTCAACAACAACGACAACAATAACGACGACGACGACAACAAAACAAGGAAAAACTGAAACCCAGGCTTGAGATAATTAGGGTTAGCGCAATGGCTAGAGAGAAAATTTGTTGGCTTTCTTGGGGTTTGGGTTTGGAATTTCAGAAAGAGAGAGTTTTTACTTTTTATAAAGATTGAAGAAACGGCGGACGACGACAAGCGTCTTGTTTTGGAAAATAATTTAAATTTTTTTAAAAAATTGTTTCCGAAATTGGGAGGCTCCACGTTGAAGAAGGCTAAAGGGTCTCGCTGTTATACGAATCCGTAACGTATAGAAATAAATACAACGGTTATTTCTTTTTTTAAATCAAATTTTAAAATTGGAAAAGGATTTATTTGCATCATCAACCCATTCTCTCTCTCTCTCTCTTTTTTGTCTTTTTTAATTGGGTAATCCCTCGTCAACTTCTCATTTGGTAATGTTTTTAAAAGAATTCCTGAAAAAAGTGGAAATTGAGAAGAGACAAATTTTTCCTCTTAACTCTTAACTGGGTTAGAAAAATTTCTTTCAATCAATCTATAAAAGTAACATATATCTCTTGAACATGTGAAAAATATATATTTTTTTAATAATAAAGTCAAAGTTTGAATAAATTTTATTAAAAATTCATGTACATTTATTATGTTATTAAATCAAGGAACATATGCTACTTTTATAAACTAAGTCGAAGGAAATTTCTTAAACCCAATTTGGAGGAAAACTTTATCCATTGAGAAGTGCTATACAAGTATACCACTTTCCAATAGTTGAGACTCTTCCAAGAATTGGAACTCAATCAAGAGAAGCAACCCTTTTTAAGAAGTGTTCTCCACATTTGAAAATTGAGAAGAATTTTTCAAAATTTTGCCAAACAAGCAATCATGAAAGCACAATATTTTTCATTATATCTATACAATTTTCACAAACAAGAGTTTGTAAGTTTGTAACAACATATTATCCTGCGCCAGCATTTCTTTGCTCTCAAGTCTCAACCATGCCCCAAGGCCTTGACGGATAAAGTGGCTGGACCCTTTCGGAGCCTTTGGGTTGATGCAAACTGGTGGATCACATCTTGAATTCCCTCAAAAGCGATCAAGAATTCAGCTGCATCATTTTGGCTCAACACCTTCTTTACCACCAACTCCAATGCCTTGAACCTGAGATTTTGTGCCTTGGTGATGACACGTTCAATCTTCCTGAACTCGGACTGAATACATCCCAAGCCAAACCCACCTGAGCGATTTTTGAATGGAGTGAAGGGAAGATGTAGGATGCATGTAGCTTGAATCTCAGCCATTTCCTCATCCAGTATTGCCTCCTCAATACGCGTATCATGTCTAAGCTGAGAGAGGAGGTCTTCATTGCCCCCCATTGAGTCTGATAATGATGAGCAGGCGAGGCCACGGACGAGGTCGAGCATGGCGGAGGGCCGCCAGTCGCCGAGCCAGGTGAGGGAGGCCAGCTGCTGCGGTGGTGCCCAGTCGGGCATGAGGAGTTGGACCACATCCTTGAGGCGGGTAGGGACCATTGCTTGGTTGTAATGGGCACGGAACCTATTCAGTTGTTCTTCAATAAGATCCTCAAGTTCCCACCTTGTCTTCAGCTGCTTCTCTAGCCTTGCTGCTCTGTTCTTCTGCTCTTGCCTCCAAAGATTCTCTCTCTCACAGAACAGCTCTTCACCTCATAAACATATATTAACTGCTTGTAGAATAAATCCCTTTCCTTGTAACTTTCTCACAAAAGATGAGGTAATTGTAAACAGTAATGTTACTGAGTAGAATAAGTGAGATGAATATTAATTGTTAATTTTCATTTTCACATCATACCAATCGTATAGCAGATTACTAAAACATTTCTCAATTTTAAATACCCTTCATCTTTCCAAGATCCAAATGAAGCTTAGTCAAATTCCCAAGTGTGAAATCCAATTATCAAGTTGGTTTTCTAAAAAAATTACTATATCTTGTAAGAAAGGATAATGCACTCAATTCTCCTGCTGTCTGCAAACATAAATCCTATAAATTTTCCCAGAAAGGAAATGAAGGAAATTGTATAGATTTTTATTTGTTTCTTTAAAGTAATCTTCAATAATTCCTTCTAGGGAAAACCAAAAAAAAAAAGGCAAAAACGGGGAAGAAAAAGTTGAGGGAAAATTTGGGACATACCTCGTTTGGGTGTTTCACGCTTGTGGAGGATCAAGCACTGGAATTTATCTGCCATCTCATCACCACATTCTTCTTGGATGACTAATTTCCTCGACATCCCTTCATTCTTTTCTCCTCCTTCATATTCATTCTCACTACAACTGTTCCTGCAAAGATTTCCTTTTGGTTAGAAAGAAAACAAACAAAAACAATATAAAAGAAAATTGGGGTTCTTTTCATCAGGAATAGAAAAGAAAATAAAATATGGGACCTTAAAATAAATCTTTTCCCTAGAATCCCACATCTTCTTTTGTTTACATTACTTTCTTGGCAACAAAGCAGAGGCCAGCTAAGTGCTTGCATTGAATCCCATATATTCTTTTTCTGTTCTTTCCCGAGAACCATACAGAACAAAAAATTAAGTGCAGGCATTTAAGGTTCGTAAACAAGACGCAGTATCAGAAGAAACATAACCCAAAAAAAAAAAAAAAAATGAAAGAAAAAGACACAGTTGCTCTTCAAGAAGAAGGAAATGGAGCTTACAAGAGTAGTTGGGGTGGTGCTCTTTTCATTGATTTTCCTTCTTTTCTCTCCACTCTGATGGCTTTTTCTTGGAGTTTCGCTCTCTTCTCTCTGAACTATGATTGTGAAAACCCTGAGAATGAGAACGTCTCCAAGCGAAAAGAACCGGGAATTTATAGTTAGGACTTAGGAAGCAGGGGCAAAGGCGGTTGCATCTTTAAGTGGGCCCTTTGTGCCGGGGTTTATATTAGCACCGAGTGATAGACACCGTTGGATCTGCCACGTCCATCGAATTCGAGATGTCGATAATGGGAGTATCTTGCCACCTCACATGGAAGCCTATTTCCGCTTGGTTCCAATGAAATAATCTTATTATTGATTATTATTGCTCTTTAATTGATTGAATAATGAAAATAANATGATTGTGAAAACCCTGAGAATGAGAACGTCTCCAAGCGAAAAGAACCGGGAATTTATAGTTAGGACTTAGGAAGCAGGGGCAAAGGCGGTTGCATCTTTAAGTGGGCCCTTTGTGCCGGGGTTTATATTAGCACCGAGTGATAGACACCGTTGGATCTGCCACGTCCATCGAATTCGAGATGTCGATAATGGGAGTATCTTGCCACCTCACACGGAAGCCTATTTCCGCTTGGTTCCAATGAAATAATCTTATTATTGATTATTATTGCTCTTTAATTGGTTGAATAATGAAAATAAAAAATTATATATTTCCGTTATGTCCTACAACTAGAATGTTGTGAATATATAAAAATATATATATATAATAGAAAAATGTAGAAGGTTCTTTTTTTTTCTTTTTTTTTTTTTTAGTAAAACTTTGAAATTTTATTAATAAAGATTCGAAGGTGGAGTTAAAAACTCCATCAACTATCAAAAGATAGAGCTAATTGCTCAATCAAAACAATATCACTAATATAATGTAGAGTTTGGTCTCTCCAAATTATATCACTATTATCCATCGCAGCTACTTTTGTCAATCTGTGAGGGCCTCATTCGCCTCCCGATGAATAAAATTGCATTTTCATCTAAAGAGGGAACAGAGGAGGCACCGAGTATCATCCACCAGGTGTCCATATCGTCTCCACGTGCTCGTGGCAGAGTTTATGGCTTCCACTATCCGCTTGGCATCTCCTTCTAGTATGATATTATGTAGCCCCAACTCCATGATAAAACGAGCTGCTTGAAAAGCTCCAAAAGCCTCACAAGTTGTAGGCTCTAGTAGTCCCTGTCTTGTACTTAATTACTAATACTTAGTAATGGTTTTTTTTTTAAAAAAAAAAATTATCTTTAATGCTATAATTGTAAAAGAGGATTTATTACAAACTCAGCAAAGGTATGCATAAAATTCATTATTAAAATAATAATAATAATAATAATCCCTTAATATTAGTCCATGCTAACCTTGTCAATAAATACAATATAGAGAATAACTTCAATTTGGATGTGGCAAAAAGGTTTTGCCCACCACTCACATGCTGACACCTCACATAAAGAGAAAAAAAATGCAAAAAACAATTATACATCGTGCCGTATGAGACCCACGTTGCAGAAGAGAGAAAAGAGAGTCACAGACTCACGATGCAGCAAGAAAGAAAAGAGAAAGAAGAGAAAAGAAGGAAGAAGGAAGAAGTAGAGCAGACCATCCACGCCGGCCACCAAGACCCTCCGCTGGGTCTCACCGGCCNCACCGAGTATCATCCACCAGGTGTCCATATCGTCTCCACGTGCTCATGGCAGAGTTTATGGCTTCCACTATCTGCTTGGCGTCTCCTTCTAGTATGATATTATGTAACCCCAACTCCATGATAAAACAAGCTGCTTGAAAAGCTCCAAAAGCTCCAAAAGCCTCACAAGTTGTAGGCTCTCCCTGTCTTGTACTTAATTACTAATACTTAGTAATGGTTTTTTTTTTAAAAAAAAAAAAAAAAAATTATCTTTAAAGCTATAATTGTAAAAGAGGATTTATTACAAACTCAGCAAAGGTATGCATAAAATTCATTATTAAAATAATAATAATAATAATAATCCCTTAATATTAGTCAATGCTAACCTTGTCAATAAATACAATATAGAGAATAACTTCAATTTGGATGTGGCAAAAAGGTTTTGCCCATCACTCACATGCTGACACCTCACATAAAGAGAAAAAAAATGCAAAAAACAATTCTACATCGTGCCGTATGAGACCCACGTTGCAGAAGAGAGAAAAGAGAGTCACAAACTCACGATGCAGCAAGAAAGAAAAGAGAAAAGAAGGAAGAAGTAGAGCAAACCATCCAGGCCGGCCACCGAGACCCTTCACTGGGTCTCACCGGCCATGGGTCTGTGAGACCGCGGTTTTTTTTTTTTTTTTCCTTCCGGTGATTTAGGGTCTCCGCTGGGTCTTGCTGGAAGCATCTTGTTGTCGCTCTGAGCCCAAACACCTCGCGGCGACCCACCTCACAGCAAGTCGACGACCAGCCACCAAGACCCACGGTTGGGTCTCGCCGGCCATGGGTTTGGTTTTTTTTTTTTCCTTCCGGTGGGTCTTTTTTTTTTTTTTTTTTTAGGATGATAAAATTCCAAATATGGTCAACCTTCCCCTTTAGGTTTTAGTTTTGAGGCATTAGAAACGAGTTTTGTGGCATTATAATCGATTTTTTAGGCATTAGAAACGATTTTTTAGGATGACCGGATTTTTTTTTGGTTTGCCAGAGAGTGGCCGGATCTATCTCTTTTTTTTTTTTTTTTTTTTGGGTTCACTGGAGAGACAAATATGGCCACTGAGGGTGGCCGGATCTCTCCCCCTGGCCGTTGGGGTGGATCGTGGCCACCTCCAGTGGCCGGATCTATCTTTCTTTCTTTCTTTTTTCTTTTTTCTTTTTTCGTTCGCCGGAAAGTTGCTAGAGAGTGGCGGTGGGCAGCGGTGTCCGTTCGCCGGAGGTGGACGGTGGATTATTTATTTGGTTGGTTGATTTGTTAATTGGGTGTTTTGATTTCATTTCAAATTTGTGCATTTTTCCTAAATTGTTGAGGTGTCAACTAATAAATGGTAGGCAAAAAACCCCATATTTTTTACATGACCGTATGGCAGCTACACCCTACAATATAACGAATATAATCCTATAAATAAATATATATTTTTTCCCATTAGAATATATTTGATTTTAGTGATATTTTTTGTAGATCATGTAGACTTTGATATAATGCAAATGGAAACGAAGTTCCAAGTCAACAATCATGCCTCAGCAAGAACTTAAAAAGAAAAAGAAAGAGTACCAAAATTCATGAATGTATGGATTTCTACAACAGTGTGAAGCTAGCAATTAATTTCTCATGAACATTGAATAAATCATCTACATAAAAGGCATACAATGATAGCTAAACAAGTTTTCCTGTATACTACATAAATTATGAACAGACTCAATTTTCTTTCCCGAACAACATTGAATTAAGAAGTTGTAGTCCCAGCCACACCAATCTACAAGCAAGTCTCTGCTGTCTATAGGCTGTTAATAAACTTGCTTGTGGTCACACATCAATAAATTACCTAGCAGCAGGAGCAGCAACACCTTCCTTAAATAGAATATTTGCAACTGGTGGTGGAAGCCAACCTGCATTTCCACCAGTCTGGCCATCCTGGAAATTCCCATCACGCCACTTCAAATTTCTCCGGCATTTCTTCAGCCTAGCACCTATGTTTTGTCCAACAAATAAGCCAAGCTTCATAGCTGTGAATAAAGTACATGCAATTGCAAGTAGCCTCACGGCCCAGTGAAAATCCTCAATGTGTTGATACTTTTTCACAACTCCTGGACAAGTATCAAAAGACACTGCCTCCACTTCAGCTGGATCTACCAAGAAAATATTAGATTCATCTCCAAGCACCAACCTCCCAGGGAAAGAAACAATAAGGCAGCCATTTGGAAGGACTTGTGAGATCCTCCCAGCAGCCCATGCTGGTCCATTTCTATGAGGCCACTCAAACCGGGGAGTGAAAATATTTGCTTTCAGCCTCACAAACTGTCCAACATAATAAGCTTCAGTCTTTTGAAGCCCAGAAGAGCTCGCTCTCCTCAGAGTCTCTAACCCTATAAATCCAACTGCTGCATTCCCATCGTGCCGTATCGAGTGCAAAATTCCCACAGAGGAGTGCTTGTTGTTTTCCTCTTTCAAACGCACCCAATCACCCATTGCCAAATTAGATGTCACCCTCTCAACTGTCGAAACCTGAACTCTTAGAGGGTTGTGTACTCCAAGTATCTTCACTAGAACAAAACTGTCTCTATCATCGCCACTCTCCAAATCAACCACCGTTCCTTCAGGAAAATCTGTGGTTTTTGGTTTGTGTGCATTGATTGGCTTTCTTGAACGAACTATGTCACCCACTTCAAGATGATCTTTTGAAAGATACCATGCAGTATAACTTAATCTATTTGTAAGTGCACTGCTTCCTACTTCAAGTGACCTTCCATCACTGTCAACAGCATTCTGCGAGCTGGAAATGCAAATAGTCTACACAATAAAAAATTAGACATACAAGTTATATGTGAGAATCAAAAGCAGACACATCAATACAGTTAAGCAATTCTCAATAGTTAGCCAATTATTAACATTCAAAGATAAAGGAATTCTTGGTTCAACTGCAGTCTGGTTGTAATTTCTTTTTCTTTTTCCTCTCTTTTCTTCTTCTCTACGACTATAACTTCTACATTCTGCCAAAGACAGTTCTATTTAAGTTGTTTATTGGATTAATCAATATGATCCCTAAACCAATGTATTAACAAAATTAAAGAATAAGGTTCAAATGTATATGAAACAAATCATGCACTCCAAAATGGGGAAACCCACCCATTTTGTCAATTGACACTAGCTTCCCACTAATCAGAAAAATACTACCATACAGAGGAAAAATTGAGGAAAGTTAGAAGTCATTCTGGAAATTATTTAGCCATAAATGGGGGCAAAATATATTTGACACTAAATATAATGCACGTGAAAGATTACTTACAGGGAAAAGAAATGAACCCTAAAATAAGGACTTTCTGCAAAATTACCCTGTATTTTATTAAGATCTAAAACCACTAATATTTAACCAGATCACACACTCAAGTGAAAAGACTCTTAGCTAGAAGTGAGGTTACAAATTCACTGATATAAGTGCACTAACCAGATATAGAATTATCAGAAAAAAAAGACCTAATTGACAACAATTTTTTTTTTTCGTGCTTTTATTACTCCCAAAAAAGGCTCTCCATCAAGCACACAATTTCAGAATGCATCGATTTTTAAGAGCCAACAGATCGACTGAGACCAGGAAAGAGAAAAATGAATACCCCTCAAACACATTAAGCTATGAGATTAGATCATATGCTGCCCAAAGTCAGCCCCAGCAGTCTGCTAAAAACAGCACCTTCAATGTACAACAATTATATTCTTCACAGTGAATACCTTTTATATTTATAAGAACCCATGTCCTGAAACCAATCAAAAATGCTATAAAATGAACAAAAACTGTGTAGAAAATAAGTGAAGTTGACATGAATCCATTGTGTACCTTAGTGTGTGAGTGTGTTACATCAAGCTCACAACGGATAAAGCATAAAAGTCACTATAACGCATGTGCCTGGAGCTGGAGAAACTCTTTCTTGCTTATGTTGTGTACTATTTCGCAAAAACGCATCTCCAAATTGTTGCGAATGCCATAAAAACCAAAAAACAGAGCAAGACTATCATATCGATTCAATAAGAAAACTACCCAGAAAGAATCAACAGAAAATTGAGAACAGAAAATCAAGAACACGATACACAGACCGGTAGAAATGCATAGACACAGTGGGAATGGAGGGAAGGATTAGACTTGAATGCATGGAAGTACATGTTATATTATCCAAAGACAAACAATAATAAGACTCAACAGCAAATTGCAACAAACACAAAATCTTGAACTTTCTGGAAAACTATACGATTTTATTAGATTGCTCAAATAATTTGGGACTCAAAAAATTAGATTGTTCAAATAATTTGAATCCAACATCAAAAAATTGTGGTTTACAAAGAACTAATAACAACTAATCATTAAAAAGAAAAAAAAAATGAAGACGAAACCCTAATTAATAAACAAACAAACAAATTGAGAGGAAAAAAAATTATATCCGTATAAAAAAAATTAATAAAAAATGAAACCCTAAATAAGAAAAAAAAAAATTAAAATTCTTCCCCATCTCACCGAACATAGGGTAATGGGTAGCGGCAGAGGGGACAGCGGTGACTCGTCTCCAGCCACTTGACAATGCAATCTCCATGATAGACATGGGAGCACGGCAGCCGCGTGAGTTCGAGCCCACCCTCAAATTCTTCCGTGCAAATAATGCACTCTCCGATCAACCGAAGCCCATCTTCAAATTCAAAGGTTACCTTCTTCAATCCCTCAATCGCAGATCGACTGGCCGGGATGGGCCTCGCCACATCTTCCGCCATGGACTCCCTCAAACCCATATCCATCAGTTCATCGGATGGATCATCATCAACTACAAGTATCGTCGTGTGTTCTAACGTTACCAGGATCGGCGACGTTCCCATCCCGACAGATCGAGCGGCGGCGGCCGATGAGATATCTCGCGATACCGCCTCCTGATGCTCTGCGGGGGCACCCACGTCCGAAAGCAAGGACAACATGCGAGCGCCACCATCGCACAAGAGAGCCACGCGTTTGGGGACCCAGAAGGTTTTCGATCGCGTGCGAGATCGCGCTTGCGCGACGGACACCTGACGATCGCCATTGCCTATTTTCCTGATTTTGAGGTACTCAGTGGAGCGAAATTGGATGGGAACCTCATCCGGCGCGTGTGGGCGCGAGAGGGAGAGATCTTCGATGGGTTGGACCCGGCGAAAATCCCACACTCTGAATCTGAAATAAGTGCTGTTGCCAAACGGCATGATTGCAATAATTAGCGAAAATCGTGAGCAAATTAGCGAGCGATTTTGATTTGAATGAACAAGAGAGAGAGGCTGAGCGCAGATCAAACACGAGGAGAAAGAGGCTGAGAGCAGATCAAAAACCGAGAGATCGATTTCACAGATCAAAATCGGATCGATTTCAGTGTTTCACAGAGAGCGAGAGCGAGAGCGGGGAGCGGGAGCGAGAGCGAGAGCGAGAGACAAAGAGACTGAAAAGAGTGACAAAAGACGTTAGGACCAGGAATTTTGAATTTAGACAGATAGTTGGATGGGTTGGGCCCGGACCGGCCCGCCCGTATGGACCGATTATAACGTTGGTCACATAAGCGAAAATATTGCAAGTATTAATTTTTTTGTATTCCGATTCTAAATCAAAGTGTTTTACAAGTGTTTTTAACTTTGGTATTCCGAATATGGGGTTGTTTGATAACCCATTTCTGGTTCTACTGTAAATTTTCAGATGTACTGTAGCGCCTGATATATTTGACCAGAGTTTGAATTTTTATTATAAGGGTTAGTTAGTCAATTACAATTTTACACTTATTATTATATGTCTCCTTCACCCACGTTTTCTCCCCCTCTGTTTGTTCTCTTCTGTTTCCTCCAGCACTCAGACGAACCTTCAACACGGTTCCTTCAGCGCCTTGCCTGCACAGTTCCTCCAGCACGGAGCTTCTTCTGTTCGGCAGTGTTCAATCAAACGAACGGAACAGCATTTGGGCATGAAAACCCAAGGCTTAAAAGGCCATTTTCGCATATGTTTCTATGAAACCCAAAAACGAGATGGGCTGATTTTTCTCTCCCCCCACGCACAATTTCTGCCCTGATTTTTCCGTCCGACGAACCTGGTTAGCTCTGTTTTGTTCCGTAAGGTGAGCGTGAAGCGAGCTTGAAGATGAAAGGCATATAAGGGTATAACGGTAATTTCATGCTGTGATGAAGCTAACTTTAGGCACAATTTCAAATCTATAACGACAAAAAAGTGTACAGTACATCCTAAATGAACAGTACAACCTCTATGTGTTTTTATGAAATATGAACGTTGTTTCTCATTTGTTGATTTACATTGCGAAATTTGAAGTCTTATATTAAAGAAAAAAAAATGATGAAATTATTTATGAAAACGGTTCATAACTAGTTTTCAATAACTACATAACTACTAGTTATAGTTGTAGTTATGGTTATTTAAAATAGAATAATCGCCTGAACCTATTGCCATTACAGTTATATGGAAATAACTGCTATCACAGCCAATTGTACACTCATATTCAGGACAGTGCCAACTTTACTAAGAAGAAGTTAAAGGTCTTAGATATATAGTACATGGAAGATAGCTATAATTTACTTTCTATCTATTTAAAGTATCGGTGATTGTTACTGGAGTTGTCCTCTTACTTAATTAAAATAAACTACATTTCTATAGCATAATAACGGAGATAATACACATTATATTTGTGAAAACTCACGAGATTCAAATTATTTTTAGATTTATGTCAAATTCAAATGGTTTTTGAATTATTAAAAAAAAATTTAAAAAAAAAACCTCTAAAACATAATAACAAATAGAATTGAACGATTCTCCAATATTTAACTATCATCCTAAAAGTATTTTTCTATAAACTTTCCAATTTGATTGGTATTAAAAATATTTTCTTTGACAACAGTTTTTGCTGGTGAGGTTGGCTCTAGCAGAAGGAAATGGATCTTCTCCGGTTGAAATCAACTGGAGAGGAGCCATTCCCTTTAAAGTGTAGGACAATTTTGTCATTTTATATTTTTTGGGGACAATTTTACCATTTACTTAAAATGGACCGAATCTTCTCTAGTTAAAATCAACGAGAAATTATCTAAATATGTGGTCAAATTGGTGTCAATTAGGAAAGGACGATGTATGAATGTGTTGTGATTTTAGTGTTTGCGGCAAATGGGAGTTTGAGGAGGAAGAGGAGCTATTAACAAACGAAAGGGTAATGTTAATACACTGTAATTATCTCATAATATTGACGTGATTGTTTTAATCAATTTTTTATGTTTTATTTTTATCTAATCTTTCTCAATTGTTATATTTGATAGCAATTTATGTCTAACTTTTTTCTTTTTTTTTTAAGAATTTTCGTCAGCATAGTCTCCGAAGTGGCAAAGCGCAAACAAAGAATAAAAAAATAAGGAGATAATGGATAAGCTGGTCTCAACCCCCTTGTGGGTGTGATCTTTCCATAGGGTTGTCCGTTGATAAGCACCAAATAGGTCACAATTAGGACACAGGTCAAAGTAAAAAAAAACCCATATGTCGGCAAGACCAATCTTCCTTGTAACATCTTCTAAGAAGTTCCATTCAACTTTGTTGTAGATTTTTCTCATATCTAACTTTACAGCCATATAACCCCACGCCCATGCATGCGAGCATCCATCGTATGTAGAGCCTCAAAGACTACCATGATATTGTCAATTATAGGTCTACCTAGGATAAATCACTTTGGTTAGTATCGTTGGTTAAGCCATACTAAAAACTCCTCTAACAAGTGGCAGTAGACAAGTTCAACTTCTGCTTAAACGAGTGTTTTAGAGCATGTTTTGGAATTGTGTTTGAGAAATAGAGCTCTTAAGGTTAAAAAAAAATAAAAAAAATAACATCAGCTTTATTTTTAAACTTTTGCCAAAAATATGTTTTGGCAGTTTTTAGGTTTTTTAGACTTTTAAAAGTGCTTTCAATTTCTTTTACCAAACGAATACTTTTTTCTTCAAATGTACTTTTTTCAAGTGTTAAACGCACACTCAAACATGCGATTTTTTTGTTTTGAGCTCAACTCCTTTTTTAGTGTGAATATCAAGAAGAAAAAGGAGTTGTGATTATGTCTGAATGATAATTGATAAAATTAAGTAAAAATATACAAACATATATAATTAAAAATATATATATTAAAAAAACAAAATTAATTTTTTTAAAAAAAGTTAGGCGTAGTTTTGAACCACCACTAGTGGTGGATTAGCCACCCCCAGTGTCTAAAGTTGGCCGAGCCACCACCAGGGGTTGGATTGGCCACCCACAAAATTGATGGGGGTGGCTCACAACAGCAATTTTGGGGTGGCCAAAAACTGCTTGGGGGTGGTTGAGCCACCCCCAAAGGCTACTTGGGGGAGGTTGACCCACCCTTGAGGGGTGAATCGATCACCCTCAAACTCTTAGGGGTGGTCCACCCACTACCTAGGGGTGTTTCAGCCACCTTAAATATATATATTATTTTTTAAAATGTTTATTTATAATTTTTATTAATTGGGTTGAAAATTTTTTAGTTGAGTTAAAAAAATTTCCAAACATGAACTTAGAAAAAATTTGAGTTTGAGTTGGAAAATCTTGTTTTCCATTCTATTTGGCTCCAATAAAAAATGTGAATAGGCATTAGTTTAAGCTTTTTGATTAGAGTAGTGTGATGTTCAACATGTATATTAATATGTTCTCCCGAAAAATATGTATACCTTCCCACCAAAAGAGAGAGAAAAAAGAAGAAGTTGATTAACTTGATTTCATGGGTAAATTTTTTATATATTTTCTAGTTTTACATAAGAGTACTCCTTAGTTACAGCTTCACTAAAATCATTTTTTGGTTATTTTAGTGAGACAATTTAACCAAAATCACTTACATGTCCACTTTTTAACCTCACTACATTAACCAAAAAAAAAAAAAAAAAAAAAGTAGTTAGGTGAATTGTACTCACCGGTCACCAAATTAAAAAATTACTTTTCACTCACTTATTGACTAAACAATTATTTTTTTCCTCTTCCTTTTTGCTTTTTATTTATCTTTCTTTCTTTAATAGTTAAAAAATAATATTTAAATGGAATAGTAAAAAGTTGATTGTTAAAATAGTGAGACTGCTAGGGTGTTCTAAAAAAGTGAATTGTTAAAATAACTTGGGAAAAATATAAAATGGCCTCGGGCCAACTAACCAATGCGGTTGCATCTTTAAGTGGGCCCTATATGCTGGGGCTTATTAGCACCGAGTGATAGACGCCATTGGATCTGCCACGTCCAACGAATTTGTGATGTTGATAATGGGAGTGTCTTGCCACCTCACATGGAAGCCTATTTCTGTATTTCCACTGGAAAAGAATCTCTCCGTTTTAAAATTCCTTCATTATTTTCTATTTAGTGCATTCCTATCATTAAAACTTTTAGACAATACTACCTTTCAAAATAAACTAAATTAAAAAAAAAAAAAAATTGAAAAAATTGTGAAATGGAGAGTATCCTTAACTCATTTCGACTTGGTTCCAATGAAATCATCTTATTATTGATTATTATTGCTCTTTAATTGATTGGACAATGAAAATAAAAAAATTTATATTTCCGTTATGTCCTATAACTAGAATGTTATGAACATATAAAGGGTAAAAAATAAAAGGACAAATTACACTTTATCCCTTTGAAGTATCCACCGATTTACACTTTTGCCTCCAAAGTTTCNTTTGAGGAGGGAGAGGAGCTATTAACAAACGAAAGGGTAATGTTAATACACTGTAATTATCTCATAATATTGACGAGATTGTTTTAATCAATTTTTTATGTTTTATTTTTATCTAATCTTTCTCAATTGTTATATTTGATAGCAATTTATGTCTAACTTTTTTTTTTTTTTTTTAGAATTTTCGTCAGCATAGTCTCCGAAGCGGCAAAGCGCAAACAAAGAATAAAAAAATAAGGAGACAACGGATAAGCTGGTCTCAACCCCCTTGTGTGTGTGATCTTTCCATAGGGTTGTCCATTGATAAGCACCAAATAGGTCACAGTTAGGACACATGTCAAAGTAAAAAAAACCCGTATGTCGGCAAAACCAATCTTCCTTGTAACATCTTCTAAGAAGTTCCATTCAACTTTGTTGTAGACTTTTCTCATATCTAACTTTACAGTCATATATCCCCACGCCCATGCATGCGAGCATCCATCGTATGTAGAGCTTCAAAGACTACCATGGTATTGTCGATTATAAGTCTACCTAGGATAAATCACTTTGGTTAGTATCATTGGTTAAGCCATGCTAAAAACTGCTCTAACAAGTGGCCGTAGACAAGTTCAACTTCTGCTTAAACGAGTGTTTTAGAGCATGTTTTGGGATTGTGTTTGAGAAATAAAGCTCTTAAGGTTAAATTTTTTTTTTAAAAAAAAATAACATCAGCTTCATTTTTAAGCTTTTGCCAAAAATATGTTTTGGCAGTTTTTAGGTTTTTTATACCTTTAAAAGTGCTTTCAATTTCTTTTACCAAACGAATACTTTTTTCTTCAAATGTACTTTTTTCAAGTGTTAAACGCACACTCAAACATGCGATTTTTTTGTTTTGAGCTCAACTCATTTTTTAGTGTGAATATCAAGAAGAAAAAAGAGTTGAGATTATGTCTGAATGATAATTGATAAAATTAAGTAAAAATATACAAACATATATAATTAAAAGTATATATATTAAAAAAACAAAATTAATTTTTTTAAAAAAAGTTAGGGGTAGTTTTGAACCACCACTAGTGGTGGATTAGCCACCCCAAGTGTCTAAAGTTGGTCGAGCCACCACCAGGGGTTGAATTGGCCACCCACAAAATTGATGGGGTGGCTCACAACAGCAATTTTGGGGTGGCCAAAAACTGCTTGGAGGTGGTTGAGCCACCCCCAAAGGCTACTTGGGGGAGGCTGACCCACCCTTGAGGGGTGAATCGATCACCCTCAAACTCTTAGGGTGGTCCACCCACTACCTAGGGGTGTTTCGGCCACCCTAAATATATATATTATTTTTTAAAATGTTTATTTATAATTTTTATTAATTGGGTTGAAAAAATTGAGTTAAAAAAATTTCCAAACAGGAACTTAGAAAAAATTTGAGTTCGAGTTGGAAAATCTTGTTTTCCATTCTATTTGGCTCCAATAAAAAATGTGAATAGGCATTAGTTTAAGCTTTTAGATTAGAGTAGTGTGATATTCAAAATGTATATTAATATGTTCTCCCGAAAAATATGTATACCTTCCCACCAAAAGAGAGAGAAAAAAGAAGAAGTTGATTAACTTGAGAAAAAAGAAGAAGTTGATTAACTTGATTTCATGGGTAAATCTTTTATATATTTTCTGGTTTTACATAAGAGTACTCCTTAATTACAGCTTCACCAAAATCATTTTTTTGATTATTTTAGTGAGACAATTTAACCAAAATCACTTACATGTCCACTTTTTAACCTCACTACATTAACCAAAAAAAAAAAAAGTAGTTAGGTGAATTGTACTCACCGGTCACCAAATTAAAAAATTACTTTTCACCCACTTATTGACTAAACAATTAATTTTTTCCTCTTCCTTTTTGCTTTTTATTTATCTTTCTTTCTTTAATAGTTAAAAAATAATATTTAAATTGAATAGTGAAAGTTGATTGTTAAAATAGTGAGACTGCTAGGGTGTTCTAAAAAAGTGAATTGTTAAAATAACTTGGGAAAAATATAAAATGGCCTCGGGCCAACTAACCAAGGCGGTTGCATCTTTAAGTGGGCCCTATATGCTGGGGCTTATTAGCACCAAGTGATAGACGCCATTGGATCTGCCACGTCCATCGAATTCGTGAGGTCGATAATGGGAGTGTCTTGCCACCTCACATGGAAGCCTATTTCTGTATTTCCACTGGAAAAGAATCTCTCCGTTTTAAAATTCCTTCATTATTTTCTATTTAGTGCATTTTGAATGGTAGTACATTTAATGCATTCCTATCATTAAAACTTTTAGACAATACTACCCTTCAAAATATACTAAAAAAAAAAAAAAAAATTGAAAAAATTGTGAAATGGAGAGTATTCTTAACTCATTTCGACTTGGTTCCAATGAAATCATCTTATTATTGATTATTATTGCTCTTTAATTGATTGGACAATGAAAATAAAAAAATTTATATTTCCATTATGTCCTATAACTAGAATGTTGTGAACATATAAAGGGTAAAAAATAAAAGGAAAAATTACACTTTATCCCTCTGAAGTATCCACCGATTTACACTTTTGCCTCCAAAGTTTCAAATGTGACACTTTACCCTCCCAAGCTTTCAAATTGTGGCAATTCGACCACTTTGACCTTTTTTTTTTTTTCCAAACTGCCCTTATCACATATTTTATTTTATTTAAAAAAAAATCCAAAAAGAAAAAACATAAAACCAAAAAAAAGAAGAAGAAAGAAATATGTGATGGGGGCATTTTGGGAACAAAAAGGTTAAAGTGGTCGAATTGCCACAATTTGATTTTTTTTTTTTTAATGGTTTTATTTATTTATTTTTTTTTAAGAAAAAAATATATATATCTTTGAAGCTATAATTGTAAAAGAGGATTTTCTACAAACTCAGCAAAGGTATGCATAAAATTCATTAAAAAACACTTAATATTAGTCAATGCTAACCTTATCAATAAATACAATATAACGAATATAATCCTATATATATATTGTAGATCATGTAGAGACTTTGATATAATGCAAGTGGAAACGAAGTTCCAAGTCAACAATCATGCCTCAGCAAGAACTTAAAAAGAAAAAGAAGAGTACCAAAATTCATGAATGTATGGATTTCTACAACAGTGTGAAGCTAGCAATTAATTTCTCATGAACATTGAATAAATCATCTACATAAAAGGCATACGATGATAGTTAAACAAGTTTTCCTGTATATACATACATAAATTATGAACAGACTTAATTTTCTTTCCCTAACAACATTGAATTAAGAATTTGTAGTCCCAGCCACACCAATCTACAAGCAAGTCTCTGCTGTCTATAGGCTGTTAATAAACTTGCTTGTGGCCACACATCAATAAATTACCTAGCAGCAGGAGCAGCACCACCTTCCTTAAATAGAATATTTGCAACTGGTGGTGGAAGCCAACCTGCATTTCCACCAGTCTGGCCATCCTGGAAATTCCCATCATGCCGCTTCAAATTTCTCCGGCATTTCTTCAGCCTAGCACCTATGTTTTGTCCAACAAATAAGCCAAGCTTCATAGCTGTGAATAAAGTACATGCAATTGCAAGTGGCCTCACGGCCCAGTGAAAATCCTCAATGTGTTGATACTTTTTCACAACTCCTGGACAAGTATCGAAAGACACTGCCTCCACTTCAGCTGGATCTGCCAAGAAAATATTAGATTCATCTCCAAGCACCAACCTCCCAGGGAAAGAAACAACAAGGCAGCCATTTGGAAGGACTTGTGAGATCCTCCCGGCGGCCCATGCTGGTCCATTTTTATGAGGCCACTCAAACCGGGGAGTGAAAATATTTGCTTTCAGCCTCACAAACTGTCCAACATAATAAGCTTCAGTCTTTTGAAGCTCAGAAGAGCTCCCTCTCCACAGAGTCTCTAACCCTATAAATCCAACTGCTGCATTCCCATCGTGCTGTATCGAGTGCAAAATTCCCACAGAGGAGTGCTTGTTGTTTTCCTCTTTCAAACGCACCCAATCACCCATTGCCAAATTAGATGTCACCCTCTCAACTGTCGAAACCTGAACTCTCAAAGGGTTGTGTACTCCAGGTATCTTCACTAGAACAAAACTGTCTCTATCATCGCCACTCTCCAAATCAACCACCGTTCCTTCAGGAAAATCTGTGGTTTTTGGTTTGTGTGCATTGATTGGCTTTCTTGAACGAACTATGTCACCCACTTCAAGATGATCTTTTGAAAGATACCATGCAGTATAACTTAATCTATTTGTAAGTGCACTGCTTCCTACTTCAAGTGACCTTCCATCACTGTCAACAGCATTCTGCGAGCTGGAAATGCAAATGGTCAGTACACAATAAAAAATTAGACATACAACTTATATATGAGAATCAAAAGCAGACACATCAATACAGTTAAGCAATTCTCAATAGTTAGCCAATTATTAACATTCAAAGATAAAGGAATTCCTGGTTCAACTGCAGTCTGGCTGTAATTTCTTTTTCTTTTTCCTCTCTTTTCTTCTTCACTACGACTATAACTTCTACATTCTGCCAAAGACAGTTCTATTTTAGTTGCTTATTGGATTAATCAATATGATCCCTAAACCAATGTATTAACAAAATTAAAGAATAAGGTTCAAAAGTATATGAAACAAATCATGCACTCCAAAACGCGGAAACCCACCCATTTTGTCAATTAACACTAGCTTCCCACTAATCAGAAAAATACTACCATACAGAGGAAAGTTTGAGGAAAGTTAGAAGTCATTCTGGAAATTATTTAGCCATAAGGCAAAATATATTTGACACTAAATATAATGCACGTGAAAGATTACTTATAGGGAAAAGGAAATGAACCCTAAAATAAGGACTTTCTGCAAAATTACCCTGTATTTTATTAAGATCTACAACCACTAATATTTAACCAGATCACACACTCAAGTGAAAAGACTCTTAGCTAGAAGTGAGGGTACAAATTCACTGATATGTGCACACTAACCAGATATAGAATTATCAGAAAAAAAAGACCTAATTGACAACAATTTTTTTTTTTTTTTTTTTGGGTGTGCTTTTATTACTCCCAAAAAAGGCTCTCCATCAAGCACACAATTTCAGAATGCATCGATTTTTAAGAGCCAACTGATCGACTGAGACCAGGAAAGAGAAAAATGAATACCCCTCAAACACATTAAGGCTATGAGATTAGATCACATGCTGCCCAAAGTCGGCCAAAGTCAGCCCCAGCAGTCTGCTAAAAACAGCACCTTCAATGTACAACAATTATATTCTTCACAGTGAATACCTTTTAAATGCATGTAAAATATCGGTCATTAAAGGCCGATTCCGGAGATCATACTCGAAGCAACCATTGATAACATTTTCAACAGCAGGAGGCAAGCCACTTGGAATATGTGGTCTTTCTTGTTTGATAACAACAGAATGGTATATTTCTTCAGCTGATTTGCCAAACCAGGGCTGAACACCAGTTAGCATCTCCATTATGCTACATCCGAAACCCCATGAATCTGTCTCAAATGATATAGGACCTCTAATTTCTGGTTCCCACTGTTCTGGGGCCATGTAGTTTGGAGTTCCAAGTCTTAGTGTC
Source organism: Carpinus fangiana (assembly GCA_006937295.1). Taxonomy (NCBI): domain Eukaryota; kingdom Viridiplantae; phylum Streptophyta; class Magnoliopsida; order Fagales; family Betulaceae; genus Carpinus; species Carpinus fangiana. The sequence goes on from CM017321.1 coordinate 24,319,799, forward strand.
ATATCCGAATTAGACAATGCAATCCCAAGAAGTAGACATGGGATCCCAAAATCTCCCAGAACCACTCGGTCATTTTCGTTAAGCAGAAAGTTAGAAGGCTTAAGGTTCAGCACCAGGGCCCCAATTGAATGCAACTCCAGAATTCCTTTTGCCAACTCAATCCCATACCTGTAAGCATCAGCATTCTGTAAGACTATATCTAACCATCAAAACCAATTGTATGCTTCACTATATTCTGGTGAGTGTTAGACCAATAAAGTCTAATAAAGTTTGGTTAAATCATATGCTAGAGCATCATTTCTAATTGAAATTTCGCACACACATGCTAAATGGGACCAGCTAAACAGCAGAGACCGCTCTCTGATTTAATTGTTGACATAGGAGAACCCAACAAACCTAAATTTATGAAACTATACCCAAGTCTAACCCTATCTCATAAGGTAAATGATATTATTTCATAACAAAATAAATTAATTAATTAAAACCCCAAAAACAACACCTTAAAACATCAGACAATTGGAGCTTGCCACCCTTTAGCTGAGCCATTCGATCACCCACTGATCCCTCATGAAATTTCACAGCGATGCAGATCTGCCAAGACATCAAAAGTGAACTAATACGGTGAGACATATAAAGATCTTTCAAGAGTTAAAAGGTATCTAAATTCATTTTTCAAGGAAGCCACCTTTCCATTAACTATTGATATACCATACAACCAACAAACACGTTGGAGTTGTCGGCACTTAAAAAATAAATCTTCAAACTTATCCAAAAACTTTTGGGTATGGCCCTCCTTCAATGGATGTAACATCTTGACAGCCACTTCATGATACTCCTCAAAATCATGACCCAATTGGTGATGAGTTGCCAACCAAACATCACCAAAGAGGCCCCTCCCAATCCTGTGCTTAAGTTTCAAAGAGGAAGGATCAATCCATGGACCGGTCTGATTTGGTGTGGCTTTGACAGTTCTAAGGTGATCAGGATCTCCTTCAAAGAGTTCATACTCAAAAAAAACTGCTGGCTTTGCTGCTCCGATCTGTTCAGTCATATTTCCTTCCTGCAGAAACGATATGGGTAAAAGAAGAGCACGTCCAATAATGTATTAGTCCTTATTAAGACTCAAAAAGCAGAAAATCACATCATAATAGAGGCTCTAAATGTTAGAATATATGATTGTAATCAGATTTGATTACAATCACATATTCTAACACTAATCTCCTTAATCCTTCACGAACAGAACCGTAACCCCAAAATTTGAATCTTAAGGCATACAGAGAATATATGTCACTGCAGGGAAATTTGAGGATTCATGATTCACAGTACACTCATATATACACAACTAAAATCCAGTGAAAAATGCATTGACCGCAAACAAACCTTCCTAAGACCAATTCGAATATTGCTCTCTGAAACCAATACGATTAAAAATAACCAAAACAACTAAAAATCTTTTAAATCGTAGTGACAGAAATCAGTAATTAAAAAGCCTCGAGGCATAAAACTAAACCATCTCAATGAGCTTCCCTCTTCTACTTTAAAATTATTCAGATTAAATCCCACCCCATTCAAGGCATGGACAAAAGAAACCCCACCCAAGCGTGAGCAACCGAGTAAGCAGTAAGCAGGCAATTGACAGATGACACAGCTTTGCTTACAGAAAGTTAAAACTTTACACTTGAAAGCCAACAATCAAATTAATTGCTCGTTTGTTTAGTTGTTGAGAGTTTAGCCTTGTTGGGATTTTGTAGTTTGTTACAAAGTTCTGGTTTCTGCTGATTTTCTGCCGAAGTTGTAATTGTTTGGTTGTTGATATAAAAAATATCGCCTAGAATCATTTGTTCATAGCATTAAGACACACCAATTAAAGCACCACCCATGAACAATTCTCTGAGTATATTTCGGCACGATTTACCCAGAAACTAGTAGATATCTACTTCGATCCATATAGACAAGTCGGTCTGAAAGCTTTTAAGCCAATATGGCTCCTTAAATATCCCTTTATTTCCATTTGTTCATTTTCTTAATAGATCCAAACTAAAACATTCATGAATCAGGGTATCTAAGATACATGCGTACATAACAATCAATTTGCAGTTAAATTCCGTTTCTTTGCTGAGAAATAGATACAGAAAAATACATATATTCATACTTACCAGTACACAGAGAGAGAGAGAAGCGCTCTGTGATAAAGTGCAAATAAAGAAGAATGAACAGAAGAAGCTGAGCAAAAGAAACAAAAGAAGATGGGATGGGTTACTGGTACGTACGGAGAGGGATACGGGGCTCCGGTGCGGCCTGTCTCAGCTGAATACCACGTCACCAGAAACTCCATCGCGGAAGCTGCTGGATCGAACACGTCACCGATAAGGACGCTGGGTAAAGTGGACACGTGGCTGTGATATTTTACCGCGAGTTTTGGAGACATGGACCGCTTGCAGGTGGTGCCCTCAGATTCTCGGATCCTGATCCCCTCATATTAGAGGGAAAATATGAGATTTTTATATTGTAATTCTGATTATTCAATTTAATCTAATGGTTCATATTATGTGATGTGTTTCACTTAAAATTAAATATTAATTTATTTTTAAAAGAAAATCAAAATTAAAATAATAAAAAAAATTAAATAAAAAAAAAAAAGAAAAAGTTGGGGTGCCGAACCCACCTTTTGACATTTGTGGTTATGGGATGGGTTCGGCCATTATTTAAGGCCAAACTCAAAAAAAATTTCAAATTTTTTTAGTTATAGGGGGTTGGCTTCGGCCATCTCACCTCGAAGTGGCCGAAATCACCCCTAGGCTCAACTGAGATAATCTGCCACCTCAAGCTTTTTTTTCTTTGATTTTAAATTTTTTATTATTTTTATTTTATTTTATTTTTAAAAATTAATTAATATTTTAGTATTTAATTTTAAGGAAGACATGACATCATGTGAGCTATTGGATTAAATTAAATGCCGGGATCAGAGCAATACGAAAATCTCAAATTTCCCAAGACGAGGGGATCCCGATCCCAGATTCTCTCGTTGTGGATTTGATGTTAGTGGAGCCCACATCACGTGCAATCTGTTCTGGTCATTTTTGTGATGACGCACGCGACCGGCGACTCCTCCGCAGGTAATTACAGGAGCAGCATAAAATATTATTATTTTGGGGTAATTTCACTTCGCCCCTGAACTTTCGCGCCTTTTGCAAACACCTTTAAAGTTCAAAAGCTCTCACTTTGGTGTATCAAACTCGTATTTGCTTTCAGTTTTCCCCTTCCGTTAGGGTTTTCCTTAAAATCCTAACGGATCGAGGGGTAAATTACCCATTTATTCCTCACTCCAAGACTACGTCGTTTGGGGCTTCAAAACGACGTCGTTTTGGCCATTTTATCATTAATTTTTTTTTTTAAAAAAAAAGAAAAGAAAAAAGAAAAAGGAAAATATTAAATAAAAAAAAAAAGGCGGGGGGAAAGAAATCGGGGGTG
>CM017321.1:24323351-24499018 GCA_006937295.1 Carpinus fangiana
TTTTTTTTAAAAAAAAAATTAATGATAAAATGGCCAAAACGATGTCGTTTTGAAGCCCAAAACGGTGTAGTTTTAGAGCCCAAAACGACGTAGTCTTGGAGTGAGGGATAAATGGGTAATTTATCCCTCGATCCGTTAGGATTTCACGGAAAACCCTAACGGAAAGGGGAAACTGAAAGCAAATACGAGTTTGGTACACCAAAGTGAGAGCTTTTGAACTTTGGGGGGTGTTTGCAAAAGGAGCGAAAGTTCAGGGGGCTAAGTGAAATTATCCCTATTATTTTTTTTCTTCTTTTTTGTCTTTTTTTAGTCGCTATCAAAGTTGTTATATCACTACCACATAATTTAATCACACAATTAAATTATCATTTGCACTGCACATATGAGAATTAATATAAAGATTCTCCCATTCAAAGAAGACAGGGAAAAGAGAGTACCAACCGGAAGTAGATAAAAATTATAAGCTTTACAAGGAAAACATTAGGGTGGTGTTTGAAAACCCGGTTGTGGATGTATTGTTTGAATTTCTATTATTTATTTTTTTGTCTTTTTCTTAATAAATCTTTTAACATCACCGAAATACCCCTCCTTTTTTCTTCACCTCCTTCTCTCCTTTATCCCCTCCTTTCTTCTTCACCTCTACCACCACCAAAATTCCTAAACCCATTCTTTCCCTCTTCAAAATCCATCCTCCATGAAGCTGTTACAAAAAAAAAAAAAAAAAAGGGTTCTACCCTCTTCAAAATTCATACCAGACAAAAAGTTCTACCTTGAGCCGTCAGACGATGACCCACCCGAAGCCGACGCGGATTCCGAGCACGAAGTGTCCAGATTCCAGCAAATCCATCGCCAAGCCGCGCGAGCCCGGAAGCTCCAAGAAGATAACTTTGAGAAGAACCAGTCCACGTACCTCTCCGCCATTGCTGATGTGGAAGACCCAGTGGAAAATACTGACTAGGTCGACTCCGGGGACGATTTGTTCGAGGATATTGACAAGGCCATTGCCTTGCAGCGCAAGGAGTTCGTGAAGAAGGGGCTTCTGAAGCCAAACCCCAAGAAGGAAGAGACGGAGTAGGTTGAGGGAATCGAAGAGTTGGAGCTCGAGGAGGTCATGGATTTGGAGGAAATCGACGAGCTTCAGGGGCTTAGAGTCGTTTCGGAGGACAAAGACGAAGATGGGTCGGCGAAGTTCAGCGAAGATGTTACTGAATTCGGTAATGGAAATCGTGGGTTGTCTTCAAATTCCTCTTTTGATTTGGATTTTGATTATGGGAAAGTTAAAGGTAGGATTGTGGAACCCAAATTTAAGATGAGTTTAGCTAAGCTTTTGGATGAGAGTAAGGTGGTGCCCGTTTCGGTTTATGGTGATTTAGAGGTAGAGATTACTGGAATTCAACACGATTCTAGGATGATATGCGCAGAAGACTTGTTTGTGTGTTGTGTTGGGAGGAAAACTGATGGGCATTTGTATTTAACCGAGGTTGATAAGAGAGGGGCAGTGGCAGTGGTGGTGGAGGTGAAGAAGAAAGGAGGGTATTTCAGTGATGTTAAAAGATTTATTAAGAAAAAGACAAAAAAAATGAACAATAGAAACTCAAACAGTACATCCACAACCGGGTTTTCAAACAAGGCCTAGATGAGACAACCCACTCAATGAATGACATCTCATCTAAAATAAAAAAATTGCAAAATACACAAGTAGGCCAAAAATACTAGATTTTAGCAGCTGGAAGAACAAAAAGAGGAAGAACGAAAAGAACAAGGGGGTGGCCAGCAGAGCAAGAAAAGAGAAAGAAGAGAAGGAAGAATGATCGCTCCCACTGCCCTCGCCCAGCCGGCTGAAACAGGCCGGCACCCATGCCCAGCCACTCCGGTGAGATTTTTTAGGATGATAAAATCCCAAAAATGGTTAACCTTCCCCTCTAGGTTTTCGCTTTTAATTCAAAATTAAATTTTGAGGCATTAAAAACGAGTTTTGTGGCATTCAAATTGATTTTTGAGGCATTATAATCGATTTTTTAGGCTGAGTTTGGTAAATAACTCGCCGAAAATGCCTCAAAACTCGCTGGAGATGGTGACCCACGGATGGGTCACGGCCAGACCCAACAGTGGGTCTCCGGCAATGACGTTTATGCCGGCGACATGCGTTGATGGAGCTCCGATTGTAGTGGTCAGATCTATGCACTTGGGCGTGGACAACTCCGATGAACGATAGTGCAGCGTGGTGCGGGCTGCGCCGACGTTGGGTCTCTGGCAATGTGGGTGCGCCTGTGTTGGGTCTCCACTCTCCGGGGCTTTTTAATTTTGTCTAGAAGTCCTAAAAAATCAGGTGCAGTTGAATGTGTTTTAGAAGGGTAAGTTTGAGATGATAAGTTGAGGTGTCATCTTCTTGATTGGTGGCACAAAAGGCACCTTTTGTGCAATGGCCGTATGCAAGACAACCTCTTGTCAAAGATACCCCTAATAAACAGATGGACCCAACCATAAAATATTTACACTGAACTAGTCTTACATCAAACTCAAAAAAAAAAAAAAAAAAATTATGTTAGCCAAGCTTATAAAGCGTGTTTAGAGGGATTGGAATTCATAACAATTAGCTATCAAAATTGCTAATAATTAATGTGCGAGAGCATATACCGGAAATACTTGTCCAAATAACTGTAGAGTTGCCCGAACACCTACCCAATCAAGTGAATCTCATATATACTGTTTCGCATTTTGACAGCTAATTGTCGTGAATCTCAATCCTAGAGACTACCTTTTGGAACAAAATGGCAGCCCAAGGGCAAGCCTGGACAGGCTTTCACTTACATAGTAGCCTACTCGATTTTACATTCATTTCTAGTAAGCTTTAAACTTATGTCATTATTCACCCTAGTTCCACCTCCTAAGCAGTGCTGACCAAATCTTGAACTACTTGGATTCCAGCCTTCTGATCTCTTCCTTGAAATGCCCCACAAGCTGGAGTTTGAGAGCCACCCTCTCAAGACATTAGCCAACTTCAACTCTGGTATAGGGGCATCCTCCTGGTTGTCATCACCATGGCACTTCGAGCTCTTCTCCTGATTTTCATCATCATCAATATCATCTGAACCAGTCTCTTCTGTCTCTTCATGAAAAATTGATCCTGATGACAACCTTACATTAAAAAAGAAAAAGAAAAAAAAGAAGCTATTAGTACCATTTCTCGGTAAGCACAGGGCAGAAACAAGAAGTTGAATTCTACCCGAGGTATGTATCTTCTATTTAAGGTTTATGCATAAATTGCATATATTTGGGCCAAAATTGATGCTTAGAAAACATTTATAATCTGCTTCCTGCACCTAAAGTCAGCCTCAGATCTTGATAAGGCCTCTCAAATTTTTCAAATATTCTGATCGTTATTTATTTTGTCTGGTCCTCAATCTGTTAATCACATATACATGTGCTTAATTACTTCCGCCACAGTCTGCTTCAGTGATCTACAGAAGATGTCTTTGCAAAAATCAAGGACACAGATGAACTGTCTAATACATCTTTGAGCCTCACTAACAATTCTGAGCAGAAGCTATAAAGATTCTTACAGTGAGTGCAGTTTGCAAGCAATGCTCTTGTTCTTGGCACTTTTGATCATAGGTGAATTTTGGATGGACAGATGTCGAATGAATTGCAGCTGCACATACCAAAAACAAACATTAGAAACTTATAAGCAGCACCTTCAAATTGTAAGGTCCAAAAATAAATGAATCCAAGAAGTCACAAAACAGAACTTAGAAAAAGCAAAAACCAAGCAATGGAATAGATATAGACCTCTCTTTATTTCTTTTCTTTTTCTAGATTGGGAATTACTTAAGTAGAAGTTATATAATCTGACAATTGCATTAAAATAAAAAAAGAAAAAAAGAAAAAGGCAAATGATGGCCTATTCATCTACTCATCAACCCCCAAGTATTGCACCACTGCACAGTAGATTAAGAGATATACTCTTCAATAAAAAAGATCAAAACAACACCCTGAAATCCAATAGCTATAAGACTTACGACAACTCCAAGAAAGAGAAGTTAATTTGAAGAGCATAAATCAAAATCAAGCCATTTGGGATTGCTCGTGATTTGTCTAAGTAATACTCATCAATAAATTGCAAAAGCAACTATACATATGGAAATTATGCCAAAGTTTTGGTTGAGCAATGAAAGAAGTGATCAAATATTATCTATTTTGTTTTAGTACCTTTTTCATCTATTGGTACTTTGAGTATACAGTTGCGAAATATACACATTATTATCTAAAATATTAACAGTAATTTTTCCTCATTGCAAATGCAACTAACAAGCCTGATACACCAAAGAGTAACTAATTCACATATGTTTCAAGACACTTCAGGGAAAGAAAAACAAAAAAAAAAAAAAAAAACAAAACAAAACAAATTCAGTGACACGGACCTGATCACCATCCTTGATCCTAAAATTTCGAAGCAACGCTTTGTCATTAATTAGCTGTTGATCAGCATAAGACAAGCAAAAGTGCCCCCATACATGCGACCTAATTAACCACATGGAATCCAAAGCAGGTAAGCCATAAAATTAATCGAACTATATGGTTCTGAAGCACTATCATCTGATTACCATGAAATTTCCTTTCGACACGAAACAAAAACATCCTCTACGGCTTGCTTGAGCTCTGCCACCGTGGCATTCTTGGCGACACAAACATCTGTGAAATCAAAACCAAAAATAAGGATTTGTTTTTGAATGTCACTATAAATTGTTGTGCTAATGCCATACATAAACCATTGGGGAAGTTCGAGGCCACATCTAATCCCTAATAATTTAAATATTTTTTTCTCTATTCCTTTTCCAACGACCATATTTTTTTAAAATTTGTAATATTATTCAAAAATCGTCTTTCATGTTATAATCGATGTTTACCTCTAAGATCTGTAAATTTGACATTCTAATCAATTGAACATTCTATTCGCCAATCCAATTACAGCGCATCATCATCAATATCATGGGGGTATTAATTTTCAATTTAGGCAGTCTCCTACTGCGAATGAGAAAAGAGAGGGTACCAAAGAGAGAGCCATCGAGCTTGAGAACGGAGAGGTTGAGGTGGAGCTGCTGAGGCTGAGGCAACAGGCGGTAGGAATGGTGGTTGAGGGCACAAATCTGGACGTCGTCGTTTAGCGTTATCGGGGCCAGGCACCGCCCCTCAAAGCAAGCCCTTAGATTTCTACCGCCGCTACAACTACTACTCTGTTCCTGAACAGTCATGCTTCTGCTTCTCGTGATTGACACTTGACAGTAATATAGAAATTGCTGCTTAGGGCTTTTTCATTTAAATAAATTAAATCTGGTGTTCTATTGAGAGTGGGAGAAAGAGAGAGAGAGAGAGAGAGGAGTGTAAGTGTGTAACTGAACGGAGGGAGTCTAGGGAGTTTGTTTGTCTATTTGATTTTGGAGAGAGAAAATAAGGTTGATTATTTTTGCCAGATTTTAAAATAAATTAAAACAGATCAAGCCCGTGTGACAGTACAGCAAAGCTACGTGAAGAGCCATAATATTTACGTGATGGCCGGATTAACTAACTGATCTCAGAGACCCATCATGCAGTAAGGTTTATTTTTTTAAAACAAATAAATAAATAAATAAATCAAACGGATAAATGCAAAATTAGTGATTTGCTTAGAGTATAAATCACTCTTTGTGGTATAAAAAATAATTCAAAAATCTTCAGAGTAGGCCAAACTAACAATTCGGTTTCAATTGTCAAAAATCATCAAAACACTTAGGGCCTGTTTGATTTGCAGAATAAACCCTATAATGGGACAGTTATTCTTATGAAATAATCATTATTTTGTTTGGTAAGGGTCTATTCGTAGGAATAGTTATTTCCATGGGAATCACTAATCCCTTGGAGCATCTTCAGCAATGTATCTAAAAGGGAGACATTAACTATATTTAGCTATGTTTGCCTTTTTTTTTTGCTCTAACAGAATAGCTTCATATTAGCTATTATACTTTAACTGTTATGGTGAATAGCTACACTAGATTGAATTTAATATTATTTTCAACATAATATAATATTATTTCCAATATTGCTTTTTCTTTGTTTTTGGTATTATCTCCTCTTTTTTCCTTCAAACCCTTTTCTTCTTCCTCTCCATTTATTTTTTCTCTTCCCCTTCCCGAACAAGTTTATTACAAGCATACTCCTAGATTTGTTGAGTTCATTCAAAGACATTTGAACGTTAGAGACCGTCAAATTCATTCTCAACTGCAATCTGACCTGGTGGAACACATGTGAGAATTGCATGGCAATCTTAAGAATTATTAATTATATTGCATATATTTATTTTTGTTATTAATTTTAAGAATTAGTACCTGGATATGAGATGAATGTTTCTTGTTTATTTATTTTTTTATTAATGATTTCTATATATGTGATTATTTTTCCCTTTAATTAAATGTTGGCAATAATATAATAAAAAAATGAGAAATAATATTTTAAAGTAAGTAGCTAATAAAATAGAAAATCTATTGGAGTTGACATTAAAAAATTGATAGCTAAAATAAAGAATTGTACTTTTTGAATAGATAGAATACATCTTACTACTGTATTCCTCTAAAAAATTAGAGGAATAGGTATTTCCTAAAGGAATTGACAATTTTTTTTCCAAAAAAAAAAAAAAAAACTTTTTTTTTTAAAAAAGTTTATTTTAACCCTTAAATTTATTTTTTATTAAAAAAAGAAAAACCTAGACTTCCAAGGGGTTGCCCAAATTCTAGGTTTTCTCTATTTTTTTTTTTAATGAGCTTTTTTTTTTTTTAAAAAAAAAGGAGGGTACGATTTTTGGTAATTTTGGTTCAACTTCATTTAAAATACATATGTTGTTACCAAATTAGGGAATAAGAATAACTATTTCATTCCATTTTATTATATTCCTAGTAATAACTATTCATTCAAGCAATAAAATGTATGTAAATAAAACTCCACAAATTTCAGTCAATCACAATTAAAAATAACATCAACAAATTAGGGAATAAGACCTGATATTTCTCTTATTTATGAAAAGAAGAGAAATGTCACAATTAAAAATCTCCACAAATTTCAGTCAATCATATTAGAGTTTGCAAATCGCCCAATTGAAGAAGAACACACGCATCTACAATGAGAGCACCGCACTGTAATCTACAAAATGAAAAAATAAACACTAAAGTTCTTGAATAGAGGAAAAAAAAAAAAAGAACAAGCAGGATTTTGAATTTTGGACCATTCTTGATTATGAATTATGACAAATTTGACCGTATACAAAGAACAAGCATAGTGAAGGCTGTGGGGCAGTGGGTCTTGTGCACAACCTCCGCAGCAGCAAACAAGTTAAAAATAAAATACTTCTTCTAGATTCTTCAATCTTCATTCTTTCTCACTTTTCTAAGCAGTACCAACCAAATATATTAATATCCCCTACAATGGCTGAGATACAGGGGGTGACGCGGAGAGTGACTGGCTCTGTGACTTTCTGGGCTATCACCATGCAAAGTGACATGTGGTGCTCTTCCGAGGCTATTCTTCTCGATGGGACCCTCTTCCAAATCGGCGGCTACAACGACAGCAACCACGTCATCCGCTCATTCACCCCTGCACGGACGAAAACTATGATTGGATTGAGTTTCCAAGACACTTGACCAAACGCCAGTGAGTTAGTGAGTATCTCCTCTTAATGGTTGCTTAATTTGCTTTATTGTTTATAAATATATTTAGTTTGTAGGGGAATGGTGGAGATACAAGAGGGCAACCCAAGGACGGGCGCCCCTAGTAAAAAAAAAAAAAAGATGAAGCAATTTTAAGTCAAAAGTTGAAGGGCGTCCCTGGTAAACAATTTCGATTTTCTCTATCACCCCTACAAAATATTTTTACCACCCTAAAATAAAATAAAAATAAAAACTCTCAAGTCTCAACACTCCAACAAGACCAGCACGACAATACACTAAACAAAGAAAAAAAAAAAAAAAAATCTTACCCTAAATTCATAACCCCTCTTCCAGACTCCAACCTATCCTACGTCTCAAGTAAACACAAATCCTTTGCTCTTGCACTGTAATAGTCGTGGACTGTGCAACACTCCCATCGACCTTGACTTGCTCAGCCGAAAGAATCACGAGAAGCAAAGGACCTAGAGGTAGAAGATTGGGAGCTAGAAACAGCAAGCACAGTAGCTGGCTTAGCAGAACGGGAGGAGCCAAAGACTCGAAGACAAATCTCCTAGGCTAAACCTCAAATGATGGTTGAATTGCTTGTTGCTTCAAAAGCTATAAGCCTCTTCAAGCCTAAAGGGTTGTAGTCTAAGTGATCATAGGGTGCAAATTTTTTATTTTTTATAATTGAATAAGAAAATGGTATATGAAATGATTATTCTCACTCATGATTCGAAATGAATAAGAAGTTGGTGATCCTAAAAACGAAAATGGGGTGAGCTCTTGAACAACAAACCCATAACAAATTAAAACAATATTACGATAATTACAAACGATAGGAAATAAGTCAAACAAGTGACTTGGTCATCTCAAGGTGCCGCTCAAGGTGGTTATAGAAACAAAAGGGGCATAGATTAAGGCAAACCTATTTGAACCCCATTTGGAATCATCAACAACCACTAGAAAGAGGGTGAAGCCGAATGAGCACTGTAGTAGTCCGCTGTAGAGACTATCTAAAAGAGAGGAATCAACACAAATTCGGTTACAAAAGTCTCCACTGAAAGATCAAAACACCTAATAGTTGGGAAACAGCACCCACAAAATAAACAAGCAGTAAGATACAAAAAGGGCTACAAATCACAATAAAATTAAAAATACATGAAAAATAAAGAAAGTAGTAAAAAAACCCACTAAGCAACAATTTGAATAGAGGGCGAGGCAGAAGGAGGCAAGTGGAAAAGCTTCTGGCAACAACTCGAAAGACATGAGGCGGTGCGTGAAAACCACGCACAAACGCGTGAGGACCACGTGGCGGCGTGTGGTGGTTGGAACATGGCAAGGATGGCATTGACAGAAGGTTGGGAGGCTGAGGAAGGCCATGGTGGTGTGGTGCGTCAAAGTTGAGGAGGAATGGAGACTGAGAGATTTGGTTTTGAAAGTTTCGGAGCTGAGAACCACTGTAGAATTGAGAACAGCGTGGTTGCAGTGGGTGGAAAGCGGCCAAAGGGGGCCAACCAAGCGAGCCAGCGTAGACCAAGGAAGAAGGAACAGCAATGCCATTGTTTAGGGGAAAAGAAGAAAGAAACAAAAAAAATGGAGAATTGGCGATGTTAGTGTAAATGTGGGACAATTGACTTCTAATCTTACCAATGTGGGACAAACCCCACATATACACTAATAGGCGACAAAGAGGGGAGGGAGGGGGGAGAAAACAAGGTCTCTCCCTCCTACTCTGTTAAGAGCCGCACAAAGGCGGTGAAAAAACCTCATTGAGGAGGTGGAGAGAGTGCAAGGAAAAAATAACTCTCTTTCATGAGAAAGAAGATAGCGTTTAAGAAGCCTCTACCAATTCAATTCAAACAATAGAGTCCAATTCTTATGCTCATTATCCACTCCTCTTTCCCATTTGTTAGACTTTCGCCTTGATAGTGGGAAGGATCTTGTTTTGTCTTTGTTTGTTATCTTGTATTTGTCTTTGTTTGTATTGTACTTGTTTTTGGGTTCCTCTACTACTTGTTTATCACCTATAAAAAAGAAAAAAAAAAATCTCAACTTTGATGTCGTCATCCAAGACAATTTTGCAATCATAGCAATATCTTTGTAGGATTATCAAGGACCACATGCATAAGTCACCAAAAAAGTCTATAATTGAGGAAATGAAAGCAATTATTGTTGTATCTCAAAGGCTTATCACTTGGAGGATATCGTCTCCAAATGAGACTTCATATAAATTATACAAGACATCCAAAATTACATCCGTTAGGTGGATTGCATTATTGAGATAGAAATTGATGTATTGCATTATTGCTCTATAATTTGAGGGAGAAGAAAACAAAATCCATATGAGATGGGCAGTAAGGATTTGGCTTAGGTGATGTAAAAACAAACTTTCATAATATCTATTGTAATTTTTTTAATTGTCTAAATCTAATTTCACTATATCTCTATTTTTCATGTATTTAATATTTTTTTTTTGACATGTCCACACAAGAGGGGGAGGGGGAGGGGGAGGAGGATTCGAACTAGTGACCTCCATTTTATTAGATGTGATCCCAGCCGATTGAGTTACCTTTTGAGAATTTCATGTATTTAAATTAAATATGGATCATGGACAAAATTACAACATATGTGTTGTAATAAGAGTACTAGCAACATGATCCATAAATTCCACTCAATTCTTAAATGTAGGGAAAACTCTCAAAAAGCTTCATGCAAGTAAGTCTTGTTTGATATACAAAATAGACCTTTGGAATATAATAGTTATTCTTGTGGAATATCTACTTTTGTTTGGTTGCTCACAATTTCTTGGGATAGCTATTCCCCTATGAAGATGAATATTCATTTCTCTTATTTCTAGAAGAATAGTTATTTTTTAAGAAATGGAATTATTATTATTTTCAAAAAACCCATTATTATTATTATTATTATTTTCTTGCAAACTTAGAAACAAAAAACATGAAAATAAATTATTTTTAATTTCTAGGAAAAAGTACACTTTATCCTCCAAAAGTTTGGGGCGATTTTCAATTCGACCTCCAATGTTTTAATTTTTACAATACACCCCTCAAACTTCTAAATTTTTGCAATTTAACCAATTTTATCTCAAACTTTTCATATCACGGTTATTACGCCTAATTTTTTATTTATTTCCTTTAGTATTTATTTGAAAGAATGTTTAAATGAATTTTTCTTTATTTTTTCATTCTCCTATCATTCATTTGAAAGAATATTTAAATAGTAATTTAATTCTTTAAATTTTTTTAAAAAAATTTAAGGCAAGCCGCTAAAGTAAACAGCCCACTCCAACACTGGGATTTGTAAGGCCCAATGATTTGTAAATGCCCAACCCAAGCTCACATCTAAAGACCAAAAGGAAAAGCCCACATCCGAGTCGGTACCCAATACCACAGTCACGTGCGGCCGCCATATCCAACTCCATAGTCCCACAAAATATAAGCCAATCTCCAACCTGATTTTCTCTTTAGTTTCTCAGTCTCTTTTCTCACTTAGAGAGAGGGAGACAAACCCACAAAACCCTAGAAATCGCCATTGAATCTCCTCAAAAAAAAANAGAGAGGGAGACAAACCCACAAAACCCTAGAAATCGCCATTGAATCTCCTCAGAAAAAAAAAAAAAAAAAGAAAGAAAGAAAGAAAAAAAAGCTCTCGTACAGAGAAATCTCAAATCTACCAACGCTATAACTCATTTTGCTTATCGGTGTTTTCTAGGGTTTTAGGGTTTTGGAGTTGAGATTCGAACATTTCCGCCATGTGGAACAGCGGCCAGATTGCGCCGCCGGGGACCACTGGCTCGTCGATACCGCCGCCTCCAGCGGCGCAGCCCTCGTACACGGTGCTGCCGTCGCCGGCCGAGGCCGAGGCGCGGCTCGAGGAGAAGGCCAGAAAATGGCAGCAGCTCAATTCGAAGCGCTACAGCGACAAGCGCAAGTTCGGGTTCGTCGAGACGCAGAAGGAGGACATGCCGCCCGAGCACGTTAGGAAGATCATTAGGTGACTCTTTTCGCGTCTTCTTCGTACTCAGTTTGTAGGATTTGTTACATATTATAGTTTATCTGATATGTATATATGTTTTTGTTTCTGTTGGTATTTCTATTGATGTAATTATGCGTTTTTTGGGAATCGAATAGTAGGATTTTTAGGTGGTAAACATTTCTTTTTATTGTTTGTTAATTCGAGGTATTGTAATATTTTGTTTTGATTTCGTAAGTTTGCATTTGATGATGGGGAAGTAAGTTTAGTTGAAATAAAAGTGAAGTGAGTTACTCTGACCCTTCACCTTGCCGGACCCGTGTTTATAGGACATGACTTGGGTTGATATGATTACCAGAAACTCCACAATGGGGGATAGCTTTTGGGGAAATTAGCGTGACAAATAACCTGTAATTTGGAGTGTGAAGTTACTGTTCACTGCTGGTGGGTTAATTGTTGTTACTGAGCGAAGTTTTTGGCATTAAGCACTGCAAGGGTTGGCTTCGGTTTTTTAGTTGTCCTTTTTCAAACTATTATTTTTAATGATACGCTTGAGTTTTCTGATGGGATCAATGCCTTAAAACTTCACCACGTTATAGATTTTGCATTTGGGCACTTTATGTAGTTAAGGAGCTACCCCTGTCATTATTCATTGCTTGTTTCACGCATAAATTTATTTATTTATTTTGTTTTTGTTTTTGTCTTAAAGTATGTCTGTATAGCTGTGACATTAATATAGTAGGTTGTTATGGGTTTATAACTGTATTCATTTTGGTATTTGTTTTGACAGAGACCATGGGGACATGTCCTCCAAGAAGTATCGTCATGATAAACGTGTCTATCTTGGGGCCCTTAAATTCATTCCACATGCAGTTTACAAGCTCCTGGAGAATATGCCTATGCCATGGGAGCAGGTACTCATTCTTTGCTTCTTTTGACAATTTAATTTTGGTTTTAATAGTTAGAGTGTTTCTTTTCTGTCCTCGATTGTTTCTTACATGTTATTGTCTGTTGCCTTACTATGTCTTTCTGGTTTTAGGTCCGTGATGTGAAGATTTTGTACCATATTTCTGGGGCAATTACATTTGTGAATGAAATACCATGGGTTGTTGAACCTATATATCTGGCTCAGGTTTGTTTCTCTCTCTCCTAGTAAACTCCCCACCCCCTCAACCCCCAACCCCCGTCCAAATAAAATCATATGGGTAACTGTGCAGTGCATNTTAGAGTGTTTCTTTTCTGTCCTCGATTGTTTCTTACATGTTATTGTCTGTTGCCTTACTATGTCTTTCTGGTTTTAGGTCCGTGATGTGAAGATTTTGTACCATATTTCTGGGGCAATTACATTTGTGAATGAAATACCATGGGTTGTTGAACCTATATATCTGGCTCAGGTTTGTTTCTCTCTCTTCTAGTAAACCCCCCACCCCCTCAACCCCCGTCCAAATAAAATCATATGGGTAACTGTGCAGTGCATGTTCTGTTATGTCTTATCATCTTGCTAATGCTCTTTTTATTGATGATAACTGATTGAATCATAAAATTTTACAGTGGGGTACAATGTGGATCATGATGCGAAGGGAGAAGAGAGATCGTCGGCATTTCAAGAGAATGCGGTTTCCACCATTTGATGATGAGGAACCACCATTAGACTATGCTGATAATCTTTTAGATGTTGATCCTCTGGAGCCTATCCAATTAGAGATGGATGAAGAAGAGGATTCTGCTGTATATACTTGGTTTTATGACCATAAGCCTCTTGTGAGAACAAAACTCATAAATGGTCCAAGTTACCGTAAATGGCATCTCTCCCTACCTATCATGGCGACTCTTCATCGTCTTGCAGGACAGCTGCTTTCTGATTTAATTGACAGAAATTACTTCTACTTGTTTGACATGGAGTCATTTTTTACAGCCAAAGCATTGAACATGTGCATACCTGGTATGTCTCTTTATTTCTTCGTTTTCACGTTATTTTATTTCTTTCCTTTTCAAACTGAGATCTCTGGTGCTCTGAAACATTTTTGACATTCTAGTGGTGCAGATTTTATTGTAGATTATTGGCTTACAGTGTTCCCTTTCGTTTGATATGTGTCATTCTTAAATCTCTGGTTGGGTCTCTTAGAGAAACGCATTGGTGCCATTTTTTTTATCCTTTTGTATGACGGGTGTGTTTGAAATATATGTGATGTGATGTTAAGTACCAACACAGGCGCATCATCATCCAATGTCAAATTGGGCTTCTTTTAACGTGTTTTTGTGCTTTAGAGGCACTTCAATTTGAAGAGATCTGGTGTAAGTGTTGCTTGGTTGTTCAGTTTATATTACTTAAGTAGGATGTCAGTGGTACAATTGTTATGTTGGTATATAGGTGTGTTGGCAGTTGGTTGTATGCTGTGCTGTTAGTCCTATTATTACTGAGTTTTAGTAGTTGGTAATAATTTAATATGTTTGCCTTGAAGGTCTCAAAAGTTTTATTTGCTTTCTGTTGGCCTCTAACTAGCTAGTTACTCTTAAACTTCCGAATCTGTTCATTAGTGTAGTTCATGTATGTACTTACTTTGTAGCACTCATGCAGGTGGCCCTAAATTTGAGCCTCTGTACCGTGACATGGAGAAAGGGGATGAGGATTGGAATGAATTCAATGATATCAACAAGCTAATTATTCGGTCACCTCTCAGGACAGAATATAGAATTGCATTCCCTCATCTCTATAACAATAGGCCCAGGAAAGTTAAGCTTTGCGTGTATCACACTCCCATGGTCATGTACATAAAAACCGAGGATCCAGATTTACCTGCATTTTATTATGATCCCTTGATACATCCAATAACTAGTACTAACAAGGAGCGGCCTGAAAAGAAAAATCGTGACGATGAGGATGATGATGATGATTTCATCTTGCCAGAGGGGGTGGAACCTTTTCTGAGAGACACTCAACTTTATACTGACACTACAGCTGCTGGTATTTCCTTATTGTTTGCCCCACGTCCTTTTAACATGAGATCTGGTCGGATGAGAAGGGCAGAAGATATACCACTTGTGTCGGAGTGGTATAAGGAGCATTGGTGAGTTCTCTCTTTCTCCTTTCCTTTTCTTTTCTTTTCCTTTTTTTTTAATGGCACTCAGATGTATATATCGCATATAAAGTACCTATTTTATATCTAATATGTATTGAATATCATCTGATATTTCTCTGTTTCTGCAATTTTGCAGTCCTCCGTCCTATCCAGTTAAAGTTCGAGTCAGCTATCAAAAATTGCTAAAATGCTTTGTGTTGAATGAACTGCATCACAGACCTCCCAAGGCTCAAAAGAAGAAGCACTTGTTCCGATCTCTGCAAGCAACAAAGTTTTTCCAAACCACAGAACTTGATTGGGCTGAAGCAGGTCTTCAAGTTTGTAAGCAGGGATATAACATGCTAAATCTGCTGATACATAGGAAAAATTTGAATTACCTCCATCTTGATTATAATTTCAATCTGAAGCCTGTCAAGACCCTTACTACAAAGGAGCGTAAGAAGTCACGATTTGGTAATGCTTTCCATCTCTGTCGTGAAATTCTGCGTTTGACAAAGCTTGTAGTTGATGCCAATATCCAGTTCCGCTTGGGTAATGTGGATGCCTTCCAACTGGCTGATGGTTTGCAATATACATTTTCTCATGTTGGTCAACTGACTGGCATGTACCGTTACAAGTATAGGCTTATGCGTCAGATCAGAATGTGTAAAGACTTGAAACACTTGATTTACTATCGGTTCAATACTGGTCCTGTTGGCAAAGGACCTGGATGTGGGTTTTGGGCACCAATGTGGAGGGTGTGGTTGTTCTTTCTTCGTGGTATAGTGCCTCTCCTGGAACGATGGTTAGGGAATTTACTTGCACGTCAGTTTGAGGGACGCCATTCAAAAGGAGTGGCGAAGACCGTTACTAAACAACGTGTTGAAAGCCACTTCGATTTGGAGCTTAGAGCAGCTGTTATGCATGACGTTCTTGATGCGATGCCAGGTAATCTATGATCCAACATTTTCATTTCCTTTTGGCTTGTTGTTTTACTGTAAGATCTTTTGGCTGTTATAGTCCAAGTGATTTGTGGCTCTAACATTCTATTATCAAATTGCAGAGGGCATTAAGCAGAATAAAGCTAGAACTATATTGCAGCATCTTAGTGAGGCGTGGCGATGTTGGAAAGCAAATATCCCTTGGAAGGTTCCTGGTTTGCCGGTTCCCATTGAAAACATGATTCTTCGTTATGTCAAGTCAAAAGCAGACTGGTGGACAAATGTTGCTCACTATAACCGGGAACGTATAAAAAGAGGAGCAACAGTTGATAAAACAGTTTGTCGGAAGAATCTTGGAAGACTGACTCGCCTTTGGTTGAAGGCAGAACAGGTGCATTTAATAATTTCATCATTCTTTTTGTGTAAATTTCCACTCCATAACATATATGCATAGGTTTGTATGAATGTATGTATGTGTGTGTATACGTATACACACGATTGTAGATATTTACAGAGGCAAACACACACGTATGTGTATCTATATTTTTCTGAAGGAGTTATTGGCGGCTCTTTTCTTTCTTTATCAACTTCTAATAAATACTGTATTCTCTGTCTTGATTATTTTTCAATTTTTCATTATCCCTTGTAGGAACGACAACACAACTATTTGAAAGATGGTCCATATGTCACACCAGAAGAAGCTGTTGCCATTTACACAACGACAGTACATTGGTTGGAGTCGAGAAAGTTCTCTCCCATTCCGTTCCCTCCACTGTCTTATAAGCATGACACGAAACTACTTATCCTTGCTTTGGAGAGATTGAAGGAATCTTACAGTGTGGCTGTGAGATTAAACCAGCTTCAAAGAGAGGAGTTGGGTCTCATTGAGCAAGCTTATGATAACCCGCATGAAGCACTGTCACGAATTAAGCGACACCTACTCACTCAGCGTGCCTTCAAAGAAGTAAGTTTGTCGATGGTTAAGAGTGATTTGATTTTGAGCCTTGATTCACAACCTAATGGAATGAGTTTGAACTGATTTTTTTCTTTTTCTTTTCTTAAGGTTGGCATAGAGTTTATGGATTTGTACAGCTATCTCATTCCAGTTTATGAGATTGAGCCTCTTGAGAAGATTACAGATGCATATCTTGACCAATATTTATGGTATGAAGGTGACAAGCGTCATCTCTTTCCGAACTGGATCAAGCCTGCAGATTCAGAGCCTCCCCCACTTTTGGTTTATAAATGGTGTCAGGGTATAAACAATTTACAAGGTATATGGGACACAAGTGAGGGGCAATGTGTAGTGATGCTTCAAACAAAGTTTGAGAAGTTCTTTGAGAAGATTGACTTGACAATGTTAAACAGGTGAGTAAATTGTTGGTGCTAGCGTAGTTAGGTAGTTAGTTAATTTTTTGAATTATTGAATTTATATTTTTTACTTTGCTGTTGCAGGCTCTTACGATTGGTTCTTGATCATAACATTGCTGATTATGTCACTGCAAAGAACAATGTTGTGTTGTCATATAAGGATATGAGTCACACAAATTCGTATGGTCTTATACGTGGACTCCAGTTTGCTTCTTTTGTTGTACAGTATTATGGGCTTGTGCTGGATCTCTTGCTTCTTGGATTGACTCGAGCTACTGAGATTGCTGGTCCGCCACAGATGCCTAATGAGTTCATAACTTATTGGGACACAAAAGTTGAGACCCGGCACCCTATTCGGCTGTATTCTCGATACATAGATAGGGTCCATATATTGTTCCGCTTCACCCACGAAGAGGCTCGAGACCTTATCCAGCGGTATCTTACGGAGCATCCTGATCCTAACAATGAAAATATGGTTGGATATAACAATAAGAAGTGCTGGCCAAGAGATGCTAGAATGAGGCTCATGAAGCATGATGGTATATATCTTAATTCTTTTTTTTCCTTCTTTGGTCTGGAGTTGCTTATTACCAACCCCTTTTACATAGAATGCATGGCTTTCTTGAGATTTAAAAGAAGAGAAAAAAAAACTTGTCTTATGTTTCTTTTTCTCTAAATTCTCCTTTCAGTAAATCTTGGGAGGAGTGTTTTCTGGGATATGAAGAACCGTCTTCCTCGAAGCATCACAACATTGGAGTGGGAGAACAGCTTTGTTTCTGTTTACAGCAAGGATAATCCAAACTTGCTTTTCAGCATGTATGTATATCTAGCTATCTAGTTTTTGCATATATTTTTGTGTGTTTCTTGCTTTGGAGCTATGCTTTCTATCAAAGATTATGTTATATATACTCAATGTATCTTTGAATGTGTTGTTTTTTCATTGATATGCACTGGTCTGGCTGCTTTTTACAGATTTTCCATAAAAAAATCCAAAATATGAACTAAAATAAAAAGAATTGGTGGATAGTGTTAATCCAAATCTTATTCAACCGTGAGACATTGTTTTGCACCCAGATTTTTTAATTTATTTGTTCTTTGTGTTTATGGTTGGCATATGTCATATTGTGTGTATAAGTGTATTATAGAGGTTTCTTATTATTAAGACCTATTTGTTTGGGTTTAATTACTTTTTTATTTTTATTTTTTTATTTAAACAAAAAGTTCTGTACACCTTTGAGATGTCTCGTATCTTAGTACCATATTGCTTTGGAAGATTTTTTTTTCTTTGCCTCACTAGGCCCCTCCTTAAAGAGCTTTGTCAGGTTATGATTGTGATGTTTGTTTAATGATGAATAGAATTGTTTTCTTAAAAATCTCCTCTTTTCTTGCAGGTGTGGGTTTGAAGTTCGGATACTTCCTAAAATAAGAATGAGCCAGGAAGCATTCAGTAATACAAGAGACGGCGTCTGGAATCTGCAGAATGAACAGACCAAAGAACGGACTGCAGTTGCTTTCTTGCGGGTTGATGATGAACACATGAAGGTGTTTGAGAATCGTGTGAGGCAGATTCTTATGTCTTCAGGATCTACTACATTTACAAAAATTGTCAATAAATGGAATACAGCCCTGATAGGTACTTTTTATTGAAATTTTTATTCTACCTTGTAATAATTCTTTCGACATCGGGTGGGTATTTATTAATGGTTCTTGTTTTTGCTAGGTCTCATGACTTATTTCCGTGAAGCCACAGTACATACTCAAGAGCTATTAGATTTGCTAGTCAAATGTGAAAATAAGATTCAAACCCGCATTAAGATTGGGTTGAACTCAAAGATGCCTAGCAGGTAAATATATTGATCATATAAAATACTATATTCTGGTTGAAGATTTTTAATCTCGTTATTGTTCAATTTCAATCTGCCATTCTGAAGCTCAATCTGCTTTCAGGTTCCCTCCTGTCATTTTCTACACTCCAAAGGAGATTGGAGGACTTGGCATGCTCTCCATGGGTCACATATTGATTCCACAAAGTGATCTCCGCTATAGCCAGCAGACAGATGTCGGTGTAACTCACTTTAGGAGTGGAATGAGTCATGAAGAGGACCAGCTGATTCCCAATCTTTATCGATATATACAGGTAAATTGAGATCATTTTTCACGTGTATATGGTGTGCCTATGTATTTACTTTGCTTGTTTGACCATCTTGCTCGTTTCTTGGCAGCCATGGGAGAGTGAGTTCATAGATTCACAGCGTGTTTGGGCAGAATATGCACTGAAAAGGCAGGAAGCTCAGGCACAAAATAGGCGTTTGACCCTTGAAGATTTGGAAGTGAGTGGGCTTTATTTTTCTGATGTTTTTAGGACTCGTATTAAAATTCAACCATCCTAATGGCTTTTCTTTCTCCATTCTTTTGACAGGATTCATGGGACAGGGGAATTCCACGTATAAATACTTTGTTTCAGAAGGATCGACATACACTGGCATATGACAAAGGATGGAGGGTGCGCACAGACTTTAAACAGTACCAAGTTTTAAAACAGAATCCTTTCTGGTGGACACACCAGAGGCATGATGGTAAACTTTGGAACTTGAACAACTATCGAACTGACGTCATCCAAGCTTTGGGAGGTGTTGAGGGAATTCTTGAGCATACCCTATTCAAAGGAACATAGTAAGTATACTGTCTTTTGATTTTGTTTAGATTAGTTGTCACCATTGTTGTCATTGTAATAATTTATTTGAGGATTGCATAATAATCTTTTGGGGCTTGTGAAACAGACAAGTGGGCATATAGAATCTGGATAGTTAATACATCTTGTAGAGTAAGTTTTTGTCCTTTATGATGTATGATAGAGTTTGTTGCACTCTTTTTCATGTTCATAACAGAGTTGAATTCTTTATTTTCCAGTTTAGAAGGTTCACTATAATGCTACAATTTTATTGATAGATAATTACAACACTCTGTCCATAGAAGGTTGAACCCATGACCTCTCCACTCCTTGTTTATGGGGCGGATATGTCATTTCCAAAGGACCAACGACATCTATGTTGGAGTACATGCCCTGTACACTGAACCAATTCTGAAGGAAGTGGGTCATATGGTAGAGAACAGCGATAATATTTCTTTTAAATTGTTACTGTAGCTATGTGGATAATTTATATATTGATGGTCGTCTTTCTCCCTAAGAGATTAATATCTTTAAAAAGAAAAGAAACACGTCATGATTGACTCTGCTTATTTTGAATTTTCAGCTTTCCAACTTGGGAAGGTCTCTTTTGGGAAAAGGCATCAGGCTTTGAGGAATCAATGAAGTATAAGAAGCTGACAAATGCTCAGAGATCTGGTCTCAACCAAATCCCTAACCGTAGGTTCACTCTTTGGTGGTCACCTACTATAAATAGAGCAAATGTTTACGTGGGTTTCCAGGTCCAGTTGGATCTAACTGGAATCTTCATGCATGGGAAGATCCCTACCTTGAAGATATCGCTGATTCAGATATTCCGTGCTCATTTGTGGCAAAAGATTCATGAGAGTGTTGTTATGGATCTTTGTCAAGTTTTGGATCAGGAGTTGGATGCTTTGGAAATTGAGACCGTGCAGAAGGAAACAATCCATCCACGGAAGAGTTACAAAATGAACAGCTCTTGTGCAGACATTCTTCTCTTTGCTGCTCATAGATGGCCAATGTCAAAACCTAGTCTTGTGGCAGAGCCAAAGGATGTGTTTGATCAGAAAGCAAGCAATAAGTATTGGATAGATGTGCAGCTCCGCTGGGGAGATTATGACTCTCATGATATTGAGCGCTACACGCGGGCCAAATTTATGGATTATACAACAGACAATATGTCTATATATCCATCTCCTACTGGTATGCTTTTATTTCTTTTTTGCTTTACTCCTCTAGATGCTTCAGGTCTTTCATTTGAATTGATAATTATTGGATTCCTTGCAGGGGTGATGATTGGGCTTGATTTGGCCTATAACTTGCATTCTGCATTTGGTAATTGGTTTCCTGGGTCGAAGCCTCTGCTCCAGCAGGCGATGAATAAGATCATGAAGGTACTCATCTTAATTTAGGTTGATATATTTGTTGATTATGCTATAAATTAGTGATATTGTGCTGAATAATGGTTCTTTGTGCGTATGCAGTCAAATCCAGCCTTGTACGTCTTGAGGGAACGTATAAGAAAAGGTTTACAGTTGTATTCTTCTGAGCCCACTGAGCCGTATTTGTCATCTCAGAACTATGGAGAGATCTTCAGCAATCAAATAATATGGTTTGTAGATGACACAAATGTGTATCGTGTTACTATTCATAAGACATTTGAAGGAAATCTTACGACAAAACCCATCAATGGTGCCATCTTTATATTCAATCCAAGGACCGGGCAGCTGTTTCTGAAGGTCTGTTTCTTTCTTTTGCTCATTTTTCCAATGCTATTTTGGAAGTAGCCTGTCTCTTTAGGTGGGATTCTGAACTTTAGTTCATGATATGATTTCTTGCAGGTCATCCATACAAGTGTGTGGGCAGGACAGAAGCGTCTTGGTCAGTTGGCTAAGTGGAAAACAGCAGAAGAAGTTGCTGCCCTTGTGCGGTCTTTGCCAGTTGAAGAACAACCGAAGCAAATTATTGTGACTCGTAAAGGTATGCTGGATCCACTGGAGGTCCATTTGCTGGATTTCCCCAACATAGTTATAAAAGGTAGTGAGCTGCAGCTTCCGTTCCAGGCCTGCTTAAAGATTGAGAAATTTGGTGATCTGATTTTGAAGGCTACAGAGCCACAAATGGTTCTTTTTAACATTTATGATGATTGGTTGAAAAGTATTTCATCATACACTGCATTCTCCCGGCTCATTCTGATCCTACGCGCACTTCATGTCAACAATGAGAAGGCAAAGATGTTACTAAAGCCTGACAAAACAATCGTCACTGAGCCGCACCACATCTGGCCGTCTCTCACTGATGATCAATGGATGAAGGTAGGTAACCCCATTGTTGTGATAATGCATTTCTTTTTGCTTGGATTTGTAGCTGATAAAAAAAATAAAAAAGAAAAGAAAAGAAAGGAAAAGATTTGTCACCTTGTTTATCTTTCAAAATACTGCATCCAAGTTTTGTGATTGAAATTGGATGGTTAGGATTTAAATTTAATATTTCCAGGAAGTGGCCTTAATTAATAAATGAATTTTTCTTATACTTAGTACTGCTTGTTCCATATGTTTGCTCATATTTTCGTGTCCAACTGTCTTTATCTATTAATAGATTTAATGTATCCCTTCGATTTTAAGAGTTATGCCAATGCGTTTCATGGTACAGGTTGAGGTTGCTCTAAGAGATCTCATACTCTCAGACTATGCAAAGAAGAACAATGTGAATACATCAGCTTTGACACAGTCTGAGATCCGTGATATCATACTTGGAGCTGAGATTACTCCACCTTCTCAACAGAGACAGCAGATTGCTGAGATTGAGAAACAGGTGATGTTTCTTTTTCTGTTTCTTGGTTTTAACTTTGTTTCTTCATTCTCAATATAAACTGGTATTCTTTCAACTGCTTATTAACTTAATCATCTTCTGTTAACAATATCAGGCGAAAGAAGCAAGTCAGCTGACGGCTGTGACAACAAGGACTACAAATGTGCATGGTGATGAACTGATTGTCACGACCACAAGTCCATATGAGCAAGCTGCATTTGGATCTAAAACTGATTGGCGTGTGAGAGCAATATCAGCGACAAATCTCTATCTTCGTGTCAATCATATTTATGTGAATTCAGAGGATATAAAGGTACACGTCTACTTTCTCATATTTTTTTGCATCCAGATGCTCGTACATTTATTTAATATTTTTTCTTTCCTTATAAAAAAAAATCTGAAAATCTGATAATCGTAGTTGTTAATATTTGTTGACATGGTCATTTGATAATGCAGGAAACTGGATATACTTATATCATGCCAAAGAACATTTTGAAGAAGTTTATCTGCATAGCAGATCTGCGGACACAAATTGCTGGCTACTTGTATGGTATAAGCCCCCCTGACAACCCACAGGTGAAGGAAATCCGCTGCATTGGCATGCCCCCACAATGGGGAACCCATCAGCAAGTTAATCTTCCAGCAGCTCTCCCAGAGCATGATTTCCTGAATGATTTGGAGCCTTTGGGATGGATGCATACTCAACCAAATGAACTTCCCCAGTTATCACCCCAGGTTTTTATCTAATGCAGTTCTCTGATTTCTTTTTTCAAGAAAAAAAAAAAAAAGATGCAAAGGAATGTAGTAAATCCATGATTTGTTATCTTACCTGAGATATTACTTGCAGGATCTTACAACTCATGCTAAGATCTTAGAGAGCAACAAACAATGGGATGGGGAGAAGTGCATTGTTTTGACTTGCAGTTTCACTCCCGGTTCGTGCTCCTTAACTGCGTACAAGCTGACACCATCGGGGTATGAGTGGGGACGCGTGAACAAGGACACCGGAAGCAATCCTCATGGCTATCTTCCCACTCATTACGAGAAGGTCCAAATGCTCCTCAGTGACCGCTTCTTTGGTTTCTATATGGTAAGAGCATTCTCCACCTCTTTCAAATGTATCCATGCTTCCATTGGTTATGCTTTTGAGTGGAAGATTGTATGTAGTTATTTGTATTGGATTGGTGAATGGGTTTTTGTTGTTTGTAGATTCCGGATAATGGTCCATGGAATTACAACTTCATGGGCGTGAAACACGCACCAAGTATGAGGTATGGGGTGAAGCTGGGGACACCTCGAGAATACTACCATGAGGACCACAGGCCAACTCATTTCCTGGAGTTCAGCAACTTGGAGGAGGGAGAGACGATTGCTGAAGGAGATCGCGAAGATACCTTCACTTAAAAGTTGAGATCATACAATGCGGAGGAGTTGTAGAACCTTTCTGTTTTTGCTGTAAAAATCTTGTGTAATCTTGAGATCCAAATTGTTGTTGCCAGTTTTTGGTAGCGGTTGTATTTTACTAGTATTTGTACATATATATGATTTTGCCAGTTGAAGTATATACATTCATAATGAAGCTAAAGCCTATTTAAGTAACAACGTGAGCATTTTTGTTTCTATGCATGCTGTAAACAAATATTGTGTTTGCTTGTGGTGGTGCGTGAGTACCCTCTTCGTCAAGTTGCTCTATCTTGTATTGGTTTATTAAAATTACGTTTCCTAAAGAAGAATATAAATATTGTACGCAATATTTTACCAGAAAATCAACATGATAATGGCAATTATGGTTCATTCGTGAATGCATATATTGGAAAGACAAAAAAACTTCCAATTGTTTGGGCTTGAGTTTAATTGTTGGAATGAGTGGCTTCCTGGACTCAATGAGGTTTGCTAGCGTACAATATGGTTGGATACTTAGATTGGGATTCATAATAATTATTTGTCTAAATTGCTAGTAATTTGGACAAGTAATATGAAAAACTATATAAGACTCAGCTACTTGAATAGATGATCGGATAACTCAATAAAGCTACTTGAATAGATGATCGGATAACTCAATTTATTTGAGCAGATGAGTTCTTTCACATTAACTATCAAGAATTGTTATCAATCGTTATTATCATTAAAAAAAAAAAAAAAGGGTCGTGCAGAGATGCGATTCGCTAAGTTGAGGCATACAAAGCCGTCCAGGTTAGGAATGTGAAGGCCTTTCCTTTGAAAGGAGACCCGAGAAAGAAATAAGTAGGCTATTGACAGACCCTTTTGTAGTGACTTCTAATCAATAGGCCTCTCCTTTTTTTTCTTTTTTTTTTACTCATTAATTATCGCTGTTCACCTTTACCCGCACCAGTTTCAGTAGGGGCTGGACTGGGATGCATGCTTTCTACTAGAATGTTAAAGCCAAACCCACCACATCATTCAATAAAATAGAGATGGAGCCAAAAATCCGAGCACCATCCAAAAAAATAACACACTTTTCAGTAACTGCATAGTAGAGAGCCAAAAACTCCGAGCACCACCCGAAAAAAGTATCACACATTTCATGTCATCTTCCAGAACAAAGAAACAAAAGTTTGATGAGCAACACAAATAAATCTCACAGCACTCACAAAACCAAGCTTTCTTGACAGTAGCCATGGTTCCAGGCAATACTAATAAAAGGATGGCCAATGACACCTTGCCCTGATAAACCCAAATACTGTAACTAAATACATATTTCACATTGAATCTATACTGCAGTTAGTAGTTTCAGTGATTAAATTCATTTCTATGCTCGATCTCCTCTTTCAATTCCTGTTTTGAATCCTTCTCCTCTGAGATGAAGTCTGAGCTGTCTTCCGCAGCTGATGCCCCATCATTATAATCTGCAGCTTGAGAAGCCTTGAACATTTCATCATTTTCCAGTTCAGCTAATTTCACTTTCGAATCTCCCTTCAGAAGCTCCACCACCTCGAGCATCGTGGGTCTTTTCTCGGGCTGACTCTGAGCACATATGAGTGCAACCAAGACAACTCTTTTCAGCTCTTCCTCTACATACTTACCATTAAGCTTTGGATCTGCTACCTCATCATACTTTCTCTCGCAAACCAATGGCAGTGCCCAATCAGTAATTGAGCGTTTAATTGTTGCACTCAGTTTTTCAATCGGTTTCCTGCCACTGGCAATCTCTATCAGAAGTATCCCAAAGCTATAAACATCACAACTCTCGTTTGCTTTCCCTAACATAGCATATTCAGGTGCAAGGTAGCCAAGGGTACCCTTAACTCTTGTAGTGACATGTGTTACACCATCAGGGATTAACTTTGCGAATCCAAAATCAGCAACTCGAGCCTGAAAATCTGAATCTAGTAACACATTGCTTGCTTTAATGTCTCTATGGATTATATGTGGGGTTGCGTGATGGTGGAGATAGCTGAATCAAACAAATTAGGAGGTTAAAGTATGTGCTGCAAGAAAAGATGAACAGGAAAGTTGGGTTCAGTACTTACGCAATTCCATCAGCAGCTCCAACTGCAATACCCATCCGCCGGTTCCAATCAAGAAGGCATTCCGCTGAGTGCTGCCCATGAAGATGAGATAGTAGGCTTAAATTTGGCATGTAGTCATATACAA
Organism: Carpinus fangiana; assembly: GCA_006937295.1. Taxonomy (NCBI): domain Eukaryota; kingdom Viridiplantae; phylum Streptophyta; class Magnoliopsida; order Fagales; family Betulaceae; genus Carpinus; species Carpinus fangiana. The sequence goes on from CM017321.1 coordinate 24,349,483, forward strand.
TCAAACGCTCTTGCCCCTCCGCGCAATAGCCACGTAAACTTAGCAGATTCTTATGCCGTACTCGTGCCAGTATCTCAACCTCAACAGCAAATTCCATATCTGCTTTGTTGCTCCAAGCCTTCAACCTTTTGACTGCAAGCTGCATGTTTATCACCTTTCAGAATGATATCCAGTACAAGGAATTAATTAAAGCAAACACCCAAAAGTCCATGGGAGAAAAGAAGCATTACAACAATACGCAGTTGCTCAGATTACCATCAGGAGAGGAATATTGAGGAAATGCTGCAACTTAGTAACAAATCAAGCACCTTATGGAGGCCATAAGTAAAAAAAATATATATATAATAAAATAAAATAAAATAAAAAAACTTATTTCTAATGGCAATAAAAATTACAGGTGCTAACTTTTGGTATCATGATGCTTGTCAACTTACAAATACTTTACTATCAGTCTTATCACAATTAAAGTGATTTCTTGAGAGAGCAGTGACAAGAGAATGTAAGGAAGTTTAACTGAACTTTGTAATCTACATTTCATGAAGTTTCATTACCAAAGCACTTTAAGCCCTCTTTAACTAATTTTCTTGTTATTCTAAAGAAAGCGAGTCACCATAGGGTTAATATCCACACAAGTAGTTCCATTTGCACCCTTGCAATTAAGAATTATAATTTTGACAACATATATATATGAAAAAAATGCATACTCAGAAAAAATTAAAAAGAAAAAGGAATTCCTAGTCAATGTGCATGAAAGGGGCAGCAAAATGAAAGAACCACTTATTTATCTGCAGTAGTTAGTGCAACAAATATATCGAGAAGAAATCAATCAATGAAATTAGCAGTAATATTTCTCCAAGCTGGCCCAAAATAGCACCATAACCGTCTTCCTACTATGTCACTTACGACGCAAGTTTTCTGTATCCCAATACGCCCATAAACCTATTAATATTAGTTGGTAAGAGAAATTAGAAGGGTGCACTATTGGCAATTGGCTAAAGAAGAGCGCTTCAAGATAGAATAATGATGGAAAAAGCTGTTCAAAATATTAGGCAGGAACTTAAAATTAAATAGACAAATAAACCATGTTGGCTTAGGCAGTGATTGAGCAACTTTGATACCCACAACTTTGCGTGGCTACGGGACAAGTCTAGTGAAACAGGGCTGGCAATTTGCCATTTACAAGAAACACTGTAAGGTTATATGATTGATACTCACGTCCGCCCCAATCACCTTACACCCTACAGCATTACTTCAATAATAAGTTTAAAACTAACCAGCAAGGCTGAATCACCTGTCTAGTGTAACTGTACCACGACTTCCCAATGCTATGTCCTTGCTTGACTTGAGAAGTCTTCAATGCCTTATCATTACATTTTACAGTGCCAAGCTACAAAGATTTGGTACTATGTTGGGCACTAGATTGTTATGGTATGCACAGCAAGGATAGGTACATAAGAGACCATTTAGCATCAAACATAGCACAAACTAGAAGCTTTAAATTAATATTGTTTTGCTATGTGCAAGTTAAAAAAATTGCCTTGGAGAAAGGGCATATCGTGGAAAGTATGTAGAGCTCAAGCAATCTAAATTGAAATTGCTAGTGTGGGAAGCAATGCTGACACTAAGAAAACCCAATCACTAGATTAGACCTGTCATTCCATATATCATGATGAGGCATATCCACATGTGCTGAGATTCAGGCCCCATCCCACCTCTTCCCTAGTGGGGTTCCTCATGCAGGTTCTAAACAAGGTTGGGGTGTGTTCAGGTGAACTACAACGACCCAAGCCGTGCAGTGGCAGCTTTTTGGTTGCCCCACACATAACTAAATGCATATTAGCACATGTACCTTAATTAGTTCAACTAAAAGGAGTCAGTTACATGTACCTTTCTTGGCATGTCTACCTTGCAACCGTATTCCCTATTGTGTTTTGTTTATCATATCCTTCATTACTTAGACCTTTCTCTAACCCTTTCATTCCTTCAAGTTAAATCAAATCTCTCTTTCTCATTGATGCATTAATTGATCTTTGTTGCACAAACTATTTTAGGCCACTCTTTCTCATTTATTCAAAGATGCTATCCCACTTTTGAACAGATATCTCTATTCCCCATTCTATTAATACTCTAAATCTTCAATCTTAAACATTCTCTTTCTAGATTGATGCTAAAAGAAATTGAAATTAAGGTTAAAAAAACTGTTCTTATAGCTTGACCCTTCCCACCTTGCCTTTATTTCTTGTTCAGCCAACTCAAGTATGAAGCAGGCTTAGGGATAGATACTCCCTTCCCAATCTTGCTTCCATAACATTACTGTCATCCAAAAACTTATTTCTTCACCATATTCCAATGGGTGACGCCATTCTCAGAACTTTTTTTTTTCTTTATTTACAACTTCTGGCTACCCCTAACTCCACACCATCATTAGTAGTACCTTGCTATACCTAAGTTTGTCACCAAGTTGTGGTATCTTTACTTATCATATCAAGCATGGCTTCCTAGACTATCCAATGTTTAATATCCATTGCTGATGTAAGCTATGGAGTCTTCATGCCAATGCTTAATTATCCAAACCGTGCATTTGGGTGCATTTCTTTCAATGCAATCTTTCACTTGTTATGTTTGATTATCTTATCATTAAAGCATGCATTGCAATTAAAATTTAGAACATTAGAAAGATATCGCTTGTAAATATTCTTTCTAAAATAAAAGAAAGCTAAAGTCCCTTATGACAAAACAGAGAAATTAGACACAGGTCACATGACTGTTTAGATTTGTTGACATTGTCTAGTAATCACAAGAAGGGGGGGTGGGAGACTACCAAAAAGTGGAATGAAGCACTGTGAGATTATACAGTTCCTAAAAATATAAACAGATCCAAAACCTAAAGTTGAATTAACAAAAAAGCCAACACTTCAAGATATTTGTTTTTCTATATGAATTTTAGATTATATGGACAACCATAGCCATTCAATGTTGTTAAAAAAAAAATTAAAAAAAAAAAACTCTTTTGCACAATTAACAAATGATAAAGGGGTAAAAGTAATTATATACTAAGCAGAATTCACATTAGAGAACATAAGTGGAAAGCTTGAACTGTATTCATTACTTGTGATCCATCCCAAAGTTGACCCCAGTAAACGCTGCCAAATCCCCCTTCTCCAAGCTTGTTATCATAATTAAAATTGTTCGTGGCTGCGTGCAGCTCCTTCAAAGAAAAGACTCTCCATGTTTGCTGCTTCTTCCCTCGTTCTTTCCTGTACAATTAAGCACTCCACTAATTAAACTTATATCACAACATTGTAATACAATTATGTCTAAATGAAATTGAGTGTGTGAGTCTTCGTTTGGTTGCCGACAAAACTGTGGTAGAACACATTATTCTGCTAAAATCAATCATATACTATAGTCCACAGATGCCTCTGTACAATGTTTCATTTACTCGTCAAGATTCCATTTTTATCTTCTTTTCCCACCATTTCTCAACAACCAAACCGAAAACTGAGAAATTCCTCTCACCCACACCCGAGTGCTTGTCCCCCAAATCTAAAATGAACTCAGAATTCAAACTCTCCTTAGCTTTCTCTCATCTCGCCAAAATACAGCATATCATAACAATTTGTCGAACTCAAATTACACCAACAATCCAATAACATTAAGGAAAAAAAACCCACAAAAGAAAAAAGAAAAAAGAGTAATAACATACCGATCCGAACCCTTCCAGCAAACAAACATTGAGCAAAAAGCCATTTTCCCCCACTGCTACCAAACCAATAAAAAACCGATTCTGGGTATTCAAAATCAGCTCTTTCTTCAAGCTTTTGACCCTTTAAAACTTCCAACTCTTGCGCTTCTTGTCCTTCCTCTTTTGCTATGCTGTTCCAGAGTGAAAGTCAGAGTAAAGCTGAAGCTGAGGAAGATTAGATGCGAAACGTAACGCTTTGGAAGAAGGTACACACATTTCTCTTTGTTTTTTTTTGTATAAATATATATTTTTTTAACAGTCTCGAGAAAAAGCAAATATTTAGGGAAAATGTTGCGCTACGAGGAAGACGTCGGAACAAAACACTTGGGGGCTTGTACTTTTCAGCTTTTCTTGCAGACGGAAGCGTGTAGTGGGCTAGCACTTGAATGTGTTCCTTCTTCATCAAGTTGCTGTTTATTTTTTTTTTAAATGTTTCTTGTCCTCACCGTTTTCAATTTTCAAAACACAAGGATGGGGACCATTTTCTTCTTCTTCTTCTTCTTCTTTTTTTTTTTTTGGAAAATTCACCATTATTGAATTTATAAGATCTACAGTTGAAAAACAGTAATGCTATAAGTTCTCATTAAAATTGATGTCGCTGAAACCACTTATAATGAAACGGAGGTTACTAATTCGAATCATCATCCCCTCTTATATGGACATATAAAAAAAAAAAAAAATTAATGTGGCTTTAAAATTACCATTAAATTTGTGATAGATTATTGTTGAATTTTAATTCAATGATAATTTTAAAGAAAATGCTAGGGGTTCCCTCCGTAGGTTCTACTGACGTTCTCCCAGTCTTACGTAAAACATGATTTAAGAAAAAATAAAATTGTAGTGGCCTCTACCATCAATTTTTTTTAGGCATTGATACTAAATTTGAGGAATTAGCACCAAATTTGTGAAGTATTAGCATTAAAATTGAGGCATTGGCATCAAATTTATGATGATCAAATCCATTTTTGGTGATATCATCCCTAAAGGGTTAACCTTCCACCCATAGGTTTTAGTTTTGAATCCAAAAACAAGTTTTAAAGTATTAGAACCTAACTATTAACTCATAAAAATTAATCTGTTAGCAAAAAAATAGTACTACAATTTTATTTTTTCTTAAATCATGTTCTACGTAAGATTGAGAGAACGCCAGGAGAACACTATGGAGAGAACCCTTAGCAAACCCCTAATTTTAAATACTACACTAACTTTGAAATGACACGAGATACACAAGAAAGACATTTAGCATTACTTGATGAAAAAAAGAGAAATGCTACAATTCCTCATGTGTTCTCCTATTTTTATGTGGATATTGTTTTTTTTTTTTAAAAAAAAAAATACCATGAGGTGGGCTAAGTATTTTTTTAGAAAATAATTTCAATGTAGGATCATGAAAATACTACAAGAAACCCTAGCATTTCTCATAAAAAATAAAATAAAAATAGCAATTCTCAATTCATCTCCTGCCCATCTTTATCCCATTCTTTTAAAAATAACCATTTGCCATAAGGAAACAAATTTGATGAGAGATCAACAGAAGATCAGGTCTATATATATATATATATGTATATATGAATCCAATCAAATATGTTGTTATCCTAAGAGTGGATTGTTTAGAATATATTTGTTATAGGAGAGGAGACCTTGTAACTAATTTATTTATGGGGTAATTTCATTTAACCTTCCCGAAGTTCTACGCCTTTTGCATACACTCCCCCAAAGTTTAAAGTCTCTCACTTTGATGTATCGAACTTTTGTTTCGTTTCAAATACCATCTTTCGTTATGATTTTCCGTTAAATCCTAACGGATGGGTGTAAAATTACTAAAATACTCTTAGTTATTTTTCGTTTAATTTAACTATAATATTTAACAGTAGAAGGTACTTAAAACGAAACAAAAGTTTAATACATCAAAATAAGAGATTTTAAACTTTGAAGGGATGCTTGCAAAATGCGCGAAACTTCGTAAGGATTAAAGTGAAATTGCCCATTTATTTATTGAGAAAATATGAAGGAGTTTTGGAGGTGGACTGAGCGTCATTAATTTTGTATATCATTGCCAACAACTGGTTAATTAATAATAATAAAGTTTAAAGGTAAAAATATTAGTGATGATGGTCCACGTTTTAACGGCGATGGTCCACGTTGGTAGGGCCCTTTTTTGATTATGTATTAAGGGGCTACACAAGATGCTATTTGTGTCATTTTCCTCCTCAATCATAGACTCCACCTCCCCCTTATCTATTAATCCTCTTCCTCTATTGTTTTTAAATAAAAACTAGCTAGGTGCATATATATATAATATATCCTTAATTTTTGTCACTTTTGTTCACAACATCAAGTACATTCAATTAGCTGAAGTGATCTTAAAAGTTTCCGTTGTACCGGTCCAAAAATAAAGTGAATTTTAAAATCACATTTTGATCAAAATTTAATAGTGATCAATCACAAGTCCGATAATAATTTTAAAAGTTACATCATTCTTAAAATGACACAAGAAAGACTTATGACATTATTCAATTAGCTAAGATTGTTCATGTGCTTAGAGGGATGTTGGTGTGTTATTTTCATTAATCTTTTTTACTATGATATTTTAGAGAGAGAAGTTATTTCTCCATCTATACCAATGAGAATATGAAATGCTTTATAAGTGAAAACTATATGATTCATTTCATTGTATTATTTTGGAGCCAAATATGAAATTTGGTTGTCAGCAATCCTGTTTGGTTAAAGAGAGTTGTTGAGTCACCCTCCATAACGGGTCAAGAGGTGGTTCAGCTACCCACCCAAGGGCTAAATGAGGGTAGCTAAAATCAACTCCAAGGTCGGTTCTAAGGGTTGCCGAATCACCCCAAAATTTTGTACTTTTTAAATTATTTAATCAATATTAATAAAACATATGAAATATGTGAAAATTAATAAATGGTTTGATGTCAATATTTTTTTCATATCATTTTACAAATTTAATTAATTAATCATTAGATTTACAAGATTCATATAAATCCATAAATTTAATAATTAATTTGTAAAATAAAATATAAAAAATATTAACCTAAATCATTTTTCAAAACAAAAATGCCACCTCGTCAATTAAAAATTAAAACTCAAAAGGCATCTCCATGGGTATGGCACTGAACCCGTCAACCTCAGCGGGTCATTTTCGTTTTTCACAGATAGGTGACAAGATTGTTAAAAGTCCAAGTTCATTGCCCCCACAACCTTTATAAATTATATTATTCCCCACATCTTTCAACTGGCCTTAAAAAAATAAGACCTCAAATCTCTTCTTTTTCCTTATCTTCAACCCCGTTAATATTGCGACCCAATTTTCCAAATTTGAAGATTTTGAATTTGGTTGGTCTCTGAACCTTTTTATTATTATTATTTTATTTTTATCAATGAGTAGGAGGGATGTATAGAGCATCAAATATGAAACGTCATGTTTTGAAAATTCGAATATAAATTATCACTTGTACCTTTTTCTTCAATGCTGATTAATTTTATGAAATAAATAAATAAAAATTAGAACATGCCAAGTTGTTAATGGGTATTATATATATATATGGGGATGAGACTCTCATCTGAAGTTTGGCATCTTCAGGCCTGGCGGATTCTGTGCACAAAACACAAAACAATTGTGGGAATATGATTCCAGTGAATCAACCACCCAAATAAATAAATAAAAAGTAAAACAAAACTTTGGAGAAAAAAAAAATACAGTTAGTGGAAATTATGATCCAAATTTTTCAGTGGGTTGGTAGGCTTAACCAATCATTGATGTCAGAGCAGATACCAATAGCTTTGGGGAGCCCTATACGACAAAACAGTAATGTTACTTAATTTTGTAATATTTGGATTTACTAAAATTTTTCTTTAATTTCCTCTTAATTGACAAGATTATTAAGACAAGTCAAGATTCAATGTATTATTATTTTTTTTTGGTGGAAAGATTCAATGTATTAGGTGAACAAAAATGATCAAACAACTATTACCAATCACATATAATTAACCATTACAATGCCTTACATTTCACTATTTTCCTCCAAAAAAAAAAAAAAACACACTTTTCATTATTTTATTGTCAAAGTTATAACTACGTACCATAAATAAATCAAGAGGTTGACTTAAGTAAGTAATAAGTTAAAATCTTCTTTTAAGTGTAAACAATTCTTTGCCAAAATTTGATATATTATCCTTGGGTTGGGGAGGAGTGACAAGCGATTGGCTGCCTCCCTCTTCCCCGCACCCTTTCCCTTTAGTGAGTTAGCTTATTTACTTGATGTCCTTAGCTCTTATTTGCTGTCCCTTTCTCTCTTTGTCCTGCTGGCGTTTCTCCACTATGCTGTTGTACTGCTTATTCTCACCGCCACCAGCTTTTGCTGTGTCTCCTCAGGGTTGGGCTTGTTTGTTGATCAATTTGTCTCTACTTGATCTATCATCCTCCATTTGATCCACCTCGTCGTGTGCCCCGCCGTCCTGTCCTTTGGATTCGTCCATGTCCATTCAACCTTTTGCTTCGGATCTATTGCTTCAGCTTTGGTTTGATATTATTCTGTTTTGTTTTTTTTCAATTTTTTCCCTTACGTTTTTTTCCTACTTTTTTGCTTGTAATAAGGCTTGGTCCTCTCTCTTTAATCTGCCTGTTTATATCTTGATGCTATGTGGGGTATTTGATTTTGGTCAAAACCTTTGGGTTGTGGATGTGAACGATATCTTGACTTTTGGGTCGAGGAGGATGAGTTTCGGCTTAAGGGTTCTTTGTTCTCAAAGCCGAGGAATAATTGCTACTTATGCATTAGATTATGTCTGTTTGGTGTAGATTTGATGTTAAACCTAATGATTAGTAATAGGTTAGCGAATGCTATTTGCAATGTTTTGATTGGAACTTTAGCTTTGGAGTTCGGCTATGATTTGTTTCAGAATTTTTTGCTCTGTTTGTAAGACCTTTCACTCGTGACCTTTTTATGAATAAGAATGGTATGTTCTCCATTTAAATTAAAAAAAAAAAAAAAAAAAAAATTCTTTGGGACCATGTTCACAAGTAAAACCAGAGTCTCACCTTATCCATGTAAAGAGGATGTTTTGCACAGGTCCAAATTAAGTTTGTCCAACATAAGTGGATACATGAAATGACCTTTTTTTTGAAGGATTTTTTCGTCATTCATAAAAAAGAAGTTATTACTTTTATTTTTAATTTTTTATAACAAAGAACCTTGATAAGGCAGGGCTTTTAGAATCTATTCCTTTATAGTAAACTTCGGATCCATCCACTGCATCCACAAAAATTTCATTATATGAATTAGAATAAATCACCGACTTTTTATCAGGGGTGTGGCAAGAAGTTACTACTTTAATATTTCTTTTATTTTATGTTTTTTTTTGGGTAAATTATAGGATTTGAATCTACATCAAAAACATCCATCCTAATGATTAAAGGATTGTGATCAGATTGAGACATATGCATGTGTGAGACATGTAGGTGTATGAAGCAAGTTTGTCGAGTTTGTGGATAAAACAAGAGATGGTATCTCTCACACCAATTATGTCCAGTTTTTGATACTCCTTAATCACACAAAATAAGCCTTAATGAAGATGTGTTGTATCCAATTAACACAAACACGTGCGTGTTACAGTCGAGAATTTGTCGGCAAAGCGTGCAATTGGTGCCTTGGTGGTTATACTTATAAACATGTTATATATATATATATATATATATATTGTAAAAGAGCAAGTCGGTTTGTAACTAAATTATACTAAGATTTGTATTATTAATTATGCGATCCACTTAAAAATGTCATGCATTCTCCTTTTTCTTGGTATTAAGATCATCTTCAGTTCATTTGAACCAGAAAATATCTAGTTAGTTATAGTGGATGAGTATTTTTGTTTATTCAAAAAGTGAAAAAACAAAAATACTTTTAAAATATAACTAGTTAAATATTTTTCTGTCAATTTGAACCAGAGAGTAACATTAAAAAGATTGAACTCATTATTGTTGTTTGATAATTTGACTTGTGCTAAGATGAAAAATGGTGGATGGTTGGGCGACCATCAATTAAACTTGGTACCGTACTATCATATTATTACACATGTAATTTTCGTGTGGGAAGTTAGATTGATCTATCCAACGTCCACATTTGTTAATGGAGCCATAAATTTAAATTAAATAATATAAGGATTTGTCAAAAAAGTTGTTGCATGAGTAACGTGCTTAAAAGATTGAAAAATGATAAAGTCACAACTTAAATTCAATTAAGACTTAACTTTTTCCTTTAAGTGATAGCTTTTTGTAGGGATTAACGATTGAATCTAATAGAGGGAGGTCAATTGAATCAAACCAAAAGTTTAGAGAGTTAAATTAAAAGTTTTTAAAATTTAGAGGGTTTTCTCAAAACGTGTAGTAGTTCAATGGTCTAAATTAAAGTTTTTCAATATTTTAATAAACTCGCCTGTTGTGAAATTAAATTTGTGTAATATTTCTCGAAAAACTTGTGTATGACCATGTTGTTTTAAGGAAAATTGTTAGGAATTGAACTTCTATGAGTGAAGATTTATTTAATATGAGCAAAAATAGGCTTCAATAGTGTAAAGATCATAGCCTAATGGGCCCCCACATGACCCACATTTGCGACAAGCTCAATTGATATTGATTAGCCACGCAGGGTGCCCACACATTTATTCTTATCTCCACTCACATACCCAACTCAGAAATCTGAATGAGAAGACATCATACCCAACCCATACATCATGGGTCCATTGGGCTGCACCGTAGGCTACACTGATATATTCAACGAGTTTATAATCTTGGACGACAAGCTTTTTATTGGTTACAGCTTTAACGTGAAATTAAGATAAACTAATAACTCTTATTCAAACATATAGTTTTATACTTACATTTTGATATAACTCAAACTCAATACGCGAGCACAAATTACCACCTAGACCGACGTCATAGCAAAGTGGGATTGTTTTACAATTGGCCCAGCCGCCTAAGGAGAAGACATGCACACACGTCCGAATCTTTTGATCAAGCCTTAAGATAAAATCGAAAGCCTATATTTCACATCACATAATCAAGGGTCCAAAACAAGGTTTCACCAAAGATAGGCTAAGACCCACTGCAGACAAACATAACCTGAGTTGCAGCGTTTGAGAAACGCTTTCAATTCTCATTGGTTTTGCTCTAGGAATCGGGTCTTCCTTCAAAATAGATCTAGATAATATGGATTTGGGCTGGGTTGGAAAAATTAGAACTGGACTTAGCCCAATAGGGTTGGATTTAATGGGCTTCCAAACAAGCCTACAAAATTTTATATATATTTTACATGGGTTTTATTTCTACTTTACATTAAAGCCACAAAGTAGAAATTACAAAAGAAGCAAGTTGAAGCAAACTTACATGAACTGAAAATTTCAAAAAAGAACCAGAGGATACAGCAAATTTTCTTGGCGTGGACGTTTCATTGGTAGAAAGATGCTCTACTGTTGTTGCTGGCCGTGGCATGTCACATAAACCAATGCCCGGATGAAGCCAGGCATCCAAATCTTCTATGCCACTATTGGCATTGTAGCATAGCCCGGAATTGTTATCCAGCCTTAATTTCCTTCTCATCCTCCATACCGTTTCTTTCCCGAAAGGAATCGGCCCCGTTAGTTGATTATCGTCTAATCTTAACTCGTGTAGATTCTTCAAGTCCCCGAAGTTCGCCGGAATTGACCCATTGAAGCGATTCCCGTCGAGATGGAGGACTCGAAGATTTGATAGTTGGCCAAACGATCCTGGGATTGGACCGTTTAAGTTTGTATTTGATAAGATTAAAATCATTAAGCCTTTCATGATGCCATCAAACCCATTGCTAGAAATTGCATTAGGCCCCATTGGATTTCCTTTCATAATCAATGCTTGGAGAGAAGTTAAGCTTCCAAGTTTTGATATGGGAAGTGGGCCAGTGAGACGATTGTAGCTTAAATCCATAAGCATAAGGTCTTTTAAGCCGTCGATTGAGTCGGGGATTGGACCGATCAGACGGTTATGGCTAAAATCTATTTTGATTAAGGATTGACAGGTTCCAAGAGTAGATGGGATCGAACCCGTTAGAAGATTTTGGCTAAGGTCCAAAATGTTCAGATCCGGGAAGGTTAAACCGGGTATTGAACCGGTTAGTTTGTTCCCACTCAAGTCTAACGACCTTAGACCGGTCACTCGGCCCAGTGAGACCGGGATTGTACCGTTGAGATTGTTTTTGTGAAGATCAAGAACCCTTAAACGGGTGAGATTGCCTAGTTGGCTTGGGATGGGACCCACATGGCCGTTTTCCCTAAGCACCAAAGTTTGTAGTGTGGCACCTAACTGACCCAAAAATGCTGGAATTGGCTGAAGGTTGTGACTAAAACAACGGTAAAAAAATAAGGTCTTAATGTGTGGAAGCTTAGTGACCGATGGTGAAATATAGGAGCGGGTCGGGTCGCATGTTGGGAATGCGGTGTCGTCGGATAATGCCCCGAAGGAGAGTGAGATGATGTGGTAGACGTTGTCCTTGTCGGGCATGCACTCGATGCCGTGCCACCGGCCACGGCACACGTCTGGGATGTCGGTGGCCCAGTCGTTCCCGGTGGCCCTCATGATGTCGTAGACTGCTTCTTGCTCGTGGATGTCGGTTCGGAACCCGTTCTTGTTCATGGAGAACCCGGTTTGTGGGCCGTCAACTAGAGCAGAGGAGTCGGACATTATAACAGTAAAAGGGCTAGCAAGTTGGCATAGGCAGAAGAAAATTAGTAGTAGAATGTTTGGAAGTGAGAAAAAGAGTGCCATTTTGTGTGTGGGATGATCGAGGACATGGGCTTGCATTTTATAGGCGCCGACCGAGAGGCAAGTTAATGAGGTGGGTCTGGTCGGTGGATGAACCAAAACTGACAAATTTTTTGGTTGGTGCATGGATTGAAGTGGGCTCATTAAGAATTCACGGGGATAGGAGGGGATAGAAATAAATACGCAAAATTTTATTTAATGTGTTTCACGGGAATTTCATCGTCTTCTGCTTGGGACCAAATCGGCAAATCCTCCTCTAACGGGAACAATGATTTTAAATATTTTGGGAGGTGACCTCATCCTAACATGATGCGGAGTAAAACTTTTTTTTTTTATGCTCTTTAATAGAAATTTGACATATCAGCTAAGAAACGTCTAATGTCCATAGACTTTTTCATTCGTTCAATTCAACACCCATCATTGAACTCAGTGATGGAACTAGTAGGGGACCGGTAGGGGCCACCGTCCCCTCCCACTTCATTAAAAGAAAAAAAAAAATTAGAGTTAAAAAAAATAAAAAATAAAAAATAAAGCTGGTCCCTTCAAAAAATGAATGATCATAGTCCTCCTTTGTTTTCTAACCCATTCAAAATATACTTTGGTCCCTCCCCATTCAAAATCTTGGTTCCATCCCTGAGTCCGAACCCTTCACCCACTTTCAAGCCCTTAACACAGAAGTCTTCAAAATTAACTAAGATGGTGGCTTCGATGGTTTTATCAATATATTTTGTCAAGATAATAAAAATTATTTAGTGTGAAAGGTTATATTATTTTTTGGTGTTTTAAGTTGAGGTGTTTGCTTCTTATTGAAAGGTACAAAATACTAAGTTTACACCATGACTTAATTGAATTTATTCTCTTTTGAGAGTCAAGAATTTATTTTGTTGTATTTAATTGTGTATATCATAGCATTTAAATTTTTTAAAATAGCACGACAACAAATTCATCATGTGGTATCATATAAGCTATCAACAATGTTAGGGTACTAAATTTTTTACCAAGAGATTGATACCAAAATAACGTGGAGCTTATTTATTAATACCCGTAACTCTACATTATTTTGATACTCATTTATTGATAAAAGATTTAATACTCATAGCCTTTCTTATACATGGTTAGATACAATAAAATAGGGAAAATGCTAGGGGTTCTCCCCATAGGTTCTCCTGGTGTTCTCCCAACTACACGTAAAACATGATTTAAGAAAAAATAAAATTGTAGTGGCATCTACCACCGTTTTTTTAGGCATTAGCATCAAATTTGAGGCATTAGCACCAAATTTGTGAGGCATTAGCACCAAAATTGAGGCATTAGCACCAAAATTGAGGCATTAGCATCAAATTTAGGATGATCAAATTCATTTTGGGTGACACCATCCCTAAAGGGTTAACCTTTCACCTTTAGGTTTTAGTTTTGAATCCAAAAACAAGTTTTAAAGCATTAGAACTTAAATATTAACTAATAAAAATTAATCTGTTAACAAAAAAACGGTATTACAATTTTATTTTTTCTTAAATCATGTTCTACGTAAGACTGGGAGAACGCTAGGAGAACACTATGGGGAGAACCCCTAGCAAACTCCAATAAAATAGCTTAGTTCTATTTTATTTTTTTAATTATTTTTTTTACTATTCTATTCTGGGTGGTGGTGGGCCTATGACTAGGCTTGGTCTCGTCCTTCATTTTTTTTTTTTTGGACAAGTCCACACTAAAGAGGGGGGAGGGAGAATTTGAACTAGCGACCTCTTCTTTATGAAGCGTTATCCACAACTGATTGAGCTACTCCTTGGGAATACCCGTCCTTCATTAATGATATTGAAAGTACAAATTTTCACGCTGGTAGCTCAAAATCGTCCCCTCCCATAGTTGTCATAGGTTAAAAGAAATATATAGTCATTTGAAAAGTGAATGCTTTACTTCGAGTTCATGATATTTAGAATTTTGACTATTGGTAATTACAAATTCAAAACTTGAATAATCTTATATGTACATTTTTATTTTTTTTTGGTTAATTTTTTAGAAATGAGATTTGTTAAGGATAATAATAAATATTGGTGAACTAGAGGTAGTGGCTAGATTGGCATATAATGAGAAGGACTGTAATCTTGATCGAAGAGACTTGTTCATAAAGTAATATTAATTAGTAGATTATTATACGACTGTTATACAACTAAAATAATGTGGCGATGAAAATTAATTTCTTTTTTCAAATTTTAATTTATGAGCTAATTTTTACTATCGCATCATCAAGTTGTATTGTAGATTTCTGTAGAATAATTTTTAGAAAGGATTTATTCTGTTAGGGTGGAAATCCAATGGAAACTAAAGAGAATATGAGAAACAAACGTACAATGTCATGTTTATTCAAGATATAGACATATCCACCTTCTCAAACATATGAAGCAATTGATAAATTCAAGGAAAATAATTTGAAGGTAGAAAATCAATTGGAAAAGTAGTGATAGGGCAGATGAGAATGAGGCTATTGATTATTTCTGCAAAGAAAGTGGAATAAGGCATTTATATACAATGTTTTATAAGCCTAAGGTAAATGACATTACAAAAGGAGGAATATAACCCTGATGGATATGTTAAGATCCATGATTGTGTATACTGATTTACCTATTCATTTTTTAGGAAATGCTTTATCCACTGCAGCATACATTCTTAACAAAGTTAAGACCAAATTTTCACTACTCACACCCAATGAATATTGAATAGGCAAGGACAAATGTTGATAATATCAATGTATAGGAATGTAAGGCACATGTACTTATTTTGAAACCTTTAAGTGATAAGTTGGAAAGCAAAATCTGGGAATCCAGGTTTATGTGATAAATAGAGAATGGTAGAGCGTACAAAATCTACTTTTTTTTAAAGAAATAATAATTCAAAGCTTCTCATTAAACATAGAAATCAAGACTGAGCAAATTGCTCAAGCCTTACAATATTAGAGATACAACTCAGGATATCATTCCACCAAGTTCTATCCATGACATATTTTGTTGCCTCCTTAGCTAAATAATGGGCAACTCTATTTGCATATCTACCCACATGCCCACATTTCCATTAAGAGAAAGAATTAAGCATTACTCTTGTATCATCAACAATATGCCTAAACTTGCTCCCATTGCGGTCAATAAAAACTAGAGCATCAATAACCATTTGAGAATCACTTTTTAGAAAAATATGTTGAATAGGCAGAAACTGACAAAGAGATGCCCATAGAAAGTGGCTACCACTTCAACTAGTGTTGGTTCCAGAAGACCATTCTTGGTGAGACTCCTTGCCACACAAATGTGTCCCTCTTCATCTCGAACCACTATCCCTGTACCCACACAGCCTCCTTGCTGATCCAAAGCTACATCGCAATTAACCTTAAGCCAACCAGCCTCAGGTTTTCTCCACATCTTCACATTAGGCTCCTCCAATGGACATGATTCTTCTTCCCTACGTTGTGTTGCATGGAAGTTTTCTATGCTTGCAGTAGCTGCTAGCACAATATCATTTGGATGGGAGAAAATACCTTCATGAGCCCGCCCAAGCATTACGACGAAACCAAACCTTCCTGGCTGTCTCCACAAAACATAAAAATTCCTCCCCACGACAGCTCAGAAAAATTCATTCCGCCAATTGCAAAAAAAGTATCCCTTTAACTTGCTTTTTTCTGAAACATCATCAAACTTGCCCCCTAAACGTCCATGACTGACGGACAGGACCATAATATATGGACAATAGATTCAACCTCTCTACCACAGATGTGACACAAAGGATCTTGAATAATTTTCCTTCTAACCAATTTTTTTTTTTTGTCAGTAAGAGATTATGGTATGCTCTCCATATAAATTTCTTACTTGCATTCTGAATATTTAGCTTCATAGGCTGCTATCACCCACTCGCGACGAACATTTAGCCATAAAACTGTTCTCTTTTCTTTGGCCATGTGATAAGCACTACTCACCGAAAATAGACCTTTCGTCGAACCCCTCCATATTTGGATATCTGGTTGGTTCGTGAGACTAATAGGGATCTTTTGTATTACCCCCACTTCATCTTCATTGAATAGTTTCCTAAGCAAATTCATATTCCACCACATGGTATTATTGTCAATAAGTGAACTAACTCGGGAATCACTTAAATAGCCCAACTGCGGTGATTGCACCATATAGGTAGACGGTATATGCAACCATTTGTCTCCCCAAATGTCCACATTCTCCCCATTTCCTATTCTCCAAATCAAACCATCTTTGACCAGGTCATACGAACTATGTATGCTCCTTCAAATATAAGATGGTTTATTACCCAATTTCGACTCAAGAACCGTAGATTTCGGGTAATATTTTGCTTTCATAATCTTTGCCATAAGGCTGTTCGAGCAATCCCATAATCTCTAACATTGCTTAGCCAAAAGAGCTTTGTAAAGCAAGCTAGATCTCTAAATCCCGTTCCACCAAGAGATTTCACCAACCCATCTTGTTCAAACTCATCTAATGGATTCAGGACTCATTTGATTTATGCCCTACCAAAATTTTTGTATAAGAGAATTAAGCTCTACATACAAAGTTTTAGGGAGCAAGAAAACATTCATACTATATGTCGGAATGGCTTATATGACTGCCTTCAAGAGAATTTCCTTTCCCACCTGAGATAAGAATTTGAGTTTCCATTGTTGAAGCCTTCCCCACACCCTATCCTTGATACCTTGGAAAACCTAAATTCTCAACTTACCCATCAAAGCTGGAAGCTCCAAATAAGTGTCATACCTTTGAGATACTGAGATGCTTGACACCTCAAAAATCTCCTCCTTTATCTCTCTTGGTGTATTACGACTGAAGAAAATTACAGTTTTGTTCTTATTCAAATGTTGCCTCGACGCTTGTTCATATGTTTCTAGCAGGTTTGTCAATTGCTCCCAGTGAATGAGGTCCGCCTTACAGAACAATAGGCTATTATTTGCGAAGAAAAGATGATTTATACGTGGACCTTGCCTAGAAGTTGGGACCCCCATGAGGCTCCCTTCCCTTTTTGCACATGATAACTGAGACCTTAGAGCTTACGCACATAAGAGAAATAAATACGGAGAGATTGGATCTTCCTAGTTCCTACCGCAAACCCCTTGTGGGTTGAACCCTCCCAACTGGATTCCCATTCACCAAAATAGAATAATGAACTGTATTGTATCACATCCTCATAAGATTAATCCATCGGCCATCAAAGCCCATTCTAACCAAAATAGCTTCCAAAAAGACCCACTCCACTCTATCATATGCTTTGCTCATATCTAGCTTGATAGCCATATACCCTTTCATCCCATACAAACGAGAGTGCATGGTATGCAAAGTCTCATAGGCTGCAAGGATGTTATCAGTTATAAGCCTACCCGGGATACATGCACTCTGTGAACAGGAGATAACTTCCACCAACACTACCTTCAACCTATTAGCAAGAACTTTTGAAATAATTTTCTAGACTACATTACATAAGCTAATAGGTCGGAATTCCGAAACCTTAGAAGGATTTGGAATCTTAGGAATGAAAGCTAAATAAGTAAAGTTAAGATCTGAATTTAAAAAACCAGAATTTAGTGCATCATGATAGCTGTACAAACCTCATCTCCCACCGTCCCCCAATTCTCTTGATAAAATCTCGTCGAGAAACCATCCGATCGTGGTGCCTTTAGAGGTGATATCTGGAAAAGTGCCAACTTTATCTCATTTTCGTGAATTCCTTCAACAGCTTACTATTCATGGCCGTGGAGACCCTTCCTTCAAGACCCATTAAACACAGCAACAAATCCCCTCCTCTTTCCGAAGTAAACAGGTTGCCAAAGTATGTGATAAAAGCATTGCCAATTTCCTCCTCCATCTCCTATTGGCAACCCATCTCATCAGAAATTTGAACAATACAGCTCCTCTGATTTCACTGTTTTGCACTTGCATGCAAATACTTTGTGTTCTGGTCTTTGTCTTTGAGTCATAATTGTTTAGAAGTCTGCAACCATCTCATATTCTCCTGCTCGAGAAGATTGTGGAGGTCTTCTTTCAAAACTCCAATCTCCACAACTCGTGAACCATCCATTGCTTCTTGTAAGTTTTTCAACTTTGTTTTTTTTTTGTTTGTTCGTTTGTTTTTATATATTCTCATCAGCATGTCTCCCATTTTCATAGTGCCACCTACCCAGCCCAACACGACAGTGGTTCAGATTGGCAGTGAGAATCCGCATGACAGAAAGTAGGGATGCGATCTTTCTTCAAAATGCCAACTAAATTACTCCTATGGAAATGATCTAACTTTTACAAGATGTAGATCCTCAATGTCAAGAACTACAAGAGACTCCATTACAAGATGAACAAGACACATATGTTCAAAACAGTGGGAGTAAAAGAAAGTTTAATGATCAATCACTTGTGGATGCAAGTGATGGAAACAAGGGGAGTAAGAGATAAAGGCAATCATCAAATATACTCAGGAATCATTATGTTTTGAGTGCAAATGACATAAGTCTACAAGTTAAAAGATTCTTATATAAACTCATGTAGTCTTTTAGAGAATAGTATTTGAAGTTCCACCAAGTTATATTAGAAATAGGATATGAGTTGAGTCCATTAAATCACTATGTTTACATATAGAGGTGCCATGACAAGTTAACAATATAGCCATTATATGTTAATGATATTTTGTTAACCGGTGAATGAAATAAAAGGTATTCTCAAGATCTGAATTTGAAATGAAAGACATGGGTAATGACACTCATGTTCTTGGTACAAGAATTTCTAGATATAGAAATTCAGGATTATTGTTTTTGGATAAAAAAATATATGGATAAAGTTTTCAAAATGTACAATTTGGAGAATTGTAAAGTTTTGAGTGCACTTGTCTGTGAAGGGCAAAGAGTCTATGTGCCTGAGAAATGAGGAGAAAATAACAAAGAAATGGAAATGTCCCTTATGCTCAGGCTATGGGCATCCTCATGTATGTTATGACAAGAATTAGATATGACATTTGTCATGTAGTTGGATTGGTAAGTATGTTTCAAATTCAACCCAATTAGAGTACATTGACAAGCACTGAAGCAAATAATGTGATATTTGCATGGCACCAAGGTATGAAATTGTGTATTGGGCTAAGTGATCTTGACCTTATTGCATGTAGTGATGCAAGTTTTGCAGGTTATGTAGATGATAGAAAATTTACACGTGAATGCATATTCCTATTTGGTAGAATGATTGTTTCTTGGTTTGAGCAAGAAACAAGGTTGTGTTGCGGAGTTCATAATGAAGCTTAGTACAATGGATACAACACAATAGTAAGTAATTTGGTCTGGATTTAATTTTTTATCCATAGTTAAATTTAGGTATACCTAGCAGACCAATAAATGTGTTTTGTAATAACAAGTTTACTATTTCTTTAAATAAAAAGTGGAGCATATAGCTTCAAAGACAAACACATTTATATAATTTATCACTATATTCAAGATATAGTGGAGAGATGTGAAATAAATGTTGAATCTATTTCATCAATAGAGATGTTGAATCTATAAGTGCACCTATATAGTTAAATTTTTTTAAGGGAAACTTTACTTAATCCTCTTAAACTTTCATCACTTTTAGTATATTAAACTTTTAATTTTTTGTAATGTCAGGTATCCGTTAGATTTTTCTGTTAAATCTAAAAATGACATTATCCCTTGAACTATTACCCCTTATGCATTTACCCATCTAAACTTTAAAAAACGACATTAGGTCTTCCCATACTACCATCACGTGTTAAATTAGACACTTTCATATTTTTATCCCTTACAATACCGTTAAATTTATTTAAAAATAACCATTTGAAAAAAAATTAAATATTAAAAAATTAAAACACCAAAAGGGGTGGCCCTTTTCATATTAGCCCCTTAACATATTTTTTCAAATGGTTATTTTATATCCTTTTAGTTTTTTTATTAATTAATAATAACTTCAAGGGTATTTTAGGGAGAAAAATGCAAAAATGTCTAATTTAACATGTGATAGTAGTATGTGAGGTCTCGATGTCACTTTTTAAAATTTAGAGGTATAATTGCACATAGGGTGTAAAAGCGGTTTACAATTAGTGGTTATTGGCTCTAACCATTTGAAAAAAAAAAAAGAAGAAGAAGTTTTTTATATTTGAAACAGAGAAAAATGAAAATGAAAAAAAGTCCTAGCACAAACAAGCAATAATTTATTATTATTATTATTATTATTATTTTTTTATGTATAAGGGTAGGCGGTTTATTAGCCGCCTACCCTTATCCCTAAAATCGATAACTGCCTCGCCCTAGGAGGTTAGCATTTTTTTATAATTGCCTACCAAAACAGTTATGTGGTTAACGGTTATAAGCGATTAGTGGTTACGGGGCCGTTATAACTCTCTTTTGTAATTTGATGGGTGATAATTTTGGGGCGGTTAAAAATTTATTTTCCCCTTATTTTTTAGGGGAAAATGTAAAATTAGTCTATGTGATTTATCTGATTTGCAATTAACTCCCCATGATATTAAAATGAACTCAAATGTTCCTTAGGTATGCCAAAAAAATAATTTAGGTCTTACAGTCAAATTTTGTTTACTAATTGAATAGATTCTGATAGCATGAAATTTTAGAGCCAATAAAATTATGATACTTGTTCTATTTAAGTCAGTGTCACATAACAGAATCAGTTAAAGTAGTAAACATAATTTGACTATAAGAACTAAATCAAGGACCTTTAAGTTAATTTTGATACCACAATGAGCTAATTGTAAACTAAGTAAACCACAAAGACTAATTTTGCAATTTTCCCTATTTTTTAATTCAAATTGTGGAGATTTTCCCATATCAATATTTATCACTTCGTTATTTAGTAGATTTTATCACTTCGCATGACAAAATAAGAGATGAAAAATGTTGATAAATATGGGAAATAATAAAGTGATAGATGCAAATATGATGCTGAGTTCTAGTTGTTGGTAAATGGATTGAGATACGGGTGTTTGTAAAAAGGGAATGATTAGAATTGAAAATAGTTCTCTACTTCGGACAGGAGTTCCCGCATACACGATGCTTGACAAAATGACTCAATGACTCCTTGTAGACTTAATCGACCTCTCCTGAATAGAATTGAAAATAGTTCTCTACTTCGGACAGGAGTTCCCGCATACAAGCTGCTTGACAAAATGACTCGATGACTCAATGACTCAATGACTCCTTGTAGACTTTATCGATTTCTCCTATAGAAGGATTACATGATCATTCTCCTACTGCCTGAGTCTTTTTAAAAGCCACGTTAGTATAATGGTTGATAATTTTTTTGAAGTTACTCAGTAAAATAACTTAAGAATTCAAGTAAGGGAATAGTTATTCTCGAGTAATGCTATACACACTCTCACTCTCACACTTCTTGACGTGACTTTTAAAATCATTGTTAGATCAAAAGTTAATAATAATCAATTTCAAATCCAATAATAATTTTGAATGCCACGTCAAATATTGTACAAGTGGGAATGCAAGACAGAGCTATGTGTAGCATTACTATTCTCGGAATGAAATATATTCATCAAAAGTAACCATCATAATGAGAAGATAAATTTCATTTTGAAATCTCATAGCATTCTCTCAACATACTCATCTGACATGGCATGCTTAAGTCACCCTTAGATTAATTTTAATTAAAGGAAAAAAAAAATTCAAAGATAGATTGAGCATGTCATGTCAACTAAGTATACTAATGTTAAAGTATTGATTAAATGATTAAATTTATTTATTCCTATTTACTTAAGGTGCGTTATAGACAAAAATTGTAATTTTAAATTAAATCTTAGAAAATGAAGTGTTTGGGATTGCTTTTTTAAATAATTGTGAAGTTTCAAATTGCAAGGAGTTTAATAAAAAAACACAATTTTAAAGGCTAAATTGTAATTTTAAAGGTCAAACAACGATTTTGCCAAACGCTTAACTACGTTTTAAAAAAACTCATTTTTAAATCGTACATTTTAAACTCATTATTTTTAAATCGTATTTTTTAAAATCATAAATCTAAACAGACTCTTAAACTTTTAAAATAAGTAATAATTTAAAAACCGGAAGAATGCAAAATAATTATTTCTCTTATAAGAAAAGATGAAACAATCTAATCAACTATGTGCTGATTCTGACTCCAACTTTAACCGATGGTGCCAGTAATGAGTATATTGTTTGAGCAAATACCATATGACAGTGGACCACTCTTTTATTTTTGTTTGGTAATCATCAACATATGCATTCAGAGATATATTTAATAATTTTCTTTTTTTTAAAAAAAAAATTAGCTCAAAAAACAAAATTCCATTTTACTTAATTAATATATATTTATGGGCAAAACGGGTAGGCCACCAATGGTGGGAACTATTGGTGTTTTCTCAAATTCGACTAGGTCATAGTTTGACCCAACCCTACCAAGATATCATGAGAATTCAAGACGACAAATACTAATCAAATATATGTGAGAATTTTTCATTGTAAATATTCAAACTCATACCTTAATATATGTTCAGAACACTTGAAAATTTTTTAAAGCTATTAAACCGTCACCCTTAATGATTTTTTTTTTTTTTTGGAGTTAGCTTACACATAAAATGATGATCAAATAATTCTCTTGTCCATAAATATCTATTGGCACGTGACAAGACCATATTCTATACGGTATTCATTATTAACATGGGTCACTTCTCCACCCCGACACCCTCGCAATGAATAGACATCTACAAGTTTTCGTTGTTTTTTAATTAATGATATTAGAGTTTTGATTTGACTACAACCAGTTTGATAATGATGTTCTGATTTGAATGAATATATGTAAGTTGGTTTATTAATTAATGATGTTCGATCTACTTTTCTTTGTGTTTTAAATTTTCACACCCAATTGCGCTCTAATCATGACTTAAAGAACATTTTCTAACCCGACCCTAGTTTTCCGGCATAGTTTTCTTTTTCATATTCTATGGTCTTCTAAGATCCAATCATCCTTCTCTTTTTTTTTCGTGCTCATTTTCTTTTCTTTTTTTTAATCCAAGCTGGATAAGAATTCTAAAAAATTAAATACCACTCAAACTATCACACAATTTGTAATATTTTGAAATTTGAAAAAAAAAAAAAAACCCCACGGTGGCCGGAGAAGACTCATTGTCACAGTCGTGGGTCACCAATTTTCTTTAATTTTTTTATAATGATTTTTTTTTGGGGTCATTTTTGGTGTTGAGAGAATATTACTACAATTAAAAGTTTGGAAAAATATTGCGAGTTGCTTGATATAGTTTGACGGGTGAGTAATGCAATACATCATCGCATTATTCCCTACGTTCTCGGAGCTTATATAACCTTTTTACCCAATAAAGAAAAAATGTTTTGATGGATGCCATTAGTAGCCTCACCGAATTTTATTTAATAAAATAACCAAAAGTACAAGTTTTTTTTTTTAATTTTAATTCTCACTTTTTTAGAACACCCACTTTCACTATTTCATTTAAATATTATTTTTTAAAGATCTATTTATTCTCTAACTATATCTTTTTTTTTACTTGTTCGCACAAGGGAAAGGGGGGAGGGGATTCGGACTAGTCACCTCTATTTCATGAGATGGTCCATAGCCGATTGAACTATCCCTTTGTGAACCATTCTCTAACGATTTAAAGAGGAAAGAAAAAAGGGGGGAGGGAGGGAAGGAGAGAAAAACATATTTTATTCAATTGGTTTTTAGTGAACAATACTCACTAAACTATTCACTCACCATTTTTTTCCCATCAAATTGGTAAGACTGAAAATGAAAGTATTTAGCATTTTTATCAAATTGCCTCACAAATATAATCAAAAAATAGTTTTAATGAGACTGTTAATAGTGCTATAAGGAGTCATGCCACATGAACTTAGAAGAATGAGAAAAAAATTATTGAAATGATATATATATATAGAGATGAAGGGAGGGGGGACCAGCCCATTTCCTCAAAAATATTTTTTTAAGGAGTAAAAAAATAATAATAATAGTACTGGTCCACCCCAAAATAAATTGATAGGTCTCGGTCCCTCCCTAAAAAAAATTTATGTGTTTTTTGTTGTTATTTTGATGGGTTTTTATAACTAATGCTGTTTCTCTTTGAGTTTTTGTTTTACCCATTGAATTTCAAGTTTGAAATAATAATAATTTGAGTAATTTTTTATTATGTCCGAATTTGAGAGAATTTTAGTAAGAAGTTAAATTTCTAAAATGAATTTGGGGCTTTTGTGTGTAGTGGATTTCTATGCATGATTTAAGATCCAGGTTGTTAGATTAATGGGTTGTAAGCTTCAATTTCACTATTGTTAATAGTATGAATATAAACTCTAATTTGTATAGTATGAATTAAATTAGGATTTTTGATATGTGAACACTAAGATTGCTAATTGGATGTGTTAATTATATTTAAAGTGTTAATTAACCCTAAACTTTCATGAGTTCAATAGAAATTGATGCCTATGAAGTTTAGGTTTTAATATGTTATATTAGAATCATATTGATTATTGTATGTGAATATAACTATTATAAATTGGAGGTAGGTTGCTAGATTAATGGAATAGGAAGAGAATAATAATTATAGGGTTAAAGTGTAATGTTTAACTTAGAGTCTCTATGAGATGATTATGTTATTCATGTGAGTTTGTTCATTGTTAACCTACGTATATTTTTTTCTTTATTTTCTAAAGATGCAAAATGATCATGAAAATTTATTTGTAGATGATGAGAAAGTCAAATACAATACTTAATTATTTCAAAAGAAAAAATGCACGAAATTCATTGAAGTTTGATCCTCGATTGCGTGTCACATATGAAAATATGATGTTAATCAACAAGGTGTAAAATAACTCAACGCAGGTTGTATTTTTTGTGGTTTGTCCTCTAAGCTCAATTCCTAATCTAAATGGTTTTGTAATTTTGATATTATGATTATTCAATATTGAGAATATTGTTTGTTAGAATTTAAATATTTAGTTTGAGAATATGACACAATTTTTAATTCAATTCCTCATTGTATTTAAGTACTAGTGATTGAAAAAAGAAGAAAAAAATAGAAAAAAGTACCAGTTCATTACACGTAAAAAAAAAAAAAAAAATCCTAATAACTGAACAAAAAAAAAAAAAAAATTGCTTTGGTCCCTTTCCATAAAACTTTCTAGCTCCGTCCATATATATATATAATGAAATGATATATATGATTAAGGGTTTGCTAGAGTTTCTCCCTCTAGTGTTCTCCTAGAGTTTTAATAGTCTTATGTAGAACATGATTTAAGAAAAAATAAATTTGTAGTATCGTTTTTTTGTTAACAGATTAATTTTTATGAGTTAATATTTAGGTTCTAATGCTTTAAAACTTATTTTTTGAGTCAAAACTAAAACCCAAGGGTGCAAGATTAACTCTTTAGGGATGATATATATCACTCAAAATATATTTGATCATCTTAAATTTAGTGTTAATACCACAATTTTGGTGCTAATGCCTAAAAAAATTGGTGGTGAAAACTATTACAATTTTATTTTTTCTTAAATCATATTTTACATAAGATTGAGAAAATGTTAAGAGAACACTAGAAAGAGAACCATATGATTAATGTTTAAAAGCTATGTCTTTGACTACAAGTTTCTCCAACACGCACGCCACACCCAAACTATTAAAATCTTAATTAGACAACCCAAAGAAAGGGTCAAAGTTGTGTAAACATGTGAAAAAAAAAAAAAAAAAAAAAAAAAAACCTTCTCCAACACGCACGCCACACCCAAACTATTAAAAAAATCTTAATTAGACAACCCAAAGAAAGGGTCGAAGGAAAAAAAATAATAATAAAAAGAAAAGGACCTTCGCGGTTGCTTCTTATCGAAGTTAAGTTCACGAAAGTGTAGCTTTATAAGCACAACCGCTTATCGTTGTTCCCCTTCATTAACTCAATGTTGATTGCGCTTATCAGGGGTCCTTTTCCTAGGAGCCTCGCAGTCACTGACATATTCGAAACCAATCCCATGCGCGTGGAAAACTATGATGTATTGGTACCATCGTGTCTTTTGCATAGGTTGCCACGCTCGTTAATTGCTCTGCCTATTTTCTGACAACGTAGTGTTTTCTTCATCATTTGACGGTATTGCTATTGGATACGCGCTTTCTGGCGCGTAGAATGGTTATTTTCTTCACGGAAATTTATAGATATGATTATTCTAATGAGAATTATCGCCTGAGATGCCCACCCAGTAAAGCTTCACGCTAGATGTTGATCAGATGATATATAGATGGGAGAAGACATCAATGATACGAAATAATATGGCTGTGATATTGTATGTATACGTAGAAATTATTACTAATCTATGGATATTGTTAAGGTTTTTTTTTTTGTCATCTACACATATGATTAGGAGAATATTAAGAAGAACCGTAATATTTGTCTTAAGAAAATCATAATTTTGTGTGCCAAAGATAAAAAAATTTGAATGGATGGGCAATTCTATGTTATGCTTCTTAGTGGGTTTTTATTTTTTAGGGTAAAGTCCATTTAATCCCTTCAAACTACTATTTTAATGACAATTAACCTTCCAAACTATCCAATCACGATAATTTACCTCCCAAACTACCAAAACAATGACAATATACCATTCAATGCTAGTAAAATGATGAAATTACCCTTATATAATTTTCAATAAGACAAAAATAAAAATAAATTTTAGTATTTTAGTTTTTATTTTAGTAAAGATAATTTCGTCATTTTGTTAAAATTGATGGTACATTGTTATTATTTTAATAGTTTGGGGAGTAAATTGTCGCAAGTAATAGTTTGAGGGGTAGATTATCACTGAGATGGTAGTTTGAGGGGGTTAAAAGTGGATTTTACCTTATTTATTATTATTATTTTTTAAATTATTATAGAGTTGATTCAAGTGATTAGGGTGGTAAGAGCTTTATTTGCAAACAATTCATTGAGCCACGCGAGTTTTGGATGGGTTTAGGATTTGTTCAATGACATTCATGAATACATGAAGTATATTTGCCTTGAATGGGTTTCATGTCATTAAAAAAAAAAAAAAAATGTTGGGCTTACAAAATATTGAGTAATGTTATAAGTCTTTTTAGAGTTCTCTTAGAGTCATTTCAAATATGATATGGCTTTTAAATCACCAATATATCAAAGTTCAATAAATTACATTTCAAATTTAACGGTAATTTTAAAAGATACATCACATTTAGGAGGAACCTAGGATAACTATAAAAGGACTTATAACTTTACTCCAACATACTTATATGAATCCAGTATAAATTAATGGTGGATTTCACAAATATAATGATTGATCTATTGAATTTGTAAGAGAATATGAGAAAAATATGAACAAATTATTGACACTAATCACTTTTATTTTAGAAAACATTCTTACATAGTGGCGTGGCACAATATGAATGAATTTTCTTAAAATTTGGATTAATCTATTTCTCAATCATACTGTGCCATATTACTTTGTTAGAGTTTTTTTTGTTTTTTTAGGGTAATATTCCTCTAAAAAAAATCAATAAATAAAATGATACTTCGTTTCTTATATATATATATATAAAAGAATTTAATCAACTCAATTTGATACGGCCTTGTGTAGAAGAGTTTTATCTTTTTTTTTTTTTTTTTTGACATGTCCACACAAGAGGGGGAATGAGATTCGAACTAATGACCTCCGCTTTATTATGCGTGATCCCAACTGATTGAACTAATTCTTGGGAATATAAGAGTTATATCTGAATAGTCTTTGTTGAGATTGTTTAAGATAGGTAATTAATGCAACAAGAACCTCGTAACATACGTGTGTTTTGCAATGCAATTTCACAAATTAAAAGTACAATTTTAAATAAAAATATAAAAGAATGTGGGATGTTGGTGTAGGTTTTGAAAAAAATGGCAATTATTTGTTTTTTCTATTAATTTAAAATTTTAAAAATTAAATAAAAAAAGTGAAGGGGTGGGTTTCTTGCGACACCTTCAAATATTTTTTTTTAATATTTAATTTTTAAAATTTAAAATTAATAAAAAATTAATATGATGAAGTGGCAAAATGGTGCGTTTGATTGAGACCGACATTCGTTAAACATTTTGAGGAAAATATAACAGTAGGGGTTACTTTACATTTTCGATTAACCTGTGAGTAAAAAGTTTTTTTTTAAAAAAATTCAAAGAATTTTCTATTTTGGCGCGTTGATTTAGACATTTATCCTAAAGTTATATATTAATATTTTTTACTATTTGAAATTGTCCTAAAAAGTATTACCAAATAAGCTCCTCCATTCCTTTGTATTGTGAAGAACAAATTAAATTGTGATTATCCTTACTTTTATGGATTTGACTGAGGTATGTCTTGTAGTTTTTTACTGTCTATATTTAATTTAATTTAATTTATAAATAAAAAGAAAATTGAATCTCAACTATTGAAAAAACTAAAATAGATATCCTGTAGGCTTAAGCCAAACCCTAATTTTACACGACATAACAATGAATTAATTAATTTTTTTGTTGAAAACAATTAATTAATTTGATCTCTCATAATTAGTCTTCTATTATAGTGTAATTTTGTAGGGGGATTAGGTGGGCCAAGTATTAGGATGTATTTGGTAAATATTTTTATTGTGAGATTTTTGTTTGAGCAGTATTAAGAAGTTGTTGAAGTGATATGAAGTGTTGACTTTTGTGAGGGAAAAATGAAAAATATATATATAGTTTTGAAAAAATGTTTTTTCTTTGTGGAAGAAGTGCAAAATAAGGGGAGTATGAGGATAAAAGCATTTATCAAACGGAACCTTAAATGGTAGCTCTATCGTGAATAATATGACGGCGGCGCACCGGAGAATCCTCCCCTTTTCGTAATTCCCTAGAAGTTGAAGGCAGTTATATAAGCGGCTGGCGCAATGGTGTTACAGTAATAATGCCCTTTTCACTTCAATTAATTCCTTTTCCGTAGAGAGAGAGAGAGATAAAAAAAAAAAAAAAAAAGGAAAGAAAAGAAGAAAAGGACATTATATAAACCCCACCCGTCATTTCGTCGTTGTCCTTCACGTCTACGCTCCTCTCCAAGTCTCGATCCGCTACCCTCTCTCTCTCTCTCTCTCTGAGTCAAGTACACGAAGAAACAAAGAGGTCTCTCTCTCTCTCTCTATATAATATATGTTGTGTATCTGTGGGTATATGTACGTGTTTGTGTGAGGTTTAGTTGGGTTGAGGGTTGTAATTTTGGGAATTGGGAACTCAATTTGGAGTGGTTTTGCAGGGAGGCTGGGATCGGTTGGTGTTTCTTTCATTTGTGAGGTTTTGGATGCGTTTGGATTGGAGGAAAAATGACTTCGCTGAGCAGAGAACTGGTTTTTCTGATACTTCAGTTTCTGGATGAAGAGAAATTCAAGGAGACAGTTCACAAGTAAGGAGATGCTTTTTTACCTTTTTTTATAATTTTTTTTTTTATAATTTTTAATTTTTTAATTTTTTTTTTGAGGTTTATATTGGTGGAATTGTTATTTGTCTCTGGTTGGTTGGTCGGTTGCCAAGAAATGTTGATGAAAAAGAAAGAAAATAAAGGAAAAGATGTTGGATATTGTTTTCTGTGTTGTTTTGAATGTTGTCAAATGTTTCAAGAATTCAGTATTTTTTTTTACTTTAAATTTTATTTTATTATATAATTATCTGGGCAACCAAACAGAGGTTAAATTGTTTAATTGATGCTGATTGTGTATTGGTGTGTGCGGTTGTGGTTTTGAATGAAGGTTGGAGAAAGAGTCTGGGTTTTTCTTCAATATGAGGCATTTTGAGGACTGTGTCACGAATGGTGAATGGGATGAGGTGGAGAAGTACCTTTCTGGGTTTACTAAGGTTGATGATAATAGATATTCAATGAAGATTTTCTTTGAGATTCGGAAGCAGAAATACCTTGAAGCACTGGACAGGTGACCTTTATCGATCTTATTTATTTATTTTTTATTTGAATAAATGCTAGTAATACATTTATGTTTGAAATGATCAGTGTGTCACTAAAATTTTTAGGGAATAATGCCTTTCTCAATTCTTTAAGTGGGTAATGTTTGTGGGGTTGTTTTCATTTTGCAGGAATGACCATGCTAAAGCTGTTGAGATTCTTGTAAAGGACTTGAAGGTGTTTTCTGCATTCAATGAAGAACTCTTTAAGGAAATCACGCTGCTTCTAACCTTGGGAAACTTTAGGTACGTTGAATGTTTCTTATTGAAACTGTAGTGAGTGGTTATTTTAAATGTTATAAGATTTGGATCTGACTTACATATTGTTATTTATGCTGTAGTAGAAGCAACAGTTGAGATTGAATCTTAAAGTTGACTTAATTTTAAAAGCTTTTAATAGGAGAGAGAGAATACGAAGAGATTTTGAAAGATTCAATCTTAACAATTGCTTTTACTACAGCATACATACTGTTATTTTAATAACAATATGTAGGCCAGATCCATAAGATTTATGGTCTTCATTTTTATTGATATAAATGTCCAATCGATGATATATTGAATAAGGAGGCATGTATATTCAAAGAATATAAATTTAGTGCGTTTCTTACTCTTGACGTGGTGCAATGGGGGCTCTCTTGTATTAGTTGGGTGGATTTCATTGGTTCCTGTTGTTTGTAGGACAAGGTTAATAAGAGACAACATCTGATTTTTCTAGTACCAATTACTTAGTTAATCTTGAAGTGTTTCTTGGTCATTCTTTTTTCAGTTGGTTGGGTTTATTGGATTGTGCCACATGGATACATTTTTTTGACGTGAACTTGTTCGGGTGCATGTTGCAGTGTATTGATTTCTGAAGACCACTATCTCTAAGTAACTGTTGGTCCTTAATAAAACTTTGCTAGGCAATTGGGAACTCTGTTGAGTATATAGTGTAAAATGAGTGCTCAGTGGATGGCCTGTCTTCTCTAGACTTAATCAGTTAATCATATGTTTTTTTTTTTTCATTGCTTGTTACAGTAACTTGTACATGGAGAACTACTTTTTCCACGGGGAAGGTGGGGGGGGGGGGTAACTGTATTTATAATGTGACACAGACATGCCGGAACTATTAATTTTTCGAAGTGCAGGACAGTATAATGGCAGAATAAGTACTTTCAGATCTTCTTTTCCCCATACGATTAGGTTGGAGGGTGAGGTATTGGGTTCAAGACCCGTACGTGTTAATTTACCACTTTACATCTAACTATCTATCAAGCATTGATAAATTTCATTACATAACATAAGGTCCAATTTTAGACATATGCCTCTCTCCACTCATTCATAAATCTCTAATACTCCTGTATCTTTTTGCCCTCTTTCTAATCTCACATTTTGTAGGAGATGGTATGCAGTGTTCTCACTTTTAATTAATTAATTTATTTTTTGATAAGTTCAGTGTTCTCACATTTAATTTAAAAGCTACTATCTTCCATTGCTTCCAAAACTACATCCAGAACTTTCTGACATTACACTATACTTTTCTCTGTTTAATAAAAAGGATAATTTAAAAAATTATTACGAGTGTGTGCATCAATTTTTGAAAGTGGACATCTATTATGAGACATCCCAAAAGAGGAAAGAACAAACTAAATGGAGCAGGGGGGGGGGGGGGGTTATAATTCATGCTACATCGGATTTGCATAAGCTTGCTATGAGATTTAGTATACAAGCCATCATTACGATTGTTTCCTATTTACAGTTTCATTATGTCCATTGCAATCGCTGCTGAACGTTGAAGAAATTTTCAGATAGGTGTTTGGAAAGTGTCCTAGAATGGAAATATACTTTTGGAGACTTGGACTCTGATAAAGAACTGCTGAAACAAAATAAGATGTATTTAATTTACCTCCATGGTGGAATTCTCTAATACCCATAATTTTGAAATGGTGGCATGGGCTCTGAATGTAATGCAAGTGGAAGCTTATTCTAATGTATAAATGCTGGATTCAAAGAGAGGAACTCATAGTTATAGGTGTTGAACTATGCTTGTGTTCGCATAAGCAGTATATCATGTGTGTATTTGTTCTAAATGAAGTTTCATGGAAACATTTTTCTTCGTCAGAGAGAATGAGCAACTGTCCAAGTATGGGGATACTAAGTCTGCGAGAGCTATAATGCTCATTGAGCTTAAAAAGTTGATTGAGGCAAATCCACTTTTCCGGGATAAGCTTCAATTTCCTACTTTGAAGAACTCAAGGCTGAGGACATTAATCAATCAGAGGTAGTTGGAACAGTTATCCATTTATGCTCATGTTTTATTCTTTTATTCAACAGCAATGTCAATTTTTTCTTGTCAACTCTGATTGTCTTATGTTATTCTTGTTAAATTGCAGTTTAAATTGGCAGCACCAGCTTTGCAAGAATCCAAGGCCAAACCCCGACATAAAAACCCTTTTTGTGGACCACACTTGTGGAACATCGAGTGGTGCCCATGCTCAGTCCCCTGTAACTCATCCTCTGATGGGTTCCATTCCTAAAGTTGGTGGCTTTCCTCCATTAGGTGTTCATGGTGTAAGTCAATAAAATAACATCTCTATCTCGGGGACAACAATCTTCTATTTTTCCCAAAAATTTGACTTGGCTGTTTGTTTCTTATTTATTCATTTCAGCCTTTTCAGCCAGCCCAAGCATCTCTTACAACATCTCTTGCGGGATGGATGGTTAACCCTTCTTCTGTGCCGCACCAAACAGTTCCTGTGGGGCCTATTGGCCTTACTGTTTCTAGTAATGCAGGTACTCCTTGCTTTCTTTGGATTATTTCTTTAAACTATACTTTAAATACAAGTTGTCTTTAACGGAAAGCACCTGGGATTCACTGGTGTTGCTTGTTTTGTTTTGTTTTGTTTTTTTTAAATTTTAAGTATGCCGTACCTGTATATGAGAAATTCACAGTTATGATATTATGGCAATTTAAATTGTAATTTAAGTTTCAGTTACAAGTGATCTATAAATCACTTTGTAATATAGGTTTAAATACTCCTTTCATAGTTTTGGCTGGTATGGACTGTTTGAAGGACTTAATTTAAGCCCTTAAATTTTTCTTGTATTCTTTTTGGTTTGTTGGCAGTTCAGTAGTTGGGTTGCTTGTAAGTTGTTGCCTTTTTAGTTGTCTTAGTCATGGAGTTGCAGTTGCCATGATCATTAGTAGAAACTGATAATCTCTATAATATACTTAACTCCCTTGAATGTTTTAATTGGGATGCTTGTAAGTTGTTGCCTTTTTAGTTGTCTTAGTCATGGAGTTACAGTTGCCATGATCATTAGTAGACACTGATAATCTCTATAATATACTTAACTCGCTTGAATGTTTTAATGTATTAATCTGCAATTTTAAGACAAAAAAATTAGTTTCAAGTTCGTTAATGCAGTATATTGTCAGAACTGTGCAACAGATAGGGAAAGGGTTTATGCATGAAGTCATATATTTAAGCCAGCTTCTCCATTGATTTCCTGGGACTTTTTGACACTTATTATGCTAAGTTTCAAATTGACAGAGTTGCACCAGTGATTTTGATGCCAAGGTTGGTTTGGGATAGAGCATTAGACCATAGGGCCATGGCGATTTTGTCTCTGAAATTTTTTCTGATCAAATCACATGTTAAGAGGATCTGTGAACCTTTGATCAGTGTACACAGACATGATGACTCTCTTTAAGATGGAGACAAGTTGTTGTATTCAACAGATTTGCATATGTATTAATCTCATACTTTTCAGTATAGAAATTCTTAATCGGAGTTCTTGTTTGTTTGCTGAAGCTCCCTAAAAGTTAAATGATGAAAAAAGTGATGACATCTTACGAATGTATGAATCAATGAAGATGGACTTTCTTTTAAGTTCCTGAGCTTTTATTACTCATGGATGTTGTATTGACAAGTGTCTGATATGCTTATTAGATATGAGGATTGGGTAAGCATACCATAACTATGAGCACATCTAATGTGGCTTTCTAGTTGCAAGTGATCTTTTGTTTTTTTGAAAAGGACCCTGACAAATTGTGGTAGATTTCCTTTCATGAGGTATATAATTGAGATTGTTATATTTCATCTCACTGGAGGAATGGCTTCAAATGCAATTTAACATCTGTAGTTGGTTGTGCATGATTGATAATATCCAAGAAATAAAGGGATTTATTAATCATAGTGATCTGTTAGTATATAAATTTGTTCCAAGGTTGATGTCTTTCTATGGGATTGTATGATCACTTTGCACAGGAGAAAGAGTTCACATCCTCTATTTTCTATTTGGATTCTTTTCCACTCTTCTTCCCATTGATTATTACATACGCCAACGAGTTTATAGATAGAAGTTTCTTTATTATATTCTCTTTTCTCTGCTTTTATTCAGAGAATGTCATTTTAATTCTTTAGTAATGCTTTTAAAGATAGACGTTTCTATAGTATCTTTCTCTTTTCTCTGCTTTTATTCAGAGAACATGGTCATTTTAATTCTTTAGTAATGCTTTCCTTTTAGAGAAGTGGTTGAGGAGGGTCTGGCTAGTGCCTGCCATGATTGCACTAGTTGGATAAATGCCAATCAATCTTCTTTTGGATGAAGGAATGTTCCTTAGAATGCTCATGATACACAACTATGTTTTCTTATTCTATGCTCTCTCATTCCAACTTTACTTTTTCAACTGAGTTTGTCATCCTTCTTGCATATACTTTTTGTGGTAGCTTCTATGCTAAAGCGCCCTAGGAGTCCTACTAACAACCCGGCAATGGATTATCAAACTGCAGATTCTGAACATGTGCTGAATAGATCAAGACCTTTTGGATTATCAGATGCGGTATGACAATTTTGTTGTAGACTTTGCTTTTTATAATTACATTGATTATTAGCCACATTTTGAATACTTTCTTTGACAACTTATTACTTGAATGGCTTAGATTATTTATTTATTTATTTATTTTTTCTTTCAATGTGGACCTGAAAATTCCTTATAACAATATCTGTAACATCTTGTTTCTTCACATTTCAGATAATGTCTCTTTCATGTTGTTGATGTAGATTTATGGTTAAATGACATTTCAACTCCATGCCTCTCTCCCCCTTGCAGGTTAATAGTATGCCGGTCAATATGTTGCCAGTGATGTACCCTGGCCAGAGTCATGCCCATACTTTGCACTCTTCTGATGACCTGCCAAAGAGTGTTGTCGTGAACTTGAATCAGGGTTCTGCTGTCAAGAGCATGGATTTTCATCCAGTGCGACCTATTTTGCTTCTTGGTAAGCTCTTGCTGTTCATATATCTGTTTCTGCATCTTGAATCTATGAAGTCAAAATGTAGTTGTTTAAGGTTTTCATTAATGTGTTTCCTATTATATATTTTATGTTCTGTCAACTTCAGTTGGAACGAATATTGGCGATATCACAATCTGGGAAGTAGGTGGGAGGGAGAGACTTGTTTATCGAAGCTTTAAGGTTTGGGACATTGGAGCATGTTCAATGGCTTTGCAGGTCTGACAACTTTCTTTATATATCTGTTTATATATATGTAGATATGTATGTAGTAGTAAATATGTACCCACATGAACATATGTAGCAAGGGGCGCAAGGGGTACCCCTTGCGCTTTTAATAATATTGATTTTTTACCGATAAAAAGAAAATGTACCCACACGAACATGCAGACATACATATAAAATTTTAAGCAGGACTACTGTAGGAGCAATTATGCAGCTAATCTCTGTCTTTATGTCATGTGATAGGCGTTGTTGGCCAATGGATATACTGCATGTGTAAATCGAGTGATCTGGAGTCCAGACGGTGCCCTTTTTGGTATGTCCAAGGGTATTTATTTGTGTATACATATATTTTTTGTTAGCTTTTCCTATCTGTGATTTACAACTAGATATAACAGATATGACTAATAACACATCACAGTTTTTAGTTCAAGCATGGGACTTACCTTTGTAACAATCGGACATTTTAGCGCTTAAGGCTGTTTTACGTTTCTAAAAAAGGGCATAAGAGGACTGATGTCTCAAGAAACAATTTGTATGTTTGATGATTTTTTCCTGCTTTCCATTTCAGGCGTTGCATATTCAAAGCATATGGTGCAGATATATTCCTATCATGGTGGTGATGATTTACGGAACCACCTGGAGGTTTGTCTCTCTCTCTCACACATACATGCATAGCTTTTAGGGATTATCAAGAAAAAGAAGTCGCTTTTGTTAATAATTGGATATCTATCATGAAATTTTTTCAGATTGAGGCTCATGTCGGTAATGTTAGTGATCTTGCCTTTTCACATCCAAACAAACAACTATACATTGTAACTTGCGGAGAGGACAAGACCATCAAGGTTTGCTTTATTTGGGATTCTTTCAATTAAATAATGATGATGGACTACATTTGTAAAAGTCCAATGCCGTGCAGGTATGGGAAGCTATCAGTGGTAATAAGCTGTACACTTTTGAGGGGCATGAAGCACCAGTTTACTCTGTGTGCCCACATCAAAAGGAAAACATTCAGGTATTCATTTTTTTTTTTTTTTAAATTTTTATTTGCATTGTTGCTATAATTAACAGTTTTCCCTGGTTGAAACATTTTCTTGAGATACACCCAAGGCTTATTTCTTGAGCCTTGTCAGAGTTTTAGGCTTAGGGGATATTATTCATGGTTAACTTTAGCAGCTTTACATAAAGTTTTTGGTGTATAGTTATTATACACTAAGTCCATGCTCGAGGGGGGCTCATGCATTGATCAGAAAAAAAGGTTTAGAAAAAGGATTTGAAGAAAAACATTCTAAACATTTTTCTTTCTTCCATTTCTTCTTACGCCTTTAATTTTCCAAATTAACATTTCAGCTTTCTTCATTCCATATGAAATTTCCTTACGTCCGTCAATGATCTATCTGTTTAATTTATAACTTTTTCTTTAATTTTTTTTTTTTTTTTTTAAAATTTGTTTGTACAAAAAGTTACTATTGGTTGCAGCTTTTTATTCTGAATTGTTTTTGAAGAATGGGAAATATGAAGCTTAACTTTCACACCCTAAGGCTACGGTTGCCTTTCTTCTTCTTTTTTTTTTTTTTTTCCTGCTGTCTAGATTTGGTTTGCATCATTGAAGGTTTTCTTCCTTCCAACAGTTTATCTTTTCAACGGCTATCGATGGGAGAATTAAGGCTTGGTTATATGATAACTTGGGTTCAAGAGTTGACTATGATGCTCCAGGTCAATCTTGCACAACAATGGCCTATAGTGCTGACGGGACAAGGTAGTAGTGAGACCAATCAAAGAGTTTATTTCCTCCATATTTTCAAAATGATTGGGTGATTGCTCAAACTTTATATCATCTCTCTTGTTACGTGCATTATAGGCTATTCTCATGTGGGACTAATAAAGGAGGAGAATCACACCTTGTCGAATGGAATGAAAGTGAGGGGGCTATTAAGCGGGTATATAATGGTCTTGGAAAGCAGTCTGTGGGGGTTGTGCAGTTTGACACAACGAAGAGCCGGTTTTTGGCTGCTGGTGATGATTTCCAAATTAAATTTTGGGACATGGACAATGTTAAAATCTTGACAACTACTGATGCAGAGGGTGGATTACCGGTAACTCCCACGGAGGCCCTCTTGTTTATGTACTTTTCTGTATACTGAAGAACCTCTTCTTATAGTTAAACAATTTTTACCTTGAACATCTTTTAGGCTTCTCCTTGCATTCGATTTAACAAGGAAGGGATATTGCTGGCCGTATCAACAAGTGGAAATGGTATCAAAATTCTTGCAAATGCGGATGGTGTACGGCTTTTTCGTTCTATAGAAAGTCGTGCAGGTGATTCATCCAGAGTGTCTTCTGCGACTGTTGCAAAGGTGCTCCTTTTCCTTCAACTACTGTAGGAACTTCAACTGTGTACACTGTACATGGTTGTTAAATGCATTGTTCAATTTTCAGGGACCCACAGTTCACACGTTTGCTGGTTCCGGTTCAACTCATGGAACAACCATAGTGGATGCAGATAGGAGTGCTCCGATGGCAATGATGGCTGGACTGGTAAACTTGATGCTTGTCATGTCAATAATTGGGATCTTCCTTTGTTAAAAATTTAATGGTTTTGGTATTTAGGAGCCCTAAGTTTGTTCCAATCAATAGTTAATTGTCCCACAATTTTGTGTTTGTTTTTTTGGGACATAAGATTTCATGTGTTTAATATTGATTTTAATCTTTAAAATTTATTAGAATGGAGATAGCCGAAGTTTTCCAGATGCAAAACCAAATCATACTGATGAATCGGAGAAATTAAAGGGTTGGAAGCTGACTGAAATCAGTGAATCATCTCAACTTCGTTCCCTGCGACTTCCTGACAGCCTGCTGCCAGTAAGGGTAATTATTATTATTTATTTACTTTTTCCATTTTTAAGCTCATTTGAAGTTAATATTATGTTTCTTGTCTCTTTTTCTTAGTTAATTGTGTCCTGTTAGTTGATTATGTTATTTGTAAGTGTCTAGTCTGGATTTTGGTTATTTAATAAGTAGGTGATTGCCCTATATTATGAAGAAAAATTAAAAAATGGGTGTTGCCCTAGATTGTGTTAGGCAAGTCAATAAATGGGCGTTGCTTTAGGGTTTAGTTGTTAGTCTCTTTAGTGTCTTTTGTATTCCAATGGAAGCAGACTTTGATGGAATAAAATATATGAGAAATTGATTCACCCACCAACTTCCAAACACCCAAGCCTTCCACCATTGACAAAATCATAAAAGTGGAAAGTCCAAAATTCCCAAATCATAAAAGTGGAAAATCCAAAATTCCCAAATATTCCATGCTTTCGAGCCACCGCCACCCAACAACCACTTTTAGATTCTTTCCCCTACTTTCAGCTTACTCCGTGTGATTTTTCTGATTATTGTTGTCCTACATCAAATTGGTATCAGAGACTAACCCTATTCTTTCCCATAATAATCTCACAATCCATGTCGTGCTACCCCAACTGAGCCAACGCCATGTCCATCACCGTCCCTACACAGTTGCTGTCCGCCATCCCAAGCTTCTCCATTGTTGGCCAAATCAAACTGTAAAAAACCCACCAACTTCCAAACACCCAAGTCTGCCAACGTTCACAAAATCATAAATTCAAAATCCCCGAACACCCAATGCTATTGCGCTGCCGCCACCCAGCAACCCATCGTGATGGACATAGTCCTTCGTATGGCCTAGGCACCACCACCATACCCCCAAGCCAACCGACCAAACACACCACTTCAATACCCAAATATCCACCTAAACCAACTCACAAATCTAACCTGCCATTTAATCCCAAAAAAAAAAAAAAAAAAAAAACATTTAGAGAACCCAACGCAACATTCTCCCAATTGGAGCCAACCTTGTGCCTGCAACAATTAAGAGATTGGGCT
Organism: Carpinus fangiana; assembly: GCA_006937295.1. Classification (NCBI taxonomy): domain Eukaryota; kingdom Viridiplantae; phylum Streptophyta; class Magnoliopsida; order Fagales; family Betulaceae; genus Carpinus; species Carpinus fangiana. Next base: position 24,389,418 of record CM017321.1, read on the forward strand.
TGCTCCCAAAATGTTTTGAGCATATTTTTCACATGTTCACATTTCCAAACTTGAGGTGGAGTTTTCTTTAATCAGTAGAAAATCATGTGATACAAGAAGTTCATTGGGTCCTATTAGTTGATTGAGCTATTAATATTTAATTTTAAAAGTCAATAGTGGTTTTTGGTAATTCAATAAGTAGGTGATTGCCCTAGATTATGTTAGGTAAATCAATAAATGGGGTTGCCCTAAATTATGTTAGGTAAGTGAATAAATGAGCGCTGCCCTAGGGTCTAGTCGTTAGTCTATTTAAGTGTCTTTTGTACTCCAATGGAAGCTGACTTTGATGGATAAAATTTATGAGAAATTGATTCTCTTCTCTCCCTTTTTCCACCCCCTCTCTCTTTCCCCTAGCTTCCCTCTTTCACTCTTCTTCCCCTTTCTTTTCCCCTGGCGTCTCTTTTTTAGCATCTTCTCTCTCTTCTTTCTCTCCTACTTGCTTCTTTCCCCTACTTTCCTCTTACCTTCACTGTGTGAATTTTCCGATTATTGTTGTCCTACATCATTTGGTTTACTAGGTAGTTGGTTAACTTATTATTATTATTTTTTTTCTTTCTTTTCTTTTTTTCTTTCAAGTCAAGGGTTGGCCAACATATTGCAATTGTACTGTTATGGACCAGAAAAATTTTACAACCAAAGTATTTGATGCAATTATTATCCCTGATGACTTTATAATGAGAATGTGAGAGGTCTTGATCGTTCTCTTTGAAAAAAAAAAAATGGTACTTATTACACTTTTTACTCCTATTGTTTCAAGTCCTAGTCCATTTTGTTAGGATCACTTCTAATTAGCTGTGGATGAGCTTAATGTTATAATAAAATTTCAGCGTGGCTGGATTAGTTATAGACTTGTTGGTAGTACAAGTGGATAGCATGTGGGCAACAAAAGTGGAGGGAATATCTATCTATTGCCACATGGTGGAATATAGATTTTGGCTGCCCTTGAACTTATGTTCTGCTTGTCAAGTCGGAGACCAAGTTATTTGATATGATATATCCTTGAATCCATGCATTTGATGATATTTATTTTCATGGTAATTATGTGGTTCCATGGCACTATTGCCATTCATGAACCAATACAATATTCGCTGTACCTTTTTGTAGACTGTACATATATGAGCACTTTTGAGAATTTAATTTGTAAGTTGTCTGCCCATGTGGTTCACCAGTGCTGTATATTGTGTTCAAATACCCTTGCAGTGTGGTTCATTTTCTCATCATCCTTTCTTTGCACTACAAAGCGTATCAAGTTCTTTTAGTTATTAGAATGTTTGGAAACACCATTGCTACTTGGTTATTTTGGATTTAGTCTCTCTACATTTTTGAATGCATCCAAAATGTCTTTCCTTATTTATTAGGCCCTCCTACTGTTATGGGTGATATAAAGACTAAGCTAGATTGGAAGCATTGGATTAATGGAAGACGTTATACTTTTCAATTGTCTTACTTTTAATGTAAGACCAATGATAGAGATGTAATGATTACCTTTTGCCCGCCTGATGGGATCATCTGGTATTTCAGATTAATCCACAATTAGTCTTTAAGTCTTGGGTGTTGTTGAAGGAGCAGGTCTAGTGACAAAATTGTTTTGTTTTGGGTGTTACCTGGTTCTCTCCATCCATGGTCTTGAGCACTCTAGTATCTGGTGTTAATTGGGTTTGATGGGTAAGTTTTTTTTTTTGATAAGTCAAAAGAATTTATATCAAAAAGCGCAAATTTAAAGGGGTCGCCACCCAATTATACAAAGGGTTTAAGTCAAAAGTTTAATTGGGTTTGATGGGTAAGTTGTACGATGATAGTTATTGTATGTGTGTTTGTATTGTTCCTAGGTTTTATAGACAAGTGGAATTTTACTTTACTTTTTATCCGATAAAAAGCTATGGTTTCATTTTATGCTTCCAGTATGTGGTTGGAACTCTGGAAGATGAATGGACAATTTTTATGAATTTAGCATGATATGACAGAAATGATCATATATTTAAAGGTGATGGGGTAGGTTAATTTGTTCTACTTTTTAGGTTCATGGACCTGTCATATTCTGATATTAATTTTAAAAAACTTAAATTTCGTACTTATGTATAGAATTTTTATTTCAAGTATAAATATTTTTTTTTTTAATTGAGTAATTTGGAAATAAGTTTTAATATCAGAATGTTGGGTCATTCTTTCACGTTTACCATCCAATATCTGAATTCCCAAGCAATGCTTTTGGGAATATATGCTACAATAAAACAAAAGTAGGTCAAAGTACGAAATGCTTTAGTTACTATGGTTTTTATCCTAATTTTAATAGTTCTTTCTTCATTTCAGATTATTAGGTTGATATATACAAATTCAGGAGGCGCCATTTTGGCATTGGCATTCAATGCTGTACACAAACTATGGAAATGGCAGAGAAATGAGCGGAATCCTTCAGGGAAGGTATGGATGCCTTTGTTTATAAGGCAACATGTCCAACTATATAGTTAACATAAAGCTTAGCACTTTACAAATGCTTTACTGTAGGCAAGTTCAAGTGTGCCACCACAGTTGTGGCAACCTGCCAGTGGAATATTAATGACCAACGATATAAGTGAGATAAATCTTGAAGATGCTGTTCCATGCTTTGCTCTTTCAAAGAATGATTCTTATGTTATGTCAGCCTCTGGTGGAAAAATTTCCCTTTTTAATATGATGACATTCAAGGTAATACTATTTCAGGCGGTCTAGTATCTTTCCAGGAGTCTCTTGCAATGTCTATGATAATGTCAAATGCCAACCTTTTCCACTCTTATCTTCTTTATTTGTGCAGACGATGACAACATTCATGGCCCCACCACCTGCAGCGACATTTCTTGCCTTCCATCCACAGGACAATAACATTATTTTCATAGGCATGGATGATTCTTCTATTCAAATCTACAATGTTAGGATTGATGGGGTATTTGCCTGAACTGAGACCTATATTTATGTTAAAATTTCTTGAAGATGTGCATATGAAATTTTTGAATAATGACATTTGAAAGTTTTGGATGTGAAATTTTGACAGGTCAAAAGCACGCTCAAAGGTCATCAGAAGAGAGTAACTGGCATAGCCTTCTCTAAAGTTCTAAATGTTCTTGTATCGTCAGGAGCCGACTCTCAGGTATATTATTCAAATATGAGATAGGAATTAGGATATGAATCTTTGAGTGGCTCTATGGGTACGAGTATGTACTTGTGAGCTTCGATGGTGAAATGTAGCGTAGTGGCTCAAAACAATGCAGTGTTAGCCATACATAATTGAGATTATTATTTATGGTGAAATGTAGTTTTTCATGTTTTTGTAGAATGGCACTCTTAAAAGGACAAAGTTTTCTTCTAAACTGGGGTGGAGGAAAATGACATATGTCCAAAATGCATGTGATTCTCATGTGCACACGTGTCGGTTTAATAGATTGTGTTGGAGTTAGTTTGGAGGAAAAATTTGTCTATCTAAAAATATTGTTACTAATATGTATTCAATTTCATTTTTCCTGCTCTCATTCTATTCTTAGTTTTCCCATTTCTTTCTTTTTCTCTGCTCTAATTTTTAAGGTTTTGTTTATTACTTATCAATTTTTTATTTTATTTTATTTTAAGGTTTTGTAGCTCTCTTGGTTATCTTATTTGTTGCTTTGAATTCCCAAGATCTTTAATGTAATAATGTTTTTCTTTCTTCTTATGTGGTTTCCTGTTTACATGACAAGAAGTAAATTATGTTTTGGTGCTTCATTTATCGTGGATATTCCAAAGTGGACTTTTCATGGATATTCCAACATTATGGGCCAAAATATATTTTATACACAACACATAAGATTGCTTATTTCTCATTTGTGTTCTCAAGTAAAAAGATTTGACTTTTCTTGCATATTTATTTTGACCCCTTAAGATTTAGTCCGAGCACTGCCCCTTGTATGTACATAAGAAGAAAGGGGCTAATGGAGATGGAATTCAAGTCTGGTAAAATGGAAGAGGTCAATTTTTTTTTTTTTTTTAAGTAATGTTGCATATAACAAAAGCGTAGAGGGGCCCAACCCTAGTACACAGGGAGTATGCGTTGTGTCTGTCTTTTATGAATGGAATGTCTGGTTTTTATAAATCATATCTAAATAAAATACTCTTTTTGGTGTAATTATTTGTGTCCTTAGTCTCTCCTGAGACTGGAATATTGTCTTATGTAAATTGTAATAATAATTGACATTTTTATTTTTTGTAGCTTCATAAAATCTTACTTAACAATAAGTATTTATTTTTCAATGGTAGCTTGGTCATCTTATTGACCAATTCAAACTTCTTTATTTGAATATTTTGTTTTGTTTGAAGTATTTGAAAAAGTTTTAGAATAATTAAGAATATAAAATTTTATTTAGTTTTAAATATCTTAATTAAACCTTTAGTTTCCAAAACTGAGAACTAGTTGAAGTCCACAAAAACATTGAAGCTTTTAAATTCCCAGAGAGTCTTCAAGTAGTATGCGTATGTTCAGTTGGCCCATCTGAATCTAGAGGAAATGTGCCTGGTTCAATAGAAGTTCTCTGTTAGATCTGAAGATGTGCATTTTATCATACCTAATTACCTATGTTATTACTAATAAGGGCATTTATGGAGCAGCTTTGGCTCCGTTTGAGATTCTTGTATCGGTTGTATGTATTATTGTAGCTGGAGTTTGTGCTTCATCAAACTATGGATCCATTTTGAGGTGCATATGACACCTGATACTATTAAGATATGCTATCCCATGTATTTAAATTACTGTTAGGGCCATTGTGGATACAAGAAATGAGAAATGTTCGTGAGTGACTTGAAGAAGTATGGAAATTTAATTTCTTTTTTTCATTTTTTTGGTACTGATTTCCAGTTGTGTGTATGGAGCATGGATGGATGGGAGAAGCAGGCTAGTAAGTTCTTGCAGATTCCCTCTGGGCGTGTATCATCTTCTCTTGCACAGACCCGTGTTCAATTTCACCAAGATCAGACGCATGTGTTGGCTGTCCATGAAACTCAAATAGCCATATATGAGGCACCAAAGTTGGAGTGCCTTAAGCAGGTCTGTTAAGAAATAATTTTCCTTGTACATTCTTGGCTTATTTGCGTTTACCAAAACTTATAAATGTGAAGATATTTTTATAATAGAATTATTTCATTGTTGAGTCGCTATCTTTATGAATATTGTTGTGTTTGCAATGAAAATCCATGCAATCTTTGTCTCAAATGTGTGAGAATAGATATGTGCTTGCTCAAAAGTGCCTGCTTTTGTGGAGGGAAATCAGGTTATTTTTTGCAGTGTTGGGTATAAATTTGTTGTGCTGAAAATAGCTAGGTATAAATTTGTTCATTGAGAAGTTTTATTGATGACAGTGGTTTCCCCGGGAAGCAAGTGGTTCAGTCACGGATGCTACATTTTCATGTGATAGCCAGTCAATTTATGCAAGCATTGAAGATGGAAGTGTGTGTGTTCTTACTGCCACAACACTTCGACTTAGGTGTCGGATTACCGCCTCTTCATATTTACCTTCTAATCCCAGGTATGTCTTCCTGTTAGTTATAAGCATTATCAGTACTGGTACCCAATATATATTTACATTCTCCACGTTTGATTTCTTACTGATGCTACTTTTGGACAGCACAAGGGTATTTCCGGTTGTCATTACGGCTCATCCATCTGAACCTAATCAATTTGCACTTGGACTTACTGATGGTGGAGTACATGTTATGGAGCCGCTAGAATCAGAGCGAAACTGGGGTGCCGCACCTCCACTTGAAAATGGTGCTGGGCCGAGCACCAACTCTGCTGCTGGTTCGGATCAACAGGCAAGGTGAAGATGATTATTCTGGGCCTTTACTAATGGCTGCGTGCATACCCCAGTGTATGGACCCCTTTTAATCCCAGGAGGAACTGCTAATTTTTAGGTTTCTTAGTTTGTAGGATACACAGCCGTGCCTAGTGGCTGGATGCTTAGACAGTAGACCTTTTGGGAGCCTGTGGGTTTGGACAGTAAGTCTTCTTCTATACATACTAAAGAAAGAAAAGGTTCAGTAGTAGTGTTGATATAATAGAAGAGACATTGGAAGTAGTTATTAGGATTGAAGGAGAGATATTTGTCTCTCTTATGTAATATTGTCCTCCAAAATTTTATCTGATTCTACGTCTCATGTATAATTGATCAAGCGTCATATATGTCTGCCTATTTGCTTTAAAATGTGCAAGCATGCTCCATGTATATATATTTTCTACTTTCAGGGCCACTATCCAAATTGAGGAATTAGTCAATAGTGTTGCAAATGTTGTAGAATGATCCAAGGCATTGAGGAATCAGTCATTCATTATGGAAAAATCTTTCAATTTCCTTTCCTCAAAGATTCTAGTGCAAGCTTCTTTGCCTCTTGCATAAAGCTCTTTTGAGGAGGTGAGAACCAAAGATATTTTTGCCTCCAACTTGTGGTACCTATGGAATAACTTGTGCCCTTAGGAGATTGTTAATTGAATATTAAGAGTAGAGGACAATTGGTTAAAGGGTTACATCTACGGAATGGAATAACTATTCCTTAAAATGAAGAATAGCAATTCTTCTACTAAAAATAACATTTTACAAAAATATCCCCAATCATTGACGAAATGGATGGATGCAGTCCGTCGGCCAATGCTAATCTTAACCGTTGCTTTTCTCGTTGGAGGGAACAAAATGCATGGATGGATGCAATCTGTCACTACACCTTTACTAGCACGCTATGGTGGTTGGAAGAGCTAGCGGAACCTAACCTACACATTCCAGCCGAAAAACTAGCTCTCAAATGATGTCAAGAGCGTGTTCTTGCGGTGACGAGATTTGGGTGGTCTTCGGTGATGTGAATTTTTTTTACTTGGTGACTTTGGCAGTGGATCTCCGGTCTGTGGCTAGAGATTGTAGGGCATCTTCTAGTGCTCGGACATTCCTCGGTGGAGGATGCAATCATGTACCCTACGACCTCTTCTCAAACTAAGAAGGTTGAGTTGGCTCGCAATGATGTCACGAGCATTAAGGACGTTGTAGAATGCAATCCCAAAGTAATTTTTTATTTTATTTTTTTAGATAAAACAAGAGATTACAACAAATAACAAAAGGCTTGGCAACCCAACAATAAGCCCAAAAAATGACCCCACCAGTATGAGTAAACAGAAAAAAGAGGTAATGTATTGAATAAATGATGCGGGCCTATACTTTTTTGATACGAAGGCAAAGAAAATTGGCCACCAATAAAGGTGGTTTGAAAAAGTGCACTAGAGATGGTGCATACAAGAAATATACAATTGCAATAGCGAAAGAGAGCTATAGCAGCATGGAGAACCCTATGAAGGTCGAATCAAAGCTAATTAAAGGAAAAACCAGCGCGGAGTCTAGGTGACACCGCTTAACGATCTGCAACTAGATTGAGAGAACACCAAGAAAGGTGGAAAGGACATCTAAATCCCTACAACTACAACATAACAAAATTAAAAACAGTAGCATAGGTGGGACCGGAGGAGGTAGTAGGTACACAAATGAAGATTAGCAAGAGTAAGCTGCTCATCGGCGCAGGAGGACCATGTGCCGGCAAGGCATGTTGGAAGATGAAATAAGGCTTCATGAGACCTACAACGGCTGTTGAAGGTGGCAGAGCAGAGGAATAGAGGAGTCATGCACTGCTTAATTAGGCGCACGCACCCGCCCGTGTAGTACACGCGCCTGTGAGTAAGATTTACTCACAGGCACGTGTGATACACGCTTCAGAGCATGGTGGTCAGTTTGAAATCGGGCTACCTGTGTTTGGTGGCGGAGACTCCCAGAGGCATGGTGGAATGACGCGTGCAGAGTTGTAGCTTCCTAAAATGAGCAGATATGATTTTGGGGAAACTAAATCCAAAAAATTCAAGAAGAAGCAGTTTGAGGTTGGGGATAGGTAGAGGAGTTGGTGATCAGACGATTTGCAGTAGAGGGGAGACGATGCTGTTATTGGACAAAGATAAAATGCCAAAGGTGTTGGATAAAGCGTCCAAAGAGGTGGATAGAAACTCTAAAGAGGCGTTTTGAGCCTCCAAAAAGGCAAGAAGGGGATGGGGAGGAGGAAAAAGGATTTAGAGGGGAAAGAGGAATCCCTCCTCCCAAGGCAGCTGTTGGAGGAAGACTATGGAGGTTTTTTAAGGAGAGAGAATAGAGCTTTTTCATCCTAAAGTAATGTTACAAGTTCTAATTGTTGCTTTCTTGCTGAAGAAAGTGCCAGGGGAGCTTGGTCCACCATGTGACGTCGTTTGTTATAAGATTAGGATATTGAGTGTTTTAGTTAATTGTAAGTTAGAATTGAATTGATCAAACAACAACTTTGATTGGAAAAACTCGCTCTCTTTAATTAGAGCTTTTCTCTCTCTCTTTGCATAGATTCCACTCAGTCACTTCGACTTATTTCTTGCTCAAATACCATTACAGACTTCCCCATCATCGCAATTCTACCATCTCATTACCTCCCTCGACCACTCGTTATCATTTTTTCCATCCTCTTGTCTTCAACTTTCTGAGTATGAGTTCGGACGACTCATTAATGGACCAAGCAGCACTTCAAGCCTTAATTGAAGAAACTGAGGCCTTGGGTTGGGATGAGCCTGACAAACTGATGGCTCACGACAGTACTGCTGCTCCATAAGAGGGTTTTGCGTTCAGAGGTAAGCTTCTTGCTCTAAACCTCAAAATATTTACCATGTTCGTGCAACTCTCTTTTCAGTTTGCAGTTTTGCTACACCTCTTTCCATGGAGGTCTTAGGTCCAAACAAATATCTTTTCATAGTCCACAAGAGAGCCATTTCAAGAATATAATCAATCAAGGCCCTTGGAATGTTAGAGGCTCTCTATTACTTCTTCAACCATGGTCTCCGATTTTGGCAATTGATGAGGTAAAATTGCACCTCTGTGCTTTCTGGATACAAGTCCACGACTTACCACTCTAGTTCATGACCACCCAAAATGCCATTAGAATTGGTAAGGGAATTAGAAAAATCTTGGAGCTCGACAATAACAATTCTATTGGGCTTATTTGTTGGATATTTATCCGTTTTAAGATTGAAATTAACACCTCATTGCTGCTTGCTTTGGGGTTCAAAATGTCTTTTGCCGGGGAGGATTCCCGCTGGATTTCTTTTCTATATGAAAGATTGGATGACTACTGTTCTTCATGCGGTTTGATCGGTCACAAAAGTGGGTTATGCCCAGCTTCGAAACCTTTGGCTCCTTCTGAAAAGTATAAGAGGTCTCTAAGAGCTCCTTCTTACGTGAGCCCACGTTTGATCTCCAAAGTGCAGAATGATGATTCAAATTTGGGTATCTCCTTGGTGGCTTCAGTTGGTAACTCTCCTAGTAGTGTCGTCCTCTTGCAGATGTTGAATCCCCATAGCAACTCTCATGGCCAGTTGGTTTCACTAAGGAACCAGATGGATTTGGCCATCTTTTCTTCAAAGGTGTGTTAGTTATTTTTAGTTGGCTATTTCTTGGTGATCAAAACATTGTAAATCGATCTTTTATGTTTCTCGCATCTCTCGGAGGTTTGTGCAGAAGTTTCAAGGGAAATGGAAGAAGGACCGTNTCCGATTTTGGCAATTGATGAGGTAAAATTGCACCTCTGTGCTTTCTGGATACAAGTCCACGACTTACCACTCTAGTTCATGACCACCCAAAATGCCATTAGAATTGGTAAGGGAATTAGAAAAATCTTGGAGCTCGACAATAACAATTCTATTGGGCTTATTTGTTGGATATTTATCCGTTTTAAGATTGAAATTAACACCTCATTGCTGCTTGCTTTGGGGTTCAAAATGTCTTTTGCCGGGGAGGATTCCCGCTGGATTTCTTTTCTATATGAAAGATTGGATGACTACTGTTCTTCATGCGGTTTGATCGGTCACAAAAGTGGGTTATGCCCAGCTTCGAAACCTTCGGCTCCTTCTGAAAAGTATAAGAGGTCTCTAAGAGCTCCTTCTTACGTGAGCCCACGTTTGATCTCCAAAGTGCAGAATGATGATTCAAATTTGGGTATCTCCTCGGTGGCTTCAGTTGCTAACTCTCCTAGTAGTGTCGTCCACTTGCAGATGTTGAATCCCCATAGCAACTCTCATGGCCAGTTGGTTTCACTAAGGAACCAGATGGATTTGGCCATCTTTTCTTCAAAGGTGTTTAGCAGAAAACACGTGGAACTCCCCAGCTCTATANAGTTGATTTCCTGGGTTTGGCTGCCCCGGAGAGGTTTTACATTTTAGAGAGTTCTCTAAATGGTTTCCTCTTCGTAACCAAATTCTGTGTGTTCTTTATTGCTTATTGCTTTACATATTTGGTTGAATTGTTTATTGCTTTACTGATTTCAATTCCGCATAAATTGTGATAAACAATTAGTTGGAGTCTGCTTAGGGTCTTTCAAGGTGTTTAGCAGAAAACACGTGGAACTCCCCAGCTCTATAGTTCATTCCCAACCGAGTGCCTTGAACCAGAATTGGAATTTTTCAGCTCCCACTTGCCAGCTCATTGAAGAAGGTAGGTCCTTCCCTCCCAATATCCCCACAAAATCAGCCTACCCATATTCTCTCATTAATGCTTCTGCAGATTGCCCATCTTATCTCTTAGCCAAAAATCCACCTATTTCTCATCCAGCTGTTCATTCCCCTTCCTCTCATCCAACCGTCTACTCCTCTCCACCCCATCAGGATCGGCCAACAATTCCCTATTCAGATTTTCTCACACATACCACTTTATTAACCCAGCTGTCCAAGCCCAACTTATTAAAAAACTTTCTTAATTCTTGGGCCCAAAATCAAGACAACCCAAGCCTACTTCAACCCCCACCATCATTCTATCTATCTCCACCCATAACTCAAGCCCAACCAGTCTATATTAGTAATCAGCTTCCAACCCAACTTGGCAATGAGGGACAAGTTAAACTCATGCATTCGGCGGAAACCCAGGCCCCCTTCTTGTTTCGAAAGACAGATAGAACTCCATGATTTCAAAGAAAGGTTTCTAGTTTTGTCATTTGGAAAACCCCACCAAAAGTTTTTGAACATTCTGTCCAAGGAAGAGCTAAAAGATATAGGCATCAAAAAATAGCTCATAGCATAGGAGGGAATAGTAGAAGCCACTGATTTGATGAGCACTGTACGGCCTACCTAGGATAGCATTTTAGCGCGTCATCCCTCAATTTTTCCAGAAACTTTCTCCAAAATATCTTTAAATGCACCAGCTTTAGATTTACCAATGAAGAAAGGCAAACCAAGATATTTTGAAGAAATCGAAGTCCTCATATAGAGAAGAATACTGCATATACTGTTGATAACAGCGGGAGCAATATTTTTACTGAAATGGATAGAGGACTTCAAATTGTTAAAAGTTTGCCCAGACCAATAGCAATATTGATCCATAACTGATTTGAGAATATTTGCATCTGAGGATGTAGCCTTTGCAAACAAAATGAGATCATCTGCAAAAAGAAGATGAGAGATTGGAGAGCAATTTCGAGCGATAGTAATGCCTTTCACAAGATCTTGTGACTCTTGATGGATTATTAGACAGGATAGAACCTCAGAACCCAAAATAAAGAGAAATTGGGATAAAGGGTCTCCTTGCCTTAGACCACGCTCTAGGTTAAAGTGACCAAAAGGACTACCGTTGATAAGAATGGAGAATGATAGAGAAGTGATGCAAATACGGATCCAATTAATCCAAGTAGGGTGAAATCCTAGTTTAGATAAAATGGCTAAAATGAAGCTCCATTCCATTTGGTCAAAACCTTTCTCCATATTGATTTTAACAACCATAAGACCGCCTCTACCCCTATTTGAATTAATCAAATTGAAAAGCTCATGAACCAGAATAGTATTATCTTGAATATTACTCCAGGGAACAAAAGCATATTGGAAAGAGGAAATGAAGTGATGAAGCAATCCTTTGAACCTGTTCGCTAGAATTTTAGAGATGATCTTGTAAATGATATTGCAAAGGCTAATGGGCCTGAACTGATTCACAAAAGAAGCCCCCAGTTTCTTAGGAATAAGAGCAATAAAAGTGTGGTTTTGCTCTTTCAATAGATGATTTTTCCCAAAGAAATCCCAAATGCTAGAAAGAACCGCATCTTTGACAATATTCCAATATTTTTTGTAGAAAAGTGCAGTGAATCCATCCGGACCTGGAGCTTTGGTGGAGACAATCTTTGACAAAGCAGAGAAGATTTCTTGTTCCGTTGGAATTTCACAAAAAGAAGCATTTTCCTCATGAGAGATGCAATTGTCAAAGAGGGACAAAAAATCTTCATCTAAAATAGGGACAGAAGAAGTGAAAACATTTTTAAAATGGGAGGCAAAGCGGTTACCAATTTCTTGCCTCTCAAAGGACCAAACACTGGAAGGAAGCTTCAGAAAATCAATTGCATTTATCCTCCTTTTGATAATCGTAGAGGTATGGAAGAACTTCGTGTTCAAATCTTTGCAAGTGAGCCAGGTTTCCCTTGATTTGTTACGCCAGAGAGATTCCTCTTGAAGAAGGAAATTGTCTAAAGTATTCTGAGGCAAAATTTCTTGATCAAAGGAGAAAGTAGAAGGTGGAGATTCCTGAACATGATCAAGTTGACTAAGAGTATTGGCAATACATTTTTGGATATTCCCAAAATGAGTGGAGTTCCAAGACTTAAAAGCTGATTTGGTAGATTTGAGCTTCTTTGATAAAATGAACGAGGCGAACCCGTGAAATGATTAATCCAAGCAGATGAAATAGTAGAACCACAAGATGGATCAAACATCCAAAATTATTCAAATCTAAAGGGGCGAGGGAGAGTGAGATCAATTTGGGTTGTATCCAAAATTATGGGGTTGTGAACAGAAGACTGAGCTGGTAGATGTTGTACAGAATAGTGTGAAAATAGATGTACCCAAAGAGAGTTAGCTATTCCTCTATCAAGATGTTCCTTAATAAGATGATGATCTTGCCTTTTATCAGTCCATGTGTAAGGATTACCAGAAAACCCTAGATCAATCATACCAAACAAATCCAAAAAACTATGGAAAGCATCAATTGAAGAACAAGCATAAGGTCTACCACCATATTTATCCGATTGAGACAGAATCATATTAAAATCACCAATGCATAGCCAAGGCCCATAATAATCTTTTCCCACATCCAAAAGGAAGTCCCAAAACATAGATTTGTTTTTATACACATGAGGACCATAAATGCAAGAAAGTAACCAAGGGTTGTTAGGAGGATCAGAGTAGCACCAAGCAGATAATATATTAGCAGAAGATGAACAACAAACCAAGTCCACACCCTGTCGCCATGCTAACAAAAGCCCTCCTTTAGTGCTAGAGGGAGGAGCATGCGACATCATAAAAAATCCTAGACCATTTAATATTACAGTAGCATATAAAGGTTACAGTTTTGTTTCTGAAAAAAATAGTACATCAGGCGAATGAGTGCGGATCTTACCCCTTAAACTATGAATTGCAGAGGCACGAGATAACCCTCTGTAATTTCAGGCTAGGAATTTCATGCATGGGGAGGAGGCCCCACCGGGCACTCCTCCAAAATCTCCAGATGTGACGGAGTAGAAACAACACATCCCTGATTTTCGTCTTCCCCTGATTGCCCAAAAAAATCGGCGAGAAGGTGACACCTTCGTTGCAGCCACAGAAGCTATATTGGCCGATTGGGAGACAGCCACAGAGGCCGAGATAGCTATATGCACGTCCATAGGAAAAGGAGTGGGCTGGTCTGTTTTATGGCTTGCTGTAGAAGACAATTGTAGAGGCACATGTAAACCTTGGTGATCTGCAAAATCATGAGCAGCAGAAGGATACCTAGGCATCACTTCGTTAGGTTGGCCAAGAGTCTCAATCAGAGGACTATTCAAAAAATTGTAAACTGGACCTCTAATAGAAGTAGCATGTTGAAGCTTGGTGAGAGATAACGCAGCCACTTCAATGTCAAATAATGAAGTAGAAGGAGCTTTGTACCCACACCTTTGTTTTTTCGAAAGTGCTAGAGGAACATCATCATCATCTAAGGGCAACTTGGATTTTCCTTTTCCCTTGAAAATAATGGCGGGGACAATGTATAATTGAGAACCAAGTTGAAGAGCTTTATTGATAGAGATGGCTGATTGTGTTGAGGAATGGGAAGATAAGGACACCACGGATGCATTAGGAGAATTTTGGTTGGAATGAGAGTATGGCCTATGGGTGATTGGTTGCTGCGATGGGGAGTTATGGGGGGAGCTAAGCCATCAGAGTGAACAAGTGAGAGTATGGGTGAACTGGAGATTGGTTGGAATGAGAGTATGGATGGTTGAATTGGAGATGTCGTGACATGTTGAGTAGGAAGAGCCAGACTCAAAGGAGGTCGAGTGGCCGAGTATGGCTTGAAGCGTGAATGGGTATGGGTTAACATTTTATGTTTAGATTTTGGGTAGTAGGGCTGGGCGGGTATGCTGTTTTTAGGCATGGCCAAACAATTTCAGAATAAATATATTAAGTATGAGGATTTCTTATCTTCTTCGATCTCATCTTCCGCTTCCTGGCTTTGGAAAGGTATCCAGAAAATTAAACCTTTTATATCAGCAGGAGCATGCCTAAAGGTCTCCAAGACTTCCTCGGCTCCTATTTGGTCCTCAAATTGGGTTCCTACTATTCCTTCCTTCAAGCCTGGCTCAAAGTTCCCTTTCAACAAAAACCTCCCGGCTCTTCTTGTAAGGGATTTGATTAATCCTAATCTTGCCACCTGGTATGCCCCATCTATCCATACTCTGTTTGATACTATATCAGCTTAAGAGATTCTCAAAATTCGCATCTCTTTGGATCCTGGTATAAATTATATTTGGGCTCCCTCCACATCTGGAAGATTTTCTGTTTCTTCAGCCTATCGGTTTATTTCTGCTTATAACTCCAATGATGCTTCATCTTCAAATCTCTCCCAATTCTGGAGGTCTATTTGGAAATTACATCTCAATGACCAGCTCAAATTATTCCTTTGGAAAATAGCTTGGAATATCCTTCCGACCAAGGAGCGTCTAAGTCAGATATTCATATCCACCTCGGACTCTTCTTGTCCTCTTTGTAAAGTGGCGGATGACTCCTTAATCCATCTATTCTTTGAATGCATTTTTGCGCGTGTTGTTTGGCATCAGTCTTTCTGGCCCCTGAATTCAACAGCTCTACATTTTTCTTCTATGTCGGAATGGATTAGTTCAATCATTTCTCCTGGAAGCTCTATTGGTATCCCTTTAGTGGATTAGCACAAGTTTCAAATTTTTGTGGTTGTGGCATATGATATTTTATGGTTTTATAGAAACAAAGCTTTCCATGATGGAGCTTCCTTTGATGCTCTCTTTGTGTCGATGCACATCAACAAAATTTCTCTTGAACATTTCCAAGCTTGGCACTCTTCTTCTCAAATTTTGGAGGGAAAATGGACTCCTCCTCCTATCCACTGGGTCAAAATAAATTTCGATACGGCTATCCGGGATTCCTTCTTGGCTCAAGTAGCGGTATGTTGCGATGAAAAGGAACTCATTATTCATGCAACCTCACAGATTAGCAATTCATGCTCCCCTAATGAAGGGGAAGCCATGGTAGCTCAACTGGCTATCTCATTAGTAAATTCTCTTCATATGGACTGCTTTATTATTGAAGGTGATTCTGAAGTGGTGGTTCAAGCTCTCCAAAATCCAAAATTCGTTCGAGATTGGAGGATCTCTTCTTTCATACTAGACTCTATTCCTTCTACTTTCTTCTAGGAAGTTAAAAAGATTTCAAGAAGTGCAAACTTCTGTGCCCATTCAGTGGTATGTTGGGCCGTAGCTAGAGCTCACTCTGACAGCACTCCTTGTCCTCTATCCTTTTTTTTTTATTATTATTTTTTTATTTCTTCTCTTTCTAGTGGGGATCCTCCTCCCTTTACTTGTAGTTTGTAGTTTGTTTGGTTTCTGTTGTTTCACAATGTACTTATAAAAAAAAAAAAAAAGAAAAAGAAAAAAGAAAAAAGAAGTTAGAATTGAATTATTGGGTGACTTTTAGTATACTTTCCCATATATATATATAATTTATACGTCATCTAACATCCTTTTGCACATATGCATTTCTACGTGTCGCTCGCAAGAAACTGTAGCCATGCAATTTTGCCAATATATATTGATTTGGACACGTGCATCAGTACATGCACACAACTGAAGCAATCTTTTGAGAATTATTATATAAAAAAAAATCTTTTGAGAATTAAAGACATCTATACTCAGGAAGACACTTCCAATCTCATCCCAAAGCAGCAAAAAAATGCAGCAAACGGGGGAGCTCAACACCACCACCACCACCACCACCACCACCAAGCACAGCTGCAGCACTGAAAATCAACCGCTGAGAAACAAGCATGTGAGGGATCTGGTGGCGGACAAGAGGAGACTAGTGGAGGTGCCATACACGGCCTCGCTGGCTCATATGATGAACGCGCTGGTGGCTAACCGGGTTGTGGCGGCACCGGTGGCCGCACCGCCGGGCCACTGGATTGGAGCTGGTGGGTCTATGATCATGGAGTCTGATAAGCAGACGGGGGTTGCACGGAAACATTATATAGGGATGGTTACCATGCTTGATATCCTGGCCCATATTGCTGGAGATGATGATAAGATGGACGGCAGTGATGGGTCCGATCTCGATCAGAAGATGGCGGTCCCAGTCTCCTCGATCATAGGGCACTGCCTTGAGGGACTCAGTCTATGGACTCTAAACCCTAATACCAGGTGATTTTCTTTATATATATATATATATATAAGTTATTCTTGAGAAATTTTTTGTTTATTTTATAAAGCTCCGAGTTTTCGCTTTATCATTATGTTGTGTGATGTTAACTGCATGTTGGGATATATCATTATTTACCATCAACACTAATTACAATTAATTCTACAAGGTAATTATCCTATAAGAAATGGAACCATATTTTATATTTTAAAATAATGTTATAGATCACCCTTATTATCTCTGATCCCCAAAGCTGATGTGGCGTGATTTTTCATATCATTTGGTGCATGATTATTAGTTTTTTTTTTGTTGGGGGACCCCGCCTCATTAGATTTGGGAGGAGATGGGAGGGAGATAATAGGTGATGAATATATTATTCTATATTCTAACGCCCCTTCAAACTCAATGCAAAAGATTCTGAAATATTGAATTTGGAAAGAAGGGCTTTTTTCTTTTCTTGGTGATGACAATTGGAGATGGTAGTCGGCAGTGATGACCAGAGATAGATGGCCGAAAAATGGTTGGAGATGATGGTCGGCAACTGTGACCGAAAGATTGCTGGAGTTGGTGGAGGTTGACAGTAGTAACTGGATGGTGGCAGCTGGAAACGGTGGTCGGAGATGGGCCCTT
The DNA here is from genome assembly GCA_006937295.1 of Carpinus fangiana. Classification (NCBI taxonomy): domain Eukaryota; kingdom Viridiplantae; phylum Streptophyta; class Magnoliopsida; order Fagales; family Betulaceae; genus Carpinus; species Carpinus fangiana. Next base: position 24,406,855 of record CM017321.1, read on the forward strand.
AACAACAATAGGCCAAAAATAAGACACATGCAATAGGCCGAAAAATGTGCCGAAACAGGGTCAACTATGGGCCAAATATTAAGGCTAACTTGGGCTGATAAATGGGCTGGAATAGGGTAAAATAGACCTTAAATGGCATGGGCAATTAGGCCAACAAAGCATGAAAAGATGGGATACATTGGCGAAATATAGGTCTCATAGGCCTTTTTTTTCCAACTATTTTTTCTTTTCTTTTTAAGGAGCTAAACGATCTGTCATTTAGGTTCATATCTATTGAGCCAGAACCCATACCAAAATGACTTTTCGTTTAGAAACAGACAAGATTTTTTTTTTTTTTAAAAAAAAATCTTTAAATTTTTTTATTTAATTTAATTTTTTAATTTATTATTTATTTATTTATTGGCACTTGCTAAACGGCCTAAACGACTTGTTATTTAGGTCGGAGTTGAAAAAGTGTTACTGTGCGTGGAGGCGCATGGGACGTGTGGCATGGCTAGTAGAAACATTGAGAGGCGAGTGTTGGAGCGTGAGCCCTCTATTTGAGCTTATTTTTGTGCCATTTTGTAGATTGTCCAATGATCTTTTGGCAATGCATGTTCTAAGGTCTCCATTAGGATTTAATAGAAAGTCCTAATGTAGGGGTGACTTGCGAACTTTTTAAAGTTAGATACAGTAACTCAAGTGTTTTTAAACTTTAGAAAGATAATTACAAAAGTGATGAAAGCTTATGGTATTAAGTGAAAAATTTTCTATCTGGGAGGGGAGGGTGAGATGATAAGTATAGGTCATTTGGGGGGGACCATGGCCACTGCCAATCTCCCCCTTCCTCTGTCCCTTGTCCCTACGTACAACATAATTAGAAATGAGATAAATTTAACTTTTGAAAAACCTAATCATATTATATATAAATATTTGTAAAATTTGTTTGTAAGCCTAATTAGGACCATTTTTTTATTTATTTTAATGAATGTATTTCTATCAACAACAAAAAAAAGAATACTGCACACTCCAGCAAAATCTGCTAGACCGATTGCCCGATGCCAGCAAGGCATCTACAACATCCAACAAATTCAAAACAAGCCACAAAAAAACAAAAAGCTATTAAACAAACTATCAACCAATCGAGTGGCAGCTCTATGCATGTTCTGCTACTACTAGCCACAAAACTCAGAAAATACTTAAATGACCACAAACAAAACTAAAGACAACTATACAGAACACAAACCTTATCTCCATAGACTCCATTAGCCTCTTCAACCTGCCAACAACAGCTATTTTAACAATGTTTCATATTGTGCAGATTCAAACTGTAAAAAACCTGTTTCTTTGGACACTTGGAGTTGAATTAGCTCTGTTGGTTGAATTTTTCACATGTTTGTGTAAACTAAATTCATCGTATATATTTACTTACCCGAAAATAACGATATGGCAACTAGGTGGCGGTATATTGATTTTAATCCGCCTCTTGGTAATCATTGAATTAAGCAATTGTTGTTAAAACCACATATGCAGCATGATAGATTGTATGGAAGTGTTTAGCAAAGGGATCCACCGTGCTTTGGTTCCGGTAGACAGTCACATGGAAAACATGTCGGGAGTGGAGCTCGTAGAGTCCGCGTCGAGCTATCGAATGCTTACACAAATGGACATGGTGAGGTTCTTGAAGGAGCATGCTTTTGAGATTGGAGACATCATATCGCGCACAGTTAGTGAATTGGGAGCAGTTACTGAGAATGTCTTCGCCATCACTCATAGCACGAAAGTGATTGAAGCAATCAATTGCATGCGGGCTGCGATGCTTAATGCTGTTCCTATCGTTAGAGTCGTCACAGATGCTCCTGAACAAGAATATCACAAGCAGCTTATAAATGTAAGTCTCCTAAAATTTATGTTTAAACTAAATATTTCTCCTTTTTCCCTAGTTCTAAATGTTATAATTTTAGCTTACAGATAATAGATATTGTATCTGTTATGAAACTGTATGGTAAAAACTTCATTCTGGAGACCTTTGATCGGTTTGGCTGACTCAATTAGTAGAACAATTTGACATATACATTAAAACTTTTGGGGAACTTCACTTACACCCTCCGAAATGTAAGCGGTTTTGTAAGCATAATTTTGAAACTTATGTAGTCTTTATTTGTCTCTCTCTCTGTTAAATCTTGAAAATAACACAACTCATATTCTTTTACATTTCACTATGGGTTAACTATTGTTGGTATTTCATGTTTCAGTCCCTTGTAATGTAAAGTCTTTTTTGTTAAAATGCCCAAAGTGCCCCTATTTTGTTTTTTTAATAAAAAAAGTGAAAATTAAAAAAAAAACAAAACAAAATTTTGGCGACCCACTGTGGCTGTTTGGTGATCCATTGCCAAGTCGTGGAGTCAGTCCAAGGCATTTTTGAAGGGTTTTTTTTTTTTAAAAAAAAAAAAAAAACAAAGGGGGGATTTGGAGGGGCGTGCAAGTGAAGTTTTTCCAAAAACTTTTCTTAATAACAAATGTAGCTTGTGAGCATATTTTTTTCAACCATAAGCATTATGCTTAGTTAACTCTGAGTGAAATGTAAAAGAATATGAGTTTGTGTTATTTTAGATTTAATAGAGAGAGAGACAGAAAAAGACTATATATATATATATATATATATATGCTTATAAGAGATGTTCATTCTATTATAAATGTGGTATATAACATTACTCTTTTCAAAATAGAAAACTCGTGATTTCTCTCGTTTTTTCAAATTTTTGGAAGCTATAAAGGACTAATTAATGAATCATGTAAATGGGATTTTGATGATATGCCAATGTGGACTATATATGCTTGCAACAGTCGGTAATACTGAGACTCACACATTTGAGACTACAAAATGCAGGGCAGAGGCAGGAAGCTAATAGGTACATTTTCAGCAACAGATTTGAGGGGCTGCCACCTTGCCACACTGCAATCATGGCTGCCTTTCAGTGCACTGGACTTCACTGAGAGTGTCTCAAACAGTCCTTTATATGCAGCATCAGATTCACCGAGGGAGCTTGTGAGTTGCCTCCCCGAATCATCCCTTGCCGAGGTGATCGACAAGGTTGTCACTAAACATGTTCACCGAGTTTGGGTCGTGGACCGACACGGTTTACTTGTCGGGCTGGTTTCCATCACAGACATAATTAGAGTGCTAAGGCTTTCGCTGCTATCAGAACCCAGGTGATGTGAAAGGCTGTTTTCATCAAGTAGTGTCAAAATTAAATTAAGCACTTGTAAAATGCAGTTTGTGTTGTAATAAAGCCATTTTGGGCTATGAATTTTTGAGATTAGTAAAATGCTTCAGCCTCCAAGAAATAGGATTGCTGGAAGCATTTGCGTATGTGTTTGTTTTACCTAATTGCCCCCACAAAGTTTTGAGATGTTCTCTTAATTTTCTCCAAAGAAATTTTCTTGCGTAAATTTCCTACCCTCGGTGATTCATTTGGCAATATTATAATGGCGGTTTCTATGAAACATCCTTTGGTGAATGTAAATGTTGGTGAAGCCTTAGCTGTCAAATTGGCCTTTTCTTTTGGCTGCCATGGAAGGTGACTCTCTTAATTACCGTTATCTCGGCAATTAATAACTTATTCCGATTGGAATTTCTTGCCAATCATTGGAGATATTCTTAAGCAACTCGAATGTTTTCGCATTTGGATTGCCTTGAAAATCTTTCCTACTGCTGACTCTATAGCACATTGGCTCGCTTTTTAGGCTGCTACTAATAGAATTTATAAATTAAAATTCAAATGATATTGTTTGAGATGATCATCAATAGATTGATAAGAGATGAAAGAATATCTAAATCTATAATCATTTTATTCAAAAACTATCTTTTAGTAATTGATAGGTTACACAAGTGGTTGGTGGATCTTAATTAAACCTACTTGCTTACTTTGTAAAAGATAAGGATTCATCATTCCCTACCCATGTAACCCATCTGCCTAGATTCTTTTCTCATAATGGGTGGGCCTGGTTGGCAACACATCATCATCATCTTTGATTCATATTTTCACGGAGGAGTAATGTTATATACCAATTTGTTTTTTCTCAAATTAAGTTAAAGTAAATTTAAGATAAATTACTATTTGATTTTGATCTAATAATAATCTTAAAGGCCACATTAACTTTAAAGATAAAAGAATGATATAATGATTGTATATAACATCACTCTATAATTATCGGATATTTCTATCTAATTAAAATGAGAAATGCTATAGTATCTACTCTCATTCTTCTTCATACTTTTTTTTTTCCTCAAAAAAATACCTTTGAATCCACCTTCACTTAAGTAAGGTCCACAAATCTAACGATTTAATTTAATTGTTTTTTTTAGGAAAAAGCTGTAAGATATACATGTTGACTACATCGATTGATTTTAAACCACAACTCTACTTGTTACGTAACTATCATAGGATAGTTAATATAAGTTAGGGAAAAGTACACGTAACCTCCCCTAAACAAAAACTCCATTTCAACACCTACAAAGTTAGCAGGCATTAATTATAAGCACCACATAATATTACATATTTTCAAACCCTAAAATCAGATGCACTTTCCTGATTTCTGTACACAGATCCAATTTTGCTCCAGCAATTCCTATATATATATATTTTTTTTTTAAATTCAGTTTTTAAATTTTCTTTTTTCGAATTAAAGGGTTTTTTTTTTCTTATTAAAAATATTTTACGGATGAAATTCGGACAAAAATGGGACTTATCATTACGCTTGATAATTACATGAACTCATGATATGAAGACATTTTAAAAAAAAAAGAAAAAAAAAATCTTCTACCCAAACTTGCTGTCATGATTGATTTACATTAAATTATGAAAAATTAATGGTAATCACAATTGATGGGCATAAATGACAAAGCCATATTTTGTGGAAAATGATTGGATTTCATTTGAACCCATCACATTAAAAGGACACAAATTTCTTTGAATTGGTTTGGAGAAAATTTTCTTCACCTATTCTAATAAGTGACAAATATTATTCAGTATTTTTGAATTTATTAATAATCCAAGATGACCTTTGTCCAATTTATGGCCTAGCTGTGGGAACAACACTCCATATACCTTGGTAGTGCCCTTCAGTGGTGGATGTTTGGAGTGTTGGATGTGTTGAAATTCAAAAAAGCACGAATAGTGGTCCGCAGTTTCTACAAGTTGTTGAGGAAATTTTTGTGAAATGCGATTTATAGGAGATCAAACAATTTGTAGGGATGGCGTGAAGACTTTGGCTGAGAAGAAATGACGTCCTTCATAGGGGGCATTTTATACATCCAAACGTGCTGGTCCAACAGGCACACACGACCATTGAATAATTTTTTAGGGCCAACAGTTTGGACGTTCCTATGACTGGAGAGGGTGACCCGTATGAACCCATATAGTGGCTTCCACCTCCTCTTGGATGGTATAAAGTGAACTGGGATGCCTCAGTGTCTAAATAGCATGGTAGGATGGGGCTTGGAGTAGTGGTGCATGATGGGCAAGGGAAATATATTGCTGCACAGAGTAGAACGGAGCTGGGCTATCTTGGTCCATCGGTGGCGGAGGCAATAGCTGCACTATTGGCAATTAAGCTGTGTGTGGGGCTTGGTTTGCAGCAAGTACAATTGGAAGGAGATGCACATGTGGTGGTCAATGGGGTGAACTCCCCGACGACGGACTAGAGTAGCTTAGGCATGTTGATCGATGACATCAGGAGAGAATTGCAGCTTGTTCCTGGATGGCAGATGAAATATGTTTGCAGGGAGGGAAACCAAACTGCACATAAGTTGTCTAGAATGGCTAACTTAAGAGTATTAGATGAGAAATGGCTTGATCAGCCTCCTGATTGTATTAACGATGGTCTTTTGATGGAGTTCCTTGCTTCATCTCTTTGAGTTTTATTTATGAGAAAGTTTGATTTCCTTAAAAAAAATAAAAATTATTATTATTAATAATTAATAATTAAGTTCATAAATTAGTAAAATAACAATAAATGACTCTTAATTATTAACCAATCCTTGCTAAGGTTTTACTGAGACGCTCTCAGAGGAAAACTAGGCTAGAGAGTTTAGTCTTCTACCAGTTACAGACGTGCAGGTACGAGAGAGGCTGTTGATGATGGGAGACGATTTGAAGACATTGTATGGAAGGATCTCTCTTATAGGGGGTGAACAAACTGGAATTACAATCACTGAAGGCAAGAGAGAATATGGTAGGGTGAAAGGATAACGATGTCTAATTGGTAGAATCGACGATGAAAAGAAAGTGAACAAAGAAGCCTTTAGGATGGTACTATCCTGAATATGGAGAACGGTAGGCTCTGTGGTGTTTAAGGAGGTCTAGGATAACGTATGGCTATTTGAATTTACGGAGGTTGAGGACAAAAAGAGGGTGCTCGAAGGTAGACCAGGGTCCTTTGATCATCAAATTCTGGTATTGAATGATTTTGATGGCAGTGTCCCACTGGCTCAGATGCAATTTACTCACTCTCCATTTTGGATCCAAGTGCATGATATGCCTTTGATCCGGATGAACAAAGGGGTGGGTACATGTAATGCCCTGGAAATTAAATAATTGGCAATTAACTTCACGATTCGTCTCCCACCCTTATCCCTCTCGGGACAAGACTCAGAGACCTCCACTCTTCGAAAACATATGATATTAAGCAGCATAAAGTATTAAAGTTTTATAAACATTAATCATTACAACCAGAGCATCTACCAAGGAACATCAAAGTAGCTAAAATCATACTATACACATCATCGTTACTAGGGATCTATGTTATACCTTAATATGCAAGCATACATCAAAGCTCTTAAGTCTACAACATAACCCATAAGTACTAGTTATCATGAAAACCTGCCTAAACTCGTAATAAGTCCTCAAGCATCTTCTAGATCGAATCTTCCAAAATAACTAGATGCTTTGCGGTATCTAACTTCTACTAAACTATCTATAATAACATAGTTGTACGTATGGAGAAAAAAAAAGAAAATAATATAAGGGTAAGTCCGACGACTTAGTGAGTATAAATTCACATGATGTGCCCATCATTAAATGGTGAACTCAATTGTTTATAAAATACATACATCATTATGAGATTACAGTTTATCATGGATGTGATATAGATATAATATTTGCTTAAAATCATGAGTAACAATAATAGTTCAATTGTATGGTCTACCCGAGATATTACCCATTCTCAACAGAATTGACTCTGTCTTGAGGGACCTGTAATACAACACCAATGCCCTAGATATTGTACACTACTGTACATAACATTAGTGGCACGACCAAGGCTGACCTTGGGTGGCTCACACCACTAATGAGGTACGTCCTGTAGTGACCATCCATTAGGGAATGATTGAGCCTGGTCACGAAACTATTGGATCCAAAGCCCACACACATACATATTTGACCATAAAGTTAACCTGTATAGTAAGCCCATGACCGTTATCCCGCATGTACAGGTGTACCATGTCATACGATGTAATTAATCTTATTCGTCCTGCTGAACGTACGGTCTTGTCTTTAGAAGAGGACGTACGTAGGGTGACCATCGTACGTACACCTACAAATAGTACAAGGACATCCCGGACGTACGCTGCTTTTGGAGTACTCATTGGGGAATACCTGTATATACGCTACAACCTTTGGACCGTTGTGTAAACAATACCAAATGTACACCCCTATACTACCGGACTTCCATTACTTTTCAGAATAGTTGGTAGCACTCTCTGCTTTTTCTCACCTATAAATACCCCATTCCCTTCGACCTCTCACACCTATTTAAGACCTTAAGCTCCCAAAAACTTTGTGAAAGTGTGTTCTTATGTGTTTTGTGAGTTTTTGTGAAGTAGGAGAGGAGGTTATTGAAAGTTGCTTCTATGAGGTAACCCTCTATGCTTAACTTTTCTTTCTATGTTGTTATACTTTTTAAACGCTCGATTAGACTAGCTTAGTGGTTGTTTTGGGGTTATGCTTTAATCTAGGATGGCGGTTAATCAAGAAACCAAATTCCTTGGTGGCTCAAATTTTCAAGGAGAAGTACTATCCCAATGGATCATTTCTTGAGACTTTTATGGGAAAGCGGCCGTCATATGCTTGGAGAAGTATATGTAATGCAAAGTATATTCATCAAGAAGGTATGATGTCAATGGAGAGTGGGAAATGGGCAAAATATAAAGATATGGGGAGACAAGTGGACTCATTCACCCTCAACATATGCTATTCAATCTCCAGTCTAGGTACTTGACCAAAAGGCAAAGGTGTGTGACTTAATGGATCTTGATTCTCAATGGTGGAATATTCCCCTCATTCAAGAAATCTTTCACAAGGAGGAGGCGGAGTTGATTTGTGGTATGGCTATATGCCCTTTTACCCAACAAGATTACATAGTTTGGGTAGGTAACAAAAATGGCTATTCTCTTTGTGTAGTGCTTATCATTTGGCGAATGAGATTAACCAAAGGGCTAGTGGGACTTCAACTTCACAGTCTATGGCACATTTGTGGAAGAGGATTTGGCAAATTCATGGTTCGAGGGTAGCAAAGTTGTTTCTTTGGCAGGCATGTAGCAATATTTTACCCCCTAAGGAGAACCTCCACAAACGGAATATCACTCAAGATCCTATATGTCCATTGTGTTGTGTTGAGGTGGAGACAGTTGGCCACGTTCTATGGAGTTGCCCCACAACCAAGATGTTTGGTCGGTATGCAATTCAAAGATCCAGAAAGCTACGACTAATGATGATGTTTTTTGCAATCTTTGGATAAGTTAATGGGACGATTGGATGAATTGGAGGTTGAACTGGTTGCATGTGTAGCTAGACACTTGTGGTTAAGACGAAACATGCTTGCTTTTGGTGAGGATCTGTTACATCCAAAGACAATCATTCAACAAGTGGTGGACCTGTTGGAAGCTTATATGACGATTGTACATGATCCATCTAGCAAAACAAGGTAGGTGCAAACCAATATGGTGGAAGGTTGGCAAGCGCCAAATATAGGAATGATGAGGATTAATTGGGATGTAGCCATTGATAAGCAAGGGAAGAATATGGTAGTGGGATTTGTAGTAAGAGACCATGCTGGGGATGTTAAAGCTGTCAAATGTATGATGCGTCCATTTATTTCCGATCCTACGGTGGCAGAAGTGACTGTGGTTTGGGCTGCAACAGATCTTGTCTGTCAGTTGGGGCTTAGCAACTTGAAGCTTGAGGGTGATTCCCGTGTAGTGGTGAAAGCGTTGTGTAATGAAGATAGAAGCTGGACAAACTATGACCATCTACTAGAGGAAGTGAAGATTATTAGGTTTCACATGTTAGACGCTTAGCCAATGAAGCTGCCCACTGTATTGCCAAAATGACAGTTTCCTCAGATGTCAGCCAGTTTTGGGTAGATACCAATGCTCTCTGTATTAGAGAGCTTGTAATTGCTGAAAAGTTTTCCCATGATTAATGATATTCAACTAGTTACCCTAAAAAAACAAAATACATAAATGACTCTTAAAATATATATAAAAAAAATGAGGCATAAGGCATGATAATATATATATGTATTTATTTATTTATTTAGGCATGAGGCTTGATCGGGATGATTCTTATTGGGAAGAGGTCTTTGTTTGATGAAAATAACAACTCCCCTAGGCCATCCATGGTAGGGGCGATGTTGAGGAGGGTGGTGTTGACGGTGATGGGGAGGGTAATGAGGGTGAGGATGGGGATGAGGATAATGATGATGAGGAGAGTGATGAGGCGACGAAGGATAATAATCAAAATACAAATGTGGAGGGAGCTGAAAGAGAGAGTGGAGTGGTAGATGTTATGGTGATGAAGTTGATGATGATGATGCAAACTCTAACAAGGCACATAGTGACATTCTTATATCACCTCCCATAAGTGACGAGGAGAATGAGGTTTCTTCTCTTGCCAGATGTGTAACAAGGCAAACCGAGTTTCAACAAATTGACATGTCGAATCCACAATTAAGTAATGGGCAGAGATTTCCTTCGATCAAAGTATTTAGAGAAGCTATTAGAGTGAATAATTTAAATAATAGGAAGGATATAAGGTTTTAAAAAAATTACTTGGCGAAATGCATTGTGGTATATAGGGATCCCGGTTGTAGGTATCGGGTTTACGGTCGTAAATGTAAGGATCAAGAGTCATTTGAAATCAGATTAATACAAGACAAACACACTTGTACAAGGAAGCATAGGAATTCAATTGTGAAATCTGCATGGATTGCTGATAAACTGATTGACAAATTTAGAGCACAACTTGACATGCCGTTGAAGGCAATTCTTGGGGAAGTGAAAGATAAGTGGGGTGTTGATGTGAATAATTGGCAATTGTACAGGGCTAGAAGAATAGTAAAGGAAATGCATCAAGGCAAAGTAAAGCTTCAATACAATAGGCTTTGGGACTATTGTGAAATAGTTAGATAGACGAACTGGGGTAGTTGTGTGATGATGAAAGTTGAGAGACCTTTACCTGACCATCCAGGATGTTTCCATAGGTTGTATTTCTCTTTGGCTGCCATGAAGAAAGGATTTCGAGCTGGTTGTAGGCCTATTATTGGGTTAGATGGATGTTTTTTGAAGGGGACTTATAAGGGACAGCTTTTGTAGGCCATTTCGAGAGATGACAATAATAACATGTACCCAGTGGCTCTTGCAATTGTTGAGCCAAAAACCAAAAACAGTTGGATATGGTTTCTTGAGACTTTGCTATCAAATCTTGGCACCCCCTGCACAAGGATGGACGTTTATTTCTGATCGTCAAAAAGTAACTATACTTTAAGTTCATTATGTTTCTTTGTTTTAGTTTTTCATTCTTTTTATCAAAAGGTAACTAAGTGTTGTTTACTATTTGTGACCGAGTGTAGGGGCTGCAACCAGCATTTGATGTGGTGCTTCTTGGGGGTGACCACCAGTATTGTGTGAGGCATTTGTATGCGAACTACAGAGATCGTGGTCATCGTGGTCTTGCATTGAATGACAAGTTATGGGTTGCGGCTACAACATACACTGAAGCTGATTTTCATAAGGAAATGGATGAATTGAAGAATATAAGTGGGCATGCATACAATTATTTATCAAAGATTGATCGAAGCTCATGGTCCAGGGCTTGATTCAATACATTTCTCAAGTGTGATCTACTTGTGAACAACTTGTGCGAGTGCTTCGATGTTTACATCCTGAATGCGCGTGACTTGCCAATCATATCGATGCTAGAAATTTTAAGGAATAAATTGATGAAGAGATATCAAGCAAGAGGAACGGCATCCGCACCATGACTAGTAGGATTTGTCCTAGGGTTGTTGCCAAATTAGATGAAATTGGTCAGGTTGCTGGGCATTGCTACAACACTTATGCCGGGGATGGGTTATATGAAGTGATACACAATAACATGCAATATGTTGTAAATTTGTTGAGGAGAACTTGTGGCTGTAGACAGTAGGACTTGACTGGAATCCCATGTGCACATGTAATATCTACAATTGGTTTTTTAATGCAAACCCTGAAGATTATGTAGATGAGTGGTATACTGTTGAGATGTATAAAAAAGCCTATGATGAGATTGTATATCCAATGCTTGGAGATGATCAATGGGTGAAGACAAACTACGACTATGTGGAACCCTCCTAAATAGAATACAACTAGGGAGGCCCAGAAAAATAAGGACAAAGGGTAAAGAGCCGATTAATTAATACTGTATGAGAAAGGGTGGAGTTATGATGAAATGCTGCAAAAGCAGAGGGATTGGACACAAGAGCAGAACATGTCCACAAAACAAAACAGAGGCAGTGAATTACAGGGAAGAAAGCAGTAGTACAAGAAGGCATGAGGTGAGCTACTACTGGACCTTTGTCATTTTTTTTTTTCCTTATTTTATGTTTTTAAAATATGTTAACGTTTGACAAGTTTGTTATCATAGGTACAAGATGGTAGTGGTCCAAGTTTACATGGTCAGACCCCAACTCTCGAGCTAACCATTGATGCTGAAACAGTAAGATCCAAATTATTTAAATGTCATTACTCTTTGCAATTAGTTCATTACATTTGATTTACCAATTTTACATCATATTTGCAGATTGTGCAAGCTACTAATGCATTTTCTAGAGGTAGAGAGAGTAATAGAGGTATGGGTAGGGGTAGGGGTCAACCTACCCCAGAAGGGTCTATTGGAATGTAGAGAGGTGGACCAAAGACTAGGAGAGGGCCTACTGGAATGCAGAAAGGTGGACCAAGGACTAGAGGATGGCCTACTAAACTGCATAGAGGTGGACCAATGACTAGGGGTGGAGATAAAGGTCAATTTCAGGGTACAGTCCACACAGTGAGATTGTATGGGCCTTCTCAATATCAAACACCACAGTCTCAGAGCAATGTTAGTGTGAGCAAGTTATTTATAATATTATTTCATTCTAGTGCATTTAAATTAATGTGCATTTTACTTTTGGATGGAAGTTAATATTTTAAAATATTACATAATTTCAGGGTACTGTCAATACAATACGGTTGTATGGACCTATGCATTTCTACGTCATCTAACATCCTTTTGCACATATGGATTTCATTTGAACCCATCAAATTAAAAGGACACAAATTTCTTTGAATTGGTTGGGAGAAAATTTTCTTCACCTATTCTAATAAGTGACAAGTATTATTCAGTATGTTTGAATTTATTAATAATCCAAGATGACCTTTGTCCAATTTGTGGCCTAGCTGTGGAAACAACACTCCATATACTCTGGCAGTGTCCTTCGGCGGTGGATGTTTGGAGTGCTGGATGTGTTAAAATTAAAAAAAGTACGAATAGTGGTCTGTAGTTTCTACAAGTTGTTAAGGAAATTTTTGTGAAATGCGATTTACAGGAGATCAAACAGTTTGTAGGGATGGCGCAAAGACTTTGGCTGAGAAGAAATGACGTCCTTCGTGGGGGGCATTTTATACATCCAAACATGCTGGTCCAACAGGCATACATGGCCATTGAAGAATTTTTCAGGGCCAACAGTTTGGACATTCCTATGATTGGAGAGGGTGACCGGCATGAACCCATACAGTGGCGTCCACCTCCTCTTGGATGGTACAAAGTGAGCTGGGATGCCTCAGTATCTAAACATCATGGTAGGATGGGGCTTGGAGTAGTGGTGTGTGATGGGCAAGGGAGATATATTGCTACAAAGAGTAGAAGAGAGCTAGGCTGTCTTGGTCCATCGGCGGCGGAGGCAAGAGTTGCATTATTGGCAATTAAGCTGTGCATGGGGCTTGGTTTGCAGCAAGTACAACTGGAAGGAGATGTACATGTGGTGGTCAATGGGGGTGAACTCCCCGACGATGGACTAGAGTAGCTTGGGCTTGTTGATCGATTACATCAGGAGAGAATTGCGGCTTGTTCCTGGATGGTAGATGAAGTATGTTTGCAGGGAGGGAAACCAAACTGCATATAAGTTGTCTAGAATGGCTAACTTAAGAGTATTAGATGAGAAATGGCTTGATCAGCCTCCTGATTGTATTAACGATTGTCTTTTGTTGGAGCTCCCTACTCCATCTCTTCGAGTTTTATTTACGAGAAAGTCTGATTTCCTTAAAAAAAATAATAATAATTTATTAAAAATTAATGTTTGAGTTCATAAATTAGTAAAATAACAATAAATGACTCTTAATTATTAACCAATCATTGCTAAGGTTTTGCTGAGACGCTTTCAAAGGAAAACTAGGCTAGAGAGTTTAGTCTTCTACTGGTTACGGACGTGCAGGTAGGGGGAGGCTGTTGATGATGAGAGACAATTTGAAGATATTGTATGGAAGGATCTCTTTTATAGTGGGTGAACAAATTGGAATTACAATCACTAAAGGCAAGAGAGAACATGGTAGGGTGAAAGGAGAACGATGTCTAATCGATAGAATCGGCGATGAGAAGAAAGTGAACAAAGAAGCCTTTAGGATGGTACTATCTTGAATATGGAGAACGGTAGGCTCTGTGGTGTTTAAGGAGGTCTAGGATAACGCATGGCTATTTGAATTTACGGAGGTTGAGGATGAAATGAGAGTCCTCAAAGGTAGACCAGGGTCCTTTGACTGTCAAATTATGGTATTGAATGATTTTGATGGCAGTGTCCCACCAGCTTAGATGCAGTTTACTCACTCTCTATTTTGGATCCAAGTACATGATATGCCTTTAATTTGATCTAGATGAACAAAGGGGTGGGTACATGTAACGCCTCAGAAATTAAATAACTGGTAATTAACTTTACGGTTCGTCTCCCACCCTTATCCCTCGTAGGACAAGACTCAGAGATATCTACTCTTCGAAAATAAAGGATACTAAGCAGCAGAAAGTCTTAAAGTTCTATAAACATTAATCTTTACAACTAGAGCATCTACCAAGGAACATCAAAGTAGTTGAAATCATACAATACACATCATTGTTACAAGGGATCTGTGCTATACCTTAATATGCAAGCATAGATCACAGCTCTTAAGTCTACAACATAACCCATAAGTATTAGTTATCATGAGCACCTGCATAAACTTGTAATAAGTCCTCAAGCATCTCCTGGTTCGAACCCTCCAAAATAACCGGATGCTTCGCGGTATCTATCTTTTGCTAAACTATCTAAAATAACAGAGTTGTACATATGGAGAAAAAAAAGAAAGAGAAATAATATAAGGGTAAGTCCAACGACTTAGTGAGTATAAATTCACATGACGTGTCCATTATTAAATGTTGAGCTCAATTGTTTATAAAGTACATACAACATTATGAGATTACAGTTTATCATGGATGTGATATAGATATAATATTTTCTTAAAATCATGAGTAATAATAATAGTTCAACTGTATGGTCTACCCAAGATATTACCCATTCTCAACAGAATTGACGTTGTCTCGAGGGACCTGTAATACAATACCGGTGCCTTGGATATTGTAAGCTATCGTATATAACATTAGTGGTACGACCAAGTCCGACCTCGGGTGGCCCACACTATTAATGATATACGTCCTGTAGAGAGTATCCATTAGGAAATGACTGAGCCTAGTCACGAAACCATTGGATCCAAAGCCCACACACATACACATTTGACCTCAAAGTTAACCTATATAGTAAGCCCATGGCTGTTATTCCGCATGTACAGGTGTATCATGTCGTACGATGAAATTAATCTTATTCGTCTTTTATAAGCATGGTTTTACAAGTCTCATCATTATCTTGTTAATCAACATACACTTTCGCAAAATATGAACGCTTAATATATATAAAATAGATGTGTAATGCGGAAAAAGTAACAACAAGTATCTATGTGAGTTTGTACTCACCCGGTGTAGTAACCCAAATAATTAACTAAGCTTAGGTACCTTAATTAGAGGGTTAATTTGGGTTTTGGGTCACTAAGGACAATTAAAGTGATATTTTGGAAATTTAGACTTTTGGACGGGACGTATGGTC
This sequence comes from Carpinus fangiana, assembly GCA_006937295.1. Lineage (NCBI taxonomy): Eukaryota > Viridiplantae > Streptophyta > Magnoliopsida > Fagales > Betulaceae > Carpinus > Carpinus fangiana. Next base: position 24,422,314 of record CM017321.1, read on the forward strand.
TTATCTTTAGAAGAGGACGTACGCAGGGGGACCATTGTACGTACGCCTACAAATAGTATAAGGACGTATGCTGGGGACCACCCGTACGTACTCTACTTTTGGAGTACCCATTGGGTAATACATGGACGTACACTACAACCTTTGGACCATTGTATAAACAATACCGAATGTACCCCCCTATAGTACCGGACTTCCGTTGCTTTTCAGAATAGTTAGTAACGCTCTCTGCTTTTTCTCACCTATAAATACCCCATTACCTTCGACCTCTCACACCCATTTATGCCCTTAGGCTCCAAAAAACTCTGTGAGAGTGTGCTCTTATGTGTTTTGTGAGTTTTTGTGAAGTAGGAGAGGAGGTTCTTGAAAGTTGCTTCTAGGAGGTAACCCTTTATGCTGAACTTTTCTTTCTATGTCGTTATACTTTTTAAGCGCTTGATTAGACTAGCTTAGTGGTTGTTTTGGGTTTCTAGCTAGGTTATGCTTTAATCTAGGATGGCGGTTAATCAAGCAACCAAATTCCTTGGTAGCTTAAATTTTGAAGGAGAAGTACTATTCCAATGGATCATTTCTTGAGACTCCTATGGGAAAGCGGCCGTCATATGCTTGGAGAAGTATATGGAATGCAAAGTATATTCTTCAAGAAGGTATGATGTCAATGGAGAGTGGGAAATGGGCAAAATATAAAGATATGGGGAGACAAGTGGACTCCTTCACCCTCAACATATGCTATTCAATCTCTGGTCTAGGTGCTTGACCAAGAGGCAAAGCTGTGTGACCTAATGGATCTTGATTCTCAATGGTGGAATATTCCCCTCATTCAGGAAATCTTTCACACGGAGGAGGCGGAGATGATTTGTGGTATGGCTATATGCCCTTTTACCCAACAAGATCACACAGTTTGGGTAGGAAACAAAAATGGCTATTCTCTTTGCGTAGTGCTTATCATTTGGCGAATGAGATTAACCAAAGGGCTGGTGGGACTTCAACTTCACAATTTATGGCACATTTGTGGAAAAGGATTTGGCGAATTCATGGTTCGAGGTTGGCAAAGTTTCTTTGGCAGGCATGTAGCAATATTTTACCCACAAAGGAGAACCTCCACAAATGGAATATCACGCAAGATCCTATATGTCCGTTGTGTTATGTTGAGCTGGAGACAGTTGGCCACATTCTATGGAGTTGCCCCGCAGCCAGGATGTTTGGTCGGTATGCAATTCAAAGATCCAGAAAGCTACAACTGATGATGATGTTTTTTGCAATCTTTAGATAAGTTAATGGGACAATTGGATAATTTGGAGGTTGAACTGGTTGCATGTGTAGCTAGATACTTGTGGTTAAGACGAAACATGCTTGTTTTTGGTGAGGATCTGTTACATCCAAAGACAGTCTATCAACAAGTGGTGGACCTGTTGGAAGCTTATATGACGATTGTACAAGACTCATCTAGCAAAACAAGGTAGGTGCAAACCAATATGGTGGAAGGTTGGCAAGCGCCAAACATAGGAATGATGAGGATTAATTGGGATATAGCCATTGATAAGCATGGGAAGAATATGGGAGTGGGATTTGTAGTAAGAGACCATGCTGGGGACGTTAAAGTCGTCAAATGTATGATGCACCCGTTTATTTCTGATCCTACGGTGGCAGAGGGCTGCAACAGATCTTGTCTGCTAGTTGGGGCTTAGCAACTTGAAGCTTGAGGGTGATTCCCGTGTAGTGGTGAAAGCGTTGTGTAATGAAGATAGAAGCTGGACAAACTATGGCCATCTACCGGAGGAAGTGAAGATTATTCTTAATAATTGCCAATCTTGGGAGGTTTCACATGTTAGACGCTTAGCCAACAAAGCTGCCCACCGTATTGTCAAAATGACAGTTTCCTTAGATGTTAGCCAATTTTGGGTAGATACCAATGTAGCAATGCTCTCTGTACTAGAGAGCTNGAGGGCTGCAACAGATCTTGTCTGCTAGTTGAGGCTTAGCAACTTGAAGCTTGAGGGTGATTCCCGTGTAGTGGTGAAAGCGTTGTGTAATGAAGATAGAAGCTGGACAAACTATGGCCATCTACCGGAGGAAGTGAAGATTATTCTTAATAATTGCCAATCTTGGGAGGTTTCACATGTTAGACGCTTAGCCAACAAAGCTGCCCACCGTATTGTCAAAATGACAGTTTCCTTAGATGTCAGCCAGTTTTGGGTAGATACCAATGCAGCAATGCTCTCTGTACTAGAGAGCTTGTAATTGCTAAAAAGTTTTCTCATGATTAATGGTATTCAATTAGTTACCCTTAAAAAAAAAAAAAACAATAAATGACTCTTTTTTTTTTTTTGAAAGATAAATGACTCTTAATATATATATATAACACTAATTGAATATCATTAATCATGGGAAAACTTTTCAGCAATTACAAGCTCTCTAATACAGAAAATATTGGTATCTACCTAAAACTGGCTGACATATGAGGAAACTGTCTTATATATATATATATGAGGCATGATAAAGGTTATTGAGGCATGAGGCATGATAATATATATATAAACAATAAATGACTCTTAAACTATGGCCAAACTTTTCTCTTATATATATGGTCTTTTTTAAAAAAAAAGAAAAAAAATTGAAGTAATAACATCCTATGTGGTCATTTTTTTACTTGGGTTTTTTTTTTTTTTATTTTTTTTAAAAAATATGTATTTTTCTTGGTAATAATGACCATTCTTTAAAAAAAAATTGCCTATTTTTATGAAGAAAAATTGTATTTTTCTTTTTAAAATACCAAATAAAAAAGGACCAATTGTTTCAGAATTTTTTTATTTTGCTTAAAAATAAATAAATAAAAGAAAATTTTGGTCAAAGTTGTGCCTGGTGATTTTCTAAGGAAAAAAAAAAAATCTCTATCCACATTAAAAACTTGATTAAAACGACAAAAGAAAAGAGTAAAAAATACGTTTTGGTATGCATAATAAAATCAATGTGAACCCACAACTACAAGCACACGCTTTGAAGTCTATGCAAAAAACAAACGTGACAGATTTGAAAACACAGAAATGGAAATTGGAAAGCCATGAATATTGAATATGATGCGCCCACAACACACAGAATTCACTATTCAGAAACGTCTCGTGTCCACTGTCCACTGTCCACTGTCGCGTCCCCTCCTCCTTTTTCAAACCGCTTCACCCACCACAAAACGACCGCCCTACAAGGCCCACGTCCACGTTTCGGCCTTAACAAATTTATTATTGCCCAAAAAATAAAAAATAAAAAAGAAAATAAATAAATCTTTGGAAACTCCGCTCCGAATCCCTCTAACTCCCTCTGCTTTATATCCTCCGGAAACTCTCTCCCACAATGTCATTCCGCCTTTCGCCATCTCCGTCACCTCTAACGGCAATGAACGGCGCAGCGTTGGTCCCCCTTCAACCCCCGTCGTGCGGGCTTAAAAACAGGCCCAGAACTAACGGCGACCACGTTAACGGCGACCGTACGGACACGGGGAAGGAAGAGAAGAAGAGAGCAGCGTCGTTTTTGGCGTGGACGGCGGAGGATGTGGCGTACGTGGCGAGGTTCCATTGGGTGCCTTGTTTGTTTGGGGTGGCGCTGCTGTTCTTCATGGGCGTGGAGTACACGCTCCGGATGATTCCGCCGTCCTCCGCTCCCTTTGATCTGGGGTTCGTCGTCACTCGCCCACTCCATCGCCTGCTCGTCGCGCGACCAGCTCTCAACACCTTGCTGGCGGCCCTTAATACGGTACGTACGTACGTCTTGGGATCTGAAAAATTAAACTTTTCGATTGAATCCATCCATAGAGAAGGAGCTGAGAGAGGCTTTCTGCATTCTTCACACATGCTTGCACTCCATGATTTTTTTCACGTTCTATTCTATGAGCTCTCTCTCTCTCACACATTCTGTATTAATTGTCGAATTATTTTTCATTATAATAATTTTCTTATTAATACACCCTGACTGATAGAGGTAGAGCGTAGAAAAATTTAATAAAAAAAGAAAAAAGAAAAAGCAAGATATCAGCAATCAAAATCATTACTTGATTTGGTTCAAATGCAGTTAATCATATTGTAGCTAATCTGCCATTTTATAATTAATAATTAATTATTACTTGGGTATATTTATGATTTAGGTGTTTGTGGGAATGCAAACAACATATATCCTGTGGACGTGGTTGATAGAGGGCCGCCCAAGGGCGACAATCTCTGCTCTCTTCATGTTCACTTGCCGGGGAATCCTGGGTTACTCCACGCAGCTTCCATTGCCTCAGGTTCCCTATATCTTATCACTTCTGATTAATCAAAATCTTATTAAAATTATTTTGTTTATTTTTATAAAAGAAATAGTACTATCGATGAAGTTAATTTGGTTGCTTGTGATAGGGATTTCTGGGGTCGGGTGTGGACTTTCCGGTAGGGAATGTATCTTTCTTCCTATTCTACTCGGGTCACGTGGCGGGGTCTGTAATTGCGTCGCTAGACATGCGGCGGACGCAGCGGTGGGAATTGGCCTGGTTATTTGACGGGCTGAATGTTCTCCAAGCCGTGAGGCTGCTGGGTACGAGGGGTCACTACACAATCGATTTGGCTGTCGGGGTCGGTGCCGGAATTCTCTTTGACTCTCTGGCCGGAAAGTACGAAGAGAGCAAAAGGAAAGCAGCAATTGCCGACATCCTACTAACTATGACCAAAGAGGCTTAACTTAAGAGAAATAGAGAGAGAATTTGGGGATTAATGTGGAAATTAAGCACGTTTGAGATGTCAAAAAAGATGGTGGGAAATGTCAACCACTAGTCTACTACCATGGCCGCTCTTTTCCGACCACAATACGTCGGCGTTTGTTGATGTATTTTCCATGTTTAAAAAGTTGCTCACATTTGGATTGGCTCTCCAAGGAATTAATACATATATACATACAAGTTGAAGTCAAAAAGAGGCCGTGGGAGATAGTAGGGAAGAATGTTTACCCCCCTTTTCTTTTTCTATTTGTATATTAATTAGGTGGATATATATATATATAGGTTTTTATTTTTTTATTTTTAAAAATATTTGATATTTTAATTAAATTATAAAAAAATTGTTATTTTAATGTGATGTAGCGCTAATAGACGGTACAATTTTGATGAAAAATCAACGGAATAATCTATTTCACATTTTCAAAGAACTTATGGGTCTGATCTATTTTAGAGAATTGACTCACGAATTAATCTAAAAATTTCCTTTTAATATTTTAAGATACAATTTAAAAAATTTAAAACAAGAACCTTCTTTAAATAACGAGAAATGTTTATCCATCCCATCACAAGGATGAGCAAATCCCCATATTCCAATTTTAATGATTTCCTATGCTTATAGTGGCAACATAAAACACATTTGGTGTATGAAGATTGATTTGGTGTGTGAAGATTGATTTTTTGGTTGAAGGAATCACGTTACATAAACTTTGGGGATGGGAGGGAAATTACACATAAAAGAACTTTAGTTTAGGGATGGGAGGGAAATTACACATAAAAGAACTTTAGTGAGCTAATTTCTGAAAGTTTTCCTCATTTCCTTATTTTATATTTACCTTTATTTCTTTTTCTTCTGAAACTATACTTAAATGTTGGCTCAAATTAAGGAACTAGTACAAATATTACTGCTATCTTTCCAAATTCAAATGATTTTTTACCATAAACAAATCTCACTTATTACTATTTTTTAAAAGACTTAGACTTGGACCAGAACGCATGACAATGATAGAACAACCCAACAACCTGAATAATTGACCATCAAAGCCTAGCAACCCGACAACCCCGAATAATTGAGCATCAAAGCCTAGCAAACTGAACCTATAAGAAAAGCTCTTTCCGACCCCTAATTCTAACAAGTGAAAATTGCTAACACCTATTATACCTTGCTTTGGGGTCTTTGTCAACAGGCACATAGGTCTTTGCAAAGTCGTAAGACCATGCATGTATGGAGGCTGAGTCGGTTTACACTTGTTCAGTGCCAAAAGGTCAAAGAAGTTGATGACCTGATAATATTGAGAGCTAGCGACCGAAGCCCTAGTGAACGACGGTCGTAACTATAACGGGTCTAAAATAGTAAAATTCCTTGTTAGGTAAGCTCCAACATTCCATGACAGATTAGAAGATTCATGGGAATGATGGCATACTGAGTTAAGAGATATTATATCAAAACAGTTTAAAATGATTTTTGGAAAAAAAGAACGTAATTTTTGCATTACAGGTCATGATGCCAACTGTCTAAAGGATTGGAAGTTGGGGAACCGTTGGCTATGGTTCAACCACTTGTATTGGTTTCAAGATACATGTTATCATAAACGTGATCTTCTTCCAAACTTGAATTTTACTTATCATGGTGTATTTGGGAAATATATATAATCATATGTGACCTTTAACTTTAATTAATGGACCGTGGGTTTCAAACTTTGAAAAACACGTTTCAGTTAATAATTGCCCAAATGAGTTTTTAGGTATGGTTGTCACATAATAGTGGAGGTTAGCCTCAAAGATGTCCTTTTTTTTATTTCTTATTTTCATAATTAAATTAAAACATTTCTTAGAACACTTTCTAATATAGTAGTCTACTAAATAGTATTAGTACTCCACTCTTAAACACAACACCTTCTAACACATATTTTACAGATTTTGTATCTCAACATCCAAGTGAAATTTGAATCAACTCTAGTTCAAAGAGGAGCCGGTCTTTTACAACTGTCCAAACAAAAAAGGGAGAGAAATGACAAATTTACCCTTACATTATAAAGGACTGGCTCCTCTTGAGTTTATGCATTTGCACCGGAGAGGATCCTGGTCCATCAAAGTGGAATTTGAATCCTCTCCAGTTCAAAGAGGAGCCAGTCCTTTATAACACAAGGGCAAAATTATCAAAAAAAAAAGAAAAATAACAAATTTACCCTTAATAGTATAAAGTTACGGCTTCTATTGAGTTCATGCATTTGTACCGGAGAGGATCCTGGTCCATCAAAGCGTAGGAGATAGTTTGCAAATCACAATCATATATTATATATACTAGAAATTGTAAACCCAGTATAAAATAATAGTATATCCCTTTTTCTAGTTAACCAAACAAGATTGCTTTCCTGTTTTAAACCTGTATATATTCTAAACCTTGCTTGTAACATGCATCCATCATGATATTTACGTGTGATGAGGTGTTGGAGTGCATGATACTATTCGAGATCAGATTCAATGGGGCAGGATCCATCGTCTACATTAGCAAGTGGGTCATAGAGGGGGGAGCTAGGATCTGTGCATCCTAGTACGAGATCCAGATTGCAACGATCACCCTGCATTAATGTTGTTGTTTCCATCAAAGTTAGTTAACAAACTGAAATGGATGGTTCAGATTGAGTTGATGAAGAAGTTGTATATAGTTACCCCTTCAACTGTCAAATTTCCAATCATGGCACATCTTGTCACCACAAGATCTGTGTCTGGAAAGATTGCTCTCTCACATGCACCTTCTTTACTCATCTCTTCTGTTAGACCCTGAGATTAGGTATGCAAAGACTCCATTTTCAGTTTATGAAATAAATTGCTGGAGATGATTTTGTTTGAGCAATTCTATGCATACTCAAACAAAAAGTAAAAGACATCAACAAACAACTTTCCCTACAAAACACCCGCAAAAAATTTAGAACGTATTTCACCTTTATGTCACATCGAAACATTTTTTCAACCAAAACACAACCAAAAAAATCTCAGAACTACTTTGGGTTCGATAACGTTCTTTGGGTTTGCTACTAAAAAGCAAAAGAATTAACAAACAGTTTTAAACACAAATCATTTCCATGACAAGATATGTGCAGTTGCAGAATTACAGATTCATTTTTGTTTTCATTTCATATCTTCCTTTTCAACAAGAATTTGGTAGCATACAGCAACTGGTTCTAAGCAGGAGGCAGTAAACTCAGGCTGCAAACAGAATGTGTCATATTATACCTCATTAAAGAAGTCATCTGGTTTGTTTCGCCAAGCCTTGGGAACTTGAAATTGCAGTTTGTAAGGACCATCCCATTCAACTCCATTTGTGAATGAGAAGATCAAGTACACAGCTGTGGAAAGACAATAAGTTCATAAGAAGAAAGAAATATAGATTAGTGGAAAGCAAGATTATTTCAGTGAGCAAGTACCAACAACATACACTTGCTCAGAAAAAAGAAAAGAAAAGAAAAAAAGGGTACCAACCATGCTTAGGAATGCATATCTGGATGGTATAAAAAGGGGGATCAGCTTTGCCTCTGTTTTTCCTAAGCATTGCCCTTGGCTCACCACACATAATGGGCTGATTAAAGCCTCCTGCAGAGGAAGCGACTCAAGAAGTCAATAGTTGCAAACGCAGAGGCCCATTCAACTGCAGTTTCAATTGGCTTTCTCGTTTATAAGATTCAATGTATATATTTTCACCGATAAAATGACACATTTCTATTCATTGATAAAGCTTCTGTTTTCATAATCCCTTTCACATTTGGTAATGTATGGACAAGAAAACTGGTTAGGATTTGCAAGATAGTATGAGGTGATATAGTGTATTATAAATTACCGTTAAAAGCAACCCCAAATTCTTCATTTGGAGTTAGGTTCTTTGCAGTCGGATTGTAGAAAAGCTTTAGCTTTTCCCCCTGTCAAACATTGTATTCACATTGTCATTAGAACAGGATAACCAAGGAAAGCCCAATGACATTTTAATTCAGCAGCAATGCCAGGCTTACAGAAGTAGGGGGAAGACCATTCATGGTTTTCCAATATATAGGGGCCTTGCCAAGTTCAAACATAGCCCACGTAGGAAGGGTAAACCTGAAACGAAGGAATTTGAAAAATAACACCATAATCACAACTCACTTTCTCAAAACAAGGCAATGAAAAAAAAAAATTAAAAAAATAAAAATAAAAATGGGAGGGGTTGGGGGTTGATTAAAATATCTACTTCCAAAGAAATCTAGGAAACTATTGTGCCATTTTGTTTAGGAAGAAGACTTTCTATGACAGTAACATTCATGAAAGCATACACTTTGAGTTCCTCAACAGGAGTTGCAACAGCTGCCGCAGCTCTCACTTTCCCACTGCTCTTGACAATTCTCTTCTCCTTAGGGAAACACCTTGGCAGGGAAGAACCAATAAAATTGCTAGCTGCATCAAAAACAAAAATTATGAAGCCGTTGTGCATTTGAAGTCAAGGATATAAACTTCTGGGTATTTGTTCATTTGACTTTTGGGTAGAGCAGTCCTGTTTCCAGCTTGTGGACAGATTATTAAGGCAGATACAACCATGCATAGAGAAAATTAGTAACACATCAAGACATCATATCCAAATAGTTAGCAGAGGGTTTAGTTAATTAATTACACATGCTCATGATTGAGCGTCACAAAGCTTGCATTCTTGATGGATCTCAAATTGAGTAGCAACTTAATTTCATGATCCTTGGAGTGTTATCATACAAATCAGAATGGAAAATAGCTATTAATTAGCATAACTATCTACAGGAAACATATAGAACCTATTATAAATAAGTGGGATTTAAATAACTATTTTTCTTATAATCATAAAGACAACATCTTCTCAATTCACAACTGTTTTCTCACACCTTTTTCTGTACAAATTTGTCAGTAAGAAACATACTTAAAACTCTCTGTTTCTGCAAGGAAATCTAAGAGAAGAGATTGATGATTAGCAAATGAAAGTTTGTTTGTGATGTCAAGAAGTATGAATGTAAATCTCTAAGTGAGGTAAAAACATTCTATTCCCATAATTATACATCACAATTCTCAGACGCAAAATCACAAAAAAGTTGTAAGAATTTGCAGTTGAATAGAAACCAAAGCAAAGAGACTCACTAAGCATATTTGAAACAGGTCGACTTGTATTACTATTAGAAGCAGACTGCAAGCCCAGAAAAGGTTGAGTGGACGATGTAACCATTGATGAACTCACTGCCGCCATTTCTCACACTTTCAATCCCTTCTCCAACTAACTCCGAGAGACAGAGAGAGAGAGAGAGTTGAAACTCAATCTATTCTGCCAAGATAATAGCGAAGGTATATTAGAGATAGAGAGAACTACAGAGACAAACGCGCCCGACCACAAACGCGCAGTGTGCCTAAATATCTGTCCATGTTTACAAAAAAAAAAAAAAAATCTGTCCATACAAGAAAAGGAAAAATATCTATCTATACAACTAAGAACAGACAAAAACCAAACATCCCTAGATTCCCTACTTACCAAAAAAAAAAAAAAAAAAAAAAAATTCCTTATATTTATATATGGATTTGCTGGAAATGTAGTATGAAATCAAATAATCAATCCATAATTTTGAATTGGGCTATTTTCTTATTTGTGAAAAGACATTTTTAGAAAGAGACTTGCTATTTTTCATTTCTTATTTATCTCGAGTCCATCTATTTTTCAAGTTCTGGACTTGTAGGGTCCAATTGGATCTATAAGACCCACTAGATTTTAAAAAAATATAAATGAAAAAAAAGAAGCATTTTACTACTCTCATTCACTTCTTTTTTAAATTTAAAATTGAATTTCTAAGACCCACATGTGAGTTTAATAAATTCAATGATGAATTTGAGAAAAAAAAAAAAAAAAATTATACATGAAGATGGATGAGAGATGAGTGCAATTGTAGATGGCAACTGATCGATTTGGGAAAAAGATGTTTGAGATGTGTGTATGTGTGTGTGAGGTATATATATATATATATATACATCTTGGTTGTCATCTAGGTTTTTTTTTTTTTTTTAACATTTTGAACTTTATTCATCTTCAAATGGATAATCTAGAGTGTGGAAACTCTAAACACAGCAAGAACATACAACTCTTAAGAAAAAAGAGTACATTGCTCTAAAATTACAACATCACGGATATCACCCGAGATTTCTTCGATCCATACATTATCCATGACCTGTCCATAAGCTGCCTAATTTGCGTCTCTTCGAGTATGCTGAATTTGTCAGTGCCATAACTTGTTTCATACCACTTTGATATCTGCAAGCACTTGCCCACATTTGCACTAATTTTGATCATTTACATTGAGCGCCATGACAACCTGTAAGGAATCTCCTTCCAAAAGAACACTTTGAAGCCCTAGGTCTCGACTAAATTCTGCAGCACTCAAAGTTGCTTGTGCTTTGGTCACCACTGGGTTCTGTGCTATACAAATTGTTTGCTCCTTTGCAGCAATCACATGTCCCTCAAAGTCTCTCACAATTATTCCAATGCCCATACTACGAGTTTTGGAATCTATAGCTGCATCCCAATTTAATTTATACATTCCATTAGGAGAAGCTTGCCACCTCGTTGGCATTTGCAGCCTTGTAGTCTTGTAGAAACAAATCCGCCCCTTGAATCTACTGATTTGGATGAGTAAAATCCCCCTATGCACCACTGTATTTCTTCTGAACCATATTTTATAGGCAATCACGACATGAAATTCTATCTCCTCCACTGTCCATTTGTCCATCCTTTGCTCCAAAATTTCTACAAAATTATTTCCACTCCATGTACTCTTTTGTATGGTTCTCCCACATGCTCCCCAAACATCTTTCGCCGAAGGGCAGTCCCCAAGAATGTGCTTGGTCGTTTCATCTTCCACCTGACAAAAAATACATAAGTGATTTTGGACAATAACTATCTTTTGTGAATTTGCTTTGGTAGGAAGAATATTTTTACAAGCCCGCCATATGAACATCTTCACCGGATTGGGTACCTTCATGCTCCATATTGTCTTCCAAAAATTACTAATTTTCGAGCATGTGGATCCATCCCCTCTCTGCCTTTCTGTTATTTCTTGGTCTTTCTTGTTCCATGTGATAAGAAGTTAGGACAAAGAATTCACCAGCTGTGGTACCGCTCCAAATCATCACTTCTTTATGTCCGTATTTGCTAGGTGGAATTTCATATATTATCTTGGCCTTCTCCACCCAGAAAATATCCTCTATTAGATGCACATTCCACCATTTAGTATCTGGATCAATAAATATTTGAGTGACTTTAGCATTTTCTAGAAGTAATCTTCTTGGTGATTGAACTACATATGTTGATGGTGTAGGTATTCATTTATCCCCCCATATGTTAATATCTTCTTTGCTCCTAATTCTCGATATAAGTCCCTCTTTTAACAATTCCCTGGCCAAGAAATACTTCTCCATGCTGAAGATGGCCTTTTTGCAAAGAGGAACATACATCAATGGCGCATTTGGAAAATATTTAACCTTCATTATTCTTGCCACCATATTGTTGGGGTTTTGTAGAATTTGCCAACATTGTTTTGCTAGCAAAGCTTTGTTAAAACATAATAGCTCTCGGAAACCCATACCACCATTGAGTTTTGAAGAGCCTAATTTTTCCTAACTCATCCAATGAATCTTACAACCATTTTCTTTATGCTTCCACCAGAGTTTTGCATCAATCCATTGATCTCCTTGCACAAAACCTTTGGCAGAAGGAATAAACTTAAACTGTAAGTTGGAATGACTTGGATAACTACTTTTAATAAGATCTCATTTTCAAAAAAAAAAAGAAAAAGAAGAAACTTCACTTAACCAGCGTAAACTTTCATCATGTTTGCAATTTTCTCTCTCCCCCCAAAAGTTAGTGTCACATATCCGGTGTGAAATTTCAAAAATACGTTCATTTAAAAAATTAAAAAAAAAGAAAAAGAAAAGTCTAGTGGATCACTAGACCCACATTCTGACCCACTGTCTTAAGTTAGTAGATACACGACGGGGCACTTTTGTCGTTTCCATTTATGGTATAGCCAGATTTTTAGGTCCGGTTTCTCTCTCGCTCTCTCTCTCAACTTGCAGACAACAAACTGAGTAGCCATCAAAAAATTATTTCATCCTCTTCATCCTTCACTTGTTTCACTCCAAAGCTTATGCAAAACCAGATTTGGAAGCTCTAATGGCTTTCAAAGCCGCCTCAAACACAACCAGGAACTCCATCTCCAACCCATGTGACTGGTCCGGCCTCTCCAATCTGCCGACTCTCAATCTTCTCTTCTTTTCTGGCAACAGTTTCTCTAGTTTCTCTAGCCAGTAGTCACACAGGAGCAAGAGACAGGGATAAGTGAAACTGGATTCCTTTTTTGTTTATAAGCAAACAATCTAGTGTTTTTGTTTCTTTCATGTCTATTGCTTTTGGCTTTTAGATAATGTGTCAACCTCTTATTGAGAGGCTGTAAAAAAGCGGGTCACTTTACAGCCCATCCCGACCAAATGTATTCTCATATGAAAATGGTTTTCAAAAGACCCAAGCCTCTATTCTGTACTTTGAATTTCCTTGGAATGGTAATGCAAGCCCTTTTATCTTTGCACCTTTTTTGTTTGCCAAATTTTTGTTAAGAGTACTGAATTCCGATCCGACCCGTTTAGAATTTCAAAAAATGATAAGTTACTAATTTGAAAAGCACATGATTTGTACTTTTATGGTCGGGTCAGCTTGAAGGCAGTTTGGTTGAGTTCTGGTGGGTTTTACCTTCCCTTACATGCACTAATGCAAGTGACCCTTGAAAGTGTCCTACACTAGTATCATATGATTAATGTTTACGTGGGTGCCTTTCACCCATCAAGTGTTAGAGATAAACCTTCTATTCAAGAGTTTGAATCATCAACCAAGTCACCAGCTCATCCGCAGTTACTAGATCAGCCACAACATTTAAATTCAAACCTTAGATAACATTATCTCATCCAAATTCAAACTTTAGATAATATTATCTCATCTTGTTATCATGTATTTAAATTTATGTATTGTAACCATCAGATAAGATCTACGTTCAAACTGTACAGCTCTATGAGTAATATACTTCACAGTTTTGGTATTCAAGCCAAAACCTTTATTAAAGTTTGTATGGTATCAGAGCTAAACTAGAGTTCACGCTTCAATTTTTCAATATGATGGCTTCCTCTTCTTCTGCTCTCTCCTTTACCTTTCCCAATATTTCCCCTTTCATGACCTACAAGCTTGCTAGTTCTAATAATTATCTTCCACGGAAGTCTTAGCTTGTTCCGACCCTCAATACTTATGAGTTAATGGGCATCGTTGATGGAACCGAACCACGCCCACCTCTGATAATGAGGAACCTTCATTGAATTTTGCATATTCTCTTTGGTTTAGAAATGATCAATTTATTCTCAGTTGGATTAATGCTACTCTAGCAGAGTCAGTTTTATCCACTACTTATGGTCTTCGTACCTCTTATCAGATATGGCAGTTTTTGGCAACCAAGTTTGCGTCTCAGTCACGCTCTCGGATTGCACAGCTCAGACGTGAATTATAGACTTTTCATCAAGGCTCTCAGCCATGTGCAGATTTTCTCAATTCTGCTAAGCTTCTAGCTCACCAACTTTCTGCTGTTGGCAAAAGTGTTGAAGAATTGATCACATATGTTATTGGTGGCCTCAATCCCACCTACAATCATTTTGTTACCTCGTTACCTTTGCTACTCGAGATTCAGCTTTGTCTTTTGACACATTTTAAGCTGACTTGATCTCTTTTGATTATCTCATTGACGACAGCAACAACGAATTAGCCCAGATGCTTTTATTGCGTTACTATCTACCAAGCTTACTTTCAGTAATTTTCCCAAGAAGTTGCCTCACAAAGCTCCATTCCGCCACAACAATTTTCAGAAGAGGTCTCCATATAAGGTTTCTCAGCATGCTTTATCACAGCCACAAACCTCTTCTCCATAGTCATTTACTACCCCACGGTCTCCTTGCTAGATTTGTGGAAAGTCTAATCACCGTGCTTTAGATTGTTTTAGTAGGATGGATTATTCCTTCACTCTTGCTCAATTGGCGACTATGGCGGCTTAGACTACTGCCCAACCTGATGATTCTCCATGGTTTGTAGATAGTGGTGCTAATCATCACTTAACACCAGCTCTTGAGAACCTTCAACTCACTGAACTGTACACTGGATCAGACTCCATTGCAGTGGGCAATGGCTCAGGTTTGCAAATCACCAATACTGGTTCTTCTTCCTTTCATATTCCATTTGCTAAACTACTCAAGTCTTTCATTGTCCTAATGCCCTTACTAATCTCCTTTCAATTAATCAGTTTTGTAAGGAAAACAATTGTTTTTTTATATTGACTGCTTCTGACTATCTTATTAAGGACTGTCTCACGGGCCTAACACTGCTGGAAGGCAAGAGTGAAGTTGGCCTCTACACCATTCGCACATCAAAGGCTGTCCATCATAAATCTCAAATGCTCACGGCATTGCTTGGTGTTAAGGCTCCTGTTAGTGTGTGGCATTCAAGACTTGGTCATCCATCTTCTCACATTGTTCATCAAATTCTAAAGAAGCATCAGTCACTGTTTGTTGGGTCTTTGCAAAATAAGGAAGTTTGTGAGTCATGCCAATTGGCCAAAAGCAAACAACTTCCATTTCCTTTGTCATCTAGAGTGTCGTCTGCACCACTTCAGTTAGTTCATATTGATGTTTGGTGCTCTCCTGCCTTGTCTTCTAGTGGTTTTAGGTACTATGTTATTTTTATCGATGATTTTTCTCAATACTCATGGTTGTATCCTCTTCACAATAAATCAGATGTACTTATTTCTTTTAAGAAACTTAAGGCATTAGTGGAAAATCAATTCTCTTCTCGTGTTAAAAATTTGCAATTGGATGGGGGTGGTTAATTTACTTCTTTCCAATTTACTTCCTTTTTGGAAACTCACAGTATTTTTCATAGAATTAGTTGTCCATACACAACCCAACAAAATGGGCTACCTGAGAGGAAACATTGCCATGTTGTGGGGGGGACTCTTTCTAATAGCTCAATATGGACTTCCTCAAAATTATTAGGTTGAATTGTTCCTTACAGCTACTTTTTTGATCAATCATTTAGCTACACCTTTGGTGAATCAGTGTTCCTCATATTACATGTTATTTCAATAGCAACCTAACTATTCAATTCTTAAGTCATATGGTTGCTTGTGTTTTCCTCTACTTCGTCCATATGTCTCTCATAAGTTGATGTTTCGTAGCAAACGATGTATATTTTTGGGTTATGGTTCCAGTTACAAAGGTTACAGGTGCCTTGATCCACTCACTAACAAGGTCTTCATCACTCGGCATGTGGTATTTGATGAAAAGATTTTTCCAGCCACGGTAGAGGCCTCCTCAGCTCTACCTGCTTCAGCATCTCCTCCAAGTGCCCTAATTTTCATTCCTGATGATACCCTGCCCCATTCATTGTCCACTTGTTATGATATGTCATCAACTGTTCCTTTGCCACCTTCTCTTAATCCATCTAACATTTCTACTTCTCTTGTTTTCATGCCTGTAGAGCCTTCAGCATTTGATGGTATTTCTCCATCATCATCCTTTGACCCTTGTGATGTTTCCATTCCTCTTGCCTCATCAACTTCCCCCGTCTCTGCTACTTCTAGTTCCCTTCCTCACTCCTCACATGGTATGGTCACTCAATCCCGTACTGGTACACTTCGACCCAAGACATTTCCAAATTAAAAAACCTTCTACTCTACCCGCCACCCATTAAAAGTCTTATCCAGTGTTGTGATTTTTATTGAACCTTCTTGCTACAGCCAAGTTGTGACATCACTTGAATGGAGGGCTATAATGGGTCTTGAGTTTGATGCACTTTTGGCTAATAGGACTTGGTATCTTTGCCCACGACCTGTAAATCATAATGTTGTACGCAATAAATGGATCTATAAGATCAAAAGAAAACAGGATGGTTCTCTTGAGTGTTTCAAAGTTAGATTGGTGGCTAAGGGGTTTGACCAGAAAAGTAGGGTTGATTTCTCTGAAACATGTAGCCCTGTAATCAAACTTGCGACAATTCATGTAGTCTTGGCGTTGGCTGTTCATTTCATCTGGAATATTTGATAGCTAGATGTGTCGAATGCATTCCTACATGGTTATTTGGCCGAGGATGTATATATGGAACAACTAGGGTTGTAAATGAGCCGACACACTTGACAACTCGCTCGATACCCGCTCGACTAAGCTCGACCCAAACTCGAGCTCGACACTATACAAGCTTGCTCGTTATTGTTGAAACTCGCTCGATTAGCTAGTGACACATACCTGGCTCGCTTGATTAAGCTCAACGGGGGCTCGTGAGTTTGACTTGTTTAAGTCGAGCTCGTTTGGCTCGCCCAGCTCGTTAGCTCGTTCATAGATCCTATATATATATTACAGAAAAGAGTTATATAAATTTGTATATTAGTAATTAAGTAATATATGTTATATAGGTTATTTAATATTTATATGTGTATGTATTAATTAACATACTAACTAGATAGTTAGCTTGTTCATATATCTTGTATATATATTACTAAAATTAGTTATATTAATTTGTACTATAGATAAATATCTAGAAGTTGTTTTAAAATTCGGGCTTGAACTTTGCTCGAATCATATATTAAATAATTTAATAGCTTAGCTCGAGTTGAGTTGAGCCTGGCTCGGCTCGAATAACATTCTCAATGAACTCGAGTTTGAGCTTGAGCTAGCTCGAATTTTAAACGAGCCAAGCTTGAACATGCATTTTATAGCTCAGCTCGAACTTGAGCTCGACTTGAATAAACATCTTCATAAATGAGCCAAGCTTGAAATCCTAAAGCTCGACTCAGCTCGGCTCGATTACAACCCTAGGAACAACCACGGGGTTTTGTTGATTCTACTCATCCCAATCATGTTTGCAAGTTACACAAAGCTATTTATGGTCTTAAGCAGGCACCTAGGGCTTGGTTTACTTGTTTATCTCAAGCTTTGTTTGATCTTGGATTTCACTCTTTAGATGTTGATACTTCTTTATTTATTTACTTTCAATCTGATGTCACAATATATATTTTGGTCTATGTAGACGACATTTTGATCACAGGGACAGACAATCGTGATGATCAAGATTTAGCAATCTTGGGTATTTCCTTGGTATGCAGGCTCATCGTGATGATCAAGGTCTCCATATTCGCCAATCTAAGTACATCATTGATTTGTTACACAAATCATCTATGGCTGGGGCTAAACCATACTTTGCACCTTTTATTTATGGTTCTCAACTATCTACTACAGTAGGTGATCCTTTGTCTGAATGAAATACTGCAACATATCGTCAAGTCGTGGGGGCTTTGCAGTATTGTACGATTACAAAGCCTGATATTGCGTATTCAGTTAACCAACGCTGTCAGTTTATGCATTCCCCAACATCTTTGCACTGTTGATCATGGCCTATCCTATCATAGAGATACTCTTAACTTAGAAGCCTTTTGTGATTCCAATTGGGTTAGGGATCCGGATAGTAAATGATCCACCACGGGTTTTGATATTTTTCTTGGGCCATGTATTGTTTTGTGGTGTGCCAAGAAACAACTCATTGTTGCTTGTTCTAGTACAAAAGTGGAATATCAAGCTAAGGCATTTACTAGAGCTGAGGTTTATTGGATTCGAATGTTACTTAAAGATCTACATGTTCCATTGACAATTTCGCCTACGCTATTGTGTGACAATATTGGTGCTCTTGCTCTTGCATCCAACCCAGTCTATCATGCTCGCACCAAACACATCGAGGTGGACTATCATTTTGTTAGGGAAAAATTTGTCAATAAGGATATCATTGCTAAATTTATTTCTACTCATGATTAGTTGGTTGACATTTTCACTAAGGGGCTCACATCAGCTCAATTTTCATTGCTACGTGACAAGCTTTAGGTGGTTGAACCCCCTCTTAGCTTGATGGGGGTTGTTAGAGATAAACCTTCTTTTCAAGAGTTTGAATCATCAACCAAGTCACCAGCTCATCCGCAGTTACCAAATCAGCCACAACATTCAAATTCAAACCTTAGATAACATTATCTCATCCAAATTCAAACCTTAGATAATATTATCTCATCTTGTTATCATGCATTTAAATTTTTGTATTGTAACCATTAGAGAAGATCTACGTTCAAACTGTACAGCTATATATATTGAGTAATATACTTCACAGTTTTGGTATTCAAGCCAAAATCTTTATTAAAGTTTATATCAAGTAGGTGGGACCCATCGTGTGGCTTTTTGGTTTTGCAATTACATGTTGGTCATATATTACTTTTAGGCTTTGGGTTCAAAGTGTAACGCCTCGTAAATTAATTAACTAGTAATTAACTATACGGTTCATCTCACAACATTATTATGCGAGAAACAAGACTCAGGAATCTCTACTCCTCAAAAAAGGAGGATACTAAGCAGTAGAAAACATTAAGATTCTATAAATATTAGTCATTACAACCAAAACATCTACCAAGGATCATCACAGTAGCTGAAATACTACACATATAATCTTTACAAGGGATCTATAATATACCTTAATATGCAAGCATGTATCAAAACTCTAAAGTGTATAACATAATCCAAAAGTACTAGTTACCATAAACACCTGACTAAGCTTGCAATAAGTTCTTAAGCATCTCTCGGATTGAATCCTCCACAATAATTGGATGCTTCGTGTAACAACTCCGATGGAAAAATCAATTAACTAGTAATTGATCCCACAGTTCGTCTTCAGGCCCTATTCCTTATGGGACAAGACTTAGGGATCATAACCTTTCCTATATGAGAGACCTTAGCGGAAGACTTTTAAACTATAAGAATAAAGAGCAGTAACTAAAACAACCGCACATTCATACACTAGAGTAAACATAATACCTCATAATATAAAGATAAGTCATGAAATGTATTGGTCATCATACCATCATCAAAACAAAATATTACATTTCCAAATCAACACTGTCACACAAAAGATCCACATATCAAATTTTAAGTTTAAGTAGGGCTAAAGAGATAATAATCTCAATCATGTCCGCTCGGGTGGTTCCTCCATCATCCCATATGGACTTCAACCACTCAAAGTCCATATTCTAAAAAATGACTCGGATTAAATCTTGCACAAGCACCAAAGTTTGATCCGAAGGCATCCTTGTCTAAGCTAGCTAAACTGTGCAATTATTTATAGTAGAGGAAAAAAAAGATAAAATGAAGGGGTAGTAGGTCTAAAGACTTAGTGACTATTAATGCATATACTACCTATGTCAGTTAATGATGAACTCTATGCAATAGTTTAATCATGACGATTTTCCATAGGTGTGATATAGATATAAGGTACATGCTTATAATCATACGTAATAGTGATAGTTCAATAGTATGGTCTATCCGAGATATTACTAATTCTCAGTAGCGTTGTGATGCAGATCAGACTCAGAGATCGTGCTTCTCTGTTCCTACGATCGATCGCACGATCGAGCGCCCACCTGCGTTCGATCGTACCTACAACAGCGATAGTTCGCAAAACTTGAGCCTAACGTGCGGAAGCTACTGAGGAAGTGACCGATGGCAGGGGTTCGAGCGCCCTGATCGAGAGCCCATCTGCGCTCGATCGCACCCGTGCTGTGATCGATCGCACACAGGGACTTATGTTACTTTTTTCGCGTTTTTTAATTATTAAACCGCCTTAGTTTAATTGCTTTAATATTCTTAGGGCTTTAGGAGTCTTTATTTCGTTGTTTTATTAGGTTTAGGGTTATGAGGGGTATTTATGTAATATTTTTAATAGGTTTAGAGTTTGTGGCTATAAATATATGTTTATAGCCTCGAAACAATTCAGTTGTTGTTTATTATCAGTTTTCTCTAAATAAGAATCTCAGAGTTGAGTTTTCCTCATTTTTTCCTTAAAATCGTAGATAGACTCTAGATTTTCAGAAGAGTTCTCAGATCGTTGATAGACTCATGATCTAGAATTACATATCCGCTACTTATTGTCGATCTTCGCTGCAGCCTACTAAGTCGCACTGTATCAGTTGGTATCAGAGCTCAGTTACTTTTCATGAATGGGGAGGAGCAACCTCTTTGCAGACATGAACGAGGTGTACGTACACACGGAGACAACACGTAAGGAGCAACCGGCAAGTCGTTTGTGGCACATGGGTCGTGGGCTGAACGATTGTCGTCGCCAACCAAGACCGTAATTCACGGTGGCGAAAGGCAAAACTAAAGTTGAAACCGGACAATACAAGGAGGATCAATTTCGGGCATTGGAGGATCAATTTGAAACCTCGCCTACCCGAATATCCAACTCGTGTCGTCACAATGAGAATGGATCCAGAATCCCTTCTGCGGAGCGCCAAACGCAAGGACGTCAGCACCATGCACAATCTCATGCCACTCGGTGGGTGGATGGATTCAGACTCGATACACCAGAATTCTAAAGTTGCTTGCAACCCAAAGAGTTCATTGTGACAGAAAAAAATAAAATAAATTCCATAAAAAGAAGTACCAAGGAAGATGGCGAAGATGGTGCCTAAGGAGGGGGCGGAGATCAAGCATCAATCGATGTCCAGCTACGTTGGAGGTACATGCCGACAATTTTGACGTACTTGCACCTTGGATGGCAAGGTGGCCAAGCTTATCATCGATCCAAGGATTGGTATGAATATCGTCTCGGAGGAAGCGGTAAGGAAGCTAGGGCTTGAGACCAAGAGGCATCATAGTCCCTATCAATTGGAGTGGCTCATGAAAGGAAAGGAGGTAAGGGTATCTAAATATTCCTAGGTGCCTTTTTCTATTGGAGCTAAATATATGGATCGTGTGTGGTGTGACGTGGTCCACATGACTATGTGTCACTTGTTATTGGGCAAACCGTGGCAAGATGATAAAGCTGCCATCTATGATGAAACCAAGAATACGTACAGCTTCATGTTGGGTAAAACCAAGTTGACTTTGCTACAGAGTCCGTGGCCGGAGCCAAAACCTTCACAAGGAGATGGCCAATCCGTCGTAGCCAAGCAAGAGTTGATGGACAAGGAAGGCGACATCAATGGAGTGGTACTGGGGCCGATAAAGAAGCTGTCGAAAACATTTGTCAACGTGGTCCAAGCAGAACTACCAAAAGAAGCGCAACCGTTGCAAGATATTCAACCTCCACATGGGTTGGTGCCGGGGTCTAAACTTCCTAATCATCCACTTCACATAAAGAGTCTTAAAAAGCATGAAGAATTGGGAAAAGAAGTGGAAGAGGTAAACCTTTCAGAAAGTATTGCACTTTTTCACAAAGAAGAACTGTTGGAGGAGGTAAATCTTTCGGATAGTCTTGCAATTCTTTATGACAATCCTATATACTATGTGATTGATAAGAGCTCCAAGGATAAATTTTGTGATTTTAATGTTGAGATAATTGATTATGTCGATTTCCTTGGGATTGATAACATTTTGTTCAATGATGGGTTTTGCGCGGTTGACAAAATTTATGTGTTCACGATGGAGAAGGCGCGAGAGGAGTACGGTAAATCCGAAGAATTGCCAAGTGGTGTGTTGGGCTTTCACGACAAACATCGAAGTATGCTAATGATGAAGAGCGTCGCATTTATTTTGGGTTGTTGCCTTGATTTAATCTTGAATAAGGTCGATTGGGATGAGTTGACTGGACATCCGAAAGACCGTGGAAAAGACCGGCTGAATTCGAGGATGAATTCTCTCCAACCTGGGGAGGATGATGCAGATTAGACTCAGAGATCGTGCTTCTTTGTTCCTGCGATCGATCGCACGATCGAGCGCCCACTTGCGACAGCGATCGTTCACAAAACTTGAGCCTAACGTGCGGAAGCTACTGAGGAAGCGACCGATGGCAGGGGTTCGAGCGCCCATCTGCGCTCGATCGCACCCGTGCTGCGATCGATCGCACACAGAGACTTATGTTACTTTTTCCGTATTTTTTTAATTATTAAACTGCCTTAGTTTAATTGCTTTAATATTCTTAGGGCTTTAGAAGTCTTTATTTCTTTGTTTTATTAGGTTTAGGGTTATGAGGGGTATTTATGTAATATTTTTAATAGGTTTAGAGTTTGTGGCTACAAATATATGTTTATAGCCTCCAAACAATTCAGTTGTTTATTATCAGTTTTCTCTAAATAAGAATCTCAGAGTTTTCTCTAAATAAGAATCTCAAAGTTGAGTTTTCTTCCCCTTTTTCCCTTAAAATAGTAGATAGGCTCTAGATTTTGAGAAGAGTTCTTAGATTGTTGATATACTCATGATCTAGAATTACATATCCGCTGCTTATTGTTGATCTTCGCTGTAGCCCACTAAGTCGCGCTGCATCAAGTTGGCCCTGTCTCGAGGGACTTGTAATACAACACTGGTGCCCCAGATATTGTACGCTATCATCCATAACATTAGTAGCACGACCAAGTCTGACTTCGGGTGGCCCACACCACTAATGATGTCCATCTTGTAGTGCCCGCTCGTTAAGGTTGCGCCAGTCACGAAACAACCTTGGATCCAAGACCTATATATCAACACATCTGTTACACATACACTTGACTATAAAGTTAACATGTATAGTAAGCCCATGACACTTATCCCACACGTACCGGTGTATCATGTCATATGATGCAATTTATCTTGTCCTTATTTTATATCCATGCTTTTACAAGTCTCATCTTTGTTAATATGTTAAGTACAATGTTTTTCACAAATGCTATAGTTCATGTGCAGCAAAAAATATGTTTTCGTGAAAGTTGCAAATATGCATGTTTTGGTACGCAAAATAGACGTGCAAGTGTGGAAAAATAAATGGCAAGCATTATGTGAGTTACAACTCACCGGGGTTGATTAAATCCTCTGAGTAATCCTCCAACAAGTTCGGGTTCTCCAAGATGTGAAAAATCCTCCCATTAGTCCTAAGCTCAGGGCATTCAAAGCAGCATGGTAGATCAAGACGGTTATATAATAGGGGAAGCCGCAAGAAAGCATTCGTTCACTAAAACTAACCTTATGCTAAAAAACAAAGGGAGTTGGGTGCTTAGACAAAAAGGCCATCTCCTAAACGTTTCTGGGCGAGCACTTGACCTTAAGATGAGCGTTCGTCCAGTGAGGTTTAGGTGGAAAACCTCATTTGACCCACTTATTTCCTGAGCTTTCTATCGGTCTCTTATGCTTTCGAAAGGCTTTCTAACACCATTCTAAGCATATTGGTAAGATTAAATCTAAGCAAGGGGAAACACTAACCAACAACAAAGCTTACAACAACAAAGTTATTAGAACGAAACTCAAGAGTAAGGAATACCTCAATCAAGCAAGTCCTCCAAGCAAACTCTACCAACACTTACAAAATAACCACTCTCACAAAACCAAAATGACAGAGTTTCCTTAAGCTTCTAGGGTGGAGAATATCAAATGGGGTGGAGGGATATTTATAGGGAATGAGTATGAGGGAAAACTAGTGAGTAACAAGAAATAAGGAGTGCTCGTGGTACCATAGGGAGCGAGCGCTCGTGTACTGTTGCTCAGAGGGGTCAAGTGGCAGGTGACACGCACGGATAAAAATCAGTGGTCAACAAAAGGTCAACGAGTGCTCGACCTGATCCCCACATGAGTGTTTATATACGATTGCTAGGCGTGCACTCGTGTGTGGTCCCCCACACGAGCATACGTCAACTGTAGCTCCAAGATTCAAAATTCCAAAACTACCTTTCCAAGTGTCCCTAGTGACCCAAAGCCCAATTAACCTTCTAATTAAGCTATCTTTAGCTTAATTGATTATTTGGGTCACTACACTTCGTGGTATCCATCTTCTTCTAAACTATCTATAATCGCAGATGTACTTGTGGAAAAAAAAGGAAAATAATATAAGGGTAAGTCCGACGACTTAGTAAATATATTTGTACATGAAATACCCGTTATTTATAAAGCATATGCAACATTATGAGATGACAATTTATTATGGGTGCAATATAGATATAATATATGCTGTAATATGAGAATCAATGATAGTTCAACAATATGGTCTAAAAAAGATATTACCCATTCTCAATAGGGTTGGCGCTGCCCTGAGGGACCTGTAATACAATCTTAGTGCCCCAGATATTGTACGCTACCGTTCATAAAACTAGTAACCCAACTGAGTTCGATTTCGGGTGGCCCATACTACTAGTGATGTACGTCTTGTAGTGACCAACCATTAAGGATGGTTGTGCCGGTCACGAAATAACCATTGGATCCAAGGCCCCCCTCCCCCACACACATTTGACCATAAAGTTAACCTATATAGTAAATACATTGTCGTTATCCCGCATGTACCGGTATACTATGTTATACGATGCAATTAGTCTTGTCCGTATTTTGCATGTATGCTTTTATAAGTCTTATCATTATCTTGTTAATCAACATACGTTTTCACAAAAGAGAGTTATCAGTAGTTCCAAAATGTATTTCGTGAGAGTTGTAAATATGCATGTTTGATATATATAAAATAGATGTCCAATGTGAGAAAAGTAACAACAAGTATCTATGTAAATTTGTACTCACCTGGGTCATAAGGCTCCTCCATAAAATTCCCTTGAGGTTCCATAACCTCGAATACTAAGAAAAAACCTATCATTAGTTCTAAACCCGAGCTAAAACGAATCTAGAACATGACAACATGGGCTATAGAATGTAGAGTTGAGATAACGTTCCCTGGAACGTCTTTGGGTGAGTGCTCAGCCCCTAGGGCGAGCGTTCGGCCAGAAAGGTTCAGGTAGAACCTCATTTGGTTCAATGCTCTCTCGAGCCTCCTCAACTAGTCCTAAGGCTATAAAAGGATTTCTAACACTTCCTAGCTCAAAACAACGTCTCCATGCATAAAGAAATATGTCTAATGGAAAGGAAATGCTAAACCAAGCTTAAACCAAGATTAAAGGAAACAACAACCTAACTAAAAGCTCAAACCAACAACTAAGCTAACTATGAAAAGCACTTAAACAATATAACAACTAAGTATTGTACAAGGTAACATAAAAGTCAAGATGTTTGATGGGATTATAGGATACTCACAAATGTCAAATATGTTTCAAACCTTCAAAATTTTTTGATTCCATTAGGTACATTAGATTCTTTGGGCTTTGGGCTATGGTTGTTCAGCCAAAGATGGAGTTATGAAAATAACTAAAGGTGTTGTGGTGATAATGAATGGTAAGAAAATTGGCAATTTGTATAAGTACTAGGGACACAGTTACATGTAAAGCTCCAGCTTCCACCTCAGCAGAACCAAATATTGATAATACTGTTTTGTGGCATATGTGGCTTGGTCATTTAGGCGAGCACAATATGTTTGAGCTTCAAAAGAGGAATTTGTTGAAAGGTGTGAATGTGAAGTTATGTAAATTGAGTTTCTTCAAGTACTGTGTGTATGAGAAGCAATGAAAAGTCAGGTTTTAGGTGGCCTCTTATACAAGTAAAGGTTTTATCAACTATGTTCATTCAAATGTTTGGGGACCAGTGGTTGTGCCATCAAATAGAGGTGCACATTATTTTGTTAGCTTTATTGATGATTTTTCAAGAAATGTCTAGGTTTATTACTTTAAGCACAAGTTAGAGGCTTTCGCCATCTTCAAGTAGTAGAAGGCGCATGTGAAAAATTAGATTGTAAGAAAAGTGAAGTACGTGAGATCCAACAATGGGTTAGAGTACAAAGGCAATGCATTCTTGGAATTTTTAAAACAGAAGGCATTACTCGTCACTTCACGGTTAGATGAACTCCATAGCAAAACAGAGTTTCCAAAATGATGAACAGAACATTGTTGAAAAAGGCGAGATGTATGAGGTTGAATACAGGATTATCAAAAAGTTTTTGGGTTGAAGCAGTTAATTATGCATGCTTCGTCACCAACAAATCTCCATTTGCTGGAATTGATTTCAAGGTTCCAGAAGAAGTATGGTCAGGTAAACCAGTTAAATATTCTGTGTTGAGAATATTTGGTACTACATATGATCATGTGCAAAGTGGGGAACAATCAAAATTAGATTCAAAGTCAAGAAAGTGTACTTGTCTTGGTTTAGAATCTAGTGTTAAATGCTATAGGCTCTAGGATCCAATCTCAAAGAAGAACATTGTAAGGAGAGACGTGGTGTTTGATGATGCCTACATGCTAAGAAAGGTTGAGGATTAAACGACAACTAGAAAGGGAAACAAGTCATGGATTTGGTGCTTGATGATCAACATCCACTCATGGACATATGTGATTGACGAAGAATCTTCAAGAGATTCAGAGTACCGAGAAGTGCCTTATTCTTTAGCAAGAGGCAAAGAGAAATGTGATCGAAAAGCACCAAAGAGGTATGGATTTGAAGGCATGATTTCCTTTGCTCTAACAACGGGTGGTGAAGACTCATCGTCTGTTCAAAATGGCATGCCAAAAGAGGTGAAGTCACTACAGAAAGGCAAAGCTTAGGAGTCAATAGAATTACTTAAGGCAAAGAAGGCTAAAGGGTGTAGATGGGTCTACCAAAAAAAAAAAAAAAAAAAGCTGTGTGGCCAAGATAACTGGTAGATAAGCGTGGTGTTATGTCTAAACCAGGTCCTATACTCAAGTTCAAGAGGTGTTTGGACTTGAGTGTTACTTGTGGGTTGTAATAGCCTTTAAGGGATTGGGCCCCGCATCTAGAAGAGATTTGTCTTGTTGCGATTTGATGGGTTTCAAGTCAAGGTGGAGATTGTTGACGTGAGTGCCTTTTCGCCCATGAAGGAGGTGGGGCCCATTGTGTGCCTTTTGGTTTTACAATTACATGTAGGTTTTTAATTACTTTTAGGTATTGGTTTCAAAGTCCTAGCACAACTTGTATTTTGGCCAACCAACTTTCACACCTTATAAAATGACACGCGTCCTTTTCTTAATTAGTATATCATATACCAGAGCCACACATAAAGGGTAGTTGCTAAAGGTGAAAAAAGTGGGCTACTGCGTGTGATAGAAAAGGGAGCCAACCAAGGGCGAAACAAAGATTTGTAGTGTGGGGGGACTTTTTTTTTTTTTTTTTTGGGGAGATGGACCAACTTATATAAATACAAAAGCACATAGATACACATAATCTCTTTATATGAAAAAAAAAAAAAAAAAATCTATTTATATGTGTGTTTGTGTATGTTTATATAAAATAAAAGCATAGAAATCTTATATATAATTTCATGGCATCATATACCTTTGAGCGTGAACTTTTTTTTTCCTAACAATCTAGTAAAGACCCAAATAACAACCAAGGGAATGCTAAGAGTCAAGTCAACCAATTGTGCAGTCGTAAAAGATTAAACCATCTAACTTGTGGTGTCAAAAAAAAATTATAAACATAAATAATGACAAAATAACTGCTCAAAAAACTGATTGTTGGTTAGAAGCTACTCAAAGGGGACACAAAATTTAAAATTAATTAATTAATTAATTAATTAAATTAAATTAAAAATTAAAAAGTGGCACAAATATTATTTTGGAGGGCAATTTTATTAAATGGGTAGACTTTTAAGGCAATTTATGAAAATTTGTAAATATGTTGGTGGGAGATTAGTCCCCCCACCCCAAATTGCAGGCCTGCCCCTAGCACCAATTGTTTTCTTCTTGATTTTGGAAGAGCCAAAACAAGAAAGGAAAAGAACGGGTGCCATAGTGAAAGAGAGAAAAATAAATATCAGCCGCAGTCTTGTTCCAACAAAAGAAAAGTTTATATTTATGTTTTTTGTATTTTCTTAGGGATAATATTCTTTATTAGGTAGTAGTGAGATTTGGATGTATTGGGATTTTGAGTTTTGAGTATTTTTTTCTTCACTATATTTTTGTACTCCATCTTTCATAGTGAATTTCTTCGTAATCGCCTCCATCAATGGACGTACCTCACTTTGAAGGAAGCACTTAAATTTTGGTGTTATTTTGTGTAATTATCTCACATTATTTGCCATTCAACAACATTTAATATTACCGTCGAAGTTACATGTTTGATGGAGTTCCCTTAGGAGTTACATGTTTGATGGATTTCCCTTAGAAGTTACATGCTTGATGGATTCCTCTTCTTTGAAGTAACGTGTTAATTTGATGGAATCCTCTTAGAAGTCTCTTTCACCTAACATACAATAATCTCAGTAACCACGCACAAGATATTAATAATAAGTATTATTATTGAAATGAAAATCTTAGTCGGGCCAGAGATTTTCTCCCTTCAACTCAAGAGGGCAACTCCATCAAAAGGTGATTTAACTTTCATTTACCTAAACTCGTAGAGGGCTCTAAGAATGTTTATAGTGAATTGACACCAAAAACACAAGAAAAATGAGAAAAAACGACTCTCACGACTCTGATGTGATAACAGGTAGACTTTCGTCATTCCTATGAGTGGACCGCGTGGCCTACAGGCTACAAACTACAAAGGTTGTGTCAAAGACGCAAACATTGACACATAATTTGTAGGCCATGAATTCACACTTTGGAGAGAGTGAGAGGGAGATTTCCGCAATCATATTTCTGCAGAATTTGAGGTTGTGGTCGTAGAAAGGAAACCAACCACAAACACAAATCCTGCAGAAATATCTTGCAGCACACATGGTAAGTGCAGACAAAAACAAATCTGGGTGCATATTTAATCTTCAATAAGATAAAAAATACCTGGATCCTACTCGCCCATCCGTAATCTAAAAAACTACTCAAAAAGCCACGCCGGCGCCTTATCCTCCTTGTCCCTTTCAATCTTCTTAACCATTTATAGTTTTTTGACCATACCAAATTCTCTCCTAGTTAATCCAAAATTTTCTTTAAAATTCTCACTGGGTCATAATTCTGTGTCACACACAACCATACACGGATAAAAGCCTCCATTCATGGCTTTGATCATATCTCCACCGCCTAATCCCAAACTCCACCAGTTTTCTCCTCTGCGCCGCTCAACCCACCGGCCGGAACAGGCCGTATTGGTCCTTCCCCTGGCCGTGTCCAACACTTCTAAGGTCCTAAATTTTGGTCACCATATTTCTAAGCCTAAAAACCTTTTACTGAACACAAAATTCGCTTCCCATTTGCGTAATAATGGCAAGAGGTCAACGGTAGCAGGCATTGTTAGTGCAGCATTGGTAGAAGAAGCAGAGCCAAAGCCAGAGCCAGGGGCAGCAAATTATAGGAGAATTTTGTTGTCGGACGTGGTCGTGAAGCGGCAAAGTAAAGTGTTTTTGAGAAAATGGAACTCTATGGATATTGGAACTGCTGGTGTTGTTTTGACTTTGCATTGCCTTTGTTTTTTTGCACCGTTTCAGTTCAGTTGGGGTGCCGTTTTGGTGGCCGTGGCTCTGTACGTTGTGACAGGTCTTTTTGGCATTACTCTGTCCTATCATAGGAATCTCTCACACCGGAGTTTCAAGCTTCCCAAATGGCTGGAGTACTTGTTTGCCTACTGTGGGGCCCTCGCACTTCAGGTTGGTAGAATTTCATTGTGAATTGGAATGACGAATTCTGGGTTCAGTTCGGTGTTTTTTTTATGGTTCTGTTAATTGCTTTTGCTCAATCCTCTGCTTGTTGCTTTCTACAGCTCAATTCATTGCTGATGCACAAATGCTTGTTTTTTTTTGGGTTGCAGGGGAGCCCAATTGATTGGGTGAGCACACATAGGTACCACCACCAGTTTTGTGATTCTGAGAGAGACCCACATAGCCCAACAGAAGGATTTTGGTATAGTCATATGAGTTGGCTATTTGATACCAATTCTGTGATGGAAAGGGTATGAATATATTTGATAGTCACATGCACTTAATCACAGGCTAATGATTATAGTGTAAAGGTGATGCTTTCTAGTTCAATATTCCTTTTGGGATTGTTTGCAGTGTGGAGGAGCGAGCAATGTGGCTGATTTACAGAAGCAGCCCTTCTACAGGTTTCTTCAAAGGACTTACGCTTTTCATCCAATTGCACTTGGTGTTCTGCTATATGCATTGGGAGGAATCCCCTTCCTTGTGTGGGGAATGGTGAGGAAGATTCTTCTGAATTCTTTTCTTTTCGTATGATTATTCTATTGAATTGCTTGGGAGTAGAAAATAGATGTTACTAGTGCTGTCCTGCAGTAAACATAAGGCAGCGGGGTGCCATAATTATTCTTTGGAAATGTTTTGATGCTTTGTTTGGTGAAAAACATTTGTAAGAGAAGAGAAATATTCGGAATCTCAAGCCAGATAGTTCACTCCTGATATGTTTAGTTGAAACTATGGTGTTGCTGTTTTGGCATTGATAGCTTACCTGACGCAAAGCAAATTTAGGATTGTTTTTACTGCGTATGATTAGGAAGAGAGAATATAACAATTAGGGAAGAGAAAGTACTCGCCCCAAAGAAATATAGAGAATAATTCTGAAAAGCTGAGATTTTATTGATACCCTAATGAATTGCAGAAAAGAAAGAAATAAAAATACACAACACAAAATGATTGTAGATGAAGCAAAAAGATATCATTCCAGAAATAATTCTATGCCCGATTCTTGTCATTCTTGTGCTAATCTTCTTTGTCAAGATATTCGAGTGCTATTAATTTCATAATCTGCATCTTTAACCCCCTGATTGCTTACAGACCTGTTGGATCTCCTGTTTCCTGCTGCAGGGTGTGAGGATTGTATGGGTTTACCACATAACTTGGCTGGTAAATTCTGCTTGCCATGTCTGGGGAAAGCAACCGTGGAATACTGGTGATCTGTCTAGAAACAATTGGTATTGCTAATTTTTGCACTCTAAGCCTTGAAGCTAATTTAAAGGTGGGAGTTGTTTATAGTTTTGAATTTATAATTGGTTGATTAGGTGGGTGGCATTGCTTGCATTTGGAGAGGGGTGGCACAATAATCACCATGCTTTTGAGTTCTCAGCTCGACATGGCCTAGAATGGTGGCAATTTGACATGACTTGGTATGTAATAAGATTTCTCCAAGCTGTTGGATTGACAACTGATGTGAAGTTGCCAACTGAAGTTCAGAAGCAGAGGATGCCGTTAAACAATGGAAGCATGGCCATTTAAAACTGGGATTTATGCTATGCAGCTTGCTTCATATCTGCATACAGTGTGAAATTTGTTTTCTCAATTCTTATATTTTGTAGTAACATGGTTAATATTTGACAGAAAATTGTAAGGAAAAAAAAAACAGAGAGTATACTAGAGCGGTGGGTGGATTTTTTGAACTTGGAAGTCCAATTGCTAGCCACTGTCATGCTCACTCCCTCTCTATCTCAAGCAACCAAAAGCCAATTATATGATTTCAAATTTCAATTGAAGCTCAAAGCTAAATGTTTGAAGTGTTTAATATTGAAAACGTACTTGAGCTATAGTTTAGTATTCATGTCCCGGATAACAACTCAAAAGATTAAAAAAGTATGGGAAAAGTACACGCACTTCTTCAAATTAACATTCAATTTGTAATGTCTCTCAAACAAAAGATTGCTAGTGTCTATGCAAGAAGAGATGTCCCATAATTTTTTTTTTTACCAACGAAAAATTTGCAATATACCTTTTGTCCGAAAAAGAAAAGTTAGACCCTAAAATATTTTCTATAAGACAAAAATACTTGTATGAATTAAAAAAATAATAATAAAAATAAATAAATAAATAAATAAAGTTTGGAGGAATACTGATGCAATCTTTATTTTGGAGTCAATTTGAATGGGATATGTGTATTTTCCCAAAAAGTATCATTAAGTTTTTCACGCTTATCCTGAGTTTAAAGTACCATTTGTAAAAATAAGAATTGGCTTTGACACATGAATACATGGTCAATTTTGCTTTTGCTTCCAAGAAGGGGTCTAGTTATGTTTCCTTATTATGATTAATTCAAGCTAATTAATTTGGAATCTTGCCCTTCTCCTGCTTAGTGTAAACCGCCTTCAACCTTTTAAAAAAAAATCAATTAATTAATTATTTTTTAAAAAAAGGCCGGAGTCCACGATGATTTGATGAGACCAAGTCACTCACAACAAATTTTCACGTTAACTTGAATTTCGTTTAGTTCTTAAGAGAAATCTCCTTGCCACATCTCCTCCAAAACCCTAAGGGTAATCAAGAATAACAAGCACCAATCAAGTGCTTGGACTTGAAAACCAAACTAGTTTAGTGAACATGTTTGCTGAATTTTCCGTTATAATAATTTTCTTCACTATGACATTATCTTATGTTACAACCTCTCGCAAAAAATAATATATGACATAGATGTGTTTGGTCCTCTTATGATACATTTGAATTGTTTTTTTATTATTTTTTTTAATGTATTATGCTCTCGCTATCACAAGACGCAATTATCTCATCCTATTGCAAACCTAGATCGCCAATTAGACCTTTTAGCCACATTTCTTCTTTCACTGTCTCTACCATTATCATATACTATGCCTATGTGGTGGAAAAAGTAATTGTTGACTGCAATGTCTCCTTCCAACTAATGCCACACCCCGAGAAAGTGAAAACATAACTTGTCAAAAAGCTTCTTTTATTCAGATCACTAACAAAATCTGAATCGACATACTCAATGACACTAGACCGATCTCTATTTCTATCATAGACTAAACCAACATTTGTAGTGTCCCATAAACATTGGAGTATTCATTTCACTGCCTCCCAATGAGCCTTGTCAGGATTGGCCATGTAGAAATTAACAACACTGATTATTTGTGAAATATCAAGATGAGTGCATACCATAGCACACATGATATTCTCAACTACGCTAGAGTAAGGACAATGTGACATAAGCACCCATCATTTTCGTTTTGTGGAGATAACCCTCCTAATAATCCAAAATGAGCGATAAGTGGAGTACTCATTGGTTTAAAATTCTACATACCCAAGTGTTCCAAGTAGATTCACAATGTACTTTTTATGTGATAAGTACAACTTTCTTGCTTTTCCATCCGGACCATCCATGTAAATCTCCATCCCTATGATTTTCTTCACAGCACCCAAATCCTTCTTTTCAAACCCATTTCATAACTGAGATTTCAATCTTTTAATCTCTAACATGCTTTTAGCAGTAATAAGTATGTCATCCACATATACAACAAATACACAATGAATCATTTCACAATTATTTGTAATACACACAAATGTCATAATTACTTCTTGAGTAACCATGACCAACTAAAAGCTGTCAAAGTGTTTGTATTACTACCTCAAACAACAAACAAGATTTTATTTACCTTCAAATGAACTCCCCTAGCTAATATATAGACATGGTTTCTTCGAGTTCACCATGCAGAAAAGTTATTTTCACTTCAAGTTGCTCAAACTCCAAATCAAATAGAGCAACTATGGAGAGAAACATGCGAGTATAGCTATGTTTCCTTAAACTCCACACATTCTCTCTGACTATAGCCCTTTGCCACTAAATGTGCCTTGAAGCTAGATTCCTCAACCCTTGAGATTCCTTCCTTTTTCTTGAAGACCCATTTGCAACCAACAATCTTAGCACCCGTAGGCCATTTTACTAATTCTCATGTTTAGTTCTTATGAAGAGACTCAATCTCCTCATTCATGACAACAACCTATTGTGCAGACTCACTACTAATGGCAACTTTTTAATAAGTGGAAGACTCCTGGACTCTAGTGCCCTTTGCCATAGTAAGTGCATATGTTACCAAATATGCATAGCCATATTTCTAAGATAGCTTAATCTTTCTCCTTTATCTACTAGTCGCAACACTAGACCCTTGCTCTTCTTGTGGATTATCATTCTTAGAACTAGAATCATGGCCACTTGTAACATGCTAATATCGAGTGCCATCATGGACCTTCTATGAAACTTCCACTTAAAACTCTACCTCTTTGCTATAATCTTATTCATTTCTTATAAAAACAGTAGACTTCTTCTTCGAGTGAAGCATGAGAGATTCATCAAATACAATATCCCTACTGATTATGTACTTAAGTGATTTAGGATGAGAACATCATAATCTATATTATTTCACCCCATTGACATAGTCAAGAAATATACATTTCTTGGACTTAGGCTCAAGTTTACCTTCATTCAAATGACAATAAACAGGACAACCAAAAGTTTTCAAATCCTAATAATCAATAGAAGTACCAAACCATACCTCATAAGGAGTCTTACAATCAAAAGCTAACAATGGAGAACGGTTGACCAAATAGCAAGTAGTATTGATCGGTTCAGTCCAAAAATATTAAGATAACATGTTATTCGTAAACATATAAAGTGCTCTCTCCAATAGAGTCTTGTTCATTTTCTAAACGATCCATTTGTTTATGGAGTTTGACTAATTGTACGATGTCTGGTGATGCCTTCAACAAAATTTATTAAAGTCACCAACTACAAAATTCCATGTCATTTTTTTGTTCTAAGTTGTTTGATTTTCTTCCCAATCTCCTTCTTAATTAATGCATCTCATTGCTTCAAAATGACGAACACATAGCTTTTCTTATTTATAAAATATATACACCCATATGTTTTTCGAATAATCATTAATAAATGTTACAAAATATCAAGCACCATCCTTTCTGAATAGATATAATCCATTATACTACTCATTCTATGGATACATGTACTGAACTTGACTCTGCATTGCTTCTTGAAGACACAATGATCAGAAAAGTCAAGCGAACTTGCTTTTTCATACCCCACTCACTTATATGACCCAAATACATATGCCATAATTGAGTTTTTGGCTCAATCTGGATCACCTGAAGAAGACACATCAGCTGAATATGTTACCATATTGCCATGAAGAAAGTAGTGGTCATCAATATTGTTACATTTCATTACAACCAATGGGCCTTTACTAACCTTGATAACTCCACCTCCAGCACAATATTTGTATCCAAAAGAGTCCAAAGTGTCTAAAGAAATATCATATTCTTCAAATTTGGTAGATGTCGAACATTTGTCAAATTCTTAACAATTCTGTTATGCATTCTTGTCGGCCTCATCATTTTCCATCAAGACTAACCCACAATTAGCTGACTTAAAGGTAGTAAACCATTCCTCTTTAGGGGACATATGAAATGTACAAGCAATTTCAAGAACTCATGTGTCGTTAAAATGACAATAAAAAATGGTAATTGCAAGGACAAGTTATGAACCCTCAGTTTTTTCTTCAACAACACTAGTCACAGAAGAGGAATTTGGTTTATCACCTTCCTTTTCATTTTTCAGTTTTGAACACTTGTATTTGTGATTTTCATACTTTTTACAATAATAATACTCAACTTTCTTCTTCAACTTCGACTACGATCAATTCTTGGTTTTCCTATAACAAATAAACCATCTGCCTGACTCACAACATTTTCCATTCAATCTTGTCCTCAACTCCACATAATTCAAAGTACACTTAACATCTCCTAAGGAGATAATATCTTTGTCATATAACATTGAACTAATAAAATTATCAAAGAATCAAGTAGTGAACAGAACAAAATAAGGGTTGCTCTCCATCATCAACTTGAATATCAATATTTTTGAAGTCAATTTGTATTAAATTCATCAAGATGATCACAAATTAGGTGGCACACCTTCTTGCATCTTAAAGGTATATAAACGTTGCTTCAAATACAACTAGTCAGTGATAAACATTTTTCCATTTTTTTTTATCCTGTTTGTAACAAACCAACATCATTAAAAATGAAAAAGGTTATAGGACATATATGAAGCTAAAAAAAAAAAAAAGCTTAGACATAAATCCTGTCGGTGAAGCGATGGAAGAGACGATTTGTGGCGGGGGAGAAACGGGAGGAGACGATCCATTGTGGCTGCTATTTCGTGAGGCTCAGAATTAAATCATCATACATGATGGATAGATCTCTAGAAAACTGTAGAGAATAATGAGTTCTCTCAAGAAGATAGAAACTCAAAAAGAAAAGGAACAAAAAAACATGAGAAGGGAGTGGGAGGATGAGGGAAACTAGAAGGTTTGCCCTCCTCCTCAGGCTTTGATGGTTGTACTTGAGTCAGGAGAGAGAAGAGAGATTTTTCGGGTGTGGATTATCTTTTCATTTGCAAAATTGTTTCTTAACTTTTTTTCATGTACAAGCTTTTTAACTTCTTCCAAAGTTCAGCAACAATTTCTTCATTGGCGACTTCTCTCAAAATTTCATCTAGAAGCAGAGACTAAAGAAGTTGAGAATTTTGTGAATATTTTGCTGTGCTTTGTATTGTTTATTGACAGGGTATATATATACAAATATTTGAGGTTACATGAAAGGTAAGAGAATACATAGTGAATTAGTTTTCCTTTCTAGGATAATCTACCCATTGCTTGATTTGATTCTAGGAACGCATGGACTGATTCTGGTTTCCTTGTGTGATGTAGTCATTGCTTGACTTATGGCTATCTAGTGCGTTTCCTTATTTGTTGTAGCCGTTGCATGATATGCGGCTTGTGTGTGGGAATTATTTCCATCTAGGTCTGATGCTCTATTACGCCCCCGCAAGTGAGACAAATGATAGACTATGTTGAGGTTGGTGCGCATGAGAGAAAAATGAGAGGATGCAATGGGTTTGGTAAAGCTGTCGGCTAAGTTACCTTTGCTTGAGAGGAAGTGGACGGTTAGTGTTTTAGTTGCAACTTTAACACGAACAAAATGAAAGTAGACTTCAATATGCTTGGTATGAGCATGGAAAGCAGGATTGGCAGAGAGGTATGTACCACCAATGTTGTCACACTNGGGGGGGGGGGAGGGAGAAAAATGCCAAGATCACAGAGTAGAGATTGGAGCCAAAGAAGTTTAGCAGCAGTGGTAGCAAGGGTGCGATATTTAGATTCAGTGCTGGAGTGGGCCACGGTGCGTTTGAGAGATGACCAAGAAATAAGATTAGGGTCGAGAAAGACATAGAAACCACCGGTGGATTTGCGATCGTCAAGGCAGCTAGCCCAGTCGGCATCAGAATAGGCTTGGAGGGTGCGAGATGTAGAGCAACAAAGGAGCAGGCCATAGGAGATGGTGAACTTGAGATATCAGAGGATGCGCTTGACAGCTTGCAAATGAAGGGAGGTGGGCCTATGCATGAATTGAGAAACTTTGTTGACGGCAAAGGATATGTCAGGTTAAGTGAGGGACAAATACTGGAGGGCGCCGACAAGGCTGCGGTAAGGAGATGGATCAATGAGTGCATCATCGAAAAGTAAGGTGAGGGCGTGGGCCGTGGACATGGGAGTCTTGACAGGCTTGGCCTCCGACATGTTGCTCTTGCGGAGAAGGTCAAGAATATATTGTTGCTGTGATAGAATAATTCCATCGGAGGTGAAAGATGGCTTCCATGCTGAGGAAGTAGTTGAGAGGGTCTAGGTCCTTGATGGCAAAATCAGCTCGAAGGGACTGCAGGAGTGAGTCTGTCCCTTGTGGAAGAGAGTTGGTGATGAGAACGTCATCCACATAGATGAGAACATAAGTGATCTCCGAAGAGGTGTGACGGATGAACAAAGAAGAGTATGAGTGGGAGCCAACGAATCCAAGCTCCAAAAGGTGATCGTTGAGGCGAGAGAACCAAGCATGAGGGGCTTGTTTTTAGCCATAGAGGGCTTTGTGGAGCTTGCAAACATGAGAGGAAACTGAGGATGAATGAAGCCAGGAGGTTGGGTCATGCATACATCCTTAGAGAGCCAGCCATGTAAGAAGGCATTGTGAACATCAATCTGACGGACGGGCCATCCAGCGGAGATAGCAAGAGAGAGGACGAGGTGAGTGGTGGTAGGTTTGACAACTAGACTGTAGGTCTCACTAAAGTCAATACCGGGTTGTTGGTGAAAACCCTTGGCTATGATGAGTGCTTTGTGTCGGCCAATAGAGCCATCAGCTTTGCGTTTGAGGTGGAAAACTCACTTACAGCCAACAATGTTCATGTCAAAGGTTTAAGGAACAAGAGCCTAAGTATTGTTGCTAAGGAGGGCGTCAAACTCAATATTCATGGCGTCACGCCAGGCTGGGTGCTTGGAGGCAGTAGTGTAGGAGGTGGGCTTAATGTCATTTGAGCCAGTGGTGGCGATGAGCGCTTTAAGGAGCGGATAGCGGATGAGGCTGTCAGGAAGAGTCTTCGGTTTGAAGATGTTGTTCTTCGAGTGAGTATGCATGGTATGTTGAGAGGGAGGCAACACAGGTGGGGCATCCGGGTGCTCGGGGAAAACCTACAAAGGATACGAAGTAGTGTTAGTAGGATTCAATGCCGAAGAGGTGGGATGGGGAGGTAAGCTGATTGGCTAGGAGGTAGGGTCTTCTCGAATTGGAGGACATGGATGACATGTGGCGGTGGGGGTGTTTGGAATGAGGGGAGGGAAGAGAGTGGTGTGTGAGGGAGGAGGAGACATGGGTGGGGGAGGGGAGATGGAAGTGAAGGGAAATGATGATTCATCAAATATAACGTTGCGAGAAGTATAAATGCGTCCAGTTGGAGGGTGGAGGCATTGGTAGCCACGATGAGAGGGGCTATAGCCAATAAAGATGCATGTGTTAGAGGAAAAATCAAGTTTATGCTTGTTATAGGGCTAGAGATGAGGCCAACAAGCACAACCGAATACTCGCATAAAGTTGTAATTAGGCCGAAGGTGGAACAATTTTTGAAAAGGGGATGTATTGTTAAGGACGGGTGTAGGGAGTTGATTTATGAGGTAACATGCTGTTTGAAACATCAATAAGTAAGTGATGTTGAGCAATGGGCCATGAATGTGAGGCCTATTTCTACAATATGTCGGTGTTTACGTTCCACATACCTATTTTGTTGATGAGTGTGTGGGCACGTAATCCAATGATGAATGCCATAAGAAGCAAAGAGGTGATGTAGTTTTTGAAATTCACCGCCACCATCCGTTTGGATGGATTTGATCTTACAATCAAATAGGTGTTTGACATAAGCCTGAAATTTGGGAAAAATAGAGAAAACATCATATTTGCACGTAATTTGGTAAAACCAAGTAAATTTACAAAAATGATCGACAAAAATCACATAATAGCGTGCACCATTATTTGATAAAAGAGGTGAAGGTCCACAAACATCATAAAACACTAATTCAAATGGGACATTTGATTTATTTTTAGACAAAGAAAATGGAAGCTGAGGACTTTTGCCGCGCTGACATGCAGGGCAAATAATGCGCTTCTTATTTGATGTAGTAGAAAGATTAAAATTAGAGACAACATGACGGACTATGCGATTGGCAGGATGTCCAAGGCGGGCATGCCAGTCTACAAAGGTAGGATGTTCACTAAGGAAGACGCATGGTGGTGCATCTGAAAGAGGGAACCAATGATATAAGCCATTTCTACTTGGGCTGTGATGTAGTATTTTCCCGGACATACGATCCTTAACAAAAAAATAAGAAAGGTGAAATTCCATGGAGACATTATTATCAATAATAAATTTTTGAACAAAAAGTAAATTCTTAGTAATTTTAGGAACATGCAAAACATGACGTAAAATAAATTGAGGAGAAAGTTTAGAAATGCCAGTGTTTTGAATGGCCAATCGGGTACCATTGCCCACTTGGATCTCATCGGGTCCATCATATGCTTCCGAGAGACTTAGGTTGTTGAGATCGAAAGTAACATGGTGGGTGGCACCAGTGTTCGGATACCAATTTAGATCTCAAGAGTGAGATGACGCAGCTGTGTATGCAGTCAAATTTGGACCAGCGGCCTGGTAGGGTTGATCAAACCGGTGGTAACAAGTAAAGGCTGAATGGCCCATTTTTCCACATACTTGGCAAATGGGTCTAAAGCCCACATGTGGGCCGGCTCTTGGAGAGCCCATGGATGGATTTGGGTGTGAATGATGGGAGTGACCTGTAGGTCCTCCCTGACTTCTAGAAACAAAACCAAGGGTCTGATGTGCACTCCCCTGTGATCGAAAACCTTGTCCAGAGGAGCGTGGGAAGCCTCTGTGATTATCACGGCCACGGTGAGTATTTGATTCTGAGCAGCTATGTTGGCTGTTGGGAATAGGGAGTTGCTTTGATGGTGTTAAGCGATTCGAGATTCATGAGTGAGGAGATGCCCGAACAGAGTATCCATGGAGAGGGGCTCTACACGCGTGGTTACTGAGGTCACAAAGGGGTCGCATTTAGGACCTAGACCGCCGAGCAGGTAGGCTGTAAATTCGGA
This sequence comes from Carpinus fangiana, assembly GCA_006937295.1. Taxonomy (NCBI): domain Eukaryota; kingdom Viridiplantae; phylum Streptophyta; class Magnoliopsida; order Fagales; family Betulaceae; genus Carpinus; species Carpinus fangiana. The sequence continues at coordinate 24,463,200 of CM017321.1, forward strand.
ATCACTAACGGGATGGCCAGCGGCAGCAAGAGTGGCGGCAATGTGTTTAATTTTGTGAAAATGATCTGAAACACTCAGGTTTCCCTTCTTGGCTGTGGTGAGTTGAAGATGAAGGTTCAATATGCAGGCTTGTGACTCGGATGTAAAAGTGCAATCAAGTGTCTTCCACAATTCTTGGGCAATTTTGCAACCAAGGACTTGAGGCAGCATATCATCGCATATGGAGGACATGAGCATGCTAAGGATCAATTGATCCTGGCAAAGCCACCATAGAGTATCCGGATCAATGGAGACAGTGAGGGTGCCATTGGGAGAGGTGGAGACTTGTGGGCTTGGTGGGGTTTTGGTACCATTGATGAAGCCATAGAGGTCGTGACCTTTGAGAAAGGGCTCCACAAGGCCACGCTAGCTCATATAATTGTCTTTGTTTAGTTTGGTGATCGATTGGGCAAAGCTTGAGAGTTGGGTGACAAGAATGAGTTGCTTCGTTTGGGTGATATTGAGAGTGGTTGGATTGGTTTCGATTTGGGTTTCAATGGATGAGGAGGCCATTGGAAGATTGCAGCAAGGTGTTTGAGAAAAGGTTTCAATGAAGAAAAAAAAAATTTGCAGCAAGGGACGACGTGGGTCACTCGTTAATGCTCTGATACCATAAAGAGGTTGAGAATTTTGTGAATATTTTGCTGTGCTTTGTATTGTTTATTAACTGTGTATATATATACAAGGGGAAAGTACGGATCACCCCCCTGAAGTTTGGGGTGATTTTTAATTCGGCCACTGATGTTTAAAAATTCACAATGTACCCCCTCAAAGTTTCAAAATTTCTCAATGTCGGTACTCTACTAGTCAAACCGCCGTTGACCGGCGGAAAAGTGGTCACGTGCGTCTCACGTGACCACTGTAGCCTCCATGCTTCCCAAAAGGCCCCCATCTCATTACTGTTCACTCCAAAACCCCAATCAACAGTGATTTCGGCGATACCTCGCCGGATTCCGGTGAAATCTGGCCGGAATCCGGCGAATTCTTGCAAGCTTCTTTTTTTTTTTCATATTTTTTTCTCTGATCTAATTTGGGCGTCCGGCGCCGGCCTTGGGGGAAGTTTCCGACGAGCGAGAGAGAGAGTGAGAGAGGGAGACTGTGAGCGAGCGAGAGTGAGTGTGAGAGGGAGACTGAGCGAGCGAGAGAGAGAGATAGAGAGAAAGTGAGCGAACGACCGAGCGGCGTGACCCAAACCACCGGTGAGTGTGAGAGGGAGACTGTGAGCGAGTGAGAGTGAGTGGAGAGGGAGACTAAGAGAGCGAGAGAGAGAGAGACAAAGAGACAGAGATGAGGGCGAATCGCGCTGGAAAAATTCACGCCCACCGCCGGACCCAAACCGCGCCAGTGAATCGCCCAAACCGCACCGATGAATCGCCCATCGCCAACTCCCGCTTCATGCCGCTCGCGAATTGGCCCCAAAATCTGTTCATCAAAAAAAAAAAAAAAAAAAAGAAGAAGCTCGCCGGATTTTGGTTGGATTCCGACCAGATCTCCCTGGGATCCAGCGGGGTATCACCGGAATCACTGTTGATTAGGGTTTCAGAGTGAACAGTAATGAGATGGGGGCATTTTGGGAAGCATGGAGGCTACAGTGGTCACGTGAGACGCATGTGACCACTTTTCCGCTAGTCAACGGCGGTTTGACTGGCGGAGTACCGACATTGAGAAATTTTGAAACTTTGAAGGGGTACATTGTGCATGTTTAAACATCAGTGACCAAATTGAAAATCACCCCAAACTTCAGGGGGGTGATCCGTACTTTCCCCTATATACAAATATTTGAGGTTAAATGAAAGGTAAGAGAATACACGGTGAATGAGTTTTCCTTTCTAGAATAATCTATCTGTTGCTTGATTTGATTCTAGTAGGGCATGGATTGATTCTGGTTTCCTTGTGTGTTGTAGCCGTTGCTTGATTTGTGGCTGTCTAGTGGATTTCCTTATTTGCTATAGCCGTTGCATGATATGCGGCTTGTGTGTGGGAATTATTTCCATTTGGGTCTGATGCTCTATTAGAGACCACAAAATTGCCGTGTGAGATAGCACTGGTCATAGTTAGAAATAATATGAAGATCGAAAACGTTTTGTTGGATAACAGCCTTACTGCAAGAATTAGTACTGGACAAACATTTGTGCACATGATTTTGAATCTAACCATTTTCTCTGTTCATTTTTGCTACTTTAATTTTCCAGGTAGGTTCAGAGAGCCCTCTCAGAGGACACGATAATCATCTTGGCAGGAATTATCCATCTTCTCTCCTTCCTTTTCTAGTTTAACTGTTCTGCTACAGCACCCACTTTACTTTAGAAGAGATTCGTTCATGCAGACAGATATGGCAGTAGTGAAATTGCAGAAAAAAAAGGAAGATATTTATCAGTAAGGAGTAGTGATATTGGTTATGCTAGCTTGAGTGACTGGTCATGCTGGCGTGAGTTAACAGTCATTTACGTTAGTTTTTTTTAATATTAAAATATTATTAAAAAAATAATGAACAATAATAATAAAAAAAATTTAATAATATTTAAATATTAAAAAAAGCTGGCTTGAGTGACTGTTAACTCACGCCAGCATGATCATTATCACTACTCATTAATAAGAAAAACATTCTAAAAAGACAATAGTGGCTCTCTAGCTGGGCATTCTAGCAATGTGGCTATGTGGGTCTTCCACCATGTCCATTTTTTTTCAAATTTATAAGAGTATTTTTGTTTTATTGAAAAAAATAATTATTAGAAATATTTTTTCCTTTTTACAGGCAAGATAAAAAGGGCACATTGCAAATTTTTTTGTAATTTGAGAAAGACATTGATGAAAATTTTAATTTAAGAGACATTACAAAGTGTTGGTTTGTGGGGTGTGTGAACTTTTCTTCCAAATGAATGATCAAACACTAGAATCGACAACCAAAATAAATTCTAAAAAACTGTAAGCCTGGTGTAGTAATTTACAAGTTTCATAATACATGTAATGAAAATATAATTATATATATACTTAATCGGCTCGGTTTTTTTAAATATTTCAAATTGAAAGCAAACCAATCCACAATTTCTTGAATTATATTTTTAGAAATGAAGCTCGATCACCTTAAAATTAAGGTCGACAATTTTTGCATTAACCCGTGAACCTTAAACGAACTCAACAAAAAATAATTGATTATGATTGAATAGTATGACCCGCTTAATTAAATGGATCGGGTTATGGTTAACCTATATAGTTTTATACTTATGACTCAATACGACACGAACCCAACATACGACATAATTGCTAGCAATTTTTAAAATAACTTGTAAACCTGACACAAATCCAATATAAAGTTAGAAGAATATGATTAAGATGTTTAACCTATTTAATTAAATTTGTTATATTAGGGTTGACCGCCGTATATGCATATCTCGACATAATTTAAATCTGACACATGAACATAAATTATCACCCCTACTTAAAAACCATCGTATGTTCGGACATGATAGAGTCTTTAAACATATACTAAATAATCACATTCCAATTTGAATTTCAATCAACACTTTAGCCATCCTATGAACCCATCTAAGGGTATATGTAAATAATTGGACTCTACCTCGAGCAATGAGTCCTCTACAATATTATTAATTATTAAATATATAACAATTAAACACCCCCCTAGGCCCTAAGTACGGCTTAATATATAGGTTTGCCAATTAATGTGTGTTGAAAATGAAACACTAGAGTAATAAATGACAGTTATCAACTTTAGGGTCTAAAGGAGGAAACTGAGCCCCCCACCAACATTTGGAATTTCGAAGAAGCCTAAAGTGTAAGAAAGATATATATAATAAGTTATAATAAGAAAGAAAGATAGGACAAGAAGAATAGTTTTTTTGGGCATGAAATTAATAATGAGTATGGTAAGCAAGCACGGGAGCTAAAAAGTATGAGCATGCATGATTATGAAGAGAAGCTTTTCTATTATTCTTTCACTTTTATATCATCCCCTTCAAAAAGTTCTTCCTAAAACAATGCATTTCTCTTCTGAGTTCTGGGTTCCTCTTCCTCTTCCTCACCCAACATTCATTTCTGCTTACGTCAATATAAAGCATGCTTTCGTACTTTCTCTCATTCATTACCCCATTTTCAAATTGTCAGCTTCAGACACGCACTAAGCTTTCCTACCTAGTGGCAATTGTTGTCTACCCAAATATCCTTTTGTAAACCTTTTCTAATTTTAAGCTTGTCATCAATTTTTTCTCAAAATATTGCTTGTCGGTGTCGAAATATCGTTGGGAAGTAGTTGCTAAGAAAAACATGCAAATAAGCTTGTCGGTGTGAACCTCACACCGACAAGGAATGAATCCGATGCTTACATTATAGAAGTGTTTAGAGAATAATTCATAACAAAACAAGACAGGGTTTTGGAAAAATATCTATCGACCTAAGTGTCCATTTTACTTGATTGTGAATTAACTTTTATAAACATGACCCACATGACATGAGAATAGCTTAACGGAATATTAGAAGTGGTATATGAGTGGATGTTGTGCTTCAAACTACTGAGTAAACTTAGATCGGGGAATTAATATTGGAGTTAATTGAGCTTGTTACGCTGATTATATGAAAGAAAGAAAATCATATTTGGTCCTTAGGTTTTCTTTTGACTTGGATTTATTACTTGGGTTTTCAATTTAAAAAATAAGGTCTTTAAGTTTTGCTCAAATTTAAAATAGGTTCATCTATCACTTTACCATCACAATTAACAATTTTTCATATGCCACATGTGTTTCATTTGACACATCAACACTCATCTCAACGCTTCAATGCAATACCAAGTCAATGGAACCAAAGTCTTTTGTTATTGTCGGTTTGCTATTTAGGTTTTCAAGTTTTGTGTTTCTTTAAGTTTCATGTGTAAGATCAATTGTTTTCTATGTCTTTCTTCTTCTTCTTCTTATGACCAGTTTATCATTTGTTCATGATGTATCAAATGACACATATGTGACAAATAACAAACCGTTAACTTAAATAGTAAAGTGGCAGATTGACCTATTTTAAAATTGAGCAAACCCTAATGATTGTATTCTTAAAATTGAAAACCCAATAACTAAATTCAAATCAAATAAAAACTTAAAAACTAAATATAATTTTTCCCTTCGGAGCTCGCTTGCTCATAAACTAAACAAATATTATAATCCGACAAAACAAAAGGATAACCTCATATTAGTGAGTATATATTACTGAGCCTGCTTACGTCAGTACAAAGCATGCTTTTCAAGTGAGTGAATCGAGGTAATTATAAAACAAATTAAGTTGCTTCACGAGTGAAACTAAACTATAGCAAACCCCATCATCTAGATTAGGTCCCCTGCACATTCCGTATGGTTAAACTAGTATAAAAGAGTCCCAAATGTGGACTCATATGCAACATTAAATATTGCATCCTTCCATTAAAATTATTTATATATCGTTCACCAGAGATTCATTAGCAAGACTACAGAAAAACATGTCAATCGAATATAACACTACTGATTTTATAAATTTCATGGCATGATTGAAAAATTAGTTTATTTAATTTCATTGAGCCTTTTTGTTGGTGAATATATTTATTAATTAACTATTATATGGAAAAACTTCACTTAACCTCTCTAAACTTTTATCACATTTGCAATTATTCTCATCAACTTTCAATCTTTCAATTTTTTTCAATGTCATACATCCGTTAGGATCTAACGAAAGATCTTAGTGGAGTGATATCAAAATTTACAAAATATCCCATTTTAATACCATTTTTTTACGAAAATGAAAAAATTTGCAAGGATTTAGCTAGGCGTTTGTCAAGATTTAACGGAATTTTCAAAAATACTCATACCTAAATCTTTGAAAAACAAATTAATATACAAAATCTTAAGAAGTATTAATAGATGTAGAGGCTTATATTATGTGTATAAATACAAATAACCATGTATCATGTATGCATGCATTAATTGATAGAGCAATTCTGAACAGTAATATTCACGAAACAGATAAAAAGAACCATAAATTCTTAATGAGAAAGGGAAAGAAGCTAGAGAAAGGTTTCAATTAATTATAGAAATTCTGAAACATATATTATTGCTGTTTCTGTTCCGCGTCATATATGTTTTTTCTCTGCCGAACCGAAGACAATTATTTTCATCCAAGAGGGGAAAAAACCAATGTACAATTGCCCAAGTTATGACTTATGAATGGTCTTTTCCTGCTAGCTGCAGGTGGGACGAAAGTGAAAAGGATAAAAGGTACTCGATCATATTTTTCAATTGATGTATTTAATGAGTTAAGCAGTAAAATAATAATAAAAAAATGCCATTGATAATTGTGAAAAAAATTAATTAATTAAACTTCACATTAATTAGCTCATTTATACATGTTATAATGAAAGTTAAGCATGATTTTTCTTGAGAATAAATATCTTCTTGTATTGTTTTACTTGAAAATTTTGGACCCCTTTTTGCTTTTTGGACCAAAAAAAAAATGTTATGATGTAATAGAAAAGTGAGAGCAAATCCCAAAAAAAACTTATCAAACGATTGAGACGACAAATTAAATGCAACATTTGCATTTGATAGATCTAGTAATCAAATTATTTTAACTCAATTCGTAATGTACCACTTGACAAGCGTTGATGAAGATTGTGAGCTAGGGTTTTAAATATTTTGATAATGGAAAGGTCTTAATTTGGTGTTTCAGATAATTCTATATCTCTCCTCAATTTTGATGTGAAAACTTCTAGTGACGCTTCATTTTATTTCGCACAATTAAGGATAATGTGTGACAACAGACACGTGGGATACGTTTCTTAGCTTGGATGGTGACGTTTTAACTAATGTGTCGATGCCTATGTAACGATTTGGTTGCTCCGCTAAACTAGTATTCAAAATTAGCCATTAAATTTAATTTTTTAAAATTGAGAGAATGATCACAAAGATGGATTTGTTCAAAAAATTTATTATACATCTACGCTAAAAAAAGCAATATTGAAAAATCTTTACCGTTCAATTTAATTAAGATATATCATGAAAATCGTCATGATTCAAATCCTTTTTAGCAAATGATAATGGCCAACGTAACGCTTTCTTTCGTAAGGAGAAAAACAAGAAGGGGTTCTTGAAATTATGAGGGGGTGTCGTAATCAGACGAACCCAAATGAGTGGCCCAATAATATACAATCACCTATGATTTTGTGCTTAATTTCAATCACCACCCTCCGTTTTGAAAAAGTCTCATCATCATCATCATCATCATCAATTTTTTTTTTGTTTTGTTTGTTTTGGTTTTCCACCATCATCCTGACCACACAAAATGACAACCTTAACGCATTTACCCATCACGCCACGCGTCCAGAGCAAGCCATGGCCATGACGAGCTTTGTCAGCACCACCTCGACCACTTGTCACCCAGAGCCTTGTTTATCGGGCGCTCTATTCCTCCCCATGCTTCGATGCAGGCTGTGTGAAAGCAGAAACATTTTTCTCGAGAAAGTCAGATGGAAAGTGAACCGAGAAAAAGGTGAATTAGGAGGCTCTGTAGTCTGTATTCTGTAGTCTGTGTAAAGTAAAAAAACATGGGAAGTTAATTATTTTTTTATTTGTTTTTTAAATAAAGTTGAAAAGGTGGTGTTCAAATTGTTTTTATTTTATTTAAATTGAATATATAGGAGTGGGGGGAAGTGGCGACTGACATTCACCGGTTGCAGGGAGTTGTCGGGTGGGAGCGAGGGTTCAACGCCGCACCGCCCTGTCACAAACAGACAGCACGCGAGGCGACCGGAAACGGGGACAGCTGGTCACCACCGCCCTTGCCAGTTGCCTCTCCCCTCCCCTCCCACCCAACAGTTGGTTTAGTCTCTGTGGTTTGTAGGCTGGTCCGGTGTATACCCCACATTCACCTCGATAACTTCTACAGTGCACGCCCACTATTCCAAAATGTTACTCCATCCCCATTCTCATTGTGGCGCGTGAGCTCACCTCTTCAATTTCCTTCTTTTTTTTCAAAAAATATATTTTGATTTTGATTTTGAGTATCATCTAAAAAGTTGGCCATTTAGTATGTTTTAAAAGGGATGGATGATGGCTATCTCATGTCATTTATTAATTTGTCTAGAATATACCTCTTGTAAGGTAGATTTGGTTAAAAAGTTCCCTTTTGTTAAGTTCTTTTTTTTAAAAAAATAAATAAATAATAAAAGTATTAACAAATAATCTAAATACAAAACATTTTTACAAATACAAAAGTAATTTCATGATAACATTTTTTAAACAAAAACAAAAACAACAAATATTTTTAGAATTAAATAAGTACATGCATGATGCATCATACTTTTTGTCATCTTTGTTCATACATCAAAGTTCATATATTTTTAGAATCTAAACTTGTTGTCATCTTTTGTGTATATATATATATATTCTCCAATGCAAAATATCAAAACATATAGTGTAAGAGAATTAAATTACTTGTTAATTTGTAAATAACTTTTTACTAAAAATTGTAATAACTAATTAAACCATTTTTTCATGAGTAAATAATATTGTAGTGTATATAACCACGATTGAAATGGCGTATGCAATTTCTAGGGTCTATGTTTCTCACGTCGTTAATTTTTAACAGACAAGTATTATTATAGTCATACTCAAATAAAATACTTACAAATTTAAGTTCCTCGTTTTATTAAGAAAAAAACAAATTGCCATGCAATGAATTTATTTATTTTCCCCTGAGCTGAGCCCAACGCAAAGGACATGTAGTACAATATATATTACCTAAGAAGGGCCAAAAACTTTTGGTGCGTGTAAAAAAACATATAACGCAAGAGTCTTTACTCTACACTGTTGCAAGAGTGGGGCCCTGCTCAGTGGGTTTGGCTTTAAATAGTTGTTATGAGCACGTTGTATTCCCGCTCTTCATCAACTACACAAAACCCTAAACCCCCGAAGGCAAACGAAGAAGAGTAAATCCACCTTTTTTCTGCTGTTTTTTGCGTTCAACGAGTGAATTGCCAAAACGGGTCTTCCTGTGTGGATGCTTGGGTTGGGTGTGGATCGGTTGCGGGCCGACATGAATCGTCTGCTGGCCTTACTCTTCCACCAGGTAACGCTCAAACTGATGGACCATTAATTAATTTCTACTGTTTTTGTGATCAGTTTTTTTTTTTTTTTTTTTTGTCAGACAAATATTGTAATGGGGTTGGTTTGGTTTTTGTTGTTGTTGTTGTTGTGTTTAGGGAGTGTTGGATGAGCAATTCTTGCAGCTTCAGCAGCTACAAGATGAGAGCTCACCGAACTTTGTCTCCGAGGTTGTCAACATCTATTTCCATGAGTCGGAGAAGCTCTTAAAAAACCTCAGAGCACTCTTGTGAGTCTTTCTCTCTCTCTCTCTCTCTCTCTCTCTCTAGATAGATAGATAGAAACAATTGTGTTTGAATTTGAAGATAAGAAGGGATATTTGGTGACGGGACAGGATGGAGAGGGAGTTCTCAGACTACAAGAAAATGGGAATCCATTTGAATCAGTTCATGGGAAGCAGCTCCAGCATCGGTGCCAAGAGAGTCAGAAACGTATGCGTTGCGTTTCGCGCCGCTTCTGAACAGAACAACCGTGCTGGGTGGGTGCGCTATTTCCTCCTCTTTACTCGCGCTTCCATCACTTTTTCGGATTGCGGGATTACACCTAATTATCTCTATTGTAAGATAGAATATTCAAGACCGGGACTGTTTGTTTGGAATTGCGTTTGAAAAGTTAAAAAATGTATTTAACATTTAAAAAGTTCATTTGAATAAAAAAAAAATACTTGTTTAATAAAAAAAAATTAAAAGTACCAAAAAAACACTTTTGACAAAAATTTAAAAACTCTATATCTCAAATGCAATTCTAAACAGGCTTTCACTTGTTTGTCTTATGTGAATGACAAGAGAGTGAAAGCACTTCTGTTGTAAAATGCTTGTAAAAAACTCAATTATATTTTTTTTTTTTATTGTTTAAAAATGTTTTTTCAACATGAACACATAAGAAAACCATAAAAATGATTATCGAACACCACAATTGGCTTTAAGTATTGCCTTTTTGACTATTTAGTAAGAAAGAGAACAAGAAATGTTGCTTGATTGAGAGATTATGTCTTTTTAGGATATGGGAAAAGTTTGGTCCGATTATTTTTTTGTACATGTGAGTTTTATATAATATGTTTGTATAATATTTGTCTAAATTACTATTAATTTGGATATAATGATTCATCTTTTCTCTCTCCCTTGCAAGAATGATGACATAAAAGCTAAAACATTATCTAACGACTTTTGTTGTCCAAACGGTCACAAAAAATTTAAAACTTCTTTTATTTTTGTCATTCTAAAATATTATTTCAACAAAAAAATAAAAATAAAAATAAAAAAAGTTTATCAAAACCCACCTCTGGCTTTAAGTATTGCTAAGAAAGAGAAGAACAAATTTTAATTGCTTGATTAGAGAAATTATTATGTATTTTTACGATGTGGGATTTTGGTGATCAGGTGTTTGAGAGCTTTGGAGGTGCTAGAACATGAGTATTGCTACCTGAAGAACAAATTGCACGAACTGTTCCAAGTATACACCTCAAACCTTTAACGTTCTCTTTTGTCTTCTGGCATCATATCTGGTCCATTAAAGACTAAAATCTAGTTGGTTTGATGAAACATTTACAGATAGAACAGCAAAGAGTTTTGGCAGCCGGAGTTAGGTACCCGATGCACAACTAAAAGCGAGCCATAATAACTGCAGGGTATTTGAGTGCCACCGCCGCTGTTCGAGGTTCTTTCTTTGTTGATCCCCCCGCCCCCACAAGAAAAAGAAAAGAAAAGAAGTGGACAATAGACATGCATGTAATGTACTTGATAGGAAATCGAGAAGGGAGGAGCTGTCTTCAATGTAGAGTTGTTGTTTTGTCTTGAATAATGAGTGGCTGTGAGTTTGAATGCGAATCGATTGGGTGTACTAACTCTGATGTCAAACTCTCTTATTACCATCTTTTCTAATGTACCTGTCATTTTCAGAATGGGATTCTTTCCTATCCATTTTGGATGGGTGGAAATACAGTTCATGGTCTAGATCAATCTCTTTAAAGAGATTTAAGGACCACAAAGATGCCACGTGTTCCACAAAGATGCCATGGTTAGGATTTTTGATGGAGCTGTCATTTTTAGAATGGGATCCTCACTGGACCGGAGGAGATCTAATTTATGGTCAAGATCTCTATAAAGAGATTCAACGACTACAAAGAATACTATGTGTCTTACTTATTAAAAAATAAATAATAAATAGGAAACGTATAATCTTTTTTGTTGTTGAATCTCTTCAAAAAGATCTGACCATGAACTGGATCCCCTATTTTGGGCAGGAGAAGATCTCAATCCGTCATTTTCCTTCTGCACATTAAACGAGCATCAAAATCAGCTATGGAGCTGTCAATCTCCCTTTCTTTTACTCTGACCAATCCATCAATAATTCGGTATCGTCCTGGGGAAACTTTGATGATGCTGGTGTGGTGGTCAAAAGAGGAGACAAGAAGTTCGAAGGAATCCTTTGATAATATATATATATATATATATATATATATATATGTGTGTGTGTGTGTGTTAAGGGTTTTTTTTTTTTTTTTTTTTTTGAAAAAATATTTTCATAACGTATTAAGATAAAATTAAATCTAACTATTTTATGAATATTATATTTAAAGTTATTTGTTAATATATATATTTTTTTTTACTAAAAAGCAAAAAGTAAATAAATAAATAGAAACTTGGGTGGTGTTTGTTAAATAACACCAACTGTTCATCCACGAGACACTATTTACTCTTAAAAAAATAAAATAAAATAATGATTGATATGGAAAAATGAAAAAGTGATATTAGAAAGTAAAAAATTTTGTTTTGTAGTTATTTTTTTATTTGAATAGTAATAAAGAATAAATTATATGATATAAAAAGTGAACGATTTGATATGTTTTTTTTTAAAAAAAAAATGAAGTGAATAGCGTGGTAGAATGTGAGAGAATTTGGTGTTATTTAACAAACAATGCCTTGGTTATGAAGCAAAAACCCTAAGAACAAATCAAAGAAAAAAATCACAACCAAACTCGAGAACTCACCATCATGAAGAAGATTCAAAGTACAAATTAAACAAGAAACTTACAAAACCTTATTGAAAATCTAAAATTCCGTATGACAACAAGCTTCTTGCTTACCTTCGGATTAGTCAATCTTCTTAAGGGCATCTCCTCCTAGACATTTTGGTAGGCTCAATATCAACATTTCTATCAACACAACTCCAATAGAGTCCTTCTCTTCTTCAAATGGAAAACCTAAAACAACTTTAAAATGCACACCCAAACAAGTTACAACCACAAAAGCTCCAAATTTGAAAAATTTGGAACCCAAAAACCCTCCAAGAAACAATCATACGAAACAAGCTTGAGAGGAACCAAAACAAAGCAAGACATTGCATCTCTAAACTCAATCAACATAATTAAAACAAACTACAATTTCAAGTTTAGAGCAATGTACTCACAAATACCCTATTTCAGTCTAATTAACCCACTACCTTTTAATTTTAGCAAATTATTTTTTATTAATTTTAATAATTGGGCTTTGAATTCTAACTGCTAGTGAGTTGTTTCATTTCTTCCGATTTTCGATTGCCACTGATGAAAGAACATTACCCTACAACATCTACACATACTCACTTTCGTACGACAAATGAATTCATGAAAAAGCAAACAATCTGAAAAAATAAATTATTAAAGTTCAGCCTAGCTAGACAAATACTTGCAAGGGCCATTAGAACAAATTAACGTGGCTCTTAACCTGAAAATAAAATGTTGGATCAGGCGTTTGACCATCATCAAAGTGGCATTATTGCCCATGAATACAAAATACTCACATAAAGACAAAATAGTTGCAGGAAGTCAAAATTTTATTAAGCTATGGGAGCTAGGGCCATTGCCCATTCTGGTTCAGTCCTACCCATTCGACATATCCCTTTTTATTTTTTGTTTTCCCACACTGATTCTTATTGTTGGGTTGCCAACCCCCTTCATTTATGTTATGTTATGTTACGTTTGTCCCTCCTGATCCTCCTAATTTTGTGGTGGCAACTGGCAAGGGAAATCTATTAATATAGGAAGGAAGTAGTGAAGGTATCATTAAAGTCAACCACAGAAGTTGTTGGGTTTATTCCCAGTTTCGATATTATAATCAACAATATTGTTGAATTTTGGACGCCCAAGAAAAGTACAACAACTTGCTTTCTTTGAATTAATCGTATTTGACCGTTGAATCTAACTCACAGTTCCTGTTGAATCCGACTCTATATAGCTGTTGTTCCTTCCAATTTCCAGATAACCTACCTCCAACCAAAAAAGAAAAAATATATATATATGTACGCAATACATGTTTTATGTGCAACCCACTCAAAGTTAATCACATTTCTCTTAATCTCAATGAACCGCAAGAAGAAATGGTATATAATTAAGGTATATATATATCCTTCCCTGTAACACTTTTCTTATATGTGTTTGGTTTTTAATTACTTTTCTTATGTTTTTCAATATGTAAATTAAAAACATGAGACAGGGGATTGCATTGCATGCTTCAGGATCAATCGGGTATTTGAAGAGCTTTAGACACTTCCTTAGCTAAAGAGAATATAAAAATAAAAAATAACCAAAAATAAATTATGTTTAAGAAGATCGTACGTACTTTTTATGATCTACTCCCACCTAGAATTTAATTAGGAATACCATTTTTTATATAGATTTGTGTTGAGCTGTCAAAAGCTGAAAGGGCCAGACTAGCAGTCAAAACAGTGCCATTACGACTGGAATCACTGGTGGGTACCATTTATATAGCTCATAATTTTTTTTTTCTTTTTTTGAAGAATTTATATATATCTCATACTCTATACACATCTAGGCTATATATATATATATAAAGAAGTAATTTCATATATGGGTTTTGAAAATAAAAATAAGAAACAAAAACTGTCTTCATTTGAATATTTAGATGATTGATTTGGCAATTTTGGTTAAACTGATCGAATTGGGTTGCCTAACTTGTTTTTATTACAACAATTCATCGAGGAAAAATAATGGTTGAAATAGGAGTGATTTTTGGTTTTTTTTTTTTTTTAGCCCATGATGAACCCTTTATTGTTCTATTACAACAATTCATCGAGGAAAAATAATGGTTGAAATAGGAGTCTTTGGAATGACTCATTACATTAATTAGATTGTCACCATCATCATCATCCTCACTAAAACACTAATTTTTTTTTAGGGTAATTACCTTTTTTTTTTCATCAATTACTATGCATTATCAATTTTCTCATATAAATTGTCAACTTTACTGTTAAATTCTATCGGACTACTATTTTATACCCTAAACCCCCCTTTTATCAGTTAAATTCATTAAATCAAACGGTTAATCCATAACATACACCCTACATGTCATTTCATCAATTTTTGTTCCACTTTTATCCTCACTTTGAGTTGCCAAAAAACTGTTATACTATGCCCTTCATTTACAAGTTTCAACACATGAAAATATCTTCAATAGTAAAACGACTATCATACCCATCATTGAGCGACTAAATACCTATATATAATGCCCCTTATAATGTACATTGAAAGACGGAAATACCCTGCCATTAGGCTCCTGTATTTAATGATCCACCACGTGCATATATATTATGGTTACACAACATGTCTGCAAAAGTCACATTCAAGTCAACAGGAATCTGGTTACTCTCCTGTACGTGTTCTTTGCCTAAAAAATTTAAATTTAAATTTGAGTTTCAGCTTTCAACTTATGTTTGTCAGGACCATTTATGTTGGAGAAGGATCCCTCCGTTTCAAATAAAATGGAGGGATCTAGTTAGTTGGTTTTAGGAGTTTTTTTTTGCTCAAATAAAAAATGAGTTCAAAAATGATAAAATTGTCCTCTAGAAGTAACTAAATAAAGGATCCAGGTCCATTTATGTTTTGGTATCACTCGTGGCACAAAATGGTGATGTGAGACTAGAAAATTAACCCATAATTTAATCATTGCTATGACGTATAACCAGCAGCCATACGATGTAATGAAATTTTTAAAGGGGCTAAAAAGGGATGGACTTGGTGAATGGAAAGAAAACGAGTATGAACAAATGTGATGGGAATACACTTTTCTCATGAACTTACGCACTTTTCGTAAATACTTTTTTAATATTCAAAATCTATTATTTTGGTGTATTAAATTTTCATTTCGTTTCAAATATTTCTCTACCATTAAATATTTCAATTAAATTAAACGAAAAAATGAGAAAAATGACTAAAAGTATTTAGTAATTTCTCACATCTCCGTTAAAATTTAACAAAAAATCCTAACGGAATCGAAAAAGTGAAAGAAAATTAAAGCTCAATATACCAAAGTGAGAGATTTTGAATATTGGAAGGGTGTTTGCGAAAGACATAAGTTCATGTGGGATAAGTGAAGTTTTCCTTTTCTTTTCTTTTTTTTTTGGTTTAGGAAGATCACACAAATGCAACTTTTGTTGACGGAGAATGAAGATGAAGACTTTTTTATGTCTATGTTTTGGGAGAGGGGAGATTCAAACTAGTGACCTCTGCTTTATGAGGCGTGGTCCACAACCAATTGAGCTATCATTTGGGGATATTTAGCCATACACTTGCACGTGGTGAGTATAGTAAAGTTTAACAGTCCAAAGTGAGGACAAAAGTGGGATAGAAATTGATAAAATAGCATGTGGGACACACGCAATGGGTTGACTGTTTGATTTAACGAGTTTGACTAATGGAATGGGAATTTCGAGTATAAAATGGTAGTATGATGGAGTCGGGCAGTAAGATTAACAGTTCATGGGGGGAAATTGACAATATGTGACAGTTGATAGGAAAAAAATAATTACCCCTTCGCTTTTTTAACCAAAAATGAAGGACATGTTAGGGGCCTTTTTGGATTTGGGCCCAGGTTGTTAATGAGAAGGAAGAGTCAAGCCCAAGACTACAAGGCTTGCAATGAAACCCGTGGTGCGTGGTGGCACGGCATCTTGTAGTGAGATGTGAGAGGGCCCACACGAGCGACGAGTGAGAGTGACGTCACTGGTTAGCATAAGATTCTTACGTCACTGGTAAGAATCTTATGCTATCTCTTGCTTCTAGCTAGGATGGTGCTGCCTTAGTGCCTTATATAAGCAAAAAAAACCTATTGTTCAAGAGCAGTGATCTATAGGCTATGTTTGTCAAAGGCTTGAAAAATTAAGTGGACAAAAATAGCAGCAGATTTGATTGAGGTAGAAAAAAAAAATGTAAGATTAATGTTCTGTATGAAAAAGTGAAAAATATTTGTTTTGTAATAATTTTTTATTTAAATAGTAATAAAAAAATGATTGATATGATGTAAAAAGTAAAAATATTGAGATTAATTTTGAGAGGAATAGTAAAACTTTTTTTTTTTCAGTCCTTTAGCAAACACAACCTATAACGTCATTGCTTACCGTTGTGCAATGGTCCTCATATTTAAAACCACAATCTCTCTTAGAGTTGATTTTGATCATTGATAAGCCAACGCACTTTCTACCCCCCCCCCCCTTTCCTTTTTTTTTTTTCTTTCTTCCTGATGTTTATTCATGTGAGAGGATCTCAGAGGAAATTGCCCTATTGTTCTCATCTGTTGAGGCGTTATTGGTCTATTAGGAAAAGTAATCACGTGACCGTCTTAAATGCTTAAAGGCACTTTTATTTTATAATTCTTAGTTATATTGGAGGGATATTTTAATTCATTCAAGAAGTGAAAAGACAAAAATACAACTCTAATATAACTAACTGGATATTCGCCAAAACATTTAAACCGGAGAAAATCTTAATTTTAGCCTCTACGCTTCATTTGAGGGATTTGGAACTAACATGTAGCTTATTGGTGTGTGTTTGGTATAAACATATAATAGAATATGGGAATACATTAGAGGTAAAATGGAATATCTACTCCATAAATTAAGGTAATATAAGATACAGGGAAAAAAAAAACACATAATATTGATCATAAACAAAATATGCAGTTTTTTCCTTAAAAAAGAAGGATGCTTGTGAAAAACATTTTCCAAAATAGTAATCTTTTGGTTTGATTTTCCAAATTAGTACCTTTTGTATGTTTTGATACTTTTTAGGATGTCGTCTAGCCCATGGGTTTTGTCCTACTTTTCTGCCCAAATATATATGAACAGAAAAGTCCATTGAACTATCCATTACATTTGCCATTATATATATATGGGAAAAATATAAAGAAGCCCCCCAAACTATCAACCGTTTACGATTTAGCCCCCTAAAGTTTCAAAAGTGATAAAATAGCACCCCAAATTACCAAAAAATTGCATTTTGGCCACTTCGTTAGTCAACACCGTCAAATTGGATGGAAAATACAAAATAATGTCGTTTTTTAAGGTTAAGTTACTAAAATGCCATTTTAAAACTTTGGGGGGTTACTTTATACCAATTGAAACTTTGGGGGGCCATTGTACAAATGGTTGGTAGTTTGGGGGGCCATTTTATATTTTTGCCAAAAAAAAAAAAACAATAACCGTTTAGGGGTGGTCGACGAGATTGAAAACACAAGATTATTTTGTAGCCCCCTTTCTTCTTCGCCAGAAACTCCATAGCCTTTCTTCTTTATCGCCGGAAATAACAGTAACTTATAACACCTCTTTCATTTTTTTTTTCTTCTGCCGACACCCATATCACTTCACTTTTCTCTCAATTTTTTTTTTTCTTTCTTCTCGATGCCTGCTGCCCCCTTCTTTTCTTCTTCTTATTCCAAGCCGCAACAGTGGACCCAAAGGAAAAAAAAAAACTGAATCTAGTGAAGATGAAGAGGTTTGGTGTGGGTTGGCAAAACCCACGCTTTGGTCTCCTTCTCCAGCACCATGAGTAACATTCTCCGGCGCCGGAGAGTAATTTTTTCGGCTTTAGGGTGGTATCGCCACCAGACCCACAGCTTTGCATATTTGCATTACACGGCCTGAGCTCATATCCGCAACACCACCAACTTCACCGATCTGCACTCCACAGCCGGAGCCCCAGCCCGCAACATTGCTGACTCATGATCCCGTAAAATAATTGTAAAAAAAAAAAAACTTAACAATTTTTAAAAAAATACAAAAAAACCAATGGGCTAATAAATACACAAAAAAAAAAAAAAAAGTTTTTTGGAATAAATAAATATTCGCCCATTGATTTTTTTTTGTTGGGTTTTTTTTACAATTATTTTATTCTTTTATTTGTTAAAAGAATAGAGATATTATAGGAATATAAAAAAAACTAAGTAGCATTTTTGTTATATTTTGGTAGTTTGGGGACTACTTTATTACTTTTCAAACATTGGGGGGTTATATTGTAAACGGTTGATAGTTTGGGGGGGATTTTTTAGATTTTTCCTTTTTCTTTTTTTCAAAATGACGTCGTTTTTGGGGGGGCATTTTTTAAACTGATTTTTTTTCAAAAGGGCATTTTAGTAACTTAACCACAAAAACGACGTCGTTTTGTATTTTCCATCCAATTTGACGGTGTTGACTAATGGAGTGGCCAAAATGCAACTTTTTGGTAGTTTGAGGGACTACTTTATCACTTTTAGAACTTCAGGGGGCTAAATCATAAACGGCCGATAGTTTGGGAGGGCTTTTTTATATTTTTTCCTATATATATATATATANTTTTCAAAATGACGTCGTTTTTGGGGGGGCATTTTTTAAACTGATTTTTTTTCAAAAGGGCATTTTAGTAACTTAACCACAAAAAACGACGTTTTTTGTATTTTCCATCCAATTTGACGGTGTTGACTAATGGAGTGGCCAAAATGCAACTTTTTGGTAGTTTGATGGACTACTTTATCACTTTTAGAACTTCAGGGGACTAAATCATAAACGGCCGATAGTTTGAGAGGGCTTTTTTATATTTTTTCCTACATATATATATATATAATTTTTATTTTTTAGTGATGCAATGCAACTACTCCTCGAAGAATTTGAATACAAGCAAGGACATGTAAGGAGAGCAGCTTTAGCTAGCATGGATGGAGACCCGTCACCCACCGCCAACTTTTGAAAACAAGTTGGGATCGATCACTAAAATCTTCAACTTTTACATCGTGTGGGTGGGTTACCCTCTACTCTTTAGATGTGGCAATTTCTCGTCCATATTTTGTTGCCTTATTTGGTCGTGATTTGCCACAACACAAGTCATAATTAAACATAAAACACATGTTAATCAATGTCCTTTTATCCTTAATCATATCTATCTATCAGGAGAAAAACATGTTATTTTTGGACCCACTGCAAAGCTTTCACGCGCATAAAATCTATAATTTCAATCATTTTTCTCAACTGTTCATATTAACAAAAAAAAAAGAAGGTTATATTAACAATTGTAACCTTTTGATGGCAAACTCTATCGCCAACACCTCCATTTCTTCTCATTTGCCCGCTTGCCCCTTAAACCCTCCACTATCGTACCCCAGTAGGGCCAGTACTACCTATAGCTCCCCTTATCATTGGCATTTGCATCCGTTTTCTTAGCCCTTTCTTCCTTCTCTTGCTCCCTTGTACCTTCACTGTTATTTGCCAATATTCTTGTGAAATGGTGGCCGGCTAGTCTGAATCATCTCTTAGCTATTTGAGGGTGGTTCGGCTACCCCCATTTTATCAAAGGGGTGACTTTGATTTTTGTATACATTTTTTCTTCTTACTCACAACTGATCAACTCAACAACATATATATGGGTTAAATACAACACAATATCACAACTCAACATCACAACCCAACAACACTTTAAGTCAAACTCATAAATAATATCCAACTCAAGACTCAAGTTTAACTCATAAATAATATCCAAAACAACACTCAAGTTAAACCCATAAATAATATCCAAAACAATATAGTAGAAATATATTGTCATAATATGTATTCAAAAAGCAATACTCAATTAAGAGATTAAACTAAACCAAACAAAATATTCCATGGAGATGGGATCACTTCCAAATTGCTAGCTCACTCCTAGACCAACGACTGTTAATGATTAGTTGCAATATATTGAAAAAGAAAAAAAAAAAATCAATCTTAAAAGTCATAATAGTTTAGTTAATGAACTGTAAAAAATGCATCTAATTTTATATATGTGGAAAATATGGATATATTCCATTGAGATGGGGATATATACATACTTTATGAGGAACAACGAGAAATGTGTGTATCTCTATTCATCACAATGCCTATTACTCCATCACCTGCATCTATTACTTAATCCCTTGAGTAACATGTATTTAAAAAACAACCAACCCATTTTATATTTGATGATGATGAGAAGCAACCATTTCAAACGAGCCTTTTATGAAGCTTATGTGATTACATCCATTTTATTGAGCTTATTTCATATCTATATAAGGTAACGACAAATCTTATACGGTTCTATCCAAGCAAATGAAAGACAATACAATAAGAGTAGACCAATTATGTAGAGTTACTTATTAGCATTTATGTCATATCGACTGATGTAGCGTGTTTTAAGTAGTACACACTTTTTTTTTAAGTGGCTAACGTGAGAAGCCATTCAAAATACGTTACATGAGTCGATATGACATATGTGTGATAAATTGGTATGAATAGTAATATTATTCTTATAAAATTTTCAAAAGATAGTATAATGCTAAATATTACACTAAAGATAGTGTAATGCTAAAACATCCTCTGGCTAAACAACAAAAGCATATAAACAAATTCAAGCATCACCATATTTCACATGATCCACATTCAGTCAAATTATCTATCACATACAATGACACTTAACATGTTTTTATTTCAGCTTTTTCCTTTATCAGCGGGACAATGCATGTGTAGTCAGTTAACCCAAACTTGAGACCTGCCAGATGGAATGGAAGCAGGATAGAAAGTAATAAAACTTAATACAAATAGGACAACATATTATAACTCCAATCACAACAATTTTATTTAGTCTCTTAGATTCAGAGAGTCAGCATTTAGCTAGGAAAGGATGGTTATCTACAATCTTCATGTCTCATTAGTAGTATATGATTTTAGAGACAACCCCAAAAATAAATATAATTGGAAATCACTTTACATCATCCTTTTTTAATGCTGAAGCTTCATACACTTCATCTAAGGGAACATAGTCATTAAAATCAAGTTAAAACACACCAAACATCGGGACTAAACCGAACAAACTTGTTAATTTGATTCATTTACACATGCAGCTAATAGTTTTATACCGTAGTCCGAGAGGAAATCTAAACCCTAATCCCTATTAAACCTACATATTATACAACATTATTTTCAAGCATTAAGATCTTCTCCCGATCGACAAGGTTTCAATTGATATCCAAAGGGATGGAATTTAGCCCTTAAAACAAAAGAATAATCCTTTGATCATTCAAGTTAGTTCTCCAAATCTTTCAAGGTGTATAGAACAGGTTAAAGTAATAACCATTACACACTTGCGCAGAAAGTGCACATGCTGATAGGTTCAAGTTAACTTACCATGCACCAAGCTATAGCTCACAGGCTGCCTAAGTGATCACACAAAAAACATCAACCCTTTACGAGTGATGAAACAATATACTAAATTATAGTTGGAATCACTGATCATCAATTCCAACTATCTTTCAACTCATTTTGTGAGCTTAAAAGAAACTGAAAAAGAGGAGATTGAGTAATACGATGGAATAGATGCTTGGACAGAGTATCACTGGGCATGTACTCAGCTACCGAGAGCCGTTCATCTCCTTCAGCACAGCAACCAATTAGATTCACCAATCTCTTGTGCCGCACCTTCCCAACTCTCGCCGCTTCCTCCTGATGACCAAGCATTTTCATCAACATCAAACTGAAAACCAATTGCTCAAAAAGCTATAAACCCATGTTTTGCTTCCACTTATGGATATGATAGTTTCACTCAAACGTCCTAAATGATGAACGAGCTTAAGGCTAAACATAACACCTTTTCCCCCTTATTTCCTTAGCAATTAAAAAGGTCCTAAACTACATATGAGAAACCCAATTAGAATAAAAGAACACAAATTACCTAAGGTTGAAATTAAGTTATAGAAACCCCAATGTTTGGTTTCAGAAAAAAAAAAAAAAAAAAAAAAAAAAAAAAAAAAAAAAAAAAAAAAAAAAAAAAAGAAGAAGAAGAAGCAAAGGACAAAATAGATAAAAGAAAATCTAAGGCACAAGAGCAAATAATTATGATGGGCGAAAGAAGAAATAGGCAGGATAGCATACAATTAAGAATTAGAAAGCAGAAAATGACCTCTTCACCAGAAACATACACAACGGGTGCTGGTCGACCAAGATTATGCCCTTCAGCTATTAATGCAGCAATCTTCCAATCAAAAGTAAGAAATGAAATAAGAATTATTAATAGATAAAAATACAAGAGAAACCAAAAGTTGTAGAAAAGTCAAGATCCTTAGCAATTGTATGAAAGAAAGGTCATATGTATGCCCACAATAGGGTTTCCTTGTTACACTCTGGCTGTACGTCCGGCTCGAGGCAGAAGTCCACTATGTCACGACGGATCGTACGTCCAGTCACGAGACCGTACGTTCGCTCTGATGTCTTTCAGGGAGAACCTCATTTTCTCTCCACTGTTCGCCTATTCTCCGACTCCTAAGGCCAACAAAGGCTTCCTAGGACCTCCTAACACAGATCGAAACCTCATGCAAAGCAAAAAGGCTAAGCTAACGTAACGCTAGCCTAAGCAAGATTAAAGCATAACTAAGCTAACAACTATAACTGGCTCTACAAAACAACAATCGAGCAACATAACGACGTATTTAAAAAGCTAAGGAACCGAGCATTACCACCTTGAAGCAAAACCTCAAGAGTTCCTCCTCCGGCAGTACCGGAACACTCACAAAACCTCACAAAACACTCACAAATGGCCAACAAGCAACCTAGGGGAGAAGAGAGGGGTAGAGGGGCGGATTTGGTGTGAAATGGGCGAGGGGGTATTTATAGGGCCAGAAAGCAGCGGACGTCCGGCGAAAGGGGCGTACGTCTAGTACTATTACACAGCGTCCAAAGGCTGTCTCGTAAGTCCAGGTATTACCCAAAGGGTATTCCAAAAAGTAGCGTACGTTCGTGTACTATTCACAGAGTACGACGTACTATCTGTCAACGTATGTCAGGTGGTCCCCTGGCGTCTGTCTGCCAAAAAGTAGCGTACTTCCGCACTAAAAAACAAGAGCGTACGTCCGGTCCAGAAGTCTAATTTCTCAAAAGCCCTTATGGCAGATCCTAGTGACCCAAAGTCCAAGTTTACCCTTCTAACCAAGCTACTTATGCCTAATTAAATATTTGGGTCACTACATTCTCCCTTCCTTATAAAAATTTCGTCCTCGAAATTTCGTTACCCCAAAACATAAGAAGAAATAGTAGCATCATGTAGTTTAACAAAGTTTGTGCTCAGCCACGTCCTTGAAAAAATCTTATCCCGTTCATTCTCATAACACAAACCTCCTTTGTCCAATATAGAGTGATCAATGCCGGCATCCTCACAAGTTATAGCAAATCCATTTACAAGTCACCAAGGGTGCCGTAGTCGATATTACCCACACTATATCAATCATCGATAAACCCAATGATCCCTAAATACACCAAAACAAGTCAAGCCCATGGTTATCTTTGACATGATTCCATACTTCCTAGCCGAAAGCAAACTTTACCTTGATCGACTACTCTTAAAGAATTCAAATATAACGGTTACCCAAAACCATAACAGATAGGCACATAACCCAAAAGAAATTAACCATACAAATAAAATCCTTGAACCTCAATGTAACGACATGAAAGACATTGCACCCAGTGTTTTCTACACTGTACCAATCCTCAACAATCTCGACACCCAAGTTGTGTAATTTCACATACAGTCTAGGTCAATGGGTATCCAAGCCATAACCCTGTAGAGGAAAACAAACTCTTTCTTACATGACTATCTCTTCAACCAAAACAGGGATAGGTATACTGTCCAAGTATAACCTTGAGAAAAGAGGTATCAGGTCTGAAGGTAAGGCCACCTGTATGCCAACCTCCCCTTCTTCCTCAAATCGCATCACTCCCCTCATCGATGATATCTTAAGGAACACACGATCTTCTACATCGTGTTCCGAAGGTCGTCTCTAGTTATCAACATAACTCTTTTGCCGACCCTAGGATGCACTCATCCTTTGTCCGATGGTAAGCACTTGAATCATTTCAGGCCCTAACGTTGTCTTCTTCCAACGTTATTCCAATACAAGGGCAACTAACACTTAACTCCATAAAGAGCTTCATAAGGCGATATTTCCAAAAGTCGCCTGTAACGAACTCGGTGAAAGGTAGGTACTAAACTCCAATCCAAACCTCTCATCGTCCTTATACATTGATCATATAAAAATAGGGATTCGCAATAGCATGAATCGTTTTGTAGTGTAGCGGTGTGCAAGTGCGAGGTTGAACCCACAAAGAATCTAGTTTTGTAAAAAACCAATTTAAATGCCTAAACTAACCTTATCTTAACATAGTTTCGAATATCGAACATATGATGTGCGAAAATGAAAACTAAACTAAATGCTTAAAAACAAATAAATAAAAAGACTACGGTCTAGAATTCACCTCACCACATTAAAATACATATATTCATGCTAGTTCATACATCCATCAAACGGTAAAAAATGATGCATGTTCTAGTGTCACGCTAATTCATACATTTGTTAATCCTATGCATGTTCTATTGTGCCTATCAGAAGATTCAAAGAATCCATCCATTTGACAAAAGACAAAACATATCCAACTTAGTTCAAAGGATCCAATGTGAATGTGGTTAATCACAAAAGACAATGGATAAATAAACTTAAATCAAAAGATGAAATGTATCAATCGGACAAAACACTATAAATATCCAACTACGGCACAATCAATACAATTTTGTCACGAAATTGTATTGAAACAAACACACATGACAATTAAATGACGGATTTACTATGAACAAAACATGAACATATGTAAATAAATCAAAGGAGATGGTTCATCTTCAACCTTAGTTGAAGATTTAGCCTATCATGAAAATAAGAGACAATCTACAAACAAAAATAAGCATTAAATAAATAACAATTTAGAGGCTTTACAATGAAGAACAGAGAGGTTTTAGGCCTCTAATGGCGCCTCCAAACGTAGGTTTACGAAATATACAAGATGGGCTATTTATAAGCAAAATTTAATGTGCTACCAAGTCAGGGGTGCGCTCAAGCGCACGTAACTGCTCTAAAAACCCACGGCACAGCAGGTGAAGCAGTGGTGGCTAGGCCAGCGCGAGCTTTGTGGGCTAACGATGCATGCGCTCGATCGCACCTAATGTGCTCGAGGGCAGTGGCAGGGGCCAGATCTTCACTTTTTGCCCTTTTTCACCTTTTTAACTACAGTTTGAATGCCCAGACCTACAACACCATAAAACACTAAAACAAACTAAAACATTACAAATTAACTAAATTAAGAGCTTAACAAATAAGTTAAGGGGGGTCAAATATACAATATTTGGCACTGAACAAATACCCCCAAACTTACATTTTGCTAATCCCTTAGCAAAACAAAAATGAAAACACAATAAAAACAAGAAAAATAAATTCGCTTTCGTGAGAGAAACGATTGCATTTAGCATATACAACAAGCCTTTTAAACTCCTAGGCATCCTTAGTGGACGAGTGAAGTTTCGTGAGGATTTTCCAGGAATGACACCCACAAACAATTATTTGGCACTATGTTATTGACAGACAAAGTCTTTCACTTAAACACATGGTTCATACATCATTAGCAATTTTAACAATTTTGAACATACAAACCATATCATTCAGACATCCAAACATCATTTCACTCACAGTTGGAAAATTGAGACAACAAATGTTCCATGAAGTGCAAAGTGAACTAACACAAGATCATGGGGTTTCAATTATTCTTCAAAGAGGTGAATTCCAAAATTCATAGGAAAACAATGCGATAAATACAACCAAGGCTTGAATCGAAAGATGCAATTTGTTTTGTGTAGGTTGTGCAATGCTTGACTCCCTTAAGCTTTTAAATGACTTATGTAACGAGTGTTGGGTTAGTGACTCCCAAACCAGGCGGTTTTAGGGCACTAGATGTAGAGACATCCTTAGGGGCTTAATTACTCAAGTCAAAAGAGCTATGAAGCCTAACTAGCCATACAATTACTTAACTGGAATTTCTCATCTTTTTACGCGAACACTCAATGCTTGGTGAGGCAAAAGGTCCGGTTGCTTAATGAAAAACTCAATTTTTTATGATTTTCTTCTCTTTTTTTTTTCTTTTTTTTTAACAACCAAGTTTTTCATCATCACATCGCAAAAACCTAAAAATTTCAAGAAACATACTTTAAAGTCAAATCTCATATCTCACAGACCCTAATGCTAGTGTGCATGTGAAATATCAATCAAACAAGTGGAGTCTCTTTAATCCAACACATAAATAAAAAATCAGGATTTCTAATGATATGTAATGTTCAAACAAGTTAAACACACCAATGACATGCAATCCACAGTTATGATGTAAGTCATGCTCAATCAACAATATAGCAACAAAAAAATAAAATAATTTTTTTTTTATAAACAAATAAAAAAAAAAGCAAAACAACAAATAAAACAAACAAGCAGATAGACAAAGTGTTTGTCCACACCCCCAAACTTAAATGACACATTGTCCTCAATGTGGCAAGAAATACAATACAGTGGGATAAGGAACCGAAGTGTGCAAAGGTCAAGGTGTCCCCCAAACTTGAACACCAAAACACCTGTCAAAAACTAACAGCAATATTTTTTCTCAATGAATAAACATCAAAAGGTTAATTGCTGTTAGAAACCGAATAAAATAAAATAAAATGACAGGAAATAAAATGAAAAAGGAAAAAGAAAATAATAATAATTCAAAAATGCAGAGCGGAAAATAAAAAGGAAAAAATGCTGCACCTTCCCCGATCTCATGGGTGTCCAACCAATCCCTTCCATCCTTTCTTCTTAAGAATTAAATATCCATTTGGAAGGATGTTCTGCCATCTTATGTAGCAAATTTGCTTGCATCGAAAGATTTTCTTGGTATGCCTATTCCTATATTTGCACCTTTCTTTGCGTGATACCTTGAAAATCTCTACATAAGATGGCTCTTCAAGACATTGGAAAGATGAAGCTTGTGGTTCATCTTGTATCTCGAGAGGGATTGTGATGAAGGAGTGAAATTCTGTACTCACTTCCTTGTCATTGGACCAATTTGAAATTGGCGATGGCTCAATTTGCTCCTGGTTCTCTTCATCTCTATTCTCAGTCCGCATCTCAGGAGTGAGATCCAATAAGGCCTTGGCTTGCTCATGTATCATGTCAAGATCCAAATCAAATTCAAATTGAGCAAAGCTCTCTTCCAAAGGATCTTCCAAACTTGGCTCTTTAAACATCACAGCTTGCTTGAGGAACTTGTCAAGATCCAGATTACATCCAATTTGATCAAAACGCTTTCCTGATGAATCCTCAAGACTTGGCTCACTAAAAGTATCAGCATGATCAAGTAGCTTGTCCAAGTCTAGGTCACCTCCAAATTGGTCAAAGCGCTCTCCCGAAGGATCCTCAAGGCTTGACTCACAAAAAATCTCCTCGACAACTTCCTCACTCCCAAATGTGGTGGTTTGGACATGCTCATGTGCAGACTTGTTAGCTTTAATCACGTAATGACTAATGAATGGGCAGTCATATTGGTGAGAAGGATGATAGCAAAAGGAACATGACTGATGAGGTGCATAAATGTGAGGAGGCTAGGTATGGGCATGCCTAGCTGCCATGAGTTGGTTCACCCTCTCCTCTAAGTCATCGAAATGAGCGGTTGAAAAATGTTGCACTAACCACTCTTGAGGAGGATGATTGTACAATGAAGGCATGGAAGAGTGGTTATCTAAAATGAAAGGCTCAACTGATAATGAAAATGAGTTAGGGGATGATATATCAGTGGTTTCCCCCTTCTTCGATTGCACCTCAAGAGTAGGATACTCTAGACTTGGTTCATTAACAGTCTCCTTGACAACTTCCTCGATTTTTTTGAATTCACCAACGACATGACCGAATTGTTCTTCCAACCTTGCGATTGCTTCAGTGCTTTCCCTGGTTGCATCCTTGATTTCATATATGGATTGGGAGCTAACCATGGTGGAACTCTTAAGCTCTTGTACACAATGGTTGGTTGTTTGCCTAAACGCCTCGGGTGTGTCTTCCAATGATAGTTCTTGTGACGAAGGAATGATGGGTTGGCAGGTTAGTTGCATGAATTCCTTGAGAGTTTCTTCCAACGAAGATTGCTTAGGAGGATAGTCATGTGATGAAGGATCGGAAGATGGATTATCGGACTACAGATATTCAGAATGGTGTAGTCCATAAGGTTGGGGAGCATAATTTCCCGTAGCATGAGCTTGCTATGAGAAATCAGAATGGTTGCTCTAGTTTGTGTTATAAAAATTTGAATTTGATTCAAACCCAGGGTTGGAGAAATTAGTGTTCATCTTTTCATGTGAAAAATTGGAACATTGTCTCCAATGTGAACAATCACCTAAACTATGATAAGGGTTGAAGCAGTGTGAACATAGTCCATGTGGGTAAAAATTCTGAGGGTAGTTGGTAGGATTTGGTGTCCTACAACTAGGAAAAATATTAAAATTATTGAACGGAAAACTTATGCTTCACCCAAACTATTTAGCATGCAAAATTTTCCACATGAAACAATAATCATTTAACAAAAAATACCAAAAATAATCTAACTAAACAAAAATTAAATTATTCACAATAATTAATAACAACAAAATAAAAAATAAAAGACAAGCAATTAAAATAAACAAATAAAGATAAATAACAATAACAAAATAATAATAATAATAATAATTAACACTTAGCTACCTCAAGTTTGTTGGCGCTAACTATTGAGATGCGCTCGAGCGTAGGTACCACGCGATCGAGCGTAAATGTGCAAGAATATGGCAGTCTGCTAATGAGCTCGATCGCAATAAGGGTGCGATCGATCGCACAGCGCACTGCGCTCGAGCGTTGGTCCAGGTCTGCTATGCGCTAGTGATGTGCGCTCGTGTGCACTTGCAAGCTGTCGAGCACAGGCACGCAGACAGTGCTGCTAGTGCGCTCGAACGCAAGTGATTTGCGCTTGATCGCACAAACAGAGACTGAACTCCAAAAAATCAACAAACACAAAAAACAACCAAACACTAATCTAATTTTTTTTTTCTATACAAAAACACAGAAACAAATAAAATAATTGCCGAAATAAAATAACTAGTAGAAAAATAAAATTAATCTAGACAAAAAAATCAATTTCTACAAAACAAACAATTCCTAGGCAACGGCGCCAAAATTTGGTTGTACAAAAATAAGTACTCGTAATAGCACGAATCGTTATATAGTGTAGCGGTGTGCAAGTGTGAGGTCGAACCCATAGAGAATCGAGTTTTATGAAAAACCAATTTAAATGCCTAAACTAACCCTATCTTAACCTAGTTCCGAATATCAAACATATGATGTGTGAAAATGAAAACTAAACTAAATGCTTAAAAACAAATAAATAAAAGGGAAAAATATAATTTAGCTCCTCAAACTACCAGCCATTTACATTTTAGCCCACTGATGTTTCAAAAGTAATAAAATAGCCTCCCAAACTACCAAAAAGTTGCATTTTGGCTCCCTCTGTTAGTATTACCGTCAAAGTAGATGAAAAAAATCAAAACTACGTTGTTTTTTAAGATGGTAAGTTACTAAAATGCCCTTTTGGAGAAAAAAAAATATTAAAATAATTATCAAAACGGCGCCGTTTTGACTTAAATTAGGGTTTCCTATACTTACCAAAACGGCGTCGTTTTGGTAAGTTAAAAACTTTTTTCTCCTACCTTAGATTTCACGAAAAATTTTCCTTTCCCAGCCGTCATCTCCCTCACCCATTGAACTTGCAACTTTTTAGGGTTCTGATTTCTTTGAGACTAGCTCAATTCAATGCTCATCTCATTTATTCTACTTGGCAAGTATTTAGAGGTTTTGGCTAAAGGAAAGACATTAGAGGCCATTGCTAAACTTATGGACTTGGCACCCGAGACAACAATATTGTTAGCCTTGGATTATGAGGGAAATGTCGTGACCGATGAAGAAATTGACAGTTGCTTGATACAAAAGAGTGACGTGATTAAAATTATTCCAGGAGCAAAACTCCATGGGTACCCAGAATCTTCAACACAGCAAGACAAGATCTACAGCCAACACAGAACAAACCACGAAAGCTAAAGAGAAACAACCAGCATTCCTCAATAATTGCTACACCATAAACTGTAGAGTCCAAAACAAACCAGACCCCACATATATATAACAGCCAAAGCTGCCAGCAAATTAACCAATCAATCCAAAGCAAGCAGAAGAAGGAAAACAGAACTCCTCGGCCAAAAATGGCCGGACATTGATTCAGTCTCTTTCTTGCCCCATATCTTATGACTATCTCTTAATGGGTCTTTTAAGAGAACCTACAAAGTTGTAGGTTCAATGGGTGAGGGAGACAACGGCTAGGAAAGGAAAATTGTCGTGAAATCTAGGGCAGGAGAAAAAAGTTTTAATTCCTACCATAAACCAAAACGGTTCCGTTTTGGTAAGTAAAGAAAACCCTAATTTAAGCCGAAACGGCACCGTTTTGATCATTATTTTAATATATATATTTTTTCCAGAAGGACATTTTAGTGACTTACCATCTCCAAAACGACGTAGTTTTGATTTTTCCATCCACTTTAACGGTAATACTAACGGAATGGGCCAAAATGCAACTTTTTGGTAATTTGGGGGGCTATTTTATCACTTTTAAAACATCATGGGGCTAAAATGTAAATAACTGGTAGTTTGGGGGGCTAAATTATATTTTTTCCTAAATAAAAAGACAAAGGTCTAAAATCCATCTCACCACATTAAAATACATATATTCATGCTAGTTCATACATCCGTCAAACGATTAAAAATTATGCATGTTCTAGTGTCACGCTAGTTCATATATCCGTTAATCCTATGCATGTTCTATTGTGCATATCAAAAGATTCAAAGAATCCATCCATTTGACAAAAGACAAAACATATCCAACTTAGTTCAAAGGATCCAATGTGAATGTGGTTAATCATAAAAGACAATGGATAAATAAACTTAAATCAAAAGATGAAATGTATCAATCGAACAAAACACTATGAATATCCAACTATGGCACAATCAATACAATTTTGTCACGAAATTGTATTGAAACGAACACACATGACAATTAAATGACGGATTTAGTACGAACAAAACATGATCATATATAAATAAATCAAAGGAGATGGTTCATTTTCAACCTTAGTTGAAGATTTAACGTCTCATGAAAATAAGAGACAATCTACAAACAAAAATAAGCATGAAATAAATGACAATTTAAAGGCTTTATAGTGAAGAACAGAGAGGTTTTAAGCCTCTGAGGGCGCCTCCAAACATAGGTTTACGAAATATACAAGATGGGCTATTTATAAGCAAAATTTAATGTGCTGCCAGGTTAGGGGTGCGCTCGAGCGCAACCCTATGTGCGCTCGATCGCAGTAAGTGCACTCGAGCGCATGTAACTGCTCTAAAAACCCACGACGCAACGAGTGAAGCGATAACGGCTAAGGCAACACGGGCTTTGCGGGCTGACAATGCATGCGCATTGGTAGGGGCCAGATCTTCACTTTTTTCCCTTTTTCACCCTTTTAACCGCTGTTTGAATGCACAAACCTGCAACACCATAAAACAATAAAACAAACTAAAACATTAGAAATGAACTAAACTAAGAGCTTAACAAACATAAGTTAAGGGGGTCAAATATACAATATTTGGCACTGATCATACATCTTGATACTTCCAGGATGTACAATATATGGAGAATGATGAGTCTTGCTCAAGATCTCCTTTCTTAGTCCTTCACCTTCCGACACACACTTATGGGTGAGCAACCTAACATCCTTAAGGCAAAACCCTTATGCCTTAACAGATGCCTGATCTTGGTGCACTCAGGGCCCTCCAACCGAGCAGCAAGCTATCCTAATCCAATCACCAAGTTAGACAAGCGTGCAGACACACCCTCATCTACCACTCCTACTCCCATCATAGCGAATTTCATAACCAACTAGGGTTGGAAAATTCCAAGAGTAATAAGCTATTGGATTAAGGCCGTCACCTTTCTATTCAAGGCATCAGCTATTACGCTAGCCTGATCACAACCATTAGATCAGCTCTAGCCACTTCCTTGTCTCCACAGACAACTGTACCCAAGAACTCCTTAGTCCATTTTGGTACAGATAGATTCTCTATAATCTCTTAGCTCTTAAGTAACCCAAAATCATATAATCCAATAGAAGATCCATGGGTACAAGATTCACTAATTGCCCTTAACCAGAATCCAAGTTCAAAAACATCATGCCTTATCATACTTTTAATGGGCAATGAACAAAATTAGGAATCTTGTCATCAACACATCGACAAAGCGTAACAAGCATCATGCATTAACAAAACTCGTAGTTAATGTTACACTTTAGGTCTAGAACCCCAAATCAAGTGCAGGTACAAACAAAAGACAACTAGCTTATGTATGAACAAACATCCAGCAGCCAGGCCCTTAACTACAAAATAAGGCAAACCCATATGCCTTAAACAACTCTGATAGTTACGCTTAACCCTTGTCTTGCCATCATTTCCTTCCAAGTGAACCAATACCATTCCTTTTGGTTTGGTTGCAGTTCCGAATAAAGTGCCCCACCTTGCCACATCAGTAGCACAAATTCTTCATTGATTTACATTTTCCAAAATGCAGTCTGCCACACCTATGGCATCAACTCTGTTTCTTGCTAGAACACAACTCTCGGGGTGTACTTCTCCTTAAGTTCCACGAGTATTCCCGATAGAACTGTTCCTTGAATCGGGTCCATGTAATGGCCTCCTCGCTTCCTAATTCCATCACCAGCGAGTTCATCTTAGCATACCACCATAGCCTTGCTTCTCCAGAGAACTTGTAGGCTGTGTACTTGACTCTTTGCTCCTCAGTGCAGTCCATAACTCGTAGCAGCTCCTCCAAGTTTGTAAGCCAATCCCTCGCTTCGCGAGATCCCAGGTTCCCCTTAAACATATGGAAAGGATGCTCATAGAACTCCTTGAAAGAGCAACCATTTCCTCTACTTGGAGTCCCTTCTCCTCGTACGTTAACCAATGCCTGCACAAGACGACTTTGCCACAGCTTCCAATGCTTGAGTGGCGTCCAAAATGTTCCTCGTCTTTTCATCGGGTTGGGATGGTCTCCTACCATCGTTGCTTCCAATGACGTCATGTCGTGGTGACATCTCTGTAGTCACAACGGTCATCAGCCCCTTACTTCGAAGCGTTGTGCTGAACCTCACTCAAAACTTCAAACCTAATCTCGAACCTATCCGTACTAAGCACCTAAACTACTACCACCTTATCCACAGTCCTAATGCAGATCTAAGCTTAAGACCTTATATAACTATTTTAGCCCAGATCAATCCTAATCTCCAAGGTTGCATCATCAAAGCGGTCCTAGTCCTGACTGTAATACCATATCAAATCCCTGAAATCCTCAAGTCCAACATCCTCAAGATCATAGGTATTGAAATTCTATATCCCTTGTATACATATAATCCATCCTATGCTCTGGTATATCATCTCCTAACACCTAAAAGATTATGTCCTATATTTCACTGAGCAAAAAGCTCTAATGAATCAAGACCTAACCCCTAATAGATCCATTCCTGTGGTCCGAAGAGCAACAGCTTTGATACCAACTGTAACGCCCCGAGAATTAATTAATTGGTAATTAATTCTACAGTTCATCTCCCAGCCTTGTTCCATTCCGAACAAGACCTTCGGGACCTCTACTCTTAAAAAATAGATGATACTAAGCAGCGGAAGTAATAAAGTATTATAAACATTAATCAGTATCACCAGAGCGTCTATCCAAAGATCCTCAAAGCAGCAGAAATCATACTATAACATAAGTACAAGGGATCCATGCTAAACCTTAATATGCAAGCAAGCATGCATCAAGCTCTAATGTCTACAATATAACTCAAAAGTACTAGTTACCATGAGTAACCGCTTAAGCTTGCAGTAAGACTTCAAGCATTTCCTGGATCGAATAACAGCATAATTGTACATATGGAGGAAAAAAGAAAATAATACAAGGGTAAGTCCAACGACTTAGTAAGTAGAAATCTACATGACGTACCCGTCATTAATTTGTGGATTCTTTTATTTATAAAACACATGCAACATTATGAGTAGGGGTTGGCAAATTAACCGGTTACCGATTAACCGACCGATTACCGATATTAACCGAACCGATATAACTGTAACTGATAGTTATCGATCAGTAATCGGTTAAAAAGTTTATACCGATAAGCTTATCGGTCGGTCAAGAATTTATTATCGGTTAACAGATATGACCGATAAATATTTTTAATTTTTTTTATAATTTTATACTTTTTACTCTTTTGATTTTGATTTTATAATATAAAAAAGATATAGTGGATCAATATAAAAAAAGATTCAATAAGCTATTTTAGCCATATATATTTAAGCCCCCAGAAGGACCAAAATAACTAATTTTTAATAAATTATTTAGACTTTACCCCAACAAAAAGTATTTGAGCTCTCAAAACAACTAATTTTTTGTCCAATTAGCAACCAGTAAAAACTCAATAAAAAGTTAACAAAACCAATTTAACCGGTCGATTTAACCGATTACCGATATGACTAATTAATCGATTAACCGATAGCTTATCGGTCAGTAATCGATAACTCTATTAGCCAGACTGATATGATCAATACCCAGCCCTAATTATGAGATAACAGTTATCATGCAGGTGATATATATAATATGCTTATAATCATGAGTAACAGTAATAGTTCAACAATATAATCTACCCGAGATATAACTCATTCTCAGCAGGGTTGACGTTGTCCCGAGGGACCTGTAGTACAATGCCAGTGCCCCAGCCATTGCACATCGTATCGTACATAACACTAGCGGCACTATCAAGTTCGACCTCGGGTGGCCCACACAACTAATGACATATGTCTTATAGTGACCATCCATTGGGAATGGCTGCATCGTTGGTCACGAAACCATTGGATCTAAAGCCCTCACACACGCACACATTGACCATAAAGCTAACCCGTATAGTAAGCCCATGGCCATTACTACCGCACATATCGGTGTACCATGTCATACGATGCAATTAGTCTTATCAGTCTTTTACATATACTGTAACATCCTACTTTTAGTCTTATAAATAAATTCGAGTATTACGCTGAAATAATCTCACACAGCGGAAAAGTGCAATTATCAATACAAAATAATACTGTTAAAATACTTTTCTTTATACAAAAACACCCAAAGCTATGTCGTACAAGGCATTTATACAAATCTAACCGACTGTCTAAACTCTAGACAATTTTCACCAATTACCTTGACTTTCCATTCCTGGAAGCACTACAAAAACTGTGAAGTAGTGAGTCAATTGATTCCCGATAATATAAATCATTGTTGAATCATATATATATCAAAAGGCCATACAAATTATAAAACCACAAGAATCCGTATTATTGGATATCAATATCATACTCA
>CM017321.1:24501413-24552296 GCA_006937295.1 Carpinus fangiana
AAACATTTTATATTTTTGCTTCGACTTCATCCGAGTTCGTTTGACTCAGGTTCTGGCCCTTACAAAATTTCCCACTTAATTAGACTTTAAGCTTGCATTCACACTTGGCCACTTGCCATATTAAATGTCCATGATATTTCTAATAATCATTCTTACTAGAAGCCTTCAAGATTTTCAACAAAAGTGGCTAGCCTACCTTTCCTTAGTAGTTTTAATCTTTACTAGATAGTATGAAAATTAAGACACTGCTTTTTAAGCCAAAACTAAAAAGCTTCAAATTAATTTTTTGATTTCACCAAACACTAACATAAATAATTTATTCACTAAATTGTGTTTAATTATGCCCATAACATACTTATGAAGCTAAATTTGAGCATTAAAGTGATACTAAAAAGATATCAACAATCAATGTAATATATACCCTTAACACCAAATAATTATTTAATATCGTTAATTCATATATCATTACTCTAATTTATTTATTATCCCTTTAATCTATTTAATATTATTTCAATAAGAATTTTTAAAATCTAGGTCGTTACATGTACAGTTTTACAAGTCCCATTATGATCTTATTAATCGACACACGTTTTCACAAAAGAGTGCTCCCAATAGTTCCAAAATGTATTTCATGAGAGTTGCAAAATATGCATGTTTGACATATATAAAATACGTGCAATGCAGGAAAAGTAACAACAAAGCATTCATGTTAGTTTGTACTCACCCGAGTCGTAAAGCTCCTCTATGTAATTACCTTGAGGCTCCATAACCTCGAATACTTAGAAAAGACTTATCACCAGTTCTATTTCTACTAAAACACAACTCTATAATAAGGAAATATGAGCTATGGGACGACTGATAAAAATAGGATTTCCATGTTACATTCTGGCCGTACGTCCTGCTCGAGGCCGTACGTCTACTGAGTCACGACGGGCCGTACATCCAGTCACGAGACCGTACGTCCGCTCCGATGTCTTTCAAAAAGAACCTCATTTTCTCTCCATTGTCCGCATATTCTCTGACTCCTAAGGCCAACAAAGGCTTCCTAGGGCCTCTTAACACAGATTGAAACTTCCATGTAAAGCAACAACGTTAAGCTAATGTAACGCTAGCCTAAGCAAGATTAAAGCATAACTAAGCTAACAGCTATAACTAGCTCTACAAAACAATAATCGAGTAGCATAACAACGTACTGAAAAAGCTAAGGAACCGAGTGTTACCTCCTTGAAGCAAAACCTCAAGATTTCCTCATCCGACAGCATCAAAACACTTACGAAATCTCACAAAACACTCACAAATGGCTAACAAGCAACCTAGGGGTGAAGAGGGGGGTAGAGGGGCGGATTTGGTATGAAATGGGGGAGGATGTGAGGGGGTATTTATAGGGCCAGAAAGCAGCGGACATCCCGCCAAAGGGGCGTATGTCCAGTACTATTACACAGCGGTCCAAAGGCTAGCTTGTACGTCTAGGTATCACCCAGAGGGTATTCTAAAAAGTAACGTACGTCCGGTACTTTTGAGCGTACATTTGTGTACTATTCATAGAGTACGGCGTACTATGTGTCAGCGTATATCAGGTGGTCCCTTGGTGTACGTCAGCCAAAAAGTAGCGTATGTCCGCCAGAAAGTAGCGTATGTCCAGTCCAAAAGTCTAATTCTCCAAAATGCCCTTCTGGTAGATCCTAATGATCCAAAGTCCAAGTTAACCCTTCTAACCAAGCTACTTATGCCTAGTTAAATATTTGGGTTACTACAGTGAGTTAAGCAAAAATCGGTTAGGCTCAAACGGTGTTTTAAGGTTCCTACATCATCTATAGGCTATTGTTTCTCTTATAGGCTAGTAAATAAGCACATGTAACGTAAGTAAACTTAACAAAAGGATTAAGGAAGCTTTAAAACACTTTTTGAAGACATTCCTTCTTTCTTTCTTTTTCTAAGAAAATGGGAACATAAACTTGACGTAATATCTTCAAAACTTGTAATATAGTGAAACAACTTTAAAACATGGAAATGGGTAGGGATTACCTCAGTTAGTGGCAAAAACACGGGCTCCTCTTCACAAACTCTCCTTCAAACTCAATCTCTCAAGGTTCTGGTAGCCTAGGGGCATCCCGATAGTGTATAATGTGGTGAGAGAACGAATCAGGATGAAGGGGTATTTATAGGAGAAGGGTGCTACCAAATCTCCAGAAAGCAGCCGACATCCGCCAACCCTAGCTCCGGTACTATTTGTACAGCGGTCCAAAGGGTGCAGCGTATGTCCAGGTATTATTTAAAAGGTATTCCAAAAAATAACGTACGTCAGTGTGGTCCATTGTATGTTCGTGTACTATTTGCATAACGTACGTACGGTGGTCCCCCTGCGTATGTTTGGCATACATCTACCAAACCCTAGCGTACATCTACTCCACAAGTTTAAGCTATAAGGAGATTTTGAGAATTGTTTTGGCTATTTATGGGCTCAGGCATTCTTGTTAAGACCAAACTTTGTTAAAACCTTCATATCTGTTCTTTTGTAGAAATTCTTTTAAGAAAAAGTAATTGTTTTTATCGGGGTATTACACATTATTCCAATTGAAAGTTTTACGAGAGAGATGAGTGACATTGTTAATTTATTAATAGTTTAAATAGGGTATGTGGGCTTATCCCAAACAAAAAACCAAACCCATTAACACACTGGATGACCACAACATGGTTGTGGATCACCAAATGATCTACAACGTGGCCTTGGGTAAGTCTATTTTTTTTTTTTTTTAAAAAAAAAAAGTACAGACCCTTTAAACTAATACCCACTTTACAATGTACTCTCAAACAGAAGATTACATCAATGTCCTTTCAAACTACTATAAATTTACAATGTACCCTCCAATAAAAATAATTTTTTTTTTAAAAAAAGAAAACCCTTAATAAACATTAAAAATAAAAAAAAATAGTAATAATGAAAACTTTAAGAAAAAAAAAAGACTTTTTGGTTAACAACATTTTGAGGAGAACTATTCTCCTTGATTGAATTTAGGATTTACATAAAGATCATGTTCAATATGTGCAACCTTGGAACATTTACCCCCTAAGATTGCAAAGACTGGGTTTTTAAATGTTATATCCAGTATTGGAAGGATGCGAAAAATCCTAGACACGTAAACAGCTAACTAAAGCGTGGTTAAGTATGTTAGAGCAT
This sequence comes from Carpinus fangiana, assembly GCA_006937295.1. NCBI lineage: Eukaryota > Viridiplantae > Streptophyta > Magnoliopsida > Fagales > Betulaceae > Carpinus > Carpinus fangiana. The sequence goes on from CM017321.1 coordinate 24,504,592, forward strand.
ATTTGAGTGACCCTAAAGCTAGGGATTTGATATTATGAGAATTAATTGTAATTGATAAAATCAAATCAAAATTAAATATACCTGATTTGATTTTATCAATCATACCATTTTGTATTATCTCTTCATCCCTATAAATAAGGAACATTTGTATTCTAAAATATTTCATTGAGTAAAAGCTTAATGTACCCCTTTGGGCTTTATCTGTGGATGTAGGACGTTGACCGAACCACGTTAAAATCTTTTGTCTCTTTTATTTTATTTTTGCTTTTATCTTATTTCCGCATCTATTTATGAATTCTTCATGGTATCAGAGCAATAGGCTAAAGCCAATGTCCGACCCAATGATCCTTTATTTTTCTTCAATTTATTGTTTCGTTCCTTGAAAAAAAAAAAAAAAGATTGCACAATAGCGTTGCTGCCATGTTTTTGCAGGGGAACCTTTAGCCCCTCTTACCACGATCCTTTATGGCAACTTCTACTCAGATTTCGCCTCCAACCAGCACCGTTCAGCCAATAATACATGCACTATCACACCAATCTACCACCATGACAATCACAAAGCCATCGCGCCGTCTCTGATTTCCGCCGCATCTCCATCAATGCCGCTTCATCTACATCAGTGCCGCCTCATCTCCCTTAGAGCCGATTTCTGCCACCACCCTACAGACAACCACGTTGCCACCGGCTGGCCATCGCCAGCAGCAGCCCTAGAAAGCGCCGCTCAGCCGCGCCATTCGCATCCCGATCTCTTCCGCACCCAGTTCTAGCACCGGTCTCTGCCTCACTGTTCACTGCCCCGCTTTGTTCGGTTCTAACGCATCAACTGTCATCGCACCGCTAAAAAAAAAAAAAAAAAAATTCCCATCTCGCTGACGACGCTACCGAAGTGCCAGAGCCGTTAAGGACTTCATCTCACGCCAGATTTTCATGAAGTTTGTTTTTGTGGAGAAGAAGAGTGTTTGGTAACTGGATTTTCTTTATCCTTATTTTGAGTTTGCAGATTTTCTTATTCTAGTTTAGGGATATGTTACCCTTGTTTAGGTTTTTAAACCTAGATGTGTTTGGTTACGGGATTAAGGTCATTCTTATACCAGTTTAATGTAATCTACAAATAAAATATTCTTTAAATAAATAAATAATTCCAAAAAAAAAAAAAAAAATCGAAAGAGGCTAAGTTGCCCATCAAAAGAGGCCAAGTTGCCCATCCATTGGCCCATATTTGGCCTATTTTTGCTTAGCTCTGTGATATTGTTTAAAACCTAGGTCATTTCAGCCCAAAGTTGACTCTCACTTCTGCCCAAATTGAGCTTTCTCTTTTTATTCGGCTTTAAGGTTATTGTTTAAAACCCAAGCCGGCCTTCGTGGTATTGTTTAAAACTCAAGCCCATTTTAGCCCACTATTGGCTCTCATTTTTGGCCCATAGATGCCCTCTTTTGTATTGTTTTGCTATCTCAAAAAAATAAATAAATAAATAAACTCAAGGCTTCAAGATCTTACACCTTAAGTTTGAGGGAGGATGTTAGAGCATATTTGAGTGACCCTAAAGTTAAGGATTTGATATTATGAGAATTGATTGTAATTGATAAATTCAAATCAAAATTAAACATACCTGATTTGATTTTATCAATCATACTATTTTGTATTATCTCTTCATCCCTATAAATAGAGACCATTTGTATTCTAAAATATTTCATTGAATAAAAGCTTAATATAGCCCTTTGGGCTTTATCTGTGAACGTAGGTCGTTGACCGAACCACATTAAAATATTTTCTTTTTTATTTTATTTTGCTTTTATCTTATTTCCGCATCTATTTATGAATTTCTTCAAGGTAAACATTAGGACATAAGTTTTAACTTTTGTAATGAAAATCTTCATGCACGTTTGATTCATGTAAATTACTTTGAGTCTCATTGATATTTTGATGAGACTAAATCAAGGTATGAATCAATCAAATTTAAACAAGAACCTGTAATTCTCACCACCAAAATTCCTCTTGTCATTGGTCTCAGTTGACAGGCGTTGTAGGGTCGTGTCCAAATAGACCAGTCATTTTAATTATCTTGTCTTATTGATATTTTGATGAGATTAAATCAAGGTATGAATCAACCAAATTTAAACAAGAACATGTAATTCTAACCACCGAAATTCCTCTTGTCATTGGTCTCAGTTGACAGGCGTTGTAGGGTCGCGTCCAAATGGACCAGTCATTTTAATTATCTTCTCCTACCATGTTTTCACTAAATAAAAAATAAATAAACTCTTGATAAGGCAATTTATGACTCAACTGACACCTCCAGTACTTTGGAGTGCCAAAAGAAGGAACTATTAGTTATTACCCAAACGAACGTCGACCATGGCTTTGAGCTTTCGATGAGTTTTTGTCTTACTTGGTTTATCATCTTAGCATTTGAATCTGAGTGGATGTGACACAGTACTGTGGTGTTATTATGATCATGGGACCATGTTTAAGTTGGGCAACTTTCAAAAACTATGTCCTCTTTTACTGTTCAGACGTGATGTCTACGACAGACACTCCCAACATTTGCTGTAATTGACAATTCCCAACAGTATTCAATGACGCCTAAAGGTACGACTGATGTTCATCTCCTTAAGAAGTTTGTCTTTTGCTTTTGACAAACAAAAACTACAGAATAAAATAACTGTTCATGTAGTTGACTGCCCCACTTTTGAACCAAGCCTATCTAGCTAGCTAGTGTGCTTACAAAGACAATAAAAAATTATAGATACAGATGACTTGTCAGAAAAACCGGCGGTAAATCCTCCGACGTTTAAGTCAATATATCGACTTGGTAAAGGATAATAATAGTGTATTTGTTAAACTATTTTTCCCTAGACACTATATAATATATATTGACGTGAAAATAAATAAATAAATAAAAATATTGCGTAAAAATATAAAAAAGTTTTATAACAAAGTGAAAAAAGAATTGACGTGAATAAAAAAAGAGTAAAAAAGTTGTGTAAAAAAATAAAAAAGTTGTATGAAAAAAGTGAAAAAAAAATTGTTTTGTACTATTTTTTTATTTAAATAGTAGTTAAAAAGTACATATAAAAAGTGAAAAAAAAAAGTAAAAATTTTTTATGTTAATTTTTTTCTTTTTTTTTTAAAAAAAGGAAGTGAATAGTATTAAAGGTAGGGGGAGGTATTTAACAAACAGTGCCATAGGTTAAAAGAATGAAGGGTGAATTATGATCATGCCTTAGAGTATAAACAACAGTTTTCCTTTAATTTTTCTTAAATTTGAAAAACAAAATTATTTTTTGCTTCTCTATCCAAATACACTTCACACTAATTTTCCTTACTTTTCTCTATATCATTAAAATATTATTTATTTATAAAATACAAGTTCCATACCCTTTCATTTTTTTTACAAAATTCCAACACCCCCCTATTAGTAATTCATAAGAGTGACTATATACTACATTTTTATCCTACAATTATTTCACAAAATTGATATATATGGCAATCTTAGTCAACCCTTTAATTATTATTATTATTTTCACATGAACATTGTGTTAACCACATCACTCGATCTTATCCACTCTACCCACTCTATAAAAACACCCCTCAAGATGCTTCAGACGTCATTCATTCCATACTCATCTTATATGTCGCTTTTACTCTAACCATGTTATTTACCATCATTTTTATAAGCCTTAAGTATGACATGATGAATTTATAACTTGTTTTCTTAAAAAACCTAAGATTTTTTGAAAAGTTATGAACTTACTCATGCTTTTGAAGATTTATCATGTTGATCTGGTTTAGCATTTTTTGATTGAGTTGTTAGAAGCATTGGTAAAAGTTTGATACATATTGGGTAGGAGTTTAGGGTTGTGCATGCATTCTAATGCCCATCAAACATTCCATGACATTTGGTCGAACATTCGACTATTGCACACTGAACCTTCGATATCGAGGCCGAACATTTGGCAGTGCTCATAATGGATAATTAGAGTCTTTAATAATTGTTTAGTTTTACATACACATGTTAGATTCTCAAGGTGCTATTTATAATGTTAGAATATGAATAAGCAGGATTCCAAGATGTAGAAATTTATGGATAAGCAGACATGGTAAGTAAATACTTACAATTGTTTAAATAAAAACATGCAATATGTCGGAAGATTGAGCATGTAATTCATTTTCATTAATTTGTTTTAAACCTATTACTTTTATAAAGATGAATATATGTTTAAATATAATAAATAAACAATATTTGCATGTATAACATAATACACTGGTATGCGCGGTATAATGACCATAGACTTATTATACAGGCTTGACCCTATGATCAAAAAATATTTATTGTTTATGTTTAGCATTGGATCTAATGGTTGTTTTTGTAACTAGTAAAACCATGTTTGAGTGGTAGTTACAATAGATGAACATCATTAATAGACTAACATCGTAGCTCACCCGAGGTTGGACTTAGTTGTACTCTTAATAAGTGAACGGTATGCGTATGATATCTGGGGCAAGTGTATTATATTACAAGTTCTTTTGGGACAATGCCAATTCTATCAAAAATGAGTTAAGGCTGTGTTTGTGAAGAAGCTTGAAAAAAGGAGTAAGTTGGTACTATAGCAGATTTAAATAATGTGAAAAAAAAAATGAAAAAGTGAAAAAAGTTGTTTTATAATGATTTTTGTATTTAAATAATAATTAAAAGTAATAGATGTAATGTAAACAATAAAATATTTAAATTGATTTTGAGAAAAAATATTTTTGAACTTTCAGTCATCTGAGTCCGACCCTTCCCCAAACACCGCCTAAAGTCTTAGATAGACCATATGTAAAGTAGTCATGATGTACTACACATCTATATGGCATGATTTTTCTTTGCTTTTCTCTAGCTTTTTCATTTACATCCTCAACTTCTCTCTCTAGCCTGTTCATGTTCTTAAACATGTCATGGTGCATCCAGTCACTTTTCCAGCAAAAGTAGAAAGAATCTTTCTAGGCTTTGATGGACCGATGGCAACTAAAACTCGATCGGGCATGAATTTCCCACTGACACATCTAAGCACATGTTTTCTTTTTTCTTTTTTCTTTTTCTCTTTTAAAGTAATAATTAGATCTTTGAAAGCCACCTCAGTCCAATCACGGAAGGCCACGTCCTGTTTTCACCATCGGTATTTTGTATGTGCATGCCTGTACCTGCAGTATTTCGTACGTGCATGCCTGGGCGGCGCACCTTCCCTGGTTCAAACTCTTTGCTTTTCTTTTCTTTTGAAAAAGTGATTGAATGCACCATGACAAGGACCAATTCAGCAACATGTCGTCCTTATGAGAATATTTTGGAAATTTTCTAGTAAAAATCCAGCACCATGACAAGGACCAATTCAGCAACATGTCGTCCTTATGAGAATATTTTGGAAAATTTTTAGTAAAAATCCATGTACGATGCACATGGTTCATCTTCCCTAAGAGAAGACAGAAATGACTAATGGATTGACAATATTGATTTAAGAAGCTTAATGGGTACATATTGGCCAATAATATATATATATTGTCCGATAGTGAATATATTGTTACATCACTTAAAAATTTTAACTGACCAAGATCTTGATCATAAAATAGTTTATCTCAATTTTACTTAATTAAATAGAAAGAATTTTGATCTCTCAAAAAGAAGTTTACTCTACGTAGAACTTATGAGCATCTCCAACTTAATAAGCAGATGGCTCATTATAACCAACAATAGGTAAAATAACATTTTCTTTTCCTTATAGTGTGAATAGTAAGGAGATTTTTCTTATAGTGTGAATAGTATGAGCATGTCCGGCAAAATAGGCAAATGAGCCATAAGGTTAAGATAAACTCAAGAAGGGAAATGAAATTGTAAAGATATTAATGTCCTGATCTTATCTTTTAGAATTGAAGCTTAATCTGGCCCCCATGGGAAATGAATAAGCAAATGGTCAACTTTAAATTTCTAGGTGTTACTTATATGCAATTAAGAGTCTATAAAAAGCCAAGAAGTAGAAGTACAAACATAGAGTACGTACATGCATTTAGAGACGTTGCAGTCTTTTTCTCATTCTTTTATTTTACAAAATCATCATTAGATTTGTGAGATTACCGCGCAGTGCTTAAGAGTAGACCGCCTTTACCCGTAAGTTCTTGTAGTAATCCCCTAATCTCCCATCAAACATCACCATCGACATTTCTAATAATTACTCAAATAATTCATTTCACTCATCTCTCTGCAGTTTTCGTCGGTGAAGGGAAATGACAAAAGATTTTTACCTTACATGGAGTTTAGAGTGTTTAATTTACCTTGATGTCAAGTCCATTGCGTCATTTTTGTAGTGATTAAGCAATTCGGACACATGTCACTATTTAATTAATGCTAACACGTCAGTTCCAAAAAATGACAAAGATTTCCTCTAAACCAGTTTGTAAGAAATATTCTCCAACCCATTTAAAATAGTGTCAAGTGTTTGTAAACATTTACAACGTTAGTGTAAGATAGTAAACTGTTATTAATGACCCTTGGTAGCAGATGTGTAAACGAGCCAAGCCTGGGCAAGCTTCTCTTGTTTGGGCTTGGCTCGTTTTACTCGAGCCAAGCTCAAGGACAAGCCAAAAAATCGAGCTCGAGCTCGAGTTCATAATAAGTTGAGCCGAGCCTCTTATATTGAATTTATTTATTTTATTATAAATTTAAACTTCAAGTACTCTTAAATGGCTCAAGAAGCCAGCTTGCATATGATCATTTACTTAGCCTATATAGCCGATTATGAAGCCTGAGTCAATATAGTAAGGCACTTGGTTTCGAAAAAGATAATATACATCCTTTTATAATAAAAGAATGATATTAGAAAAAAAAAAATCATATATTTTTAATATTAATTTGAGCAACTATGCGAACAACTATCAATTCGAGTTTTATACAAGCTACTCACGAGCCTAACCGAATTGAGCCGAACTTGTTTCGTTTAATATTTGAGCCAATATTTATATTCACAAAACACCTCATTTAATAATCGAATCGAGTACGAACCAAGTCTAAACTCACTTGCAAAAGCTTCACTCACTTAACACCTATACTCGACAATATTTTAAATAAATTAAAAGATATCTTTTTCAAATTAATTTAGAGGAAATTTCTACCGTTCCTTTCGTATATTTTGATACTTTATAGGGTGCGGCTATTCCTTGGGTTTTGTCCTACTCTTCTGCCCAAATATATGAACAGAAAAAGCCCGTATTCATTACATTTTCCATTTATAAATTTTTGTTTTCTTTTTTTGGTTGATTTTTTGAGTGATGCAATGGACACGTAAGGAGAGCTTCACCATGGAGGGAGAATTCAATGTCGTGTCATGGTAAAAAGACCCATCACCCACCGCCCACTTTTGAAAACAAGTAGGGATCAACTTTTAGTTACCTTTAGATGTGGCAATTTCTCGTCCATATTTTGTTGCCTTACTTGGCGGTGATTTGCCAAAACACAAGTCCTAAACACATCTTAATCAATGGCCTTTTATCCTTAATCTATCTATCATATCAGGATAAAAAACATGTTATTTTATGGACCCACTGCAAATCTTTCACGCGCATATATAAAATCTATGAGTTCAATAATTAATTTTTCTCAACTGTTCTTTTCACGTTCTTTAATCTTTCAGAATATGTAGAATATGGGTAGAACTTTCCGGAGCGTAGTCCATCTCTTAATTTAATTTAATTTAATTTTATTGTTTTTTTAAAAAAAATTGAAAAGGAAAGCGGTTAAAGAGAAAAGAACTGTGAAATTTAAAATCCAAAATCATTTATCAGAAACTAATTAAATTATATATTAAATTTACTGGCCTTCGTGAAACACTGATCATAAATTAGTATCAGCAAAACTATGTAAAACTAAGATAGCGTTTTGGAGCATTAGCACCAAATTTAGGATGACCAAATTTCTTTAAGGTCATATCATCCCTAAAAGGTTAACATTATACGTACCCTTAGGTTTTAGTTTTGAATTTATAAATAAGTTTTGAAGCATTATAATTCAAATATTAATTCATGAAAATTTAAGATGATTGAATCCCTTTAGGATGATACTATCCCTAAAGGGTTAACCTTTCACCTTTAGGTTTTAATTTTGAATTTAGAAATGAGTTTTGAGGCATTAGAACCCAAATATTAGCTCATGAAAATTTAGCTAATATCACTCAAATATCTCAAAATACAATCTAAAACATTTTCTTTATCATGGAAATTTCATCAAACATATAGAATGCAAAAACATAAAAAATTTGGTTTTTTTTTTTTTTTTTTTTTTTTAAAAAAAAAAAAAAGATCAACGCTGGTCTGCAAAAAAAAAAAAACATGTCCTACACTGGGTTGCCGCAATTTGGCAGCCACATAGTAGGACTCGTAGAATATATATAGTTTTGGAGGATAGATAGACAATATTATCAATTAGTTGATAGTTTGAATAAAATATATGAACTTTTTCTAAACAAAAAACCAAGACGCACACGGATGACTCACAACATGGTCATGGGTCACCAGATGACCCACAATATGGCCTTGGGTACGTAAGTTATTCTTTTTAAAATAAATAAATAAATAAGAAGTACAAATAGCCCTTTAAGTTAACACCCAATTTGCTATGTAACCCCAAAATAAAGATTGTATTAATGTCTGTCTAAACTACCATATATTCACAATGTACCATTCAATGGCAAAAATATCCTTAATAATGTCTTATTTTTTAAAAATATCACTAAAAAATTTTTGTCTTATTGAAAATTTTTTAAGATAATTTTTGTGTATTTGTGGGACAAAAGAGGTACAATGCAAATTTATTGTAGTTTGGAGAGACATTTATGCAATTTTTAGTTTAGGAGAGATATTGCAAATTGGGTATGGGATGGGCATGATGGGAATATGTGTATTTTTTTTTTCTTTTTCTAATTTTTTTGTTTGTTTATTTTTTGAATTTTAGGAGTATTTTTGTTGAATATTTTTGTTTTTGGGACGGTAAAAGGGGAATATTGCAACCTCTTTGATGGATGTGCATACCAGTATGATGCAATAACAAAATTAATATGGAAAACTACAATTATATAATCACTCTTGATATTNATGCAAATTTATTGTAGTTTGGAGAGACATTTATGCAATTTTTAGTTTAGGAGAGATATTGCAAATTGGGTATGGGATGGGCATGATGGGAATATGTGTATTTTTTTTTTCTTTTTCTAATTTTTTTGTTTGTTTATTTTTTAAATTTTAGGAGTATTTTTGTTGAATATTTTTGTTTTTGGGACGGTAAAAGGGGAATATTGCAACCTCTTTGATGGATGTGCATACTAGTATGATGCAATAACAAAATTAAAATGGAAAACTACAATTATATAATCACTCTTGATATTTCATTATTTTTTAAATCATACCATTTTAAACTTTAAAAAATGTCAATTTGGGGTTACTATTTTCCAAAAGTTTGCAATGTCAAGCCTCCCATCCAAATTCAGTGGCTTATCCGAGGAAGTGAAATCTCCAAAATACTCCCGTCCAAATTTAATGTATTTTTGTAATTCTTAAAATATGTTACAGGTATTTTAGAAATTTCACTTATCAAACAGTTTGATTTAACGTTGAATTTTGATGATGTTGACATTGCAAATTTCTTATTATATGGTAATCCCAAACTGACATTTTTTAAAATTGAAGGGTATGATTGCATTTGCAAAAGTGATGAAAGATGAGGGATGACAAGTGAAGTTTTTTCAAATTAAAATATTAGAAGAGACATTACAAATTATATAATAAATTAAGGAAAATAAGTATAGTTTGGCATTAGTAATTCATAATAATAAGTACGGAATGCTGTGTTGAGATTCTGGACTATATAGTACGTTGAATTTAATTAAATTCTAAGGCCTTCCACGAAAATCTAATAAACAAAAATTATTAATTTTGAAGTAGCCACTCGTGCCTTCCTTTTCGTCATCAATTTTCAACCATAAAGTACTTGATGGGTTTACATCTCACCCATTGCAAGTATATCCATTTGAGATGAAGATTTATCATTTCAGTTGACACTAAAATAAAATAAAATAAAAAATATTAAATAAATATGAAAAGTAGCATTACTAATCTCCTCGAAATGAAAATAAAACGCGAGTAGCTACACTACACAAATAACCTCACTCTATATATAACCTAAAGGGATTTAATCAGCCAATTACTATTATTATTATTTTTCTTTCAGAGTGACTTGTTAGCTAACAACATTTTGAGGAGACCTATATTTTCCTTAATTGAATTTAGGATTTATTGATCACCTACTGCAAGTAAATCCATTTGAGATGAAGATTTATCATTTCATAATTCATGGTGTATATGTTGACACTAAAATAAAATAAAATATAAAACACTAAATAAATATGAAAAGTAGCATTATTGATCTCCTCGAAATGAAAAGAAAACGTGAGTAGCTGCACTACACAAATAACCTCACTCTATAAATAATTAATTAATTAAATTTAATTAATTAATTAAATTAAAAAAAACCTCACTCTATATATAACCTAAAGGGATTTAATCAGCCAATTACTATTATTATTTTTTTTCTTTCGAAGCGACTTGTTAGTTAACAACATTTTGAGGAGAACTATATTTTCCTTAATTGAATTTAGGATTTATTGATCACGCTCATTATGTGCAACCTTGGAGCATTTGCCCCCAAATTACAAAGACTATTGGGTTTTTAATTTTCATGTCGTGTATTGGAAGGCCAAGCGCGGAAAATCCTAAACACATAAACAGGCCATTAAAGGGTGTGGTTAAGTAAACATTAGGATTAGGGTAATATATGTTCGATTTCATGTAAATCACTTTAGATTTTACTGATATACTGATGTAATCACTGTATCAGATTATGGATCAACCCGAATTAAAAGAGAGCCTATAATTGCCAAACAAAATTCGACCACGGCTTTGAGTCTTCGATGAGTTTGTCTTACTTGGTTTATTTTCTTAGCATTAATTTGAATCTAAGTTGTTTTGACACGCTGTGGTGTTTTTATTATCATGGGACCATGTTCCAGTACTTGGGCTGCGCTCTTTCAATTATTTCATCTTTTACGGTTCAGACGTGAAGTCTACGACAGAAACTCTCAACATGTGCTGTAATAGACAATTCCTAACAGTATTCAATAGCCATCACAGACGCCTAAAGGTACGACTGATCGATGTTCTTAGCTTTGTTTTTTTGCTTTTGAAAAACAAAAATTATAGAATAAAATAACTGTTCATGTAATTCACTGCACCACTTGAACCAAGCCTAGCTAGCTAGTGTGCTTACAAAGAGAATAAAAATATAGATACATGCAGATGACTTGTCTAAAAAACGGCGGTAAATCCTCGATGTTTAAGTTAATAAATTGACTTTGTAAAGGATATTAGGCTAAAAGAGTGAAGGACGAATTAGTGTTCCCATTTATAAAACATATTCACATTTATCTCATCTCAGAATATTAAAAAAAAATTTCTAAACAAAAACTGCATTCAAAAGCCCCCCGAGTCAACTCAGTCATGCGGTTCATGCCCAAAGCTTGAGCTACAACCCTTAGCTCCCTATAAGATATTTTTCTTGGGATTGGGGTCTTCAAAGAGAGGGAGAGAAACAATGATCGGAAAAGAGTGTGAGAAACACTTTTTTTTTTTTTTAATAGTTATTATTAATGTTATTATAAAAAAAAGAAAAAATTAAAAAAAAACTTTTGAGAACTACATGCTTTTATAAAAATATGTGCTTCTCACATGCTAAACTACTCATCATATTTTTAGAGATTGAAGCTCAATTTATTTCGACGTAAAATAATTTTTCAGAGAAAAAAATTTGTTACTTTTTTTTTAAAAAAAAAAAAAAAAAAAAAAAACACATTTTATTAGGATTAAATAGCCATTTGAACTGAAAATGTTTTTTGTTTGACTATAATTTTCAGCCGTATCAAACTGAAAATAGGGAAAACAAATTTATATCAAAACAAATGGAGCTTGGATTGAAGAATTTTCCTACAGAATTTTTTTGTCTTTAATTAATAATCATTGCGACATTCTGTGTTGAGATTCCAGTTATGTAATGTTAACCAAGCAACCCCCCTCTCCTTGTTTAGTATGTAGCATTAGTACTCCAAAATTAAATTTTACAAATTTAATAGTGTACGAGTAATGCTATAATACCACACTACTATCTAACCATTATTCCACTATCCTGATGCAACATTATCGATTCATCATTAGATTAGCTCTAATTTGACAATAGTAGGTCAATCTAGTGAACTATAATGATAGGATAGTGGTTTGTCATATCACTTTACTTAATAATATATATATTTTGTGTTCTCAATAGGTAGCTCAATCGGCTGTGAACTATGCTTCAACAAGCGTAGGTCACTAGTTTGAATTCTTTATTTCCCTTCCCTTATGTAGACATATTAAAAGATATATATATTGCCACATAGTGAATGTATTTTCAGGTCAATACAATAAAACAAGATATTGACTATAAAATAGCCGGTCTTCTTTTCACTTAAAATAAAAAGAATTTTGATCTCCAAAATAATTGCACTCCACATATATAAAACGTCACCCAAGCAAAAGACTTTATCAACCCATTTTTTTTTTTTTTTTTTTGAGCGACTTTTAGTTAACCACATGCATTTGAGAGGGACTATATATTCTCAATTGAATTTAGGATTTACATGAAGATCATGATCGATCACTATATATGTGGAACACATTTTTCCTCAAGATAGCAAAGACTCCATTGGTTTTTATTTTTATTTTTAATGTTATGTCACCTATATAGGACTATAGGGGAATAGGATTCTCTTCGGTCCAAAATGGACAGGAGAATATGCAGTTCATGGTTAAGATTTTTTCTTGAAAAATTTTGAAGCAAAAAATGGGCCACTAACAAAAAATAATAATAAAATATTATTTAAAATTAAATAAAAATAAATTAATAAAAAATATAATGGGTGGCTGGCTACCCCATCTTAGCCGTGGGGGGTAGCTGAACCACCTGTTTTAGCTGGAGGTGGCTCTTAAGCCACCCCCAATGGCCAGCTAAGAATGACTAGACCACCCCCATGGCCCTTGAGGTGGTCCGGCCACCCCCAAGGGCCAAAAAAAAAATTGTTTGGCCCTTAGGGGTGGCTGGACCACCCCTGTTGGGCCTAGGGGTGGCTTCGGCCACCCTAGGCCGGTCAGTTTGGGGAAGCTGAAGATACCCCCAAGGCCCTTGGGGGTGGTTCGGCCCGAACCATCCTTATAATGACCCAAATAATTAACTAGGTATAAATAGCTTAGTTAATGAAATGAATTTGGGCTTTGGGTCATTAAAACCACTTAAGGGGCAAGTTGGACTGTAGCGCAGATGTACACTAGGTCAAGCGAACGTACACTGCTATTTTTAATGCGGACGTATGTTAGAGGACCACCGGACGTACACCCTGCAAATAGTAGAGCGGGTGTACGTGAGACCATAAAACATACACTACTTTTTTGTATACCTCTAGGGTAATACTTGGACATAAGAGATAACCTTTGGACCATTGTGCAACAGTACCGGATATACGCTAGGGTTGGGCGGACGTCCGCTACTTTTCAGAGAGTTGGTAGCAACCCTCTCCTATAAATAGCCCTTACCTCCCTTCGTTTTTCATACCTTTCAGACACCCACAGGCTTCCAGTTGGTCTACTGAGTGAGTTTTGTGAGTGTTTTGAGCGTATTGTGTGTTTCAAAGCTTCCGGTGAGGAGGTTCTTGAAGTCTTGCTTCAAGGAGGTAACGTTCGGTTCCTTAACTTTTTAAATACGTTGTTATGCTGCTCGATTGTTGTTTTGTGTTGCTAGTCGTAGTTTTAGCTTTGTTAACGCTTTGGATCTTGTTTAGGTTAGCATTTTGTTAACTTAGCTTAATCTTGTTGCATGAAGGTTATATTCTGAGTTAGGAGGCCCTAGGGGGTCTTTAATAACCCTAAGAGTTGGAGAATAAGCGAATAGTGGAGAGAAAATGAGGTCATCTAGAAAACCTTGAAGCGGACGTACGGTCCGTAATATCACAAAGGACGTACGGCCCCGAGCCCAGAGGTATGATTAGAGTGTGACAGGGGAACTCCTTTTTTACCGGTTGTCCCATAGCTCCTATTTCCTTATTGTAAGTTGTTGTGAGGTAAAAGTATGACTAATATAAGGTTTTCCAAGATTTGGAGAACATGGATTAGTTGGATTAATCAGAGACGTTATTCGACTCCGGTGAGTTTTTACTCACATAATGCTCAATGTTATTTTTCATACACTGTACGTTTATTTTGTGTACCAAGAAAACATGCATATTTACAACTTTCACTGTTTATACTTGCTGCACATGAACTCTAGCATTTTGAAAAATACATTGTATTGAATATGTTAATAAAGTGAGACTTATAAAAAAACATGTATGTAAAATATAGACAAGATAATTTGCATCGTATGCAATGGCCATAGGCTTACTATACATGTTAGCTTTATAGTCAAACGTGTGTTGTGTTATATAGGCCTTAGATCCAATGATTGTTTGTGGTCGGCGCAGTCTTAACGGGCGGTCATTACAGGATGGACATCATTAGCGGTGTTGGCCACCCGATGTCGGACTAAATCGTGCCGCTAGTGTTATGTACAGTAGCGTGCGATATTCGGGGCACCAGTATTGTACTACAGATTCCTCAGGACAGCGCTAACCCTACTGAGAATGGGTAATATCTCGGGTAGACCATACTGTTGAACTATAATGGTTATTCTGTATCATATTCATATACTATATATATCTATATTACATCTGAGGTAAACTGTCATGATAGAACTGCCATATGCTTTATAAAAACATTAAAGTTCATTACTAAATTAGCATGTGTATTATCTGTGTTAATCATCACTAAGTCTTAGACTTACTTCATCTATTTATATTTTCCCCATCATTATGGATATTCTGCAGTTTAGCTATCCTAGGAGAGGATACCGTCAGAGTAAACGATTGCCTAGGACCTGATACGGGTCATCTTTCAGGACTTGAACCTGGAGTGGCTGAAGTCAATGTGGGACGAAGGAGCCATTCGTGGTGACATGATGGAGATTGTACTCTCCCTAGCTCTCCTTAAGCTTAGTGATTGATATTATGATCCTTTTGTTAGAACAATATGATGATAATGTTTAATTATATGTGGTTTGTATCTTGATGACGGTCTGATGACCGATACATTGATGGTTATTTATGCTATAAGGCTTTATAGTTACTCTGGTGAATATTGTGTGATGTTTCATTTATTGCTTTATTTTCTGTAGTCTTAGTAAAGTTTTCCACTACAACTTTCTTGTTACGATGAGAAATGTTGAAATTTTTTGAGTCTTGTTCCGCGAGGGACAAGGTTGGAAGGTAAATCATGGGATCAATTACAAGTTAATTGATTTGCCCATACGAGTTGTAATAATGGGTTGGCCCTTGGGGGTGGCAAGACCACCCCTAAGGGCCATGGAAGCCACCCCATTAAATAAAAAATAAAAATAAATAATAATTAATAAGAAAAAAAGGGGTGGCTGGCCACCCTATCTTGGCCATAAGGGGTGGCTGGACCACCCCATTTTAGTTGGGGGGCCCCCAAGGGCCAAAAAAAAAAAAAAAACGGTTTGGCCCTTAGGCCATGAAGCCACCCTAGACCGGCCTGGTTTGGGGCCGAAGCCAACCCCCAAGGGCCAAACTAAAAAGTAAAGAAAAAAATCGGTTGGCCCTTGGGGGTGGCTAGACCACCTTTAAGGACCCTTCAGTCTACTCTAATAAGTGACAAATGTTATTTAACATTTTTGGATTTCTAAAAAATTTTAATATTTGGGTTCGTTAGTGGAATGACAATAAATTACTCTTAAAATATTAAAAAAAAAGTGAGATATGATACTTGTCACTTATTGGAGTGGGTTGAGGAAAATTTCCTACAAATTTGGAGGAAATTTTTGTCCAAGGGCCATGGGGTGGTCCGGCCACCCTTAGCTAAAATAGGGTGGTTCGGCCACTATCTTATTTTTTATTAATTTATTTTTTATTTTTGTCTTAAATAATATTTTATTGTTATTTTTTGTTAATTGGACAAATGTCCATTAGTGGCTCTAGAAATTTTGAGAGAAATCTTAACCATGAATTGGATAATCTCCCTTTAATTATGGACTAGAGATGATCATATTCTAACCATAGGAGCCAAGCATAGAAAATCCCACACATCAATTAAGAGATATAATACGATTTAAAAGTAAATCGACAATAACACATTAATTAGTGGTGTGATTAAAGACGGAGTTGGTAAAATTAAAATTAAAAAAATAAAAACCTTTTATTTGTACATCACAACGTTTCAAGCAGTGCCGGTGGTCGAGCTTGACTTTAACTTTTTGTAATTAATTAATTTAATTAGCTTCTTAATGGGAATTAAAAATTGATGTGACAGCGGTCGTGTTATTAGCGTAGCGTGGGACCAATGTTCCAGATGGGCTGTATCAAAACTATTGGCTCTTTTATGTTAGTGGGGTCCAGTGATCGACAGCCTCTCTCAACTTGTTGGCCAATCACGTGGGCGTATATTGAGCCGCAGTTCCAAATTTTTTCGGTCATGGAGGCCATCCGTGACAAGGGAAAAAATACAGGCGAATAATAATCATTCGTCTCCTTATTCACACAAAATATTTTTTCTTTCAAATATTTTGTCCCTTGACCATTGACTATGGATAGATCATACAGGAAGCTAAGTAATGTATGGGATGAAAATTTCCTGGCAAAATGAATAGAGTGTAATTTGAATAATAATGTTCAACTATTAATAATGCATTTTTGTAGTTTTTATAAGCAAGAATTACAACTTCAAAGATCCTCCTCTCCCCTCTCCTGCGGACATGTAAAAAACTAAAATAAAATTACAACTTCAAAGTCTAAAATGCACATTACTTCATAAGGATAGTGGATAATAATCACATTTATTAACCGTAGTAACCGTGCGATGCGAATAATAATTGAGTAATGCAGATACCAAAAATCATTATCGGCATTTTGCAAATGCGGATATTGCTAATAAATGAATATGCATTCACATTTTTATTCCTAATCTGTTCTTAATTTTAATTTTTTTAAGAAAAATTTTAGTTGGATATTTTTAAATGAAAATAATAAAATAAGGGTCTTGAATTTATTTTTTTTAGTTCTACATTTTTAATTTTTAAAATTAAAATCTTAATTTAATGAGACGCTACTCAA
This sequence comes from Carpinus fangiana, assembly GCA_006937295.1. NCBI lineage: Eukaryota > Viridiplantae > Streptophyta > Magnoliopsida > Fagales > Betulaceae > Carpinus > Carpinus fangiana. The sequence goes on from CM017321.1 coordinate 24,521,911, forward strand.
TAAATCCTTAGCTATATTAAATTATTAATAAAAACAACAATATTGTTCTCTCTCTTCTTTTGGAATAGGGAAACTAGACAAAGAAATTATATCTTAAAAAGAATAGTTTCAATCACGTCATGATGTAAATAGGGTGTTTTGCACCCTTCAATATAAAGCAGACAGCTCAGCTTGAAACACCAAAAAATAATATAACCCTTCACACGAAATAATATTTATTCTTTTGACAAAATACCTTATAGGCAAAATACCCATTGATAAAACCATCGGAGCCAGTAGCCACCATCTTAGTTTGTTTTGGAGACTCAAGTGTTGAGAGCTTGGAGGTGAGTGGGGAGTCCGTTGGTGGATGGTGGGTATTGGGTTAGAACGAATGAAAAAGTCGAAATTATTTGAATTAAAGATATGGTGTTTTTATCTGCATTGTATTTGGTGTTTTTACCTTATATATCAATTTCTATTAAAGGTTGTAAAAGGATGTTTTATACCACAAAGAAGGGGCTCTCTATTTTAAATGAAAATGTGAAAGTAAATAGCTAAAATTAGAGGTGGAAAGGCGGGTGGTTAATAACCCCCCACTAACCATACTAAGCGTTAACCGCTAACTGTACTAATCGCTTTTGAAAGTAGTTAGGAAAAACAGCTAACTACCTAGATGGTTACGATTGGCGGTTTTAGGTTTTGAAAAAAATACTAACAGCTAACTACCTTTATGTATATTATATTTTTAAATATAAAAATACGTGAAACAACGTCGTTTTTGTGTTTAAACATATATAAAAATTTAGAAATGATTTCATATGTAGTATGTTATTATCATATTACCATAAAAACGACGTCAATTTGTTTTTTTTTTGTTTTTATTTAAAAAAAAAAAAATTGAACTTTTTTAATTTTTTTTTTAGAAAGCAGTTAGCGATTATTAAGGTTATTAGGCGGTTAGCGGAGGTGATCCAATACAATTGCTTACCCATATTCTTTGCAATTTAAGCGGACAATTATGAGATGTCCCTTATGGGGCCCACCATTTTATAATGCTTACAATTTAGGGGTAAATGCATTTTTGTATATGGTTTGAGGTTTTAACAAATTACTCCTTGAGTTTTAGTATGTGATTAATCATGACCAAAAATAAAAATAAATTGATCCCTACGGTCAAAATAAATCCATTATGTTGGGGACAAAATTCACTATAGGTCCCACTCAAGCAATTCCATTCAGATAAACTATAGCAACGTAGAGTTCTATAATAGCTCAACTACTCCAAATGATCTCTCGACCACTGCCCGAACATGTCAACCACTACATGAACGTGGAAAGACCATGATCTCTCAATCACCAGTTAAACGTGGAACGACATGTACTATATGGAGAACGATTACCTTAAAGGCTAAAAACCCTATAAAGTGAATGTAAGGCATCAGGTAAATGGATCGATCAATTCCTCTCGGAAAATATGAACTCATTGCGTATTATTACTCCAAACAATAATGCTAAATTTAGCACCAGAGTTTTCTCGAACTAAAAACCAATAGATCCTTTTACACTTTTACTGTTTTGCAAAGAACCCATCCTGGTCATACTAAAAATTGCTCTTAACACCTTACATTTACATGTCAACACCAATTAAATAGAGACACGTGTCTGTATTGCTTTGGTAGTCTTAACAACAAAATAAATTAAACAAGCTGGACTCTAGGTTATGTTTGCCAAAGGACTCAAAAAAAAAAAAGTCCCCACTATTATTTTCAAAATCAACAACAACGTTCTTAATCTTTACATCATATTAGTAACTTTTTATTACTATTTAAATAAAAAAAAATCATTACAAAACTATTTTTTTATTTACTTTTTCATAGAAAACATTCTTATTTTTTTTTCCTCACATGAATTAAATCTGCTACAGTTCTAATATACTTCATTTCTCAATTCATTTGGCAAACACACAGCCTATATATGTAAACTCCCTCTCTCCACGTTAGCCAGATAAATTAAAACAACTAAAAATTAGTTCTTCATCGTTGTCACAGAAATCCCTTCCTCAGATGTGCCTCCCAATGAAATTCGGAATACCCAATAATTGAGATGGCAGAAGAGAATTTACGTAAGAGATTACTTAAAAGAGTAAATTTGAGGCTTTTTTTTTTTTTTATTATTTCTATTTAGAGTAAAGTTTGAGGTTTGGAGTTGAAAAATAGAAGAGAAAAAAAAAGAAAAAAAAAAAGAGGATGAATGAAAAGACAAAATGATTCAATTAATTCCATCTTTCCATGCACATGCAGAGGGACCAGAAGATCGCATCCGGTTTGTGTGTTGCAAATCGGAAAGTGTACGCCCAAAGCTTTAAATTATTGACATCACTGTAGTCGCTTGTTTGTTTCCCACAAACCCAAGTGGTCAACTGTACACACAAACGTTGCCATGTTGCTTTTGATATGCTCATCTATCATAGGTGCTTCTACCTTTTATATATCCCTGGCCATCGGCAATTTTTGACATAATTTATAAATTTGACATTAACTTAACATAAGATTAAAGTGTTAAATTTGATGGGTATAACTTGTTTATTGCAATAAATTGATTTCGAAACAAGTTAAAACCTTAACCTTATAGTTATTAACTTATTGAGAAAGATGATTGAATATGGAAATGCTAGGGGTTCTTCCCTTAGGTTCTCCTGGCGTTCTCCCAATCTTACGTAAAACATGATTTAAGAAAAAATAAAATTGTAGTGGCCTCCACCACTCATTTTTTTAGGCATTAGCACCAAATTTGAGGCATTAGCACCAAATTCGTGAGGCATTAGCACCAAAATTGAGGCATTAGCACCAAATTTAGGATGATCAAATCTATTTTGGGTGATACAATCCCTAAAGGGTTAACCTTTCACCCTTAGGTTTTAGTTTTGAATCTGAAAACAAGTTTTAAAGCATTAGAACTTAACTATTAACTCATAAAAATTAATCGGTTGGCAAAAAAACGGTATTACAATTTTATTTTTTCTTAAATCATGTTCTACATAAGACTGGGAGAACGCCAAGAGAACACTACGGGAGAACCCCTAGCAAACCCCATTGAATATAAGGTTAATTAAGATAAGCTCAAGATGGGAAATGAAATTGTCAATTAGCTTCTTTTATTTTCTCGTCATGATCTTATCTCTTCGAACGTACCTTGATATGGCCCAACTTTAAACTTTCTATTCATTGCTTATACGCAATTAATTAGAGTCTATAACAAGCCAAGAAGTAGAAGCGCAAACACTATATATAGAACATGCATTTAAAGACGTTGTGGTCTTTTCATGAGTCTAACAAATCTAATAGTAATTTTACAAAATAGGACGATGGGAGAAGGGTCCAAACATGCAAACAATTATTTCTCAAGCATTTAACAAATTAGCACCTAGTACTTAAACCGCCTTAGCTTAATCACAACTTCTTGCAATAATCTCCCCTCATAAGTCACCCATCGAAATGATAGAGATATACGGTTTAGATTTTCTCTTACGGCTAGAGGGCTGCTATATATTTAGCATCGGAAAAATGGTAAAAATCATTCTTACAATTATTTAAAATCACTTATTAGATAGCATTTCTAAAATAATAATAATAATAATTAATTAATTATGTGTTAATTAAATAGCTGATTTTATGAACACAAATATTGTTTGAAAAGAAAAAAATTAAGAAGAGTAATATATTATAGGGAAAAGTCGAGATAAGCCTTATCCCATATTTGTTTGCACTCTACTCGTACCATCCTTTTCTGCAAACATTGATCCACGTTCTGGATGGCCCTTAGAAGTGAAAACTTGTGTTGTAGTACTGAAGCATGCAGTACAAAAAGGCAATCCCCATTTCTCTTTGTATAAAAAAATTACTTGGTTCCAATAATAATAATAATAATAAAAAAAATTACTTGTTTCCAATACTATTAGAACTCGTACCAATTACTCCCCCTGAGTAAACTCAGTCATGTCGAAAGGAACCGATTCGTTTGTATTCGAGTCACCTCTTATGCCTTAGCTTCCTGATGATAAGATATTATTCTTGGGGGTTGGGGTCCATACCAAGATCGAGAGAGAGAAAAGGAAACCCTTCAAAGAGAGAGAGAAGGAGTGGCTACTCCTACTCCTACTCCTACTCTATGATAATTAAAGTAAATAATAAAAAAAGAAAAGCACATTTAACTTAATATTCCTTTACTTTTATTGTTTTTAAGTCTATCAAACTTAAAAGAAAATTGCAATCTCATCCCTCCCGTTAAGGTTTAGGGTTATGTTGAGAATTAGGCCGGCAACGAAAGCACAAACTAATTGCAAGGTCTGAAAAGGCTCAATCCGATCGCAAGGCCGAAGATGGCCCCTCTTAGAATGGCTCCATCACGATCAGAGAAATCCACCGATAACAACACTCGGATAAGCCCAACGAGATCGGGGATTTGGGATCAATCGCTTACAATCGGGGTTATACTTAAGAGGGGGGCTTCGCATGTCTTCCCACACCTGCCATACGATGAGACTTGTGGCATCTGCATATCTTTGAATAATTTGCAAGGAAAAAATGGAATTGGCCGGGATGCGGTCATGCTGCTTGCATCACAAACCAGCATACATATATATATGATGAAAATTCTTATCGTAATAAATGCATGATTGATAAAAACCGATCGAAACTTTGCATCACACTCGATCTAGAGAGCGACACCTAGCGAGTCCCGATCAATAGAGCCCCAACCTCATAAGCCAACCAATTATCGACCGTATATACAGTATATGCGGTCCTCACTCTTCATTAACTCTGTCGTATGTCAATCATACGCTTTCCAAGCTCACAACTAGCTACTCATAGTTCCTAGAATCTTAATGATTGGTAATATCACCCTTATACTAGTGGAGAGAGATGACATGCGAAGCCCTCCATTGTGAGGAGGAAAAAGGTTCCATAAAGACATAGAAGAAGAACAAATTCTAAGAACTCGGAACATCCCATATATCATTACACACGCTCACTTAAGCATCGAAAAACCACACTCCATGATCAAGTATCTTCTCACAAATTTTTCTTTTTGCAATAGAAAACATGACATGAAAATTGCAGCAACAGGTTAAATCAAATGGCAAATGAATGAAATAACTTTTATGCCCCTATAAAATTTATAAAATTACAAAAATATCTTAATTAAATATTTTATTTTTATTTTTTTTTTAAAAAGTGAGTATTTTGAAAATTTTCAAAACCTCCCTTAGGATTTAACAAAAAATCATAACGGATAGTGACATTGCAAACATTTTAAAATTAGATATACTATATTAATAAAAGTAATTGAATTGAATTGAATGAATCAGAATGATTGCAAATGTGATGAAAATTAAGGAGATTAAGTGAAATTATTATTATTATTTTTTTAAAAAAAAATACACTCACTTCTATACTTTGAAGTTTACTTCCTACGTGGCAGTAAAAATCATTTGGATTCGCTGATAATTTTGACTGTCATCTGAAAAAAAATATGCACGTAAAAATGTAGGTTAGGAGTAGCAAGGGTGATTGCATGTGTGAAATGCAAAACCACATCGCACGTGTCAAGACCGTGAGGGCCGAGTTCTCAGCGTGTCCCCCTTCACCTGTCTCTCTCCAAAAATATATATCTTCTCCCCCAACGTTTAGATTTCCTCAACGCTCCACACTTCAGTAGACTCTTCCATTGTTGTGCATCAAAGTCTTCGGGAAACCAATTAACCAAAGATGAAAGAAGGCATCGTTGTGGAATCTAGGTTCGTATTCCAAGAAGAGACTCATCTCACCGTCCTAAAGACCTCTCTTTTCTTCGCCAATGATGGCTTCACCGTCTATGACTGCAACGGCGACATGGTCTTACGGGTCGACACGTACGGGCCCGAAGCCCGTGACAGCGGCGAAATCGTTCTCATGGACGCGAACGGAAGGTGCCTCCTCACTGTCCGCCGAAAGGTGATGTAGCTTTTTTCTTTACCAACGAGATTCGACTCAGTGAGTCGTGACAGTTATTAAAAATTAGGAAAATTTATAAATTTCCAGAAAAAAAGGGTTGGCTCGGCTTCTGATTTGCATTAATGGGTAAAGATTTGAATCCTCTTTTGCTACAATTCATGATAAGCAGGAAATGAACGTAAATGTGTCGTCTTTGGTTTTCTTGCTTTCTCATGGCCGAGTCAACTCGGCGAGTAGTAATTATTTTGTTAATTAAATACGTTAAACAAGTATGGAAACTAAAACAGTCGACGTGAAAATCTCGTTTTATTTAATGAGCCCTTGACTCGTTAATTTGAGCGATTCCGACCGACTCGGTGAGTTAACTCAAGTACTTTGAATTGTGAAACAGATGCCGAGTCTGCATCACCGGTGGGAGGGCTTTATAGGGGAGAGAATCGACGGGCACCAGAAACCGATCTTCAGCTTGCGGAGATCCTCGATGATCGGACGGTCGACGATGAGCGTGGAGGTGTTTAGGGACACAGAGCCTTGTGAGGAGTACCAGATCGAGGGCAACTTCGCTCAACGCTGTTGCACGATCCTCAATGCGGAGAGGGAATTAGTGGCTGAGATCCGACGCAAAGTGGATGTTTCCACCCAGGTGGTACTTGGGAAGGACGCTTTCTCTCTCTGCGTCAAGCCTGGCTTTGATGGGGCTTTTGCCATGGGATTGGTGCTCGTTCTTGATCAGATCAACTGCGATGATTATGTTACTCAAGTAGTTCGGGAAGTGGAGCCCGACACAGATGATTCCGTTACTCGGGGTGTTCAGGTGGAGCCCGTCACAGATGATTCCGCTACTCAGGGAGTTCCGGTGGAGCCCGTCACAGATGATTAGTGGGATATTTTTCTGGCTTTAATCTATTCATATGGAAGGTAATCTTGATCAGGTTCTTCTTGTCTAGGCTCTAGATCTTTGTTGTATTTTACTATGCAAAATCAAAGACAAGAATGATAATATACAGTACTGTGCAAATTCCAAATTGGTAATTAATTTATTATCAATTTGAATTAAGAGTTTTTGAAGAATTAATTATCAAGCGAATTTGATTAGTGATTTGAGGAAAAAGGATCATCTTCATTTCAATTTCCCTCAATTTCTTCAATTTAATACATTTTGAAGGATAGTGTATTAAATGCATTAAATGCACTACCATTATTAAAACATTGAGACAACACTATCCTTTAAAATGTACTAAATAGAGAAAATTGTGAAGATTTGAAATGGAGAGGATACCGTAAGCTCTTCTTTATCGATTTAGCAAAATGTTAAGTGTTCTTCTAGTATTTTCTTGGTATTCTCCAAACTATAATTTCTCTTTTAAAATTACTGTTGAATTAGAGATTATCATTATTGACTTTTAATCTATTGGTGATTTTAAAAGATGCATCACAGTTAGAAGGACACCATAAAAACTTAAAAAAAGCACACAGCATTTCTCAAATTTTATAAGCTTTGTAGGCTAGCAGAGATGGAGAAATAACCAATGCGGAACAAGTGGTAGTAGTAGTAGAAAACATAGTCCGACAATGACTATAAGTAATGGACGGCTAGGGCATGTAAAAACCCTAACGTGGCGCATTAAGGTCAGAAATTTTTTTCCTAACTCATGCGCCTACTACATGTTCCTAGGTCCTAGGCTTGAGTTTTATCCCTAGCCTTTTCTCACCGCACTCAACTGATCATAAGGGCAAGAAATTTTTCATGGCCTTATGCGTCAACCTTATCTACTGGGCATCTGAGCTTATCCCAAGCCCAATTCTCCCATACATGCATCTTTACACTATATCGCTCTAGCAATTTTAAATAAATAAATAAACCAAGCAGTCCAATAAATAAGAAAACATATCTTTGGTTAAATTGTAGCTTGGTGAGGGAACTTCAAAGAAAAAATAATTATTAACTTAAATATGTATGCGATCATGTCATCCTTGACATTCGTTACGCAACACTATTTTAATCACAATTATTCCACTAATTAATTGTGACTACATTCTAATAAATATTTTTTATTAAAAAATTAATTCATTTAACTTAGTTAATGTTGACTTGTGATCCTTGCATGAAATCTTTCCTAACAGAATTAAGGTCAAAGATATTGCCACTTAATTATCTACCTCTTTATCCTTGAGTCACTAATTTTATGTTATTCTCGTGCTTGTGAAAACATATGTATATTATTTTGGTATGCCAACCAAAAAATGTTCCAGCCATAGACTTTAGAATAATATTCATAAAATCTATTTCAAGAAAAAATTTATCATCTATTTGCTTTTTGACAAAGAATTTGAATTCCCTTATGGAAAATAGCTTTCCCACAATATTACATATAATTGCCCAACACACTGGAATTGTTGACCTTATATTTGATCTCACCCTTTGGTGTATCAAACCAGTCTCCATTTCACATCTGAGTTTTCTGAGTTTCCTGAAGGTTTAAAATCAAAGTCCTTGAGCACCGCACATGTAGGTTTCCCCTAGGTTGGAGAGGAGGGACTGCTGTTTGGCTACCTCCCTCCTCCCCGCATCCTTTCCAATTTGTGAGCTAGCCTATTTACATGACGTCCCTAGCTCTCATCTGCCACCCCCTTCTCTCTTTGTCCTGCTAACGTTTCTCCACCATGCTGTTGTGCTGTTTATTCCCATTGGCACCAGCCTTTGCCGCGTCTCCTTTGGGTCGGGCTTGGTTGTTGATCAATTTGTCTCTGCTCAATCTATCATCCTCCGTCTGATCCACCTCGTCGTGTGCCTTGCCGTCCTACTCTCCGGATTCGTCCATGTCCATCCCACCTTTTACTATGGATTCATTGCTTCGGCTTTGGTTTGATTCTATTCTATTTTGTTTTTTCCATTTTTTTCCTTACGTTTTTTTCTAGTTTTTTTTTTTTTTTGCTTGCAATAAGGCTTAGTCTTCTCTCTTTAATCTACCCATTTATATCTTCATGTTATGTGGGGAATTTTCTCTTGGTCCAAACCTTTGGGTTATGAATGCGAACGATATCCTGACTTTTGGGTCAAGGAGGATGAGTTTCGGCTTGAAGGTTCTTTGCTCTCAAGGCCGATGAATAATTGCTAACTATATATTAGATTATGTCTGTTTGGTGCAAATCTGATGTTAAACCTGATGATTAGTCGTAGGTTAGAGAATGTTATTTATAATGGTTAATTGGAACTTTAGCTTCGGCTATAATTTACTTTAGAGCTTTTTGCTTTGTTTGAAATAGATTTTGTTCGTGACCTTTTTATGAATGAGAATGATATGTTTCCCCTTCCAAAAAAAAAAAGAAAAAAAAGAAAAAAAAAAAGATTTAGAATCAAAGTCGTAAGTAGTTTTTAGGAGTTATTGTCTTTCCTTATAGACAAGATTTTTGTGGAAAAGTGCCTTAGCACCTACACATCAAACCAAAATCTTTGTTTTGCTTGATCAAGGTAGATCACTGCTATTCAATGTGTAACACTCTCTCAAAATGGAATGCCAGTTCCATTTATGGACTACAAACTTTTTATTTTAAGGCTAAAAAGATTATGGACAATGACCTTATGTGATAACCACATTACTTATACGCATAGCCATATTCAATGTAATTTTATGACCTTTCACATGAACAATAAATATTTTGAACTTTGTAATAAACATGTAAAAGATATTTTGTATATCATATATTCAAATCATTTAATCAGTGAATACATATATTAATTACAAAATTTGAATGTCATCATAGATATAAAATCATTGGAATTAAGGGTACAATCTCCAGCAAATAAAGCATTTTCAGCATAATAGGCAAGTAGCCCTTAATAGTTAAATTTAACTTTTATGTACTATATTTTATAACGAATAGAATAGCTACTTTAACATTTTTTTTTTCTTATAGTGCAAACAATAAATATGTTACTATGCCTATTCACTATTTACACTATTTTTTTATTATTATTATGTTGTTTTTCACCTCTCTCTCTAATTATAGATATAAAATCATTGGAATTAAGGGTACAATCCCCAACAAATAAAAGCATTTTTAGCATAATAGGCAAATAACCCGTAGTACTTAAATTTAACTTTTATGTACTATTTTTTTATATAACGAATAGAATAGCTACTTTAACATTTTCTTTTTCTTATAGTGCAAGTAATAAATTAAATATGTTATTCTGCCTATTTACTTTTTACACTATATATATATATATATATATATTTTATTATGTTGTTTTTCATCTCTCTCTCTCTCTTATTTTCACACTTTGTCCCACACAAAATAATATTTCAAGAAAATAGTGAGTAAAATGGAGAATTTGTTGTAGTGTGTCTAAAAAAAGAGTAACTAGAGTATAAATTGATGCTTTTTTTTTTTTAATTTTTTATGAACAACTTCATTGCAAACAAAGCATAAATTTATAGTTTTTGATGAGTCATTCTTAGTAGCCTCACCAAATTTTATTCACAAAAATAACCAAAAATACATTTTTTCTATTTTAACAACTCAATTTTTTAAGGCACTCACAACAACCTCACTATTTTGACTATTCCATATATATATATATATATTCAACTTTTCTCAAAGAATAGGGAATGAGAGAAAAATTATATTATTTCTTATTCATTTTCAAAGAATAGTACATCTTCAATATAAGTTTTATTTATTTATTTATTTATGATTTTTAGTAATTTGACTCACCAAAATAACTAGAAAACTAGTAATTTAGTGAGGCTGCAAAGATTGTGCTATAGGATTCACACTACATCTTCAATATTTTCGCTCCCTTCTTTAAGGAAACTTCATCTTTCTTTTCTCCTCCTCTTCTTTCTGTAACAACCCAGAGAAAAGCGTTAGTCATATTTGCCTATAACCCCAAAATGACTAATTAATTTGGAACTTTCCTAAAATTCATTATAAAGCTCAGTTTCACCTAATAACTAAGCAATGTGAGACTTAACACCCATGACAATCTTTATAAATCACCCACTCTATATGTGCCTTTTGTTATCTTTCTAATATAGTACGGGGGTGTTACAAAGCTTTTCCATGTGTTGTTATTACACTCTCCCTAAAGCACCTTGTGTTTTCTTGTAAATTAATTTGTATGATTTTTGTTTTCTTGGTTGATACTCAGATATTCTCTACAAATTAATGAAACAGGCCGAGGTCCAATGTCACAAAGTTACCTAGCTGTACACATAAAATGAAGAAAAACAACAGAAAAGATGGATGTTTGTTTAAGAGAAAATGAAGAAAAATGAAAAATGTTGAATGGCCTATATATATATGTTGCGGATGATGTGTTTTGTTTTAATTGACATGGAAGAGGGATGTTTGCTACTCGATCTGCTAATCTGTTGTGGAGAGAGACGAGAGGAAGATAATTAATTATGTGTGCTGTTAAACAAAATAATAATAAAATAAAGTAAATAGTTGTAGATGAGAAAAGTCATGATAGGGGTACGGTATTTATAGTTCAACAGACTTGACTGCTCCACAGTGAGTGCCAAAAGAAAACTGTGCCGGCCGGTGGTCGACCGACGACCATGGCTTTGACCCACCCCCTCTAATTGGAAGGGCCATAACCCCATCTCTCTTAGACGCGGTTATGAGCTGTCCCTTGACATAGAGGTAGCTAGTGCCAAATTTGGTCATGCGCGCCGTCATGGAGCCATGGCTCCTAATTTTTGTTTTTAAGTAATTTTAATTGAATATTTATGTTATTATTTAAAAATATTAAATAAAGGTCTTGAATTTAAGAATTAAAATCTTAATATCAACACCTCAACAACTGTCAACAAATGTTACATAGATGCTATGGACATCAGTTGTATAGGATAATTTAACGAAAAAAGAAAAGAAAAAACTGAGTTAACTCGGATTGACTCATTACTTTTGATTTATGACATGAGAGTTGCTATGGAATCTATTATTGCACAAGATAACTGTATTCAATAATTCACTCAGTACATTTCGACCTCTAGTTAATTTGTTTTGGCCTAATTTTTTTTTTTTTTTTAATATTTTTTGATGTTTCGCTCTTACAAAAAATTAACAAATATTTTTTATACTTTCTATCAATAAGATTAGCTTATAAATATCAACTTTTATTCCATACATACATAAAAATATACAAATATTGACTAACAATGATTATATGTTTTCACTTATAATTGGAGGAGTAGCAAGAATAAAGAAATAGCAGGCCGAGAGGAGCTACAAAAGAAAGAGTGTGTGAGAAGGCCATAGTTAGGTCTACTTGTCCAAACAAGTGTACGTAGGTGGGTAAGTCTTATAAGGAGTCATTTCATAATTTCCTACAAACGAGTATGAGAGGGCAATGAAAAATGGTTTACCTTGATTTATTTATTTGAGGAGCGTAGTAAATCATTTTATGCCTAATGAAAGTTATTATCTTTGATCAATTGAAAACATTTTCAGGTTGACAAATAATTTATCGTTGCTTTCGATCGTCTATGTGCCGTTTTCGTTGAAAGAAATCAGTGTCATGGCCATATCTTATATCATCATTATCTTGAGTTATAGTGAAAACAAAAGGGTGAAGGACGTCTTTGATACGCCTGGCCAGACAATAATTGAGATGGCAGAAGCGAATTTACAAAAGAGATCGTTAAGAGTAAATTTGAGGCTTTTATTTCTATTTAAAGTAGATTTTGAGTTTGGAGTTGAAAAATAGAAGATAAAAAGGAACGAAAAAAAAAAAAAAGACAAAAGAGGTGAAGAATGAAACGACATAAGATTCCCTTCCATACAGATAGGAAAGTAAGCCGTAATTCGTCATGTTAACCGAAATATCTGCCTAGGTTGTGCACCCTAAGCTTTACAATAATAATAATATATAATAATACTTATTATTATTATTATTTTGTAAGTTGCTTTACAATTATTGGCATCACTAGCTTGTAGCTGCTAGTTTGTTTCCCACAAGGCCACAACCCAAGATGTCAAGTACTGTTCTCCTTTAGCTGAATTCGATAAAACTGATGTTCCATGTATATATATACAACGTCGGCATGTTAATTTTGACATTCACTGTGGTTCTCAATTTTTGACCAATTCGATACAAATTTAATATTACATTAAGAGAGTAGGATTGAAAGATATGATTCATTTACCTAGCTAATTAAGGATGGTAATTGACAAGGTTAAGATAAGCTCAAGATGGGAAATATTGAAATTGTAAACTAGCTTCTTTTGACAAGGTATTAATTAATAACTAGCTTCTTTTATTTCATCGTCATGATTTAATTTGGCCCAACTTTAAACTTTTTAGGTGTTGTTTATACGTAATTAAGAGTCTAGCTATAATGAGCCAAGAAGAAGAAGCACAAACATTAGGCGATGTTCGAAAACTTTTTTTAAGAGATTTTATTTTATTTTTAAAAAAAATTTATTATTATTTTTTTTTTATGGTTGAAAAAATGTTGTAATTTGATATAAAGGTAAAAGAAGATTTGAGTTTATTTTCAGTGTTTTGCAAAAACATACAGTTGTTTGATAATTTTATGACTTATTTAGATAGAGAGGAATTGAATAGAAAAAGAAAATAAAGAAAAAACAGTTGCTAATTAAACAAGCCCTAAGGGTTAACCCTTTACTGTTTCATTTTTTTTTTTCCTTTACTAAAAAAATAGTCATAGAAAGAGCAAATTAAAATTTATGTCTCGTTTTTTCCTCGAAAAGACTCTCTTTGGAAACTCTAGTTCCCTCCCTCAGACTTAGTCTTCCCCTCTCAACTCCTCCTCCCTTTCTCTTGATCATGGGAGCCCTCATTGCTCTCACGGAGGCGCTCTCCTGGAAGGACCCTTCATCCCAAATAGAAACTATACCCTCTGCTACTGTCATAAGCGAAAGCTTGCCTCTCATAGTGCATATCATTTCACAAAAAAACTCACAATAACCAATCAGTCAATGCTACCTTAATCAAAGCTTGGGACTTTGTCATTCCTTTCTCTTTCGCTGTTATTGGTCCCAACAAATTCCTTCTCAAATTCAGCAAGTAAGAGCATATTGACAAAATCCACAAGCAAGTTACATGGAATGTCAATGGCTGTCTTTTAACCCTCCATAATTGGTCTCCTACGGCTACAATGGGAGAAATCTCTACTCAAAAGTTTCCCTTCTGGATCCAAATCCACGGACTCCCTCTGGAGAACATGTCTCTGCGTAATGCCATTGCTATAGGCAAAGGTATGGGAATCCTAATCAAGGTGGATGATGCTGCTAAAGCTAGGTCTACTTTCAGAAGCTACCTCAGAATTCTTATGGAAATTGACTTGCATGCACCTCTGAAACCAGGCTTTCTTTTTCATTGAGGAAATGGTGAATTTGCTTGGATATCTCTGAAGTATGAAAGGTTGGACATATACTGCACTAACTGTTGGGGCATTGGTCACAAAAGCATCAACTGACGTGCCCCTCAAGAAGAATGTCTCCCTGGAAATTATGAAATATCTCTCAAGGTAAATATTTTTTCAAACCTTCCCCCTACTGTTGTTGGTGCATAGGGCTCTCATGAGTTCACCTCCTCCCTGTCTCACCCTCGTCAGCTCAAAATCGATTCAAAGAGGTGTTGCAGTCTACCGGCATCACTCACACTCCCCACAAAGTTGTCACTATCAATCACCTAACCCCCACTATTCTAACTCCACTTAAAACACTTATCTCTGTAACCTAAAATATCTCCTACTTTAACCCTCGTTCTGGATGACACCTCAACTCAACCCCTCACTTCATTTAATGAAGATACAGCTTTCTCCCCCACCGCCTCAGCTAAATGTGACACTATAGTCTTCATTGAAACTCCCAAACCGACTGTCTCCCTCCCTTAACTCTTTCCCAGCCCATACCCCACCCACTTTTAGAAGCCCAACTTCCATTCCAACTGTCTTAACTGCCTCTTCCTTAAAACTTCCTTCAAACACTTCAAATTCACCTGCCAAAAAACACTCATCAAAAAATACCCCCATACTAAAATCCAACCTCACCCTCCTCATAAGTATAAAACAAGAAGGCCTCATATTCCTGATCAGGTTTCCCCCGCAACCTTTAACCCTCCTAAAAACTTCTCCCTGATCAAGAAAAGAAACCGTGTCATTGATGCTCAAACTCCCCACAAAAAAGGTTCTGGAATCTCTTTTCAAAACTCCTTGCTTACTGATGATATGGACACCACCTATCAGACATCCTCAAACCGAACCTATCCTAACCCTAGCTTCAACTATCCCCCCAAACTTATCTTCAAAGTTGCTAGAAAAGGAAAGCAAGCCATGTCCTCTGTCTCCAAAACAAAGTCCCTCTAGATTTCTGGGGACATTAATTTGTCCCCCAAAACCTCATGAAAATTCTATCTTGGAACTGCAAAGGGCTTTCCAGGCCTTTTGCAGTTCGTCACCTAAGGTTGTTGATCCGTGACAATAGTCCTGATGTCTTATTTCTTTCTGAAAACAAATCTCCTCCTCCTCAAGTCACTTCTATTCTCAATAGACTTGGCTTTTTCTTGATGTCTCAATTTGCCCATGCTAGCTCTAGTGGTGGCCTTGTTCTGGCTTGGAGACTTGGGGTGGACCTTGAATGTTTTATCTCTAATAAGCATAGCATATCAGCATGGTGTTACTCTGATCCCCCCAATTCCCCTTGGATACTCTCATGCATCTATGGTCCTCCTGACAAAAGAGACAAGTTACCCTTTTACGATTCCTATACTTCTGTTGGTGAAGGTTTTGTTAGTCCTTCGCTCTGTACTGGGGACCTTAACTATGTGTTGGATCAATCTGAAAAGCATGGAGGTATGCCTGTAGCCAGCTCTTCTCACTACCCCTTCAAGCACTTCATTGATCATTTTGGCTTGGTGGATTTAGGGTTTGTTGGTAACCCTTTTACTTGGTGTAATAATAGACAAGGTGCAGTTTCCATCAAAGAACGATTAGATAGAGGTTTGGCCTCCCTCAGCTGGATTCACCTTCACCCTGAGTTTTCCCTCAAACAGATCCCTGCCTCTTCTTCTGACCACCACCCATCTCCCTAAACACTGCCTTCTTTTCTTCTTCTTCTTCTTTTTCTTTTTTTTTTTTTTTTTTTTTCTAAGCCTTTCCATTTTGAAGAATTTTGGACCAAAGACCCCTCTTGCAGGTCAGTTATTGAAGCAGCTTGGAATAAGCCAGCTTCAGGCTCTCCTGCTCAATGTATGGTCACTAAGTTTCTGCACACCAAAAAGTCTCTGAAGTGGTGGAATTACCTTCAGGGAAAATTCAATCTCGGATCAAATTCACCATAGCTAAGCTTGATCATATTCAAAAATCCCCTCTTAGCTTTAGCTCTTTCTCTTTGGAATCTTCTCTTAAAGCCTCTCTTGAAGATCTTCTACTCAAAGAGGAAATTCTTTGGAAGTCTAAATCCAGAGAAATTTGGCTCTCCTGCCCTGACCTCAACACCAAATTATTTCTCACCTCCACCATCATCAAAAGAAGGTCAAATGCTGTTAATTTTCTTAAGACAGAATCAGGGTGTTCGCTCTCTGATAGAGTTGCTATTGGAGCTTCTTTTATTTCCCATTTTTCAAATATGTTTTCCTTCACCAAGCCTCTTATTGCAGATGAATGCTAGACCTCTTTTCTCCTGTTTTCTCTGCAGATGACTCCCTAAATCTTTGTTCCATTCCCTCTGAGAGTGAGGTGATCCAAGCTCTCTCTAGTTTAGGATCCTCTAAAGCTCCTGGCCTTGATGGTTTCACTGCCTTAAAGATGTCTTAGCTTGTGTTAGGCATTTTTTTCAGTATAGTCATCTTCTTCAAGAACTCAATCACACCTTCATTACTCTTGTGCCTAAGAAAAATGGCTCTCACACTGTCCATCACTTCAGGCCCATCAGTTTATGCAACATTTCTTATAAGATCATCTCCAAAATCCTTGCCAACAGATTGAAGATTGTTCTTCCTAAGATAATCTCTCCTCTCCAATCTGCTTTTGTGCCTAGTAGAAATATTCAAGACAACTCTATCCTTGCTCATGAACTCATACATACTTTCAAGAATAAGAAAGGCAAAGGGGGTTTTATGTTTCTCAAAATGGACATGGAAAAAGCTTTTGATAAAATGGAATGGTAGTTTCTGTTGGCCATCATGAAGAAGTTGGGGTTTAATGATACTTGGATTGGCTGGATTGAATCTTGTATCTCTTGTTCTTCTTTTTCCATTCTCATTAATGGCAGCCCGTTTGGAATGATTTCTCCTGCCAAAGGATTAAGGCAAAGAGATCCTCTTTCTCCTTTCCTTTTCATTCTGGGTTATGAAGTATTCTCTAGATTGATGTTCAAAGAAGAAAGCCTAGGTCTCATTAAAGGTCTTAAGATAGCCAGAAACAACCCTGCTATTCATCACTTACTCTTTGCTGATGATCTACAGATTTTTGGCCAAGCCTCTCTCCTAGAAGCTTGTAGCATCAAGTCATGCCTTGCCAAATATTGCTCTTGGTCTGGTCAGTCCATCAACTCTCACAAATCCTCCATCAGTTTCAGTAATAATACCAATCCTTCCATCTCTTCTTCCATTCTCAATATCCTCCCCTACAACCCCAAACCCTCAACTTATATTCATCTTGGTCTCCCCATTTTCCTTGGCATTTCTAAACGTGCTGCATTCTAGAGCATTCTTGATCAAGTTCAAAAAAAGATTAATGGCTGGAGAGCAAAAGCTCTCTCTCATGTTGGTAGGCTTGTCCTTATCAAATCAGTGGTTGCTGCAATCGCATCCTATGCGATGAGTTTTTCTTGCTTCCATCAAGCATTTGCAACAAACTAGATCAATCTTTCAAGAATTTCTGGTGGGGTTTTCCTCCTTCCAAAGCCAGAAACCTCTCCCTCAAATCTTGGGACTCTCTCTGCCTCCCTAAAGCTTTTGGTGGCCTTGGTTTCAGAAAAATGAAGGAAGTAAATATGGTTCTCATTTCCAAACTAGGTTGGAAGCTCCACACCAAGTCAAACTCAATGTGGGTGACACAAATGCGAGGTAAGTATCTCTCTACTGGTTCTTTTCTCTCCCCCCATCCCATTCTTCCCCTTCTGGGATTTGGAAAGGAATCCTTTCTTCTCAACCTATCATCTCCTTAGAAGCCTATCATAGAATTCACAAACACTCACCTTTGTCTATTTGGGATATTGCTTGGATCCCCGCTCTTCCATTTTTCACCCCCTCTCCTGCTCCTCACCTCTCTTCTCTTCCTAGCCTAGAAGTTTCTGGCCTCATCACTTCACATAACACCTAGAATTTTCCTCTTCTTCTGTCCCTTTTTGATGCTCCTAGTGTTAGGAAAATCCAGAAAATCTCTATTAGTTCTACATCTAGCTCAGAGTTTATCTAGACCCACTCTGCAAATGGTTACTTCTCCTTTAGCTCTGCATATCGTCTGATTAGTAACCCTAGAGTTGTTTCTAGCTCTGCTCCTCTTGAGCCTCATATCTGGAAGCTTCTCTGGAAACTTAAACTGAATGTTAGGCTGAAACTCTTTTTTTGTGGAAAATTGCTTGGGACATTGTCCCCTCCAAAGCTAGGCTTACTTCCATTCTACATATAACCCCCTTCAGACTCTCTTTGTCCCTTCTGCAAATCTGAAGTTGATTCTCTCCATCATCTCTTTTTTCGATGTATCTTTGCTAGAGTTGCTTGGAGGCAATCTTTTTGGCCTCTAGACTCCATTTCCTGGAACTCACTTAGCCTCCCAAACTGGATCAAAGGTATCATTCTCCCTCATCTCACTTTTGGTATCCCTAAAACAAAATCTCATCTTTTCCAAATTTTTGCTGCTGTCTTGTGTGATCTTCTCTGGTTTAGCAAAAACAAGGTTGTGCATGAGGGCATCATTCCAAACATCCTCAAGCTTGCTGACTCTATCAAGAAGACTGCTTTGGCTCACTTTGCAGCTTGGAAACCAGCTCAAGATCTCTTGTCCAAATCCTGGTCTCTTCTATCCAAAGGTTCCTTCAAATTCAACTTTGATATAGCCATTAGGGATCAATTCTCAGCTCAAGCAGCAGTTTGGAAGGATCACTCAGGGACTATCATTTATCTCAAATCAGTCCAACATGTGACCCTACTTTTGGTGAAGCACTTGCAGCTCTACTGGCAGCCTCTCTTGCAGAATCAATGAAGCTAACCATTGAAGGTGACTCCATGGTTGTAATTGCTGCTTTGCAGGCTCCCTCTATTGTCCTAAACTGGCATATAGAAAGAGTCATTGATGAATCTATATCCATCATTCTAGCCTCCTCTTCTTGGGAGGCGAGGAAAAATAATAGAAGTGCTAACTTCTACACCCATCATGTAGCGTATTGGGCTGGGGTTCGAATTCACTCAGGCTGCATTCCCATTTTTTTTCTCTCCTTCCCTTCCTCCTACTTGTAGTGGTCGTGCACCACCTTCTGTTTTCTTTCCCCCTTGAAGGCCCTTGAAGGGGTTCTAATATGTTCTCCTTTCTAATGCAATGTTTGTTAAATAAAATAAAATAAAATAAAATAAAATAAAAATCATAAAATTTACGTCACACAGAAACATATTTTTAACCAAAACACAAAATATCTCTTAAAAATGATTAATTATCAAGGGATGCATTTAACAAACTAGCACGTATGTACTACTATACGTACATAAGGTAAACAACCTTAAAGTAAGAGACATATATGTTACGCATTATTTTTTCAAAAATCTCTTTATCCAAATCTAATGATAATCCACCATTACATTTGTAGACTTATGTGAGTCTCACAAATTTAATAGTAGATTCATCCATTCACTATATTTATGAAAATAAGTAAAAAAATACGATGAAAAATGATTTTTATCATTTGTCTTGCAATAATCCCTTATACATCATCACCTAGTGAAATTCCGAATAATCACTCAAATAGTCAACTTTAATAACCTCTTGGCCGTTTTCATTTTAGAATTTGGGGCCGCGTATGTGGAGTTTAGGGTGTTTAATTTATCTTTCTATCAAGTCTACCGTATGATTTTTAAAGTGACTAACCAATTTGGACACGTGATCGACCGTATTTATTAATTAAGTGATGCTAACATATTAGTTTAATCTGACGGTGTGAACCAATTTTATATTTTTATTTTAGGCTAACCTAAGTAAGAAGTATTTAATCACATTTAAAAACCTTAAAAATAAATTGTACGAAAATTGCATTCATCATAAAATTTGACACGTCTTAATCTAAGAAAGAGGTAGTTCATGCTTTCTTCATGCATTGGGTGGCGTCGGCAACATATAATAATTTTCAGCTGGTTAATTTGTCGGCACATTCTTTATTATAGACTATAGAAGAGAGGGCAACTATGTCCCTTCTCTTTCTTTCTAATTTGCTTAATTATAATATATATATATTATTGTTTTTTAAAAATAAAAATTAGAAAGCTAATATATATATATTCTATTATTAATTAGCAACCTGCATGCGTCCCGGAGGGCGCGCGGTCTCGATCGTACATACGTACGTACCATCCTATGTTTTGAGGAAGACGAAGACTTGACATCATCCTCCAATATAAATCGGGAAATGCTCTTTTGCATTCTTCCAACAATCTCCCCATCATCTCCTCTCTCTTGTGAGGAGATGGGTCCCACGTGGGTCTCATGATGGAAGAAAAAATGTAAGAGGGAAGATGGGAAGGAGATAGTTTGGAGAATGCATTGTAGCATCTCCAATATAAATCGTTGCCTTCTTCTTCCTTTATATTCATGATTCATCTGCCTTCCCTGCATTTGGCAGTGAAGACGTGTGCAGGTGTGCTCTGAAACTGAACCAATACAAAAAGGCAATCCCCATCATTTCTCTTTATATATATATATATATATATCGTTGCCTTCTTCTTCCTTTACATTCATCTGCCTTCCCTGCATTTGGCAGTGATATTTGTTTCGGATAATAATAATAATAATAATAAAATTACTTGTTTGAGATGCTTCAAATACTAGGTACTAACCCGAGTTAACTCAGTCATGCCGAAAGCAACCGATTCGTTCGTATTCGAGTCACACCTTATATAATATTGCCTATATATATATATATGCGGCGGCTATGCCCTAGCTTCCTGATAAGATCGATATTATGCTTGTGGTCCATACCAAGATCTTGAGAGAAGAAAAGGAACCATGAAACTCTTCCTAGTGAGAGAAGGAATGGCCACTCCTACTATATATATATATATATATATATATATTAACTTATGTGTTTTTCTTTTTTGGCTGGAAAATACTAAGTATTATCTTGGTGTTCTGCTAGTGTCCTTTCAGTCTTACGTAGATATTATTTTTTTTTAAAAAAAAACAAAAATTAAACTTTCCTTACTTCTCTCACTTTGGTTTTAAAAATAATATCTACATAAGATCAGAAAAACACTAGTGCTATGTTTGCCAAGAGACCGAACTGGACTTTATAAAGTCCTAAAAAAAATTTTCAAAATCAATCCCAACATTCTTACTTTTTTATATCACATCAATTATTTTTTATCATTTTTCAAATAAAAAAATCACTACAAAACAAAAAATTTCACTTTTCTATACAAAACATTCTTACTTTTTTCCTCACATCAATCAAATCTACTACAGTACCAATCCAATTCCTCCAGTTCAGTCTATTCCCAAACACACCCTAGAAGAAATTATTTCAAAAACTCTTAATTTAATATTTCAAATTTTAAAAAATTACTATGTCACCTCTCTCATTAGGGTTTGAAGTTAAGTCACGCGGCAAATTAGGGTTTACGGTGACCTTTATATTTCATTAAAATTTCTAAATTACAAAATTATCTTAATTATTTTTAGAAAAAAAATGGTATTTTAAAAATTTTGAAGGCCTTTGTTAAAATTTAACAAAAGAAAATTATAAAGATGATATTATAAACTTTTTAAAGTTGGATATAATAAATTAATATTTTTTAATTAAATAATTAAAAAAAACAATAAAAATTAATCATTTCAAGTGAAGTTTTTAAAATTATAAAAATGAAAATGAGTACACTTTCACTTTTTTTACTTTAACGTTTAGTTTGTACGCAGTAAAAGTCATTTGGATTTACCGATAATTTTGACTATCAGCTCAAAAAAGAAAAAAAAAAAAAAAGTGTACTGAAAAATCCAGGTTAAGATTTGGAGATCACTATTGCTCGTCTTAGTCGTCTATGTTATGTTATCTCATGTGAAAAATGCAAAACCACATCGCACGTGTCAAAACGATGAGCTCCGACTCCGAGTTCTCACCGTGTCCCTCACCTCACCTCTCTCTCCAACAACAATATAAATCTTCTTCCCAACGTTTAGATTTCTTCAACGCTCCACTATACAACAACCTTAAGCCACAAACACGAACAGACTCTCTATCTTCCATTGTTGTGCATCAAAGTCTTCGGAAATCTTAAGGAAACCAATTAACCAAAGATATGAAACAAGGCTTCGTTGTGGAAGCTGGGTTCGTATTCCAAGAAGAAACTCATCTCACCGTCCTGAAGACCTCTCTTTTCTTCGCCAATGATGGCTTCACCGTCTATGATTGCAAGGGCGACTTGGTCTTCCGAGTCGACTCGTACGGGCCCGAAACCCGTGACAGGGGCGAAATCGTTCTCATGGACGCCAACGGAAGGTGCCTCCTCACTGTCCGCCGAAAGGTAATGTACCAACGAGATTCGACTCAGTGAGTCGAGTTTGTGCGTGAATTTTTAATGAAAATAATTGGAGAATATATAAATTTTCAGAA
The DNA here is from genome assembly GCA_006937295.1 of Carpinus fangiana. Classification (NCBI taxonomy): domain Eukaryota; kingdom Viridiplantae; phylum Streptophyta; class Magnoliopsida; order Fagales; family Betulaceae; genus Carpinus; species Carpinus fangiana. The sequence continues at coordinate 24,544,677 of CM017321.1, forward strand.
AAGGGTTGGCTCGGTTTCTGATTTGCATTAATGGGTCGTCTTTGATTTTTCTTGTCTCTTTCTAATGTGTTACGGTTTTGATGTGAGTTTTGTGGAGTGCCGAGTCAACTCGGCAGGTAGTGTACAGAAACTATTTGCCAATGCCAACAAAAAGGGTCGTGGAAATCTCGTTTTATTTTATGAGGATTAATTTACTTCCCTTTGTAGTGTTGGTGACTCGTTAATTTGAGCGATTCCGATCGACTCGGTGAGTTAACTCAAATACTTTGATTTGTGAAACAGAGGCCTAGTCTTCACCACCGGTGGGAGGGCTTTATAGGGGAGAGGATCGACGGGCAGAAACCGATCTTCAGCGTGCGGAGATCCTCGATGATCGGACGGTCGGACGTGAGCGTGGAGGTATATAGCGACCCAGGGGAGGAGTACCAGATCGAGGGGAGGTTTTCGCAACGCTGTTGCACGATCTTCAATACGGGGAAGGTATCAGTGGCTGAGATCCGACGCAAAGTGGATGCTTCCACCCACGTGCTGCTCGGGAAGGACGTTTTCTCTCTTTGCGTTAAGCCTGGCTTTGATGGGGCTTTTGCCATGGGATTGGTGCTCGTTCTTGATCAGATTAACGGTGATGATTATGTCACCGAGGAAGTTCAGGTGGAGCCCGTTGCAGATGATTAGTGCCAGTGGGATGTTTTTTTTTTTGGCTTTGTTTGTTTAATGGCTAATCTATATGGACGGTAATCTTGATCGGGCTCTTCTTCTTGTCTTGGCTCTAGATCTTTTGTTGTATTTTACTATATATGGAAAATCAAATGGCAACAATGATATTATATTATAGTGTGCAACTTCCTTCAAAGAAAACGATTAATTAATTACCAATTTGAATTAAAAAATTATACGGATGGAATTCTTAACACCATTTGTTCATGGTGCATCATTCGTGATTACCCATATTTCTTCTTCCTGTACTCCACATAATGTTTTGGTCATCCCCAAAGTCATGCATAGTTGAAGTGCATATATAATAATAATACTAATAATAATAATTTATAGTTAAATAATCTGAGGGAATTGCATAATATCTCTTTCATCTTGTTTGTCAAGCATCCCAACCATTACTCCTCCATGCTTGGCTTTGATATGTTTAGCTTTGATCGATACTACTTTGGTGTATACTCAATGGTATCAAAAGATTTAAGATAAAGCCTGCAAGAACCATTACTCCTCCATGTCTGGCTTTGATATGTTTAGTTCTGATCGATACTATTTTGGTGTAGACTCAGTGGTATCAGAAGATTCAAGATAAAGCCTGCAAAAAAGATAAAGCCTGCAAGAAGCATGATGAAATTGTATACAGATAAAGCCTGCAAGAAGCATGATAAAACTGTATACAAATAAAGCCTGAAAGAAGCATGATAGAATTGTCATACTTATCTCTCAGCCTTTAGTACGAAAACCTATAAGTCTTGTCATCCGAGTAGGTAAGTCATGTCCTTTTGAGTCCATTTGTTAAAAATTTACAACTCACCTAACACCCGCTTAAAATGACAAATATAAAATATGAGCTATGAAGCAAATACAAGTATATAAGTTTTACAATAGCTAAAAATGAAATTAATTTAGGTTATTTGAAAGGAAAGACACTCTCTAATATTTTCTTAAAAAATTATATTATTTAAAATATATATATATATATATATATACTGAATATTTTATCTGCCAAACTAACCTTCTTCAAATCCCAAGCCTTTTCTTGTGTAGAGGGATGCAAAGAGAATCCAAAGGTTTTTTTCTAAGCTTGGTGAGGTAGCTAACAAAATATAGTGCACGTGGCAGGCTTTACCAAGACATTATCATTGCATTTTTCCAAGCTTTGTTTTTTTCTTCCATGGCGTCATTATCATTGCATTTAAACCACATAAATGGACACAAAGTTGACATTTCACCCCGTTATAGCCAACTTGTTCAACTATTTTGTTTTTATTTTCCATTAGCATTAATTCAGGTCAACTGAAACTTCTAGAAGTAGGAATAGAAGTCGTGGAATTTAGTTTTGGGGAATAAAACTTGAGGTCATCGGGGCTAATTAATTTGTTTTTTTTTTTTTTTTTTTCTCTCTCTCTCTCTCTGAAAAAATGATTAATTACTTTTATATTCTTGTTTTATATTATATGTATAGTATATCCAAGAAAAAGTATAGTTATAAGTTAAGATGTAAATGATTATGCGTTTATCGTTGATAATTATATGACAAGATCCACAATCTAAAAGGATTATTACGTTTTACTTCAACTCAGTTTGTTTTATTGTAAAATAATTTGTGAAAAATATTTTCCAAATTTTTTGTGTAGCACGACTGAAAATAATAGTTAATCAAAAATATTCTATGTTTGATCGAAAATGTTTCTTTCATTTTCATAAAATTATTTCACTTTTTTTTTAAAAAAATCATAAATAATTTTCCGAGTTGAGCTTCTGGTTCTTAAATCGTGGGACCACCACCGAAAATCAAATTTTGGATTAATTTTTTTAAAATTATTTTATATTAATATTTTTTTATGTTGTGGATAAAATTTGAATTTTAGGTTAGTAATATTGAATGAAAAAATATATATATAAAAATAGTTGTTATATTTTGCATGCACCAAATGCCAAAAAATATAGAACAATTAAACCAAATTATGATATCATGTTAAAACATTCAATTAAAAAAGTTGGGAAAAGTTTACATACTTGTCACTCCATTGTCCCTTCCAATATGAATGGTATGTTTTTTCATTAGGTAACATTGACTCAATTAACTCTAATTAGTTACCCATTGAAAAAAATACCCTTCATAAAAATAAAAAATTCTAAAAATCATACCAAAAAACAAAAAAAGCTAAAAAATAATTTTTTAAAAAAAGAAAAGGGAAAAAAGAAAAGAAAAGAAAAAGCCAATGGGGGTGACTGAACCACCCCCTCCTTAACAACTAAGAATTACTAATTAAAATAATTAACTTGGAGTATTACTTGTAGTGCCTCATACTAATTAACTTGTAATTAGTTAGAATTACTGAATTAGAAGTAACTTCACTTTAGACCCCTGAATTACCACACGATTTGAGAAGACCCACCCAAAGTTCAAAACTTCTCAATTTGAACCCCTGAACTTTCAATTGTTTTCAATTTAGACCCATTTGATAGATTTTAAACCTTAAAAGTGAGATGATGACGTTTTATACTCCTAATTTTTTTTTATAAAATTCCAAATTAAAAAATAAAAAATAATAAAACTTTAAAAAAAAGGTTCAAGGTCTGGCCTTGTGACCCATGGGTCAGGCTATACCCACGGCTAGGTTTGGCCGGGACCCAGCCGTGGTTCACAACCAAACCCACGAGGGTCTCCTGACCCACGTGGGTCTAGCCGTTTTAGTCCCTCTCCGTGCTTCTCTATCAAAATCTAATCGTTTCAATCCCTCTCCGCGTTTTCTGGCGGTCCTTTATAGGCATGATGAAGTTGTCATCCAATAAAATGACGACATTCGAAATGGTAGTGAATTGTTGCCATAGGCTGGATATCAGGGATACTTTGGTCTTTTTAAGTATTATCATTAAAATTTGACGTAGGGTTCAAATTGAGAGCAATTGAAAGTTCAGGGGTTCAATTTGAGAGGTTTTGAACATTGGAGGTCTTCTCAAATAATATGATAATTCATGAGTTTAAAGTGAAATTACCCTTTAGATTTTCTACCTTTAACACTCACTACCAGAAGAAAATATAGCAAAAATTAGAAAGAAAGATCTAAAACAAAACTAAATATCTTTTAATAGCATCATTAGCTAGCATCGATACAAACACAAAGCTTCCACGTGATTACAATTATATTAATAACAACTTTTAACTATTCTATGCAAACTTAACCCAACGAAACATCAAACCTACTAATCTGCAGAACATCAAGGTGTTTAACAAGTGGAAAAGTAATCGTGTAAGTCAATAATTTAGTAAGTAAATTTTAATTAGAAACTTGTTATGTGATGAGCTTTATGTATCAAAACATATTTTGCAAAAACTTTGAAAACCGAGAATGGTGTGGGTTTCACAAAATTGATAGGTGTTGTTTCCATTATTACGTCAATAAGAAAATTTGTTTGTTTTTAAAGTAGATGAAGCATAATTCCATTTAATGTAGAAATTGTGCTAGTAAGAAATCATATACATTTTTTTTTAAAAATTTTTATATAGGTAATATCAATTCATAAATAAGCGCAAATGGGCGCAACTCAAGTATACATGAAGTATACACAAGGGCTCAAGTATACAAAAGCTTTTAAGCTAAAAATAAAGTACATAAATCTAATAATTCAGCAAACGTTAACGCTTATGATGGATGCCGCATTACTCTCCACGAGTAAAGTGTTTGGAGTACCGTTTTCTTAAACTCAGTGAGTCCAATTTCATGATCCTCAAAGCTCTGTGCATTCATTTCTCTCCATAGACACCACATAACACACAAACAAACCATTCTCCAAATTTGCAAAATTGTACGGTTATCCCTTTGTCCCCTCCAACTTCCTAAATAGTCATTCATCCTACTTGGTATCACCCATGTAACACCAAACAACTGAAAAACCATGCTCCATACGTCCATTGCAACCTCACAATGCAATAATAAGTAATCAATTGATTCTCCATTGTGCTTACACATAAAACATCACTCCGTCACTATAATGTGTTTCTTACGTAAATTGTTTAATGTTAATATTTTCCCCAACACCACCGTCCACACAAAAAAAAGTCACTCTCGGAGGAGCTTTACTCTTCCAAGGACCAATAATCGGTGCCAGATTACTCATTACTTGATAATAAGACTTCACTTCAAAATTCTCTCTTCAATGGGAGCCAACAAATTTTATCTACACCATCCTGCCTGATCTGTTTGAAATACAGTAACTCGAAAAATTGTGAAACCACTTCCATTTCCCAATCATGAACAAGTCGGGAAAACGTAACATTCCAATGAATAATACCATGTGCTATATCCATCTTCTCCCCCACCCATGCCTCCTTTGTGCAAGCAATAGAGAATAATGATGGAAAAATAATCTTCAAAGGTAACTCCCCACACCAAATATCATGCCAAAACAACACTCTACAACTATCTCCTACCTCAAATCGCACCTGCTGTTTAAAATTATCCCACCCCCTCCGAATACATTTCCACACTCCCACCCCATAAGTTTCCCCTACTTCCTTGGAACACTAACCACCCCTCCTCATATCATATTTAACTATCACCAATTTCCTCCACCAAGCATCTACATCATTGGCAAACCTCCACAACCATTTACCTAACAAAGCTCGATTGAACTGAATAAATTCCTTACCCCTAATCCCCCCACCTCCATCGGCTTACAAACCTGGGACTAGTCAACCAAATGAAACTTGAATTCATCATTGACACCTCCCCACAAGAAATCTCTTTGTATTTGTTCCATACGCTTCGCCACTCCCACTCAAATATGGAATAGAGATAAATATACGTGGTTTGATTAGAAATAGTACTTTTAATCATAGTTAGCCTACCACCCTTGGATAAATACATCTGCTTTCACCCTACCAATTTAACCCCCATCTTCTCAATAGCAGGATTCCTTATAGATGTATCCTTATAGTGAGTGCCCAAAGGTAAACCCAAGTACGTAAATGGCATAGAACCCACTCCATACCCAAGTATATTTGACAGACCTTCCATATCTCCCACCTCCCCTTTAGTTTGCAGAAGATAAGTGTGCGAATAATAAGTGTGACACTACAATTGCCTATGAATGTCGCAAACCCACCGAAAATCCAGACATAAGATCTCTCTCTACCGTTTCATCATCCTACTAAACGCCTCCATCACCATCACAAATAATAGAGGAGACAAAGGGTCCCCTTGTTTCACTCCTCGAGAGCTACTGAAAAAACATGCAAGCGTCCTATTAATGAGAATGGAAAAATGTATCGTAGAGACGCAATGATGAACCCAACTACGCCACCTTTCCCTAAAACCACACCTCTCTAACATATATAGTAAAAAGTCCCAGTTGACATGATCATAAGCCTTCACCAAATCCAGCTTGCATATGATACCTAGTTCCTTAAATTGAATCCGACTATCCACACATTCATTTGCCATTAAAATGGAGTCCAATATTTGCCTACTTGGAATAAACACATTTTGTGTATGTGACACAAGATTCCCCAAAACTAAATTCAACTGACTAACCAGTACCTTCAAAATTATTTTATACACTCCACTTACAAGATTAATATGGCAAAAATATTTAATCTCCACCGCTCCTTTTTTGGGGATAAGCGCAACAAACGTAGCATTAATACTCTTCTCAAATCTTCCACTCATGAAATTCCTTGAAAACCGCTATAATGTCCTCCTTTACCACCCCCCATCAATTCTAAAAGAAAGCCATAGTAAATCCATCAGGACTGGGTGCTTCGTCGCCCTTCAACTTCTTCACCACCTCCCATGCTTCTTCTTCCTCAAATTTTTGCTCCATCCAAAGTCTCTCCCCTTCACCAATGGAGCTGAAAGCCTGGTTATCGAACAATGGATCTAAAAGTCTGGTTGGTCTCCCCTGATACTGTTCATAATACAATGTTTAATATATAGTATACATAATTATATATTAGTCATAACTTTTCTCCATATGTTCTATTCGAGATATTAACCACTTCTCAACAAGGTTAGCATTGTCTTGAAGGATTGGTAGTACATCATCAGTGCCCCGAATGTTGCCGCAAACTGTCCTTCACTAGTAACCCAACAAGGTTCGACTTTAGGTGATTCACACCGTTAGTGACGTTTGTCTATTTAGATCTCCAACCAAAACATAGTTGCACCGGTTATGCTATAAACCATTGATACCAAGATAACTGTAAGCTTTGGATCGGTTAAGTATATATATACTGTACTTGTACCCACCATTCACACATGATGATCTATAATATATGTTGAATTCTCAAAATAGAATAATTATTTAATAGTTGTAATCATTCAATAGAAATATTAGGCCCATAACATAAATCATTTAAGTAAACATTATGCATGAAACATCTCATTATTTATAATGGAAAATTCCACATTTGTGTATTAAAAAGAATTTTCCATACCTCGGTCACTTCTCCACATTCCTGAATGTCTTATGATCATCTCCATGTCACTATAGATCATATTCTAATATTAGAAATAAACAACACTAGAAATCCTAATCTAAAATATGAAACCCTAATCATGTGGTTACAACTTAAAACCCCTAATTATGTGTTAAAAATCCTAATTAATTAATCCTTACTGTCACCATCAAACATTCAGTGGGGGATTGAACGTTTAATCCTTTGGAACAATAACCAAAATTTAAGATGAACTACCGAAAACCGAATCTCATGAAATAGCCAAACTCGTAATCATCACAGAGGACCTAACCAACAACATCCATCAATAACAATCATTACTAGCACACTACAAGAAAAATTGCTTTTAGCAACCACAATAATAGCGGCGACCCAAAAGTCGCTGCTAATAATGGCTTATTAGCAACGACTACAGAGAGTCGCCGCTAATAATAACTAATAGCAGC
>CM017321.1:24552396-24578375 GCA_006937295.1 Carpinus fangiana
TTTGCATCCGACCGCATCAGTTCCCCATCCGAAAACCCAAAGAACCGCCTCAATGCCATCTAATGAATGTGGCCGCTAATGATGAGTTAATAGCGGCCGCTTTCAGATATGGCCGCTATTTGCTCATCAGTAGGGCCACTAATAGCGGCAACATAATTTTGGCCGCTAATAAGGGGTTATTAGCGGCCAGTTTGGAAAGTCGCCGCTAATAAGCTTTTATTAGCGGCCAATTTTGGGTCGCCGCTATTCGTTTGGCCGCTAATGAGGCTTTTTTTTGTAGTGCTAGTGGAATGGGCCCTTGGTAAGGCCCACGAGGACGAGCCTAACGAGCATTATCAGGCTTACACGAACCAACCTCCAATTGAACCTAAGCTCGCAGGATGAGGAGCAAGCTTCATATCAATCTCAGCTAGGGAAAACCCGTAGAATAAGTGGCAAGTATTGTTTCTACCATACTGGCCTTTCAAACAGGTATCACTTGAAGGTAACTCAGAGCAAAATCTTCTCCAAACAAGGCAAAACATCACACCCCAAGAAAGAAAGATCAAGAAGTCTAGAAATCAAGGAATATGTGCCACCTCTAGGAAGGAAATTACTCGATATATTTCCCTCCTAGTCACTCTCCTAAGGGCGCGACGAAACCCCCTCCCTAACCCTAGCTCCAGTTATAGGGTTAGGGTTCAATGGACAAGGTGATATCTCTCGATTTTCTTATACTATTTTGTGCTAATTATTTGTGATTATTACTATACTTTATCTATTAATTGACTTAGGCATCATAGATACTGGAAACGTTGCCATCTCCTACTTTGCAGCTCTCCAGAAGTAATCCTCTTGTATTCTTAGCAGAATTTAGGATTAAAGGTTTTTTGGAGTGATAACCGGTCTAATAGTGGTAAATACTTAAAAAAGAAGAAAAAAAAAAATTGGTGGCCGGTAAATGAGTAAGCATACAACTTGCTAATCATGAAAACAAATCTCAAAAAACAACATAAAAAAGCAACTGCGACTGAAGAATCAAATGGAGCAAAAAAACATACTCTGCTAGGGTTTCTTCTCCTAGCAGAGAGCGTCGCTCAAGAGGGGGAGAACTTCCTTCCCTCTTCATCCTTGCCCTTCCTCCCCTTCTTTCCCTCTTCCTCTTCGAGGTTTTTCTTCCCCTTTCCTCTCAACCTATTCCCTCTCCCTCTTTTCTCCCCTTTTGCTTGTCTTTAATTTGCTTTTGCTTATTTTCTTGTTTTGGCACACTTTTTGAGTGCTACTCATGAGAGATTCACTTAAACTAAACCCCTAGATCTTTGAGTGCATTGCCAATCTCTTCCGCACCAGCTTGCCACCAACTTCCACTGTCGGGTCTTTGCATGCGGCCCCAACCATGCTCGTCAGCCCTATCCGCTTCCAATGCCACCTTTCACATCGTTTTTCAGCAAACATAAGGTCAGCTTTTCTTTCGATTGCAATCATCCGCCTAGTTTGCTCTTGTTTTATGGTTTTTGTTTTTCTTTTCATGTACTTTTTGTTTTCCTGATGTTTGTTGAATAAGGCTCTATCATCTCTCTTGATCTGCTCGCTTGATGCTCTATGGGGTATTTATTTTTGGCCTAGACTTTTGGGTTGTGGATGTGAACAATATCCTCGCTTTCGGGTCGAGGATGATGAGTTTTCGGCATGGGAGTTATCTGCTCTTAGAGCTGAGAAATAAGAGCTACCTATGCATTGGATTGAGTCTGCTTAGAGCAGATCTAATATTAAAACTAAAAGCTAGTCATGGGTTAATAGATTGATGTCATTGATAGGTCTTGATTGTTATATTGTAATGTATGTATCTTTGACGTCTGTAATTAACCTCGTAGCTTCAGTTATGATTTGTTTAAGAGCTTTTTTCTTTATTTGTAAGAGCTTTTGCTCGCAATTCTTTCATCAATGAATGAGTATGAAATGTTTTTCCCTTTAAAAATAAAAAAATCTGCACACAGGTTTAGCCCATGCATGCATCTCTATGTCGGTGCTCACTACTACTATTGCATAATGCATAGACTACAGTATACACCGTAATTCTTCGCCTTTTAACCCGTGATGTGGTGAAAATCATACATATCCTGTTTCTGCACCATTTTTTAGCTGTTCATGAATGGCAACCTGCCATGCCAACACGGACAGCCGACAGAGAACACTAATGGAAGACAAATGGCACTTCCTTTTTTTACGAACGACAAAGATATATATGCCCGTACCTTTCTTTTTTAAAGTTGCTAACTGGAATCTCACGTACGTGTGACAGAAACTACTTGATATATAGAATCTTGTATATATATATATATATGTGTGTTTGACAGTCAAAGAGGGGCATTATTGGCTCACGTAATCAAGATGGAAAAGAAAATTATAAAGCAGGAAGATTTCATAACCATTGGTTAGAATATTGCATAAAAATAGTGCATGTTGGATTACATAAAGTAGTATATGTGACAGTTTAAAATCTCATGCTTGGTGGACCAATATATATGATATGGTACTTATTTGCTGGGCGGTGATCATAATGCTTAGATATACATGCACTGAGATATTTGTTTTGAATATAGATCTTGCAATGGATGGTCGCTAGCTGTTTATATAGTTTTTATATGAACTATAAAATGCCTACTAGGGGTTTTAAAAACAATTGCTCATTTTTGCTTTGTTTTATTTGATAATTAATAAGGAAAACTTTCTAGGCATAGGTAACCGTTGGGGGACTTTTTGGATTTGGGCCTGGGTTCATAATGAGTTGGGAGAGTGAGGCTCAGTACTCACGCCGATTTGATGAATTGACAGCTTCGGAAACAACAAAACTTGCAATCAAATTAATGGGCACACTCAAATTCTCATAGTGTGGAACAAGAGGGCCCACATGAGAGGTTGACAAGAACATACGATGCAACAGTTAAAGTGTCCAACATTGTGACATGTTGGGGGAGATAAACGGTCTGAAAGCGTTTACCAAGAATTTATTAATATACATAGATATCATTCTAACTCAATGGTCTAAACTAATAATAAGTTATGATGTATAAATAAAAAGAGAGGAATTAATACATATCATGCGTCTCATCAAACAATATCCAAATTGGCAATACATAAGTAACATAACAAATGCATATGAAATGAGGAAAGTACAGTGGGAGTGTGGGAGAGAGGATATGACCCAATAGTTGTGGAGCAGGACCAACTTTTTCTCGATTTAGCGATTTTGCAAAAATAATCAGCGTTTTTAAAAGATATTATAAAATGTAAAGTGTTTGACATTGTAATTTAAAAATCACTTCATTTAAAATAAGAAAAAAATTTGCGATTTTTATAAGCAGGTTAGAGGATGCTTATTTGAAAAAAACGCAAATTTAAACCAAAATTATGATTTCTTATAACAAATAGTTAATAAAAAAGTATTTTTTAATATGTTTTACCAAACGCTTTTTCGATTTTAAAAAGTAGCGATTTAAAAAATGTAATTTTTAAAAACGTAATTTTTTAAATCGCACTTATTGAAATTACAATTCTAACAAAGACCCTTAGAAATGAAATGAATAATTCTCCCATGATGTAGATGCTTTGTGGTGGGGTAATGTCTAAATTTGGGCTAATTAAGTGGCTTGAGTACTTACTTAACCCATACTCTACATATGTATGAATATCTAGGTTTTTGTGTTTTTTAACCTATTCAGATAGACCAACGGTAATCTTGGAGCTCCTCATCATGTCGGGATCAAATCCATTAGTGAAACTGTATTTTCCATGGCCTAGACCAACAGTCCATCCTTATTATTGTCTCCGTTTACTTTGACGTAAAATAATTTTCTTCGAAAAATATTTTCAAAGAAGTTATTTTCCCTTATAATGTTTTCTACCGAAAACATTTTACGGCGTTTACCATGCGCACGAAAGATTAATTTTCTTTTATATTTTCATTTTATTATATTAACCTACAAAATGTAATTTTTATTCACAATATAAAATAATTCATGTTTGATTGTTAAAATTTGACAAAAACAATCAACATATCAAAGAATATTTTTGGATTTTTCATTTTTTTAGAAAAATAAAAAACATATTTTGAAAGTATTGTATCTAAAATGTCCATACATCTAGGTTAAATTGAATTTCAACACATCAATATTATGAATATTCCACATCTAGAAAAATTGATATATATGAAAGGGCAAGTAAGTTACTTTCATCTTGTTGCTTAGAAAAAAAAAGAAAAAAAAGTTACTTACATCTTCCTTGAAAAAAAAAAAAATTTACCATATTAAAAAATTACCGAGTATCTCGCCATTGTTTATATTACTGTCCATGCAACATTATAAGGTCAAGCCGAATTCATGTTATAGCACCAGATATATTGAACCCACACAAAACAGAAGCATATGCACGGAGGCAAAACTAGACTATGCTAAAGCCCCCAAAATTTAAAAAATCTCCCAAAAATATATACTTTTTATGAGGCAGAGCTTCAAAAATTAATTTTATCCCCACAAAATTGTTTTTTCAGTTCTGCCCCCCACACTAAAATTCTGCAGTAGGTAATGCTCGTGGGCATTTTTATTCCAACTGACCAGCAATTAACTAATATATTAAGATAAAATCCAGGTCATGGATAAAAAAAAAATGAAATAATCACCCAGTTCCCAACAGAATTAATTAAAGCTGATAAATTTATTTTAAAGTTACAATACAATCTGGAAATCAAACAACTAGGCAACTTCAACTCAACCAAGCCTAAACATGAAGTAAAAGCATGATCTATGAAGTGAACCTGCTCAACAACAGTAGTTATGGAACCCACGAACCCATAAACTTCTGATGGTTTGGGACCATGCTCTCTAGACACTCCAAACCCGGAAGCCCTTTCACCTGCGTCCAGAGAGGAAACAGTTGTCCTCCTTTTCTTTGACAGGCTGAGAATTCTTCTAGGACTACTGACAGAATAAGTATTTTCCATGGCTTGCAATGAAAACCAGAACATACACGATAAGACAACCACAACCCCATTTCAAAGAACATGCTATTATCACTCACGAAGGTTTAGACAATACAGACATCTAAATTCAAAGTAATATGTATATTATTTTCACACACATGTACGCATGTAAGTCCCAGTCCCACCCAACTCCCAAGGTGTCATGACCTTTTGGAAACATTTACACAAACAGTTTGTGGGCATATTATCATAAAAAAGGGAGAGAGAAAGAGCACTTAATCGCCAACACTTGGAGCATTTAATCTGCAAATCAAAAATCATCAACTATATTAGCACACAATCACAGATTAATCTAACAGTATCAACAGGCAACCAATTTCGTGAATATTCAAGGGATTTTCGGTTTTCACTCCAAGTTTCCAACATCAACAGAAAATATATAGAATCACCTTATGGGTATATCAAATAAGCTACAAACTTCATCATTATCATCCTAAAATTCGAAAACTAAGGAGCCCACATCATCACTAATCAATTTTTCAAGCAAGATTGAAAAGAACATGAGAGAGAGAGTAACGAGAAGAGGAAAAGGAAAATTACCTCAAGCTTCCTCCTCCTGATGAGCGTTGGCTGAGTGATTTGCAGAGAACTAGAGGCAACCCAAAACACCACCCACAGAGAGAAAGAGAGAAGCTAGATTGCTAGAAGGCAAGAAGAGAACCTGTGCCACTGCTGGTGTGTGTGTGTTTGAGCGTGAAAGGAGATAACAGTCGGGTGGGTTGGTGAGGGTGTCGAAAGAATTTTGGGAAATTGGTTTATAGATTTTAAAATTGAAAACCAATTTATGTGGTTAATGAAGGATTTTTTGGTCAACGGAAATTGATTTTTGTTTGACCATTATTTTACGTTAAAGTAAACACAGTAAAATATAAAAATTATTTTTTGAACTTATACTATTTTACATCGAAGTAAACGGAGCCTATATATAAGGTTGGATCAATGCAACAATATAATATTCCATGATTCCACGGTATAATCTTGTGAATTTTTTTTAAAATTTTTTTTTTTGGTGATTAGATACATTTAAGAATTCTTATTCGTTATATTAAAAAAGAAAAAAGAAAAAAGTGTGAATCGATCACTTTATTGATCATATTCATATGTTCAAACAATATAGTAAAAGCATCACAGTCTTCGCACAGAACTCAATCCNCCCCCCCCCCCCCCCCCCCAAAAAAAAACTGTATAAATTAAAAAATATCACTGTTCTTCCTTAATTAGAAAAGGAAAGCCGCGGCAATGGGCAACAAGGAGACCAAAAATGTAGCGAAGACACCAGATGATGAAGAGTCAGGCGGTGTGGTGGTTTGACCTGTCGGTCCGTCGGCCTTAGGAGATGGAGCAGGGGTACTCCCTGATGTGGGAGAAGGCGTGGTGGGAGGAGTTTGAGTGGAGGGTGGACTAGTCGGCGTAGGGGCGGCACCTAGAGACCCGAAGATGGTAATGGCTAATTTCTGGCCGAACTGGCAGTGTTGGCCGACGGTGCATATGTAATAATGGTTGCCAGCGTCAGAAAGAGTGATGTTAGCGGGGCCGGTGGTGATGGTTTCGCCAATGGGGTTGGCTGAGGTGCAGGAGTCGAAGGATTCTTTTGGTAATTGAGCATCGTCGTGCTCCCATGAGGCGAAATTGAACACTAACAGAGGATCGAGGAGGATAACATCAATTACTTAATAAATAGAAAAATGCTAGGAGTTTTCTTTATTGTGTTCTCTTGACATTCTTACAGACTTACGTAAAATATGATTTAAGAAAAAATAAAATTGTAGAGACCTTCACCACCGGTTTTTTTAGCAATTCGCACCAAAATTGAGGCATTAGTACCAAATTTAAGATGATCAAATCCATTTTTGGTGATACCATCGCAAAAGAGTTAACTTTCCACCCTTAGATTTTTGTTTTGAATCCAATAATAAGTTTTAAAGCATTAAAACTTAAATATTAGCTCATAAAAATTAATCTGTTGGCAAAAAAACGATACTACAATTTTATTTTTTCTTAAATCATGTTCTACGTAAGACTGGGAGAACGCCAGGAGAACACTATGGGGAGAACCCTAGCAAACCCCTAATAAATATATGCATGCATCGATCATAGAGAGAGAGAGATAGAGAAATCTTACTTAGAATATCACCAACGATGAACTTGTTGTTGTCGGCCCATAACAATAAAAGAGTCTTTGGGCCTAACTTAACCCAAAAGCTAACTCATGGGTTGAAGTTTCTCCTTACCCTTATAAATGGCCAATCTCCTTAATACCCAAGTAATGTGAAACTTTCCCAACAACCCAAGTCTAATATGTGGGAGCGCCACCTTGTCCTTGTGGACAACCCAACCGCGGAGCTATCTCCGACCACATGCAATGTTTGTGCCGCCTCACATTGCAAAAGCACTGCAGCAGCAACACCCAAAGCAACCACAAAACTGATGAACTTTTCCATTCTCTCTATCTCTCTCTCTCTTAGAAAACAAACTAAAAATCTCAAATATTTCTCTTGCTGTATGCCTCTTTGTGTTGTATGTATGGGTTTGATGAAAATGTGAAGGTTCCACAGAGGGTATACATAGTGATTAGTGAGGCAAAAATGTCTCCCATAGAACCAGTTAGACACGTCCTTGGCGGAGAAGCGAAGACGCGACCGGGCACCGATTAGACAGCAAGCTTGGGTGCCGGTCCATCTTGTACATGAATGACTCTGGAATCACTTTCTTTGTACCTAAGGTGGAATTTCTCTACGTCTTTTTTGGACCGCATCCGGCCAGATCATTCAATACGACTTGACTTTATTTCCAAAAAAAAAAAAAAAAAGGGCTTGACTTCTCTTCTGTTGGACTTAGGCCTAACAAAGAGAGTAAAATTAGCACCTTGTTGTAGTCTTTTCAACCACATCTAAGCCAAATTTATGGCAAAAACACAATTATCTTAAGCAGGATAAAAACACAAACTTCTTTCCTGGTTGGCTACGTACACAGCTTTTAACATTATTTTTTAATCAAAATTTAATGGTAAATTTAAAAGTTTCAAGAGGAGAATGCGTGTAAAATTTCTTTATTCCAATCAATATAAATTAGTTGAAAGCATAATGATTTGATTAGTTAATACAAAGCTGGCTAGGCAGGGATATGATTGCACGCAATATCCACAGTTTTTAGATTAAACCACTTGATCGAATTTTGTTCTTCTTCTTCTCTTTTCTTTCTCATCACCCTCCAATATTGGAATATTCATGATTTAAATTTTCAACCGCGTCCAGAGTTCAAGGAATATTTTAAAGCTTTCCGGGCCCTTCGACGAAGTAAACCAAGATTTTTGGATGGCAGGTCACTTGTAAGACAAGAAGTAAAGTAGTAAACCACCGGGGTGGCGCTAGTCGACAATCAACAAGGAGCCTCCGATGTACGTTTAAGTCAGTAAATTTGTTGAGAAAACATAATAAAAAACTAAAGATTAATTTATGGTAGAAAAAGTGTTTTATCTTATTTAGGGATATCCCCTCTCTTCTATATTAGACTACATACTTCTTTTATTGCAACATGGTGGGCTTGTGATTGTGCAGCAGTGATATGTAATCAAGCAGAAGCCTCGTAAGCTTTTGTAGCCTTTCTAGTGATCGTAGGC
Source organism: Carpinus fangiana (assembly GCA_006937295.1). NCBI lineage: Eukaryota > Viridiplantae > Streptophyta > Magnoliopsida > Fagales > Betulaceae > Carpinus > Carpinus fangiana. The sequence continues at coordinate 24,561,033 of CM017321.1, forward strand.
GGGCCTTTAATTATGCTAATTGGGCTCATGGCTTTGGACCGACCTAGGCTTAATATTTATGGTACCATCGGTTGTCGACCTCCATTCCCCCGGTGAACTTGTCTAACTGGTGGAGCATTGAGAATTTTGTTTATGGGGTTTTCTTTTTTAATATTATTTTATTATAATAACTTTTTTTTTTTAGAGGAAACTTTACTTATTTCCCCTGAACTTTCGCAGTTTTTGCAGATACCCCCCAATGTTCAAAAGCTCTCACTTAGGTGTATCAAACTTTAGTTTTCTCTCACTTTGCCCATTTCGTATAGAAATTTTTTTGTAATTTTAATTTTACCCCTGACTCCATAGTTACACCGTTTCCAAAACGACGCGTAATTTTAGAGTAAAATTGGCATTCTATTAAGATTTTCTTTACAGAATGGGCAAAGTGAAAGAAAATCAAATTTTAATATACCTAAGTGAGAGGTTTTGAACATTGAAAAGTATTTGTAAAAATGACCAAAATTCAGGGGTAAGTGAAGTTTCCATTTTTTTTATTACAGCTGAAGTCATTCTTTTGAGATCAATAAAGTTGTTCACGTTTTGTTTTTATTTGCTTTCCCATCCCAGTTCCCAGGTTAATTGTCACGCCAGACCCCTTTTGCTTGTCGGCATGCTGCTTTGCTTTGCCATAGCAAGTATCGAAATCAGCCAAAACTCTTGGACGGGATCCTGATCACTTGATCTTCGCTAGGGTTAACCCCTAAGGGTTTTTTTCCTCCTTGGGCCCTCTGTCGGCCTTCATTGAGGTTAAAAAGAGTGATCTATATATATATATATATATATATTCCTTCCCTGTTACAACGTTTTTCTAGGGAGTCCCTACTGGTGCAGTCAACACTGATATATACGTACAACCCCAGCTTTTGATAAATTGTTTTTAAAGTAATTACAAATGAGTTCTATTACTAATTTTTGTTTTGCTTTATTTGATAACAGGGAAAACTTTGTAGGTACAATTTACAGTTGGGGCCTTTCTGGATTTGGGCCCGGATTCTTTAACGGGTTGATCTAGAGATCAGTCAAATCCAACACTCATGTCAATTTGATGGATTGACGATCATCGAGGTAACAAGACTTGCAACTTGCAATCAAGCAAATCAATGGACGCGCCCAAACGTATTAAGATTGGCCAACAAGGATCTTATCGACATAGAGTCTTAGTGTTACAAGGATTTGCATGCAAGTGTCTATGACTGTATTTTGATCTTTTATAGAGCCTAAATTCTTGGATTTTGACTGTCTCACAGTGATTTTACCCTTGATGTATTTAAAGGGCTAGTTTCCACTTTGTCAAAAAAATTCTTATGTTGATTTTGTGAAAGATTTATTGCTTTGGCGGTTTGAGATTATCATTGTTGTAAAATTTTATTTGATATCTCCTAGTTGTTAAATAATAAACTTAATTTTAATACCATTTAGTTGAGTCTTTTCAATATTTCATACTTGCTAAGTGACTTGAAGAGGTTTCGTCTTTTGATTTTTCACGAGTTATTTTACATAAAAATTACATGGGACTTATATAAGATGTAAATAAATTAATGAAATTAATGTGAAGAAGTAGTTAGAAGAGTCAAATATTGTATCCAATAAATACCCAAGTAAGCAAATTATTTTATCATGTTGAATAAAATTGAATAATAGAATACAAATTCCTCTATTAATTCATTATTTCTCTTCCTATTTTGTGTTCTTCTTTGTGTGTGTAGTTTCCAATTTTCAACACCGGTAACAAAAATTGGAAAATATAGTACTCTTGTGGTTAGATGGATTTTATAATTCTTATTCCGTATAACAAATAAAAAAGTTTGAATCCCTTTATTGATCATATGCTCAAAAAAATAATACATCACTGTCTTCACACAGAACTCAATCCAAATATATATATATATCATAAAATTACCCAAAATGTATAAACTATAAAACCCATCCAGTACTGTACGTTCTACCTTAATTAGAAAAAGAAAGCCGCGGCAATGGGCAGCAATGAGACCAAGAGACTAGCAAAGACACCAGATGATGAAGAGTCAGGCGGTGTAGTGGTTTGACCTGTCGGTCCGTCGGCCTTAGGAGATGGAGCAGGGGACGATGTAGGGGTTGGAGTGCAATCAGCAGGGGAGGTCCCTGATGTGGGAGAAGGCGTGGTGGGAGGAGTTTGAGTGGAGGGTGGACCAGTCGGCGTAGGGGCGGCACCGGGAGAGCCGGAGACGGTAATGGCTAACTTCTGGCCAAACTGGCAGTGCTGGCCGACGGTGCAGATGTAGTAGTGGTTGCCAGCGTCAGAAAGAGTGATGTTAGCGGGGCCGGTGGTGATGGTTTGGCCAATGGGGTTGGCTGAGGTGCAGGAGTCGAAGGATTCTTTTGGTACTTGAACGACGTCATGCTCCCCTGTGGCGAAGTTGAACGCTAACGTACAGAGGAGGAGAATGACATCAAATACTTAATACAAATATGCATGCATCATAGAGAAAGAGATAGAGAGAGAAATCTTACTTAGAATATCACCAACGACGAACTTGTTGTTGTCAGCCCAAGTCTGATATGTGGCAGCGCCACCTTGTGGAACAACCCAACCGGAGCTATCTCCCACCACATGCACTGTTTGTGCTGCCGCACATTGCAAAAGCACTGCAGCAGCAACACCCAAAACAACCACAAAACTGATGAACTTTTCCATTCTTTCTCTCTCTCTCTCTTAGAAAACAAACTCACAATCTCAAATAATATTGTTCTTCTTGTATGCCTCTTTGTGTTGTATGTATGGGTTTGATGAAAATGTGAAGGTTCCACAGAGGATATATATAGTGATTAGTGATGCAAAAATGGCTCCCATAGAACCAATTAGACACGTCCTTGGCGGAGAAGCGAAGACGCGACCGGGCACCCATTGGACGCCAAGCTTGGGTGCCGGTCCATCAGCATGTACATTTATGACTCTGGATGACTTTCTTTGCACCCAAGGTGGAATTTCTCTACGCTTTTTTTGGACCACGTCCAGATCATTGTACGGCTTGACTTTATTTCCCAAAAAAAAAAAAAAAAAAAGTATTGATTTCTCTCTTTTGAAAATGAAGCGCATTTCCATTCATGTGCTTGAGAAGGGCTCGAAAAATGATTTGAATTGATATTATAATAGATTTGATTAATGTGAGAAAAATAAGTAAAATTATTTTGTATGAAAAAAATATATATATATTTTATAATAATTTTTTTATTTGAATAATAATAAAAAATGATTGATATAATGTAATTAAAAAAAATAATATTTAATTGATTTTGAAAAAAAAATAAAATAAAAATTGAAACTTTGGGTTCTTGGCTCGGCCTCCCCCAAACACAGCCTCAATGTTACACTTTCTAACACAATTTTTAATGATGATTTTAGAACTAACATTATAAAATGCTGACAGTGAGAGTGCGTAATGATTTGATTAGTTAATACAAATCTGGTTCCATCGGGAGGGATGTGTTTGCATTTTTTTTTTGTTTTTTCTTCATTTTTCTTTAAATCCCCTTTCTCTGTATTCATGCTTGCTTCGTGGGTTTTAGTTTATGCCAAACACACACCAAGAAGCTACACATTAGGAAGTTTTCATTTTCCAATTAATTGACTTTGACCACAATCAGTTTGTAAACAAATACTAATTCCAAAACAAAACTTGGAAAAACATGGCCATTTGAAACTTTCTCATCACCTTCCAATATTGGAATATTCATGATCTAAATTTCCAACTGCATCCAGAGTTCAAGGAATTTAAGCTCTCCGGGGCCTACAAATTAAGAACTCTTTTTTCTTCTGGAAACTTAGACTTTTCAATGCTCCAACTTTACTGCTTCTTAGAGGTTATATAGCTAGGCGATATAGGTCGTTGATATTATTCGCCATCTTGTTGTAAATGTGCCCCTTAGGTTTATACCAAAAATAAAAATAAAAACTTCATATATATATTTTAAAGAAACCTTCATATATTTAAAAGTGTTTGATTTTATTTTCTTGCAAATCCATTATTAAATATGTAGAACTCACATATAGGTGCCAGTATGTCACATATACAATGGTAGATTTACAAAAGAGATATGTTGACAAAAAATATGCAAGAGAATGATACCAAATATCTCTCTCTTCTTTTTTTTTTTCTTTTTTTTTTTTTTTATTTCCTCTCTTTTAAAACATTTTATTTCTCAGCATCCCAACATAATGCTAGATTTCTTGCATCTTATGGAGAATATCCTTCTAAATGTTTGAATAATACTGCAATGATTTTGATAAAGGAGAAAGCACTTCAATTCATGCATTTTTTTGGTTAGAGTTAAGTTTGTAAAACAAGATTTTTGGACGGCGGTCACTTGTAAGACAAGAAGTAAACAACCAGAGTGGCAATGGTCAACAATCAACAAAACCTCCGATGTTTAAGTTAATAAATTTGTTGAGAAAATATAATAAATAAATAAATAAAGGATTAATTTGTGGTACAAAAGTGTTTTATCTTATTTAGGGATATCCCCTCTCATTTATATTAGACTTGGTACTTCTTTTAGGGGATAACTTCTCCAAGGACTTGATATAAACCAGGTCTTTTGTGCCCACCAATCAGAATTAGACAGCTAAGAAAATTGTACACAATCAAATTGGATGGAAAACACCAGATTAATTTGCAATCTCCCATCATCCACAAAAAAAAATAAAAATAAAAATCATTTTTAAGAATGTGCACAAGGGGTGAAGGTGGCCGGTGAGCCACCCCCAGGCCATGGGTTGGCCCGCCAGCCACCTTTGATGGGCGAGGGGTGGCTGCGCGAGCCACCCACTCGCCGACCACCTTAGAAGGGCTTGGGGTGGCTGCGCGGCCACCTCAAATCTTCGTAGGCGCGCAGCCACCCTATGCCCATCTAGAGTGGCCGGTGAGCCACCCCATGGGGGATGGGGTAGCCAGCCAGCCCTTCAATTTTTGTTTTTTTTTAAAAAAAAAATTAATTAGTTTTTTTAATTTTTTTTTCTCATATTTTGTATAATATGGTGTGGTAGTGTTTTTTTATTTAAACTTAGGTTTATTCTAAAATGCTGAGGTGTCGCTTACTGAGTGGTGGGCATAAAGGGGTGGCTTTGTGCCACCTCCGTATAGAAGTCACTCTCCTTCTTTTATTGCAGGGAATAACTTCAATTTGGTCAAGGCAGAAAATCCTTGTTTTTTGCCTATCACTCACAAGCTGACACCTCAGCTTAGCACACACAATTAAAATGAGAATAAAACACCATATTATTTTTCCACATAGTCATTTCAGCCACCCTCCTTCGTCGCCTCCCAGAACCTCTGCCGCCAGCATTTCTCTCAGTCATCCTCGTGGGTGTGGCGAGGGGCCACCCCCAACCCATGGGGTGGCCCGCCAACCACCCCAAAACTGTTGGGTGGTTTGCTGGCCTCTCCAGAACTGCTGGATGGCTCATTGGCCACCCTGTGGCCATGGGTGGCCGCGAGGCCACCTCGGATGGCCATAGGGTGGCCGCACGGCCACCCCAGATGGCCTAGGGGTTGCTGGCGTGGCCACCCCGTGGCCTAGGGGTGGCTAGCGTGGCCACCCCGTGGCCTGAGGTGGTGGTGCTGGCCACCTAGATGGGCTGGTGGTCCTCCTCGTGGCTACCCTTATTTTGTTTTTTGTTTTCGTGTTTTGTTCTCATTTTAAGTTTTTACATTTTTCTTGAAATGCTGATGTGTCATGTACTGATTGATGGGCACAACCGTATAGCAACAGCTGTAGTGACCCAAATTATTAACCAAGCGTAAGTAGCTTAGTTGGAGAGTAAATTTGGGCTTTAGGTCACTAAGGACACTAGAGGGACAATTTAGACTTTTGGGCAGACGTACGCTGCTATCTGTAGTGCGGACATTAGGAGGGACCACCAGACATATGCTCTGCAAATTGTACAAGCGGATGTACATGGGACCACCAGACGTACACCCCTTTAGTTGGACGTCTGCTGCTTTCTAGTCTTATAAATACCCCCAACCCCCTTTGTGTTTTGCATAGTTTTCAGATGCCCCAGTCTGCCAGAGTGTTCCCATAGTGTTTTAAGTGTGCTTTTGTGAGTGTTTTGTGAGCGTTGGTGGAGTGTTCGTGTGTTTCAGAACATTTGTGAGACGGAACTCTTGCGGTTTTGTTTCAAGGAAGTAACGTTCAATCCTTAACTTTTAAATACGTCGTTATGCTGCTCGATTTCTGTTTGGTTGTAGTTGTTAGCTTAGATACGCTTTGAATCTCGCTTAGATTAGCATTTTTGTTAGCTTAGCGTTATTACGTTGCATGGAGGTTGTAATCTAGGTTAGGATGCTTTATGGTCTTTATAGTAGCCTTAAGAGTTGGAGAATAGGCGGACAATAGAAAGAAAATGAGGTTCTCCCTGAAAACCCTCAGAGCGGACGTACGGCCCATCGTAACACGGTGAACGTACGGCCCCGAGCCCAGACGTACAGTCAGTGTGTGACTGGAAAACCCTACTTTCACCAGCCATCTCATAGCTCATGTTTTCCTTACTTTATAGTTGTTTTAGTAAAATTAGGACTAATAGAAGGTTTTTCACAGATTTGGAGGACCCGAATTTTTCAGAGTATTCGGAAATGCTTTTCGATCTAGGTAAGTTTTAACTCACATAATACTCGTTGCTATTTTCTATGCACTACACATCTATTTTGTATATTGAGAAAACATGCATATTTTACAACTTTCATAGTTTATATTTATTGCACATGAACTCTGGTATTTTGAGAAAAACGTTGTGCTGAATATGTTAATCAAGTGAGACTTGTAAAATGACATGCATGTAAAATACAGACAAGATAATTTGCATCGTATGACATAGTACACCAGTAAGAGTAGTAATAATGGTCATGGGCTTACTATACATGTTAGCTATATGGTCAAATGTGTGTGTTATATGAGGGTTTTGGATCCATTGGTTTCGTGACCACAGTGCAACAATTCCCAATAGTTCGGTCACTATAGGACGAACGTCATTAGTTGGTGTGGACCACCCGAGGTCAAACTCGATCGTGCCACTAATGTTACGTATGGTATATTATGTAATGACTGGGATACTGGCAATGTACTATAGGTCACTCGGGACAACGCCAACCCTGCTAAAAATTGATAATATCTTGGGTATACCATACTCACTACAAAAAAGCCCATATTTTTTGACGTTGCAATCAAAAAATTTCTGACGTGTCAATTCACCACATCATAAAAATATTTTTTGACATGGTGAATTTTGGCGAGTCAAAAAATTATGGCGTGCCAATTCGCCATGTCAGAATTTTTTAACGTGTCAAAAAATTATATTTAAATTTTTTTTAAAAAAAAATACATTAATATTTTCTAACGTGCCAAATTTGGCACATCAGAAAATATATTTTAATTTTTTTAAAAAAAATACATTAATATTTTATGATGAGTCAAATTTCTAAAGTGTCAAATTTGACACGTCAAAAAATTTCTGACGCAGAAACTAGTTTTGATTTTTTGTTTTTTAGTTTGAATTTCTTTAAGAAGGAGGGGGAAGCTTCTAGGCCTCGAGCAGCGTGCGTCCNTACACATCTATTTTGTATATTGAGAAAACATGCATATTTTACAACTTTCATAGTTTATATTTATTGCACATGAACTCTTGTATTTTGAGAAAAACGTTGTGCTGAATATGTTAATCAAGTGAGACTTGTAAAATGACATGCATGTAAAATACAGACAAGATAATTTGCATCGTATGACATAGTACACCAGTAAGAGTAGTAGTAATGGTCATGGGCTTACTATACATGTTAGCTATATGGTCAAATGTGTGTGTTATATGAGGGTTTTGGATCCATTGGTTTCGTGACCACAGTGCAACAATTCACAATAGTTCGGTCACTATAAGACGAACGTCATTAGTTGGTGTGGACCACCCGAGGTCAAACTCGATCGTGCCACTAATATTACGTACGGTATATTATGTAATGACTGGGGTACTGGGAATGTACTATAAGTCACTCGGAACAACGCCAACCCTGCTAAAAATGGATAATATCTTGGGTATATCATACTCACTACAAAAAAGCCCATATTTTTTGACGTTGCAATCAAAAAATTTCTGACATGTCAATTCACCACATCATAAAAATATTTTTTGACATGGTGAATTTTGGCGAGTCAAAAAATTATGGCGTGCCAATTCGCCATGTCAGAATTTTCTAACGTGTCAAAAAATTATATTTAAATTTTTTTAAAAAAAAAATACATTGATATTTTCTAACGTGCCAAATTTGGCACATCAGAAAATATATTTTAATTTTTTTAAAAAAAATACATTAATATTTTATGATGAGTCAAATTTCTAAAGTGTCAAATTTGACACGTCAAAAAATTTCTGACGCAGAAACTAGTTTTGATTTTTTGTTTTTTAGTTTGAATTTCTTTAAGAAGGAGGGGGAAGCTTCTAGGCCTCGAGCAGCGTGCGTCCCATCCCCCTCACGCATTAAATTTGCCAGCTACCTTCCCTCCTTTTTCCTTGCGTCTTTCTTTTTCCGCCATTGCTTCCCTCCTTCTTTCTTTTACCGCCATTTTTGCAAGCTCTGGCCTAGAAGCTTCTTCTTCTAGCTAGGGCCGGCCTAATCTATTTGGGGTTTTAGGTAAAATTTTAAAATTGGGCCTTATTTTTTTTAATATTTAAATATTAATTAAATAATATTTATTTTAATAATAATATAATTATTTTCATTCAGATTAGTAATATGTTCATTATTGTTTCATAACTTTTAAGTTTAACTTTTAAATTTTTTTCATTAACTAGTTGCATTTTATTAAGGTCATAAATATTTGAAACAATAGAGTTAGAAACATCAATAATATTTTAATTATCTTCTAATATAATAATTTTTTTTTATGAATTTACTATTCATTTATGAGTTTTTCATCTAAATTATTCTCAATATTTTATTTATTGCTAATAGCAAATTTATTTAAAGCCCTATTTGTGATTCAATCAGTTTTTCTATTTTTCTCTTTTCTTTTATTTTTTTAAGTATTTCATATTTAGATACATATTTTCTAGTGTACATGTTTGATTAAAAATATTAACAAATAAAACAAATATGATTTAAAATATATATATATTTGGATTATAATAAAATAAATTTCAAAAATAGAACAATAAAAACCTATTTGAAAATTGATGGGATGTATCACAGAAGAGGAAGAAAAGAAAGAACAGGAAGGAAGGAAGGGGAGAGAGAGAAAGAGAGAACAAAGGGCGACAGAGATGAGATGCTAGTATTCCTCATTTTCTGAGAAAAATGAATTGTATTCTCTCTTCTTTGCTGACAGAGGAGAGAGAGATAGAGGGATTAAAAAGACAAAAAATAAAATAAAATGATGTGGTATATTTTTTTTTTTTGGGTTAATTTGTCTTATTTTATAATGAGTTTATTATATTGGGGCCCTATTTTAGAGGCCTTAAATTTTTATGGGAAAAATTTTTGGGCCTTATTTAAAAAAAAAAAATAGGCCTTATTAAATTTTTTTTGGGGCCTTGTTTTAGAGGCCTTAAGTTTTTATAGGAAAAATTTTTAGGCCTTATCAATTTTTTTTGAGCCTTATTATAAAACATTTTGGGCCTTATTTATTGGGGGCCCTAGGCGACGGCCTAAGTGGCCTAGCCATTGGGCCGGCCATGCTTCTAGCTAGTGTTTCTTTTTTCTTCTACTCAGTATGCTCTCTCTCTCAGGCTCACTATCACCCATTTCCTAACCTTTGTAATTATTGTAACACTGTTGTTTGTTTTGGATTTGTTGTTGGGAGCTCACCCCTTTTTTGATGTTAGAATCTCTCACTTCTTCTTTCTTTTGGATCGGAAGTAGTAATGATCCTCCCATGTAGCCATTTCCTTATTTACTAAAAAAGAAAAAAAAAGTCTCACTCTCACCGGCCGGCCGCTCTTTATATATCATTTTTTTTTTTTAATCTTTCTTCTTCCTCTCGTCCTGATCTTCTTTCTTCTTTTTTTCTTCAGCTACTTCTGCGGATTCTCTGCTGTAAAGGTACCATCTTGTTCTTGTTAATATATAGTTTTGGGTTTAATTTGTGTTTAAACGGTGCTCTTGTTTGTGGGGTTTTTTTTTTTTTGGTTATATTGTTGATAATTCTAAGCTAGCTTCTGTGAAAAAAGTCTGGTTATTGTGGGTTTTTTTGTTTTGCACTTTTCTTTCTTTGTAAATTCTGGAATAGCATTGTGATATATTGATATCTTTGTTGCAAATTTTGTAGAAAAAGACCTGCATGTGGAGATTTTGAAATTCAGAATGGCGTACGCGTGCTGGAGAAACGAATTAATAACCAGACTATATAGTCTGGAAAAAGACCTGCATGTGGAGATTTTGAATATATTCGAATAGAGAGAAATGTAATCTTTGAAAATATGGATCATATTTGGTTGTGTTCAATGTGGGAGATTGGAGGATCTGCTCGTGCATACATGATAGAGATCATGATATCGTTAGCTCTGCTTAAGCTTAGGTCTAGACTGTGAGCTATTGATCCTTTTGAGAACTATGTTGATGTATTGTATCTCTTTTCTTGATGATGGTTTGATAACCAGTACATTTTATGATTATTTATGATATTATGGTGATGTAGCATTTTATTTTTGGTATTTGTTGTGTGATGTTTCATTTACTGTCTCTAATTCCCATAGTCTTAGTAAAGTCTTCCGCTGCAGCTTTTTTGTTACGACGAAAAAAGTGAAATCTCTGGAGTTGTGTTCCGGGAAGGATATGACTGGGATGGCGAGTTAAGGGATCAATTACTAGTTAATTAATTTGCCCGTCGAGGTCGTTACAGCAGCACTCATTATTGCAACATGGTACCCTTGTGATTAGAGTATAACTTCTATAAGGAACTGGTGTAAACTAGCTACTTTGTGCCCCACCAATAGGAATTGGCCACATAGGATTATTGCCTAAATCAAATAAGCAGGAAAACACTAAATTATATAAGTTTTTTCAATTTTGTTTTATTTTTTTAAAGATTGGGCTTTAAATAAAACAAAATTGAAAAAACCTATATAATCTAGTGTTTTGGTGCTTATTTGATTTGGTGCAATAATTTTATGTGGCCAATTCCTATTAGTGGGCACAAAGAGCTAATTTACACCAACTCCTTAATTATAGAAGTTAAACTCTTGTGATTATGCTAATGATATGTAATTAAGCAGAAGACTCCTAGGCTTTTGTAGCCTTTCTTGTGAGTAGACTGGTCTTTATGTTAATTGGGCTTAAGGTTTTGGACCGGCCTAGGCTTAACATTTATGGTACCATCAATTGAAATGAAGAGGATCCGGTCAGTGATTTTATAGGGGCATTATAGTAATTTTTATTTAAATGTAAATATTAAATGACTATAATACCCTTAAAAATACACTAACCGGCTCCTCTCCATTTCAAAGGAAATGGAGAGGATCCTTTTGCCTATTCCCATGAATGGTGAACTTGTCTAACTAGTTAGTCAAGCTTTGAGAATTTTATTTTTGGGTTTCTTTTTATTTCATTTTTTTATTACAGCTCAGGTAATTCTTTTGAGATGAATAAAGTTCTTCAAGTATTGTTTTTATTTTGATCAGCCAAAACTCTTCGAGGGGATCCTCACTTGATCTTCGCTAGGGTTAACCCCCAAGGTTTTATTCCTTCTTTAAAAGAGTAGCAAAGCTTATCATAGCCCTTGCAATCTTTAAAAGAGTTATATTCCTTCTCTCTGTCACAACATTTTGATAGGGAGTCCCTGGTGAAGCCAACACGTACGGATATATACAACCCNAACATTTATGGTACCATCAATTGAAATGGAGAGGATCCGGTTAGTGATTTTATAGGGGCATTATAGTAATTTTTATTTAAATGTAAATATTAAATGACTATAATACCCTTAAAAATACACAAACCGGCTCCTCTCCATTTCAAAGGAAATGGAGAGGATCCTTCTGCCTATTCCCATGAATGGGGAACTTGTCTAACTAGTTAGTCAAGCTTTGAGAATTTTATTTTTGGGTTTCTTTTTATTTCATTTTTTTATTACAGCTCAGGTAATTCTTTTGAGATGAATAAAGTTCTTCAAGTATTGTTTTTATTTTGATCAGCCAAAACTCTTCGAGGGGATCCTCACTTGATCTTCGCTAGGGTTAACCCCCAAGGTTTTATTCCTTCTTTAAAAGAGTAGCAAAGCTTATCATAGCCCTTGCAATCTTTAAAAGAGTTATATTCCTTCTCTCTGTCACAACATTTTGATAGGGAGTCCCTGGTGAAGCCAACACGTACGGATATATACAACCCCAGTTTTGATAAATTGTTTTTAAAGTAATTACAAATGAGTTCTATTACTACTTTTTATTTATTTATTTATTTGATAACAAGGAAAACTCTGTAGGTACAATTAATTACTGTTGGGCCCGGGTTTTTAACGAGTCAATTGGGAGAGTTAAATCCAACACTCATGCCAATTTGATTGATCAATGGTCATTGAGGCAAAAAAACTTGCAAGCAAATCAATGGAGGCACCCAAACGTATGTTTAAAATATTGGCCAACAGGGAGCTTGTGGTCGTAGAGAGTCTTAGCGTTACAAGCAAGGGCAGATCTATTCATTGTGATGCAGGGGCGCCAAATATTTTTTGAAAATTTTTTTCATATAATTTTATTTCAAAATTTTTCCCAGCCTATAGCTCAGCCCCCCCAATTTTAAAAACTCAGCCCCTCCAAAAATTAGTACAGCCCAAAAAAAAAAAAAAAAAAATTAGGTCAGAATTTTTTTCTCTCTTAAAACAATATTGTCACTACTAATTGATGTCAAACCTGTTACTGAGCTTATAAATTCATGCATGTTTTAAAAGAGATCTCTCTGTACTTTATTTTGTGATTTTTGATGGCTCATGCAGGCTGTATTTATGATATGTGTGGTTGCTGCTATTGATCCTTGTCAGAGGTACAAAATTACGTTCTATTTTTGTACTCTGCATTATCATTTAGTTACAGTTTGTTTCTTATAATTAATAGTCTTTTTTCTTCAGGGAATTAGTGTATGCAGTACTTCATAATCTATCCAGACAGCTCAAGTATACATCTCTGTTGAAGGTAATGAATATAATTCTCATCTTTAATTGATGCTTTATCTTAGCATAAGAATTAGCTTTTCTTGTGGTAGTAGCAAAATTTCGTGAAACTAGTTGGACTGTTTATTGTTTAAAAGGTTCTTGAGAGCATTCATCTTAATGAGTTAAATCACTTGAACGTTAAAGTACTTCTCTGTTATTCTTGAATTTCCTTTTTTCTTTTGCAGTACTTGGAGGAACTCATGGGACCAATTATCTTCTACTGGGTTGCTTGTGGTGTAAGTTTAGTTGCACTTGTGGAGGTAATGTGCTCTTTTTTCCCCCTTTCACTAAAAACCCTTTTAACTTGTCTTAGTGAATTTGCACAACCCTGAACATGTAAATTTTACTTTCTCCAACATAGGTAGGGAATCTTGCCAACATAATTGGCATATGTTGTTGTTGTTGTTGTTGTTGTTGTTTTTTTTTTTTTTTTTTTTTTATTTGAAGCAGAAGAGGGGAAAAAGGAAAATTACAAAGGTGGGTCTTTCCCACAAATAATTGGCATATGTTGTGCTTAAACAAAGGTGGAATTTGGTGAACTTCATGGACTTAGCTTGGCAATTTTTTTTTTCCCTTTTCAAATTATAAATTTTTTATATTATGATTTCCCTCCTTGTATTGTCCAACCAAGCCAAGGCACAGATGACATAACATCTGGAATTGACACTTCGATCTGTTACATATGGCCTAACATGGTGGAAAAGGAGAAGTCATAATTAAACACTGTGATCACCAAATAGGCTTGACTCCTACTCAGGTAAGTGTTCATTGGGTTATGGTACTTATTGCCATTTAGTCTTGAGTCTTCTTACTTTGTACCCTTCTTTACGTATACCCTAGATAATATGATTGTAAAAAAAATTTTAAGCCCCTAAAAGCTGTTTAGATGAACTGATACCATGTTATAATTTATATTTTTAATTGTATTTACAATATTATAATAAAAATATAATATATAAAGAGAAAAAAAAAATATTATTATATTTTATTATTTTCTTCACACCCCTGCTTGGAAGAATTCCTGGATCCGCCACTGGTTACAAGGAGTTGCATGTAAGTATCTACGACTGTATTTTGATCTTTTATAGTGCCTAAATTCTTAGATTTAGCTACCCCATAGTGATTTTACCTTAGATGCGTTTAAATGGTTGGTTTCTACTTTGTCAAAAATATTCTTATGTTGATTTTGTGAAAGATTTATCGCTTTGGTGGTTTGAGATTGCTATATATTGTTGTAAAATTTTATTTCATATCCCCTAGTTGTCCAATAATAAACTTAATTTTAATAATATTTAGTTAAATCTTTTCATTTCATATTCTCTTATGCAACTAAGTGACTTGAAAACGTTGTGTCTTTTGATTTTTCAAGAGTTATTTTACATAGAAGCTGAGTTAGATGAGACTTATATGAGATGTAAATAAATGAAGTGAATGTGAAGAAGTTAGAAGAGTCAATTATATTGTATCCTATAAATACCCATGTAAGCAAGTTATTTTATCAAGTTAAATAAAAGAACGCAAAGTCCTCTATTAATGGAAAATGCTAGGGGTTCTCCTCGTAGGTTCTCATGGCGTTCTCTCACTCTTACATAAAACATTATTTAAGAAAAAATAAAATTGTAGTGGCCTCCACCACCGGTTTTTTTAGCATTAACACCAAATTTGAGGTATTAGCACCAAATTTTTGAGGTATTAGCACCAAAATTGAGGCATTAGCACCAAATTTAGGATGATCAAATTCATTTTGGGTGATACCATCCCTAAAGGGTTAACCTTCTACCCTTAGGTTTTAGTTTTGAATCCAAAAACAAGTTTTAAAGCATTAGAACCTAACTATTAACTCATAAAAATTCATCGGTTGGCAAAAAAACGGTATTACAATTTTATTTTTTCTTAAATCATGTTCTACGTAAGACTGGGAGAACGCCAGGAGAACACTACCAGGAGAACCCCTAGCAAACCCCTCTATTAATTCATTATCCGGGCCTTTTCCTATTTTGTGTTTTCTGTTTGTGTTATTTTCAACACTAGTGACAAAAAATTGGAAAATATAGTACTCTTGTGGTTAGATGGATTTTATAATTCTTATTCCTTATAAAAAAAATAATAAAAGTTTGAATCCCTTTATTGATCATATGCTCAAACAATATAATACATCACTGTCTTCGTAACATTACCCAAAATGTATCAACTATAAATTAAACCCCTCCAGTACTGTTCTTCCTTAATTAGAAAATGAAAGCCGCGGCTACAGGCAACAAGGAGACCAAGAAACTAGCAAAGACACCAGACGATGAAGAGTCAGGCTGCATCGGTGTAGACGGGGTGGCGGCACCTGGAGAGCCGGAGATGGTAATGGCTAACTTCTGGCCAAACTGGCAGTGCTGGCCGACGGTGCAGATGTAATAATGGTTGCCAGCGTGATGTTAGCGGGCCGGCGGTGATGGTTTCGCCAATGGGGTTGGCTGAGGTGCAGGAGTCGAAGGATTCTTTTGGTACTTGAACGACGTCATGCTCTCCTGTGGTGAAGTTGAACGCTTACAGAGGAGGAGAATAACATCAAATTCCTAATACATATATGCATGCATCATAGAGAGATAGAGAAATCTTACTTAGAATATCACCAACCACGAACTTCTTGTTGTTGGCCCAAGTCTAATATGTGGCAGCGCCACCTTCTCCTTGTGGACAACCCAACCGGAGCTATCTCCCACCACATGCACTGTTTGTGCCGCCGCACATTGCAAAAGCACTGCAGCAGCAACACCCAAAGCAACCACAAAACTGATGAACTTTTCCATTCTCTCTCTCACCACAAGAAATTGGACTTCTAGCGTCGACATTTTTTAGACGCTAAAAGTCCAAAAGTTGACGCTAATACTATAGCGTCAACATTTGGACGCTAATGAGGTCGACGCTAATAGTTTGACTCTAATGAGATCATTAGCGTCGACCATATTTGGACGCTAATAGTCGACTTTTATCGTCGACTCGCTGCAGTTTCATCGCTAATAATGGAATGAACAAAAGCCAAAATCGACATTAATAGTGAACTATTAGCGTCGACTAAATATGGATGCTAATAGTTCACTATTAGTGTCGAGAAGCTAATAGTGAACTATTAGCGCCCACATCTATGATGGACGCTAATAACGAACTATTAGCGTGCACCTTCTGTCGACGCTAATGATAAAAAAAAATAAATGAATCAACCATCAGCGTCCAAACTTGTGGATGCTGATGGTTGAATTATTAGCATCCACATTTAGTCGAAGCTAATAGGTCTGACGTTTTTTATTAGGGTCAATTCGACCCCCGTCCGGACGGAACTTCAAACGAGACTTCAGACGAAGCTCTCGGGTTTTTTTGTTCACTATACCCGTCCAAACGAAACTTCAGATGAAGCTCTTGGGTTTTTTTGTTCACTATCCCCATCCGGACGGATCTTCAGACGAGGCTCTCGGGTTTTCTTGTTCACTATCCCCGTTCAAATGAAACTTTAGACGAGGGTTCAAACGAGGCCTTTGAAAGGCATTTTCATCTTACATCCTGGTAAAATACCACTACAAAAAACCTCATTTTTAGTAACAGCCCATTACTAACGTTTTAAGCCCTTTGGCACGTTAGTAATGGGCCTAACGTGCCATTTCTAACGTTTTTCACACGTTAGTAATGTGTCCGTTAGAAATGGTAATTTACTAACGTGTTAGACATGTGCCACGTTACCATTTGCTAATGTGTTACTATTCACACGTTAGTAAATGAGAAAAATTAAAAAAACAAAAGCTAACGTGCAAAAACACCACACGTTACCCCTGGGGTAACGTGGCACAATTACCACGTTACCCCTGGGGTGACGTGGGGAGAAATGGTACGTTACAAAATATTTTCCCATTACTAACATGTCAAAAATTGACACGTTAGTAATGGGAAAATAATAATTACAAAAAAAAACATTTATTTTCCCATTACTAACGTGTCAATTTTTGACACGTTACCATTTTAGTAACGTGTTAAAAATTGCCACGTTAGTAATGGGAAAATAATAATTAAAAAAAAAACATTTATTTTCCCATTACTAACGTGTCAATTTTTAACACGTTAGTAATGGGAAAATAATAATTAAAAAAAAAAAAAAAA
>CM017321.1:24581286-24668265 GCA_006937295.1 Carpinus fangiana
ACACGTTAGGAAATGAACCCCATTACTAACGTGTCATCTAATGACACGTTAGGAAATGAATCTCTAATTTTTTTATTTTTTTTAAAAATCTCCCATTACTAACGTGTCATTATTGACACGTTAGGAAATGAACCCCATTACTAACGTGTCTTCTAATGACACGTTAGGAAATAAATCTCTAATTTTTTTATTTTTTAAAAAAATCCCCCATTACTATTGACACGTTAGGAAATGAACCCCATTACTAACGTGTCTTCTAATGACACGTTAGGAAATAAATTTCTAATTTTTTTATTTTTTAAAAAAATCCCCCGTTACTAACGTGTCATTATTGACACGTTAGGAAATGAACCCCATTACTAACGTGTCATCTAATGACACGTTAGGAAATGAATCTCTAATTTTTTTATTTTTTTTAAAAATCCCCTATTACTAACGTGTCATGTAATGACATGTTAGGAAATGAACCCCATTACTAACGTGTCATCTAATGACACGTTAGGAAATGGTAACGTGCCATTATGACACGTTACTAAATTTATTTACTAACGTGTTATTTTTAGGCACGTTAGGAATTGGTAACGTGGCAAAAAAATGTGAACAGTATACACGTTAGTAAATGACGCTTTTTTTGTAGTGTACAGATTAGCCATAACATATAATAGATAAGCCAATAATAAGTTGGTCATAAATAGTAAAATGCAAGCATCAGAGTGGACTGAAGACTAAACCAAAAATATTCAAGAAGCCTCATATATAGCTGTTTGATCGAGAAAGGGGTAAAATTCTAAGTCTAAAATCGTAAAGAGTTTGAAAATGTGGTGTTGCATTATAATGAGATTTGGTATGCATCAATCCATCAATTCTATAGGCTGGTGAACAATTTAATAGACTATGACCCAAAAATTGCACATGCTAGTTTTTCTTAAGTACTCAATCAAGAGTACAAATGAAATGAAAAGACAGATCCATCACAGTGATTCTCCAAGTATCACATGTGTTTTAAAGAAAACAAAAAGCAATTTTAAAATATTCAAAAAATATATAAATGATCCTAATAAAAAGTGAGCATTTAGCGAGCCCATTGTTCTTCAGAAACTTTAGTCCCTTGATCGATGAAAGGAATCAACAAAGCTCCCTATCAAACATGCCATAAAATCGTATACTAACACATGAGAAGTTCCTGAAACAAATCTACCACATAGATGCTTGGAAGGATAGCCTGAACATGATTCAAGCACTTACATCCATTGATTCATTAATTGCTTTTTTTATTTGTTGTGAGGTCCAAGATGGATCGGCATGTGCACTACCAAGTGGCTCTAGTTGGAAAGTACAAAGATTTCTTTGAGATGTCATAGAATAGAACAAAATGTTGTAAAAGGGATTATCAAATTGAAATAGCAGTTATTGAGGTTAAGACAATGGGCAAACAATTAAAATATGTCGGTCTAGTCAAATACTACACAGAAATAGATCTAAATCACACATTTATCTGACCAAGTGATCTTTTTAGTAAAAGGAAAATCTTTGAGAAAGGATTTGGTTCTAAGAAGCTCTCTTCTGCCCCATAGAGGAGTAGATATGTCTAGTCAAGTATGCCTGCAAACACCCATGTTTCATCCTCGATTACTGTTTGAAGAAGGTGCCTACTATCATGGATAGGAAATATGAAAGCCATTGAATGAAAGAAAATGGAAGAGAAACAGCTGCATAATAAGAGAGGATCATTTACAGGGATAATGCCATCAGCAATCTGCAGCTTGCACAACTCTGGAGCAGTAATCTTTAGCCTCTCAGCTGCCTGCAAAGAAGTAACTTGTAATCTATTATAATTAATTAACCATTGACAGACATACAAAGAGTGAATGTTGTACAAACCTTTAGAGCGGCTTTGGCAGTCTTCCACAAGATTGCTGCACATGCTTCTGGACTGAACGACGTCAAGAATACAGCCAAAGCCAAAAGAACATCAGCACATATGGGTATGAGATAAAACCATTTTACATAAACTAAATCAGGAAGTACATATATCCATAACAAGAAAGACAGAGAACTGCATCAGATAATTCATTCATGAGTTTGACTATTGGCCATCAGATAGCATATAGCAATATTCATATCAAAAGCGTGTGTTGCCACACACAACTAAAGATGAAATATGTTATAGGAGGTGGTGCCCCTATGCAGGTAACAGATGCCATTAGAGATCAGGAACTTGTTTAGTAATAACCTTATAGATCTTTTCTTTGGTAGTTACCTGACAACTCATTATCCAAGACAAAATGAACTATGCTGTAATATCAAATGCTTAAAAGGTGACTGACCTCATTTTGTAAATGAAATATGCATATATTATAAGTAGAAAAAGAATATTCCAGCAGCCTCACAAACAATTATTACTGATGACACTCCCTAAATTTATATGCATTTTCTACACACTAATCTTAGTAATTTAGTCCAACAATAAGGTTAGGGTATTGTAATACCCCGATAAAATAATAACCTTTTAGTTAAGAGATCCTTTCCACTAGAGCATTTAACTCGAGCCTTTAATGAATCCGCTTAGACAAAGGCCTAAGACCCTTAGAGTTAACCTAAACACGTTTGGAGCCTTT
This sequence comes from Carpinus fangiana, assembly GCA_006937295.1. Taxonomy (NCBI): domain Eukaryota; kingdom Viridiplantae; phylum Streptophyta; class Magnoliopsida; order Fagales; family Betulaceae; genus Carpinus; species Carpinus fangiana. The sequence continues at coordinate 24,583,905 of CM017321.1, forward strand.
AGAAAATAGAAGTCAAATACTGATCCTTAGGTGGTGGACGTACGCTAGGTCTGACAGACGTACGCTACTATCTATAGTGCGGACTTACGACGGGGGACCACCGGACGTACGTTCTGTAAATAGTACACCGGACGTACGCTACTTTTTGGAATACCCTTTGGATAATACCTGAACGTACGAGACACCCTTTGGACCAATGTGCAAAGACCACCGGATGTACGCTAAGGTTGCCGGATGTCCGCTCCTCTGTCAGGGAGTTGGTGGCGAACTTTCCCTATAAATAGCCCGCTCCTCCTCTTCATTTCTCACACCTTCTTCTTCCTCTGGTATGCCTCTAGGCTGCCGGAATCCTTCATTAGTGTTTGAGTGAGAAATCCATAAGTGAGAGAGAGCTTCGACGAAGAGTTTCCGAGGAGAGGAAACTATGTCAGTGCTTAGCTTCGGGGTAAGCTCTATTCCTTGCTGTGATTATCGTTATCTCGTGTTTCTGCTTAAATGAGAATTTCCAATGTTTATTGAGCATCCTTTTAAAATGTCAACGTTTTCAAAGAGTTTTCTTAAAAGATCACGGTTCTTTGATTTCTAGCGTTGCATGTCCTGTTTTACTAGCTTAGAAGAGCTGTAGAGGCCTTTGAAAGCCATTAGAAACATGCACTGTCCGAATCTTGAAACGGTGTGCTTAACACACTGAGCGGACATACGCCATCGAGGCCGAACGTATGGTTAGTGGGCAGAGTACCTATTCTTAAGTTCACACGTGTATCCCTAGGCTTAGCCATATTTCTAGGATCCATAAGGCATTGAATAACAATGACTTGTATCCGTTATAGCAGGAATTAGCTTGGTCGGAGGATTCGCTCGAGTGCGCAAGGTAAGTAGACACTTACACCATTTTTCGTAAAACGTGGGATATGTTAGCTGACTGACCACGCATATGATATGAACATGTTTATTTTCTGTAAATACTCGGTAACTGTGCTATTAAATAAACTACTAAGATGCATCGTAAGATATGGTACGCCAGTACCTGCGGTAGTAATGGCCATGGGCTTACTATATAAACTGCATATTATGGTCAAGTGTGTGTGTTATATGAGGGTTGTGGATTCATTGGTTTCGTGACCTTGATGCAACCATTCCCAATAGTTCGATCACTACAGGACAGACTTCATTAGTTGGTGTGGGCCACTCAGGGTCAGACTTGATCATGCCACTAATATTACGTACGGTATGTTGTACAATGGTTGGGGCACTGACATTGTATTATAGATCCATTGGGATAGCATCAACCCTGCTGAAAAAGGGTAATATCTCGGGTAGACCATGTATGGGAGTTATGACTTATAATACATTAACTTTTCTGCATTAAAACACTTAGGTAGTTATCGCCGGTTTTACACCATGATGCTTTGAAAACCCTAAAAACCTCATTAAATATTGTATTAGCGGAGGTAATGCCCTCTTTTGGTTATTACTCAAATTGCACGTTTACTTTCATAAACTAGGCTCATATCATAAATAAGTGTAGAGTTTACTTACTAAGTTGTTAGACTTACGCGGTTATTATTCTTTAGGTGATCTGGCTTATCGCTGTAAAATTGGCATGAGACGCTACTGTTTGTCTGGTTGTGCTTTACTTATCACATAGGTTTGTCCTTTTACGTAGCTGCTCCATGTTCTTAATTTGATGATTGTAGTAGCTCAGATTTATTCGTCTTTCCCTGCATTTACTCTGACCTTTTTACAAGGGCGATTACCCATTTGGTCACAAGTTGGCTTAACTGGATGAATTGCCAGTGACACCACCGAATTAGCCGAGGCTGATTTTGGAGGCGTTACAAGTATACTCCATGAAAGCTTTGAAAGTCAACATTTAAATGTCAAACATCCGATTTCCACCTTCAAAATTTTCTCTCAGATGGAAGTCAACATTTAAAGGCCATAATCACGTTAGAGAGACCAGAAAATGTTACAATGGAAACCAATAAGAATTTTACTAGAAACTTTAAAAAAAAAAAAGAAGGAGAGATTATATTGCTATCAAAATCATTGGATTGGTAAGATGCTTTAAATAAATGACAACTAGAACTGAGGAAACACATGTAACAAGTTGGGAAGTGGCAAGTGGTAATCTACTTTAACATCGAACTTCACAGACTTCTGAATTAACGATTAACGACAATGTAAATATTCCAGACATATGGTCAAATCCACCCATTCCTTCAAAAGTAATTGGCGATTTGGATTAATAGCCAACAAAGCTGACATTATTAACATGCTGCCACTTTGAGAGTTATAAAATTCATATGCACTAGATAAGAAGCCACGTATCCAATAGTATATTAGCACCTATCTTTAGGAGTTGCAATGAGAGGAAAGCCAAACTCAAATCACCTGGCTACATAGAAAACTGCATTTTCAAGCATTAGCAATTTATTAGCACAACCAATGGCAAGGGCACCACCAGAGCCGCCTTCCCCAATGACAATAGAAACAACAGGTACCTTCAAACCAAACATAGTTCTTAAAAGGACCCATCCCATCTTTGCAATCTAACAAATAATGATCTACAAAGAAAAAACAAATAGATACATATAACGCTTACCATGAGAAGTTCGAAATGATTGAAATATGATACTTGGAGAATCACTGCTGTTTGGACGAGTTCATCGGTGTAGGCCTTAGCGCGGATCGGGACGGAGAAACAGCCATCATCCAAATATAATAACCCAATTGAAGAACATTGCAAAAAGAAAAAAGAAAGAAAGGGGAAATCGCAACTCAATTAGCTATTGATTATGTGATAACTTGAAACCATCAAAAGTAACTCAACAAGACTAACCTCATCAAAATCATCGAAAATATGTGAAAACTATCCCATGAACCAAACCTGCCAAGGGAGAAAACTATTAAATATATGTTTTACAATCCATGGCCAGCAAAATCCCAAAACCCATAATAAAGTACTTACATGCATCATCTTCCTTGCCAATTCATCCTCATAAGCAATGTGAGTAATCTACCACAACGAACAATATATAGCATCAGAGACAATGAAAAATGAAACCCAACATGATAGAGAAATAGATACTAAAAATGTTTTTCTTCATCAAACTTACCAAAATACGAACCTGCTTAGGTGGTTTAACTTTCTTGTACTCTTGTCTTACTGCATACACTTAAAAAGAAAATTTATAAATATATTATTACTCTCTTACATTGTTTACTCAAAGTTCTTTAACCTTGACAAACATGTCAAGGGAGATTTACTAACTCAAAAGTTATTGAACCGAAAATTTTACGAATATCTTAACATAATATAAACCAAATAGAAAGTATCAACAAATATACATTACTAAACAAAAAGTGTCAACAAATACTTAAATACACAGTACCCAAAAAAAGTACCAACAACTACCCAAATACACAATATCAAAAAATGTATCCCAAATAGATGGTATCAAAAAATACATCCTAACTAGATGGTTACTCCAAAGCTCCCTTAAATGTTGGCTTCACTTGATTTACCTCCAATCAAGCAACCTCCAGACCTAAGAAGAATAGAATTTCATATAATGATCAATAAGCTTTCTAACTATTACTTAATATGTGTGTTTTTGTAAAATTAATGCATAGGTAAATTTTCACTAATCCTCCAATTAGGGGTGGACAGAACCCGCCCAACCCGATCCGCCCCGCCCCGAACCGCCCTGATCCGGGTGGATTTAGAAGAGTTTTTGGATTATTCGGGTAGAATTTTGTCCAAACCGAGCGGGTCGGTTCGGGTCTCGGGTATATGAATTTATTTTCTTCGGGTACCCGACCTGCACCGATCCGACCCGCCTAAGTATAAAACTAAAAAAACCCTAAGTTCCTAACTCTATCTATCTGCGCTGTTCTCCTGGACCTTATCCCTCTCTTCGTCTCTCTTGCTCTCTCTCCGTTGCTCTTGCTCTCTCTCTCTCGCTCTCTTTGGTCTCTTTGGTCAGTTGTCTCTCCATCTCTCGTTGTGCCGCCTCTACCTCCTCAGACCACGGGCTGTTGCGCCGCCACTCCACCTCCTCAGAGCACAGGCTGTTGCGCCGCTCCCACCTCCACAGACCACGATCTAGGTATTTTTCTCCCTCTAGACCTCTTTCATGAATGGATCTGAATCATTTGTGTTTTTGTTTTTTGTTTTTTTTTTCCATTTTTTATAGGTTTGATGTTGTTGCCTGTTGGGTCTGAATCATTTGTGTTTGTTTGTTTGACCTGCAGAAGAGACGAGAATGGAGGAGAAGAACCCAACCCGCCCAACCCGCGTCAATCCGCCCCGCCCCGCAGACCCCAAACATGCTTCGGATATTGATATTTTTGCACGGGTGACGGGTTGAAAAATTCAAACCCGTAGGGTGCGGGCTGGGTTGGGAAAAAGGCCAATACCCGCAATACCCGACCCGTGCCCACCCCTACCTCCAATGTGTGACATCAAGAAATCAACAGTGGCTTGCAATTTCTTCGTTTGATCGAGATTTGCTTGAAGAGTGTCATTTGTCGCTCGAAGAGTGTCCTTTGTCTCTCGAAGAGTGTCATTTGTCTCTTAAAGTTCACTTTGAGTATCTTCTTGTCTTTTCCTGCAGTCGTCATGATTGTCAAATTGTGTGAATGAATGCGGTTGAGATGAACTCACAGGTGGAGGTATAAGATTGTATCCCATTCCTCTTACGTGGCCAGATCGTCAGCCCCTAGCACTTGTGCGACTATTTCTTCCATGCGGTCTTCCACACTTCTTCCCTCCACAGTGTCTTCCTCCATGGCTTCATTGCTTGTCAATTCTTTCATCTCACGTTGCACAAGTCATAGTTAGCCTTAGTTTAATATATACTTCATGCAAGTAAGTTTATTATTCCTACATGAAGCTTAAAATAATAATAATAATCGGAGAGTTAACATTCACTTACATATAGAGTTTCACATCGGGGGGTCACAAATTCTCCGCTCTTTTTTATATGGGTATACTCATATAGATCAATACGATTGGGCTTCACTTTTGTTTCATTTTCCTACACACAATACATGTAATCAAAGTTTACACTAAATAATGTTAATTTGATTAAATTATGCTACAATACACTTACCTTTTTGTAAATGAAATTGACAAATGAACAAGTATCAAACGTATGGTTTGTTTCAAGCAACTTCTATTTCTTTTATTTCTTTCTGACTTTTTCTATGAAATTTGAAAAAAAAAAAAAAAAGCACAATTATTCATAAATGTCTTACATCTGTATGCAAATTATATCAATCTTAATTTTCTAATCTGTAGAATAATATAGATTTACCTTTCATGATTCCTCATCAAATGAGTCATAAATTAGTTTCCATTGTCCAAAACCAAACCCTAACGGCAGTGTTTTCCTCGCAACATCCTTAGCCCTAGCAATCGCCTTAGCGTCGCTTGCATCAATGCCTTCAAAAGGTCTCTTGTAATGGTCTCTATACAAGGTCAAACGAAGTCTAACATATGCACGACCCATTTCATTCTCAATAGCTTTAATGTGCTCATACTTGTCCAAATGCAGTATGAAGTATGACTGATACATAATAAATAAGAAAACAAATGGTAAATAATGTGTCACATTATTTTTTCATACGAAATATATTCTTAAACATTGATAGTCATACCTGAGCATAGCATAATAACTGGGCCTTTTCCTCAGCTGGGACCATTTTCCATTCACCGTGATGGAGTTCACACATGTTACGAACAATTTGCCTAATCTTGCTCGCAAACCATGCTACATTCTCGCCTATAGGTGCTCGGTGTCTATTTGGGATGTTCAGATTGAGGGGACCATTCTTATCTACGTAGTAACTCAAATTCTTACATTTTGCCTTATCCCTTCCCTTTTTGAGAGCCCTGCTAGCTGTTACATAAAACATGGTAACATAATAAGTTATGTTTGGAATAGTATATTGCATGTCTGTATCACCGAACCTAGAACTTAGAGTCGGACTCTCATGCTCGTCAATAAGGCCTTAGCCTGGTGCTGCTCGAACAGGTTTGCGTCGTGTCGTCATTAGTTATGATCAACCTTCTAACAACTCAAAAATAAAAAAAATAAATAAATTAGTCATCTTATAACCATATAGCATGTTCAATATTTTTTACAAAAAAAAATAATAATAATCATGCTAGTAATTCATTATGAAAAAAGTTCTATCGAATATGTTAGTGTTTTAATATGCAGACAAATTGCAAAAGAAAAAAAAAACCACTATATATATATATATATAGAGAGGGAGAGAGAGATAGCATCAACTTCATAAAATATGTTAATAAACTTTGTACGTACACCAAATGTGAGCTTNGTAACGTAATAAGTTATGTTCGGAATAGTATATTGCATGTCTGTATCACCGAACCTAGAACTTAGAGTCGGACTCTCATGCTCGTCAATAAGGCCTTAGCCTGGTGCTGCTCGAACAGGTCTGCGTCGTGTCGTCATTAGTTATGATCAACCTTCTAACAACTCAAAAATAAAAAAAATAAATAAATTAGTCATCTTATAACCATATAGCATGTTCAATATTTTTTACAAAAAAAAAAAATAATAATCATGCTAGTAATTCATTATGAAAAAAGTTCTATCGAATATGTTAGTGTTTTAATATGCAGACAAATTGCAAAAGAAAAAAAAAACCACTATATATATATATATATAGAGAGGGAGAGAGAGATAGCATCAACTTCATAAAATATGTTAATAAACTTTGTACGTACACCAAATGTGAGCTTACGTTCAACAAAATTCATCATTCGATTCATATTCAGAATCTGTATCACTGTTACTTGAAGATGATTGATCGGGGTTCAGAGTCTTCTTCGTGTTCAAAGTCTATATCGTTGTCGCTAGATAACTCCTCTTCCTCATTGAAGTTTGTATCATGTTCCTCATCTGGCAAATTATCTTTGGCAAACATGCTTTCATCAAGTTGAATATATAGTTCATCAATCGTTATTGTTGCATCATCTCTACGTAATCGAGAGGAGGATTCAACATTTGCTTCGTCAACAAGGACCATATTACCCCCAACGCATTCACCTTCCTGGTATACGTCATCGCTGAGTCCTTCGTCATCTTCTGTATTATCTCCCTTTTGTACTGTTGGGATATCATAGATGTCTCTATTGATCCACTTCTACACCACTTTCCAACCACCACCCAATTTAGGATCATCCAAGTAAAACACTTGCAAAGCTTGACATGCTAAGATGAAGGGGTCAGATTAACACCATTTATGAGAAGTATTCACAATCGTGAAGCCTTGTTCCATTCGTATTCCTATTGCACTCTCAGTGTCCCACCAATCGCAATCAAACAAGTACACGATATTTTGGCCAAAGTAATATAACTCTAGAATATTTTTTAACTTGCCATAGTTGTAACGCCCCCAAAATTAGCCTTGGCTAATTCGGTGGAGTCATTGGTAATTAACCCATTCAGGTCAACTTGTGACTAAACAGAAAATCACCCTTCTAATATCGTCAGAGTAAATGTAAAGGAAAGTGAATAAATATGAGACAACTAATAATCATCAAGTAAGAACATGGAGCTACTAAATAATAAAGACAAACCTGTAATCATAAGTAAGTTTTAACCAAACAGGCAGTAGCAGCCATTGCCACTTCCATAGTAAAGAATCAGGTTACCTGGAAAATAATAACCGCGTAAGTCTAACGACTTAGTAAGTAAACCTTACAGTATAGGTATAACATGAGCCCGATTTATGAAAGTAAACGTGCATTTTGAGTAATAACCAAAAGAGGGGTATTACCTCCGTTAATATACCATTCAATAGGTTTTTGGGTTTTCAAAGCTCATGGTGTAGTATCGGCGATAACTACCTAATATTTTAATGCAAAAATGGCTAATGCATTATAGATCATAACTCCCATATATGGTCTACGGTCGTACCAAAAATAGTACTTGCCAATTACATGAATCGTTTTGCAATAAAGTGGTTGTGCAAGTGCGAGTGTTGAACCCACAGAGAATCGTGTTTGTGAAAATCAACTTTATAATGCCTAAACTAATCCTATCTTAACCTAGTCCCAAAAGCAAATAGGTAACGTGCATAAAAATATAAACTAAATTAAATGCGATAAAAACAAATAAATAAAAAGCCTAAGGTCTATAATCCACCTCACCATATTAAATAACACAGTTAATTAAACATCCGTCTATCAATTAAAAGCGATGCATGTTCTTGTGTCACGCTAGTTCATGCATCCTTATGCCCTATGCATGTCCTATCATGCTTATTGAAATAATCAAAACGTCTGCCCATTTGACAAAAGACAAAACATGAACGGTTTAGGTCCAAAGGATCCAAAGTGAAAGTGATTTAACACTAACTACAATGGATAAATGAACGTAACCCGAATGATGAAATGTATCCATCGGACTAAACGCAAAGACTAAACAACTACGGCACAATCGATGCAACTTTGTCACGAAATTAAACCGAAACGAACACACATGGCAAATAATAAATGGATTAACGTAAAACCAACTATGAAAGCATTTTAAATAATTCCATAGTGAGGCTTCATCTTCAACCTTAGTTGAATATTAGCCTCCCACGTTAAAGGGAAACACAATCAACAAACAAAAAATAAAAGCAATAAATAAATTGACAATTTATAGGGTTTACAATGATAAATAGGGAGGTTTATGGCCTCCAAGGGCGCCTCCAAACGTCCAAATAAACAAAAGAGGTAAGGTTCTATTTATAGACAAAATAAATCTGCTGCCAGGTCAGGGGTGCGTTCGATCGCAGGAGGTGCGATTGATCGCAGTCTAGCATGCGTTCAATCGTGTGCTGTGCGTTCGGTCGCATGTGCATCGTCGTGCAGTGTGTGTTCGATTGTTGGCGTTGCGTTTGATCGCACATAGTGCGATCGATCGCACGTAACTGCCCACGGCACAAATGCTAAAGCGATGAAGCATAGGGCCGGCTAGGGCAACGCGGACTTCACGGGCTAACATGGCTTGCGATCGATCGTGGCTCATGCGTTCGATCGTAGTGTGCTTGATCGCACTTGTAAAGACTACACTTCCATCTTTCCTTAATTTCGCCCATTTGAACCACAATTTGCACCAAGGACCTACAACACACTAAAACAACACAAAATATTAGATATTAACAATACTAAGAGCCTAACAAACATAAGTTAAGGGGGGTCCAATATACAATATTTGACACCGATTAGTCTACACGAGATATTACCCCTTCTCAGTAGGGTTGGCGCTGTCCCGAGGGACCTATAGTACAATGCCAGTATCCTAGCCATTGCACAACATACCGTATGTAACATTAGCGGCATGACTGAGTCTGACCTCGGGTGGCTCACATCGACTAATGACGTCCGTTCTATAGTGACCGAACCATTGGAAATAGTTACACCATGGTCACGAAACCAATAGATCCAAAGCCCCATATAATACACACACATTTGACGATAGTATGAAGTCTATATAGTAAGCCTATGGCCGTTTATACCGCACGTACCGGCGTACCATGTCTTACGATGCATCTTAACAGTTAATTAATAGCACAATTACCAAGTAATTACAGGAAGTAGGCATGCTCATATCATACTCATGGTCAGTCAACTAACATATCCCACGTTTTAAGTAAAAATGTCATAAGTGTCTACTTACCTCGCACACTCGAGCGATTCCTTCGACGAAGCTAAGTCCTGTCATAACAGATACAAGAAACCGTTATTCTAGGCCCTACTTAACCTAAAAATATAGCTAGGCTAAAGCATACACATGTGAAACTCAAAAACTAGTGCTCTGCCCACTGACCGTACGTCCGCTCAGTGTGTTAAGCACACATTTTTAAGATTCGAATAGTGCATGGTTCCTATGGCATTTCTAGACCTATAAACCTCTTCTAAGCTAACAGAAGAGCACATGCAACGCAAGAAATCAAAACATAATGAAGCTTTGAAAGAATCCTTTGAAAACATTATCATTTCTTGGAGAAACTTGATGAACACTTTGGAAAACTCAACAAGGCATAAACCAAAGGCTACAACAGTATTAAATGCGAAGGAAACAAATATTACCCCGAAGCTGAGCATGGACATGGTCGCCCCTCCTTGGAAACTCCTTTTTAAAGCACTCCCTCTTACCAATTTCTCTCTCAAAACATAGAAGGGGGTTTTGGCAGCCTAAGGGCACACTAGTGAGTGGCAATGGGCATGAGAAATGAGAGGTGGGGATGGGCATTTATAGGGAAAGTCCGCAACCAACTCTCTGACAAAGCAACGAACGTCCGACAACCTTAGCGTACGTCTGATGGTTCTTGTCTAGCTGTCCAAATGGTGTCTCGGACATCCAGGCATTACCCAAAGGGTATTCCAAAAAGTAGAATACGTCCGGTGGTCCCCCGTACATCCGCTGTTCGGTTTGCAGGGTGTACGTCCGATGGTCCCCCCATGTATGTCCGCACAACAAACATCAGCATATGTCGGCCTAACCTAGTGTACGTCCACCTCCAGAGGATTTGTGTTTGGCTTCTATTTCTTAAGGGATCAAAGCGTGATTAGGTTAACGCCAAGGATTTTGGGCCTCGCTAGAACACCATTATTGAAAACCTTTGTTGGTTGCTCTTATAGAAAAGATTTTGTTTAATAAAAAGGTTTGTTTTTATCCGGGTATTACACTCTCCCCTCCTTATAGAAATTTCGTCCTCGAAATTTAGGGCTTTCAAAGCCAAAGATAAAACATCCGTTTTCAAAAAAATTTTATAACCCAAAGTTTAGAAAAGGAGAAGATGTCATTAATCATGTTAAAAGGTTTTGCAATTTGAAAATAATATGAAAACGTGCTAAGAAATTTTGCAATTTTGAAGGGAAGAGAAGAACAGGCTAAAGAGTTTTGCAATCACACATGCTAGCAAATGCAAATAGTCACAGATATACATAAGGCAAAATTGCCACCTTTATAATGTAGCGGAATACACCCCAAAATTGCCACCACCGCGGTGGACTTAGCCAAAAATAGATACCAAAACATCAACTAACTACGACATAAAACATAAACATACACATCAAGCAACAACAACTAAGAGCGGGATTGCCTCCTCAGAGGCGGCTCATTAGAAGCTCGTCCAGGTGTCCTTCTCGTACTCAGGCTCACTCTCCCTTTAGGACTCCCTTGGGCACCAGAACTCCCTTTCGCACTAGAGCTCCCTCTCGCTCTAGGGCTCCCTCGGCCTCAGCTGAAGTTGGAATTGTAGATGGCGTAGTCTCTAACGTCTAAAGGCCCCATGAGGTGGTCTTATAGCTGGTCCAGGACATTGCGGTCCTCAGCTCTAGCCTCCTGTATCACCCGAAGGGTCTGCTGTGTCTGTTGAAGAGCCTCATGCGTCTCTTGAAGTGAAGCCTTGAAGTGATCCAAACTCTCCTCTATCCTAGCAGGTATCCCACCAGCTCGGGCTGCCCTCCGCGGTCACTGTGCCCTTTGCTCCTGCTCCACCTTCTACAAGTGAGCTTGACTTGCGTTGAAGAAGCGTACACCCATGGATCCCTTCTCTGGCTGAATATCCCTCAACCCTACTATATCCACCCTAAAGTGCTTCATGATCTAACTGATCAAGGCCCCTTACGGCAATGCGAATCCCTTGTCCAAGAGTCGGACTGACATCATCGTGGAAGTGACTAAGGAACCATAGTCGATAAAAGCCTCAGTCAATAGGACATAAAGACAGTGTGCCCTCTCCATGGTGATCAGTGTATGGCTAATGACTAGGAGTACCTAGCTCGCTAGAATGTGGTAGATGCATCGAACATCATTGCTAAAGTCATTCATTTGGAAGCAACACTCTCCATCTAACTCCATCTGGAGAGGGCGCTCGTCAAAGAAGCATTCTACAATCTCCGTGTGAGCGGGGAGATGGTCGACTTGCCAAGGGTAAGTAGGGTCACGCACAAGAGGTGTTCCGGTGATCGTGCTGATGAATGTAGGGGTCACCTCTATCGTCGTCCCCCTGAGCCAACTGCGAAAGGAGTTGCCGCGTCTCTTGTGGAGGTTCGCGTAGAACTCACAAACTATCTCTTCTACCATAGGGCGGTGATCCTCTACCATGTCCATCCAACCTTGGGATCCATCACTGCCCGTACTCTCGATGTGCGCTCGTCAAACTCCTCTATGTTGGCCCCCCTTTCGACAATGATCCTGTGCCCATGATAGTAGCGAATGTATCAGGGCCTGACCTTATCCTTCTGAAAGCGAGTGCAGTCGTATACAAGAGCATCATCCTCCTCGTCCGTGGCGATACTGGCCTCTCTGATAGGCTCACCAGTGCCTGACCTGCTACTGGCGGCGTCATCACTCTCTACATCCTCCATCACAACCTCTAGCTCGAACTCGGGGTCCTGAGCCTCCTATAATGGTGCACAACGCGGTCGCTGGCATGCAGCCGAGGAAGAAGCGACATCACTACCGCGTGTACGTATCATCGCCCTGCACGAAAATTCCTATTAATACCAACTCTCAGAATTCCCATGCAAAACCCTACCAGTGCAAATGTCCTATTTTTACATGTTTTAAAATGCAGGTAAAGCATGACAAAGTCGTGGCCCAAACTAACAGGGTTAGTGAATTAGGTAATGATGTAAAAAATATATATATAGGAGGATTGGTCACCACGATTAACCCCCTTGGGTAATTGGGCAGAATTGGAAATATTCAGACACTTGCCGAGTGGCATAGCTAAAAATTTTAGCTTACAAGGGCTTGGCACCCATTATGAGAGTAAATCAGCACCGACGAATTTAATTATTCAGACTAAGGGCACTTTGGTAATTTGAGGTTAATCGAGAATAACAAGGATTACAATTAACTAGGTAGTATTGGATCCCGTGGTGATCAATTAGGACCCATTTGATTAGGTTAGATGGTAAAAGACGAAAATACCCTTCCTTAGAAAAGAAAGGCATTAGGGTAATTGTGAGACTTGGACGGGGTCTCCAAGGACCGGGTTAACAAATTGAGTCCCTGAGAAAAGTTCACATTCCAATTGAATAAGCAGGGTTGAATTTCTGCTTTTACGAGGTCGGATTTGGGCAAAAACCCTATCCTTTGTATGTGAGGGGCATTTTGGTAATTTTTGGACTTGGCAAAAAATTCCAATCCGAACGGTCCAAATCATAGACCAAGTTTCAAATTACAAGTTTTGGGCTTCAAAGGGTCCAAATGGCCGCAAGAAAACACTAAATCAATCAAAAATCCGAAACCCCTAATTTTCAAAAACTAGGGTTGTTGACCTGAAAACTTTGATTAATTTCGGGCAAATGGGTGAATGGGTTTTGTTCCTAGATTATCATGGAAGGGTTCAGGTCTCACTTCATGCATCAATTGCATGAAGAGATCAATAAATTTCATGAATTTCGGATTTAGGGCAAAAATCCCCAAAGTCCGAATAGGCATGATTTCAAAAGGAAAAATGCACAAAATGCATGCACATAATGCCTACAACATGACCCTAGTTCACAACCAAGCTAGCTACTATGCAAAAATGCAAGAAAATTGAAGATTTAAAATCAAACCCTAAATTTGCGAAAATTGAAAAACTTTGGGAAAAATCTTCATACCTCTTTTAATATTTGAAAATGGGATGGAAATCCTTCAAATCCTTTGAAGACTTGGCCAAAAATCACTATGGGAGTGTTTGGGTTGAGAGGAATAGAGAAAAAAGTAGGAATGAATAAAGTTTGAGGACGTTCGGCCGTTTTATAAAATGTTGGGCTAATGGCATACATATGGTCACGGGTGCGTACATCCGCTCAAACCCTAAAATGTGTGTGTGTGTGTTTTTTTTTTTTTGAAAGCTTTTGGAAAATCTCCAAGACACAGAAAAGAAAAGTTGGGAATAAACAAGGCATGTCAAATGATTTTATTTCTGAAATTCGGGGTACAGTAAAAATTCCTTTGTGCTCTACAATCAACCCTAGACACCCAAACACAAAACTCAGCACTGCTAAGGGTGAGAGAAAACCTAACTATCTAACACCTAAGAATTACTACCCCAAGACCTATCACTCATCAGACAAGTCTTTAGATGGGTCTTCCTCATCCTTAGCCAGTGCCTCATAGTCCTTGTTGATGTTGGAGAGAAACGTAGTCGTTTGACGGCCGGATCCTTCTGGTAATGCTCCCGCCTTCAGCAGTCGGATTTCCTCTAATTCCATTAGGGCTTATTCACCCGAAATCTGAGTCAGACGAGTATGCATTGCATGTTTCCTTTCGTCACTAAGATGAGGGTTAAACCTCCTGGGAATAGGTGGGGAATCTCGTATTGCCGAGATACTGCGATACTTAGGTACGACTGGTTTCTTCTTAGTCATCGTACGTGCCTTCTTTCCCTCAACTGGCTTAGGGACATGCGAAGGCCTTATCTCCTAGTTAGCCCGGGTTGAAACCCTGCGTTTACCAGAGCGAGGTTGATATCCAGGTGTATAAGGTCCGAACTCTACTGGCCATTCACGAACAGTCAGTAGGCATTTACAACCATCGTGCATTTGAGTATGAAGCAGGATCAGGTGCCTATAATGCAGAACAGGCGATCCCCATTCATCCCAAGTCAAACAATCAAGAAAAGGCTGTTACAGTAGCCTGCACCCACAAACAAGAGAACTAAACCTATCCTATGATCCAGTTCTTTAAGATCAAGCCTATATGCTATATCCTATTCTCAGATTTATAGCCACGGTCGGCAAGACCATTTTTTTTGATACCATAATGTAACGCCCCCAAAATTAGCCTCGGCTAATCCGATAGAGTTACTGGTAATTAACCCATTTAGGTCAACTTGTGACTAAATAGAAAATCCCCATTCTAATATCGTCAGAGTAAATGCAAGGGAAGATGAATAAATCTGAGACAACTAATAATCATCAAGTAAAAACATGGAGCTACTAAATAATGTAGACAAAGCAATAATCATAAGTAAGGTCTAACCAGACAGGCAGTAGCAGCCATTGCCACTTCCATAGTAATGAATCAGGTTACCTAGAGAATAATAACCGCATAAGTCTAACAATTTAGTAAGTAAACCTTACAACATAAGTATGACATGCGCTTGATTTATGAAAGTAAACGTGCATTTTGAGTAATAACCAAAAGAGGGGTATTACCTCCATTAATACACCGTTCAATAGGTTTTTCGGTTTTCAAAGCTCATGGTGTAGTATTGGCGATAACCACCTAACATTTTACTGCAAAAAAGGCTAATGCATTATAGATCATAACTCACATATATGGTCAACCCGAGATATTATCCCTTCTCAGCAGGGTTGGCTCTATCCCGATGGACCTATAGTACAATGCCAGTACCCCGGCCATTGCACAATATACCGTACGTAACATTAAAGGCACGACTGAGTCCGACATTGAGTGGCCCACATCGACTAATGATGTCCGTCCTATAGTGACTGAACCATTGGGAATGGTTGCACCGTGGTCACGAAACCAATAGATCCAAAGCCCCATATAATACACACACATTTGACCAAAGAATGAAGTCTATATAGTAAGCCCATGGCCGTTTATACTGCACGTACCGGTGTACCATGTCCTATGATACATCTTAACAGTTAATTAATAGCACAGTTACCAAGTAATTATAGGAAGTAGGTATGCTCATATCATACTCGTGGTCAGTAAACTGACATATCCCACATTTTAAGTAAAAATGTTGTAAGTGTCTACTTACCTCGCGCACTCGAGCGATTCCTCTGACGAAGCGAAGTCCTGTCATAACAAATACAAGAAACCATTATTTTAGGCCCTACTTAACCTAAAAATATAGCTAGGCTAAAGCATACACGTGTGAAACTCAGAAACTAGTGCTCTGCCCACTAACCATACTTCTGTCCCCGATGGCATACGTTCACTAAATGTGTTAAGCACACCGTTTTAAGATTCAAAAAAATGCATGATTCCTATGGTATTTCTAGACCTATAAATCTCTTTTAAGCTAACAGAAGAGAGAAATCAAAACATAATGAAGCTTTGAAAGAATCCTTTGAAAACATTATCATTTCTTGGAGAAACTTGATGAACACTTTGGAAAACTCAACAAGGCATAAACCAAAGGCTACAACAGTATTAAATGCAAAGGAAACAAAGATTACCCAGAAGCTGAGCATGTACATGGTCTCCCCTCCTTGGAAACTCCTCTTTGAAGCACTCTCTCTTACCAATTTCTCTCTCAAAACATAGAAAGGGGGTTCTGGCAGCCTAGGGGCACACTAAAGGGTGGAAATGGGGGTGAGAAATGAGAAGTTGGGGTGGGTATTTATTGGGAAAGTTCGCTACCAACTCCCTAACAAAGCAGCGGACGTCTGGCAATCTAGCGTATGTCCGGTGGTTCTTGCCCAGCGGTCCAAAGGGTGTCTTGTATGTCCAAGCATTACCTAAAGGGTATTTCAAAAAGTAGCATACGTCCGGTAGTCCCCCGATGTATGTCCGCACTACAGACATCAATGTACATCCTCCTAACCTAGCGTACGTCCGCCTCCAGAGGATTTGTGTTTGGCTTCTATTTCCTAAGGGATCAAAGCGTGATTAGGTTAACGCCAAGGGTTTTGGGCCTTGTTAGAACACCATTGTTGAAATCCTTTGTTGATTGCTCTTATGGAAAAGATTTTGTTTAATAAAAAGGTTTGTTATCGTTACAATAATACTCCGTTACTAAGTTGCCATCATCACCCGAAACAAAAATACCATTATTTTGGGCAGTAAGAGTTTCTGCATATTCTTTCATGTGGTATCTAACCTCATTCACAATGCAACCTCTATACGATCTTACATGACAATCAGGCACACATGTAAGATCATATAATTGTTTTGATCCATTGTCTGCACTACACCTACTATCGTATAAACATTTATGGAACCAACATTCAAAGTTAGCCTCATGGTTTTTTTCAATGTCAAGGCCACCTTCTCTTTCGATCATCTTATAATGTTCACTGCATTAAAAATAAACGTATTGGTAAATGATCATCAACGCCAAAATTATACCATGTCATAACAGGTAAAACACAAAGACCATTACTAGACTTACTCCAAATATGGGGTGGTTTCATCATAGTAGGTAAGCACATATCATCACACCCTATCAAAATTATTAGCATCCAATGTTACGAATTTAGCTGCTCCTAATGGCTGAACTCATTGGGAGAACACATCCAAGCATTGGCCCGTTTCTACAATATCAACGTCAACATTCCTTTGTTCTCGATTCCATCTTGTCTCAATCCCCCGAAGATACCTAAAGCAGAAGGTCAAGCTCTCATCAGCTAGGTAACACTCGGCAATGCACCCCTCTGGATGCGCTTTGTTACGCGTCCACTTCTTATATCTTCCGAGTTCCCTTCTGAATGGATACATCCAATGGGTTTGTACAGGACCGCAAAGCTCAGCCTCCCGAGGTAAATGCAGTGCTAGATGGATCATAACATCAAAAAAAGCTAGCGGAAATATCTTTTCCATTTTGCATAAAATCATTATAATGTCGACTTTCATTTGTCTTATGATATCAACTTTCAACGTCCGTGCACATAACTGCGTAAAAAAGGTACTGAGCTCGGTCAATGTTGTTCGTATTTCTGACATAGAGAAATTTTGAACTGCAACAGGAAGTAAGCGCTGTAAGAAGACATGACAATCGTGGCTTTTCATTCCCAAAATTTTATCAGAAAGCTTGTTTACACATCGATCGATGTTAGATACATACTCGTCAGAAAATTTAACACCTTTCAACTACTCACATAAACTCTTCTTCTCATCTCTTGTCAAGGTGTACTTCGCAAGTGGCATCCTATAAGTTTCACCATTTGGCTGCATATACAATTCTTTACGTATACCCATCAACTGTAAATCTCTACGTGCCTTGACTGTGTCCTTAGTCTTCCCATCAATATTCATCAATGTACCTAAGATACTTTCACATATGTTCTTCTCAATATGTATTACATTTAAATTGTGACGTAGTTTCAAGCTTTACCAGTAAGGCAACTCAAAGAAAATACTTATCTTCTTCCAATTCAACACAACATCTGGGTACTTTCTCTTTGTACCGCTTGTTTGTCAAAATTGTAAACCCTTAGCATCCCTTAGTTGTTGCAACAATTGACTTGCATACAATTCTTTAGGTTCCAATCTATGCTCCTCTATACCATCGAACAAATCTCCTTTTTTCCGCCATGGATGCTCTTGAGGAAGCCACTAACGATAACGCATGAAGCACACCTTATGCCTATACTTCAAAGTTCAAATATCTGAACGATGTATCCTTATTACATATTGGACATGCAAGATTTCCATTTGTAGCCCACTCAGATAATTTTTCATACGCAGAAAAATCGTTTATAATTCATAATAATGTGGCATGCAATTTAAATGTCTCTTTCTTTGATGCATCATACACACGTATGCCTTCATTCCATAAATCTTTCAAGTCATCAACCAACAGCCGCAAATACACATCAATATTCTTTCCGGGGTCTGAAGGCCAGGGGATAATTAGGGACAACATTATATTTGGACTCTTCATACGCATTCACGGAGGGAGATTGTACACCGTTAACATTACCGTCCATATGCTATATGTTGTACTCATAGTACCATATGGGTTGAAGACATCACTTGCTAAACCAAGCCGCACATTGCGGGAATCACTTGCAAACTACTCATGTCTTATATTAAACTCTTTCCACATAATAGAATCGGCTGGGTGTCTGAGAGTATTGCCATCATCTTCTCGACCTTCATTGTGCCACCATATTTCCTTGGCCATTTCCTTTGTCATAAACAACCGTTGCAACCTTGATTTTATTGGGAAATACCTTAAGACCTTTTGAGGAACATTACTTTTTATACCTTTTCCATCAATCCACCCTGAAGTATTGCACTTTGGACATACCACTTTGTCTGCATGTTCCTTCCAAAAAAGCACACAACCGTTCTTGCAAGCATGTATCTTATCGCAACTGAAGCCCAAGTGTCGCCTAAACTGTATTACTTCTCTATATGAGCGTGGCAATGTCTCTCTATCAAGGAGGGCTGTCTTTATCAAGTCAATCATCATATCAAACGCCTTGTTAGTCATGTTGTAGAATGCCTTTATATGAAGCATCTTCAGTACAAAAGCAATTTGTGTAAATTTCTTGCAGCCTGGATAAAATTCTCATAAATCATCTTCCCATAATCGGTAGAAGGAGCTTGTTTGTTCGTGATCATCAGTTGTGGGACCCCATGAAGTAGAGGATTCTCCGATGTTATCATCAAGAAATGTCCCCATACATACATCGTCAAACAATTCTTTAACTGCATCAACCTCCTCCACCTTTTCACTTGTATGTGTGTGCATGTTTGTAGAAGTATTTGCCCCAAAATGATCTTCCCTTTGAAATATTCATCGAGTGTATGTCGGAGCAAATCCATTCATGTACAAGTGACCCTTCACCTCACTAATATGACAATAATATCGATTTGCACAATCACGGTATGGACACTTTGTCATATCATGTGCATCCACTGATTTAAATGTCATTCCCATGAATTCTTCTACACCTTTTTGAAATAGATCTAAACATCGATTACTTTCCCGCATCCAACTCCTGTCCATATTAATGTCCCTATAATTAAGAGGCAATTCTTTTAGACTCTAACAATAGTTGCTAGGAAGAGGTAGAACTCTAACAATAGCTAGAGTTGCTAGATGCAGTTAGATTATTATAGACTTTAATCGGATACTCCTTCAAATCAAGATCTATATGCCTTCAATGTTTTCACATTTCAATTAATTTTCTTGATGACATAGCTAATCTAACATTAACGCTTTAAGTAGTAAATAAGAGTAAGGTCATTCTTCAATGCTAGAGTTTACTGTTGCAATTGCACTATTACCTGTTAGTCTATATGCTTCGTATGCATACTTTTCTACATAATGTGCAGCTCTTACATATCTATCATAAATTTTGAAATGAAAGCTAATTTCCGTTTATTAACAGGAGATGTGGAGCAACAACCATGTTGGGTAATAATGCTTGAGGTACTATACTGAGAAAGTTAGGTATGATGATATTTCTAGCATCCATGCTGAAACAGTGACCTCCTTAACAGCCTCCAATCAACACCTTAAATCACTTCGTGAACGGGCTTCCAGCTTGTACGAGTGGAGAATCAGTTGTCCAATTGTGAAGCTGAGACAAAGGAGCTAGAGGCTCATATGGGTGAGATTTGTTGGGATATATTGGAGTCCCAAAAGAGTTTGCAGGCTCTATCCGGAGAAGCATAAGAGGCAATGAAGCTTCATCAGCAGAGGGACCAAGAGCGAAAAGCAGCCAAGGCAGCCTTAGAAATGGCAAGACTATTGTTGGGTCGAGGTCGGCTGGGGGGAGCAATGGCCAGGCCAGTTTTGGGTGTCGGAAAGTGACCTATAGCATCTTGGTGTAGCCCACATCTCCAACCTCAAATCCCCCTTTGAATACCACTGAAGGCATAAAGCTGAATGTTATACTAACAAATATTATTTCTATGGAAGATCCTTATAATAATGGATCCTACTTCCAATTAAAATAATCAACATAGTTTAACATTTATGAATAATATTATATCATAGTTACACTACTTCCTATTGAAACCAATTTTATTTTTGTTTAAATATATATATACTTTTCCATCTCTCCAAAGCTTAACATCGAAACAAAAGGATTTATAGAAGAAAAACAAAAAAGAGCATAGCACAGAATCAACAAACAGAATGCCATTCATCCAAAAAAACAACAAACAGAATGCCATCTGCAGATGTCAATAACAAAATCACCTACATTATACATGACATAAAAACCAGCAAAACTTAGAATACCATAATTATGTCAAACACAAACACAAACTAAAAGAGCCAAAGCAAAGAAAGAATCATGGATCAGAGCACTTACCAAAATAATGCAAAGAAACAATCTACATATCAAACAAGACAAAAAGGAAATTCAGTGATCAAATGTAATTTTAGAAAGAAAATATAGAAAAGGAGAAGCTTCATGTTCAGTCTCTAAAGGAAGGGGAAAATAAACAAAATTAAAATATACATCCGATTAACATCCAGTTTAAGCTATGCTAAGAATTTGAAATAGGATAAGTTGAGTGGAGTTTAAGATTCAAAACCACATTTCCAATGTTTTCTGATTTTCTATTGGACAATATGAACAATTGATTTAATTAAAACAAGCATATTATTACTACTAAATAGAGAAAATCAATTGGTCATATTGTCCAACAGAAAATCAGACAGTGTTAGAATATTTTTGAAGAGGACAGAGGTTGAAATATTAGATTAAAAACTTTTCTATACCTCATTCCTGAAACTCAAGCTTCTAATCAACAAGAACCAATAGTATGTACAATACCCAGAATTGACATTCTATGACTCACCAAGTTCTGAAGAAATAGTTTCCACAAATTCTATTACCAGCCACTGAAACCTGTAATCGAGGAATAACTGTGGCAGAAAAAGAATGAAAAGAAGAAAAAAAAATATAAGCAAATGAAAAACATTGGGCCAAAAGCACAAAATTGTAACAGAAAAAAGACAAAGGAACAAGGAATAGAAAAAATAAATAAATTAATTAAATACCTCAATAGATTCCCAGCCTAACAGAAAATCCCAAAATGAACTACAACTTTTAGGTTCTTAAATCACATACGAGGTTTAAGGTCTGAGAGAGAGAACGTGAGAGAACAAGAAGAGGAAGAGACCCAACGTGAGCACCGATTGCTAAAGGGAGAACGTGAGAGGCGAAGAGGGAAACAAGATTTTCTGAGAGACAAAGAAGAGGGAATAGGGAAAATGGGGAGTGGACGCGGGAATTGATGAAGAGGGAAAAGAATTGAGGCGCCTAAATGAAAACAAGCGCCAAATTTTATTTTTTTTTCACAAGTGTGGGTCACGGCCGGCTAACCCAAGTGGATTACCTTATGACTCACTGCTAGATCACCTTGTGACCCAGGTGGATCGGGTGACCCAGCATTGGGTCACCTTGTCTAGCCCATGTACAATTTAAAAGAAAAAATTATTCAAAAAAACTTTTTAAAAAATTAAGTATAAATTTTTTAAAATAATGTTTAAATTAAGAGTGAATTTAGAATTTTATAAAAGTTTATGGGTATAATTCATTGTGGTAAAATATAATTCACATGATATTTATCTTAAAATGTTAATTAATTAATAATTTAACATTTTAAGATAATATATTTCACATTTTAACACCAAATCCTAATGGAATGAGATATTGCATCAAATTATATGTTCGATTAGTGAAATATTAAATATATTTTATTATTATAAGATTAACTAAATATTTAAAGTTCATAAACAAAATACTTGTGTTTCATTTCTATGTTTAAATGTGCAGTGTGCGAGATAGACAAAGTAAAATAAAATGCCTTTCAAAGGCCTCATCTGAAACCTCGTCTAAATGACGTCCGGACGAGATAGTTGTACAAGCAAACCCGAGAGGTTTGTCTAAATATTCGTCTGAATTATCGTCCAAACGGAGATAGTGAACAAGAAACCTGAGAGCTTCATCTGAAGTCTCGTCTAAAGTATCGTCCAAACGAGATAGCTGTACAAGCAAACCCAAGAGGTTCGTCTGAAGTACCGTCTGGACGGGGATAGTGAACAAGAAACCCGAGAGCTTCGTCTGAAGTCTTGTCTGAAGTACCGTCCGGACGAGGATAGTGAACAAGAAACCCAAGAGCTTCATCTGAAGTGCCGTCTGGACGCAAAACTATGGGTTCGTTTTTAAATAGATTTTTTTTCCCTCTTCAGTTTATTCCTTCTTCTCTTCTCTCGGCCGCAACTTTGGTGCCTTCTCAAAACTTGTTGGGTTCGGTATTTCTAGGGATTTTGACTGTGTTTTCAGGCTTTTCAAATTGGTTTTCCACCAAAGGTATGAAACCCCAACATTAATCATTTTTTTTTTTTTTTTTAAGATTAGGGCTCAGGTTTTGGAAGATGGGTTGGAATTGAAAACCCGAAATTTTTGTTGTTGTTTGTTTTGATTTATTTTGCTTGATGATCATATGGGTATGTAACTAGTTTGAGTTGTGATGTATTTAGGCATGAAATTCTCATCCTCCATGAACTCTTGTTACATAGTTTTTTTTTTAATGCATATCATGTGTTCGATAAAATTCCTACATGATATCCTTTAGTTGTTTTTCTTAAATTTTTCACTTCAATTGCTCTTCTTAAATGTCTATGATGTTTAGGTTGTGGTTGTGGGAAATGATAGGGTTTTTTTTTAGCCACTATTTGCAAATGAATGTGAATTGGCCTAGGTGTTGCATTTCATCCATAAGTTTCAAGGCTTCCTCCAAGTGCCCTTCCTTGCAATATCCATCAATTATAACATTGCAAGTGATGGTATTAGGCAAGACACCATGAAGTAGCATGATATTAAAAACTTCCAAGGCCCTATCTAAGAGGCCCAACTTGCAGACTATCTGAAGCTTAAGTTAAATTATCATTATATGCAGAAAGTCCACCTTACTTTGTTCTTTTGCCTATAATCACAAACTGCTTTAGACATAATGTTGAAATTATATTCATGGATCTCATAATCAAACTCTTTTCTTTATGCATTGCACAATTCTCTCATCCATAAATTTGATGCGCATTAACAAACTAGTTACATTTTTTTTTTTACTGCATATCATGTGTTCGATAAAATTCCTACATGATATCCTTGAGTTGTCTTTCTTAAATTTTTCACTTCAATTACTCTTCTTAAATGTCTATGATGTTTAGGTTGTGGTTGTGGGAAATGATAGCATTTTTTTTGTATGACATGTTTAATTTTCACAAGCAAATATACATTTTTCTTGGAATCTCTTCGAAGCTCATGAAATAATCATTGTTGAAGTTATGTTTTTGTGTTGGTGTTATGGTATATGTATTCATGTGTGTAGGATATGGCTAGTGGAGTCCCTGCATCAAGAAAGTTACCCATACACACAAAGACTAAAGCCCAAAAGAGAAAGGAAACGGAGGATGCTTCCTCTGCTCTTGATATTGGGTTTCGGTTTCGGAGCAAGTCTGCAAAGAAAGCTTTTCAAGATAGGTTTCATGACCGTACTGTTATTGCAGAAAGACCGGTGAACCTGTTGAATCTTTAGGATGGTCAGTTCAATATTATCTCTTAGAGGAAATAGGAATATTTCATCACACCTTCTGCACGTCCGTTTATATATCTGGTTTGTGAATTCTATGCAAACATGGAGACACAGCCAGACACTGATGAGGATGTTGAACAATCTCCGCATATTGTATCATTCGTTCGGGGTGTGAAAATTGTTGTCACTCATGAAGTAATTGCTAAAGTCACGAGAATCTCACTCATTAAGGAGCCTGGTTTTCCATATCCGAAAAATGATTTTCCTTCTAAAACTGACATGTCAAAATTGTTTGTTCCACTTGATTCATACAATTTTTGGCAAGACTACATGAATGTGATCCCCTTTGGACATCTCTCTCATCCGGTGAAGTTATTAGCTCGGATTGTTGATCGGTGTCAAATATTGTATATTGGACCCCCCTTCACTTACGTTTGTTAGGCTCTTAGCTCTGTTAATATCTTATATTTTGAGTTGTTTTAGTGTTTTAGTGTGTTGTAGGTCTTTGGTGCGAATTGTGGTTCAAATGGGTGGAATTAAGCAAAGATGAAACTTTAGCCTCTGTAAGTGCGATCAAACGCACTACGGTTGAACGCAGAAGCCACGTTCAATCGCACGCCTCGTCAGCCCTCAATTTTCGTGTCGCCCTATATGTGATCATCGCTTCAACCTTGCACCGTGGGTAGTTACGTGCGATCGACCGCACTATATGTGATCGAACGCATTGTGGTCGAACGCAACGCCAATGATCAAACGCACGCGGCACTACGATGCACCTGCGACTGAAAGCACAGCCAACAATCGAACGCATGTAGGGACGCGATCGATCGCAACTCCTGCGATCGAATGCACTCCTGACTTGGCAGCACACTAAATTTTCTCTATAAATAGGACTTTGTGTAATTCATTTTTCCTTACGTTTTGGGAGGCGCCTCTAGGGCCTCAAACCCTCTGTTTTCACTGTGTAACCCTCCTAAATCGTCATTAATTTATCTTGTTTTATTTTGCTTTTATTTAGTCTCTTATTCCCTTCACTATGGATTTGTTTATATATATATTTATGTTTAGTTCGTATTATTCTGTCGTTTGATTTTATTTTTATTCATTTCAATGCATTTTAGTGACAAAAGTGTGTTGATTGTTGTTTGCAAATCGTTAAACGTCGACTTTCGTTGCAACCGGAGATACATTGGATAATTCGTCTTCGGACCAATATCCGTTGTGACATCTTAAAACAGTGTTTGCATTAGTTAGTTCGACAAGATTTTGTAGCAACAATAGGATATGTATATGTGCTTTATCGACAGATGGAAATATGAACAATGTGCTAGCGCTCAGAATATGCCTAGTAGCATAATCGTTATTGAGTATGGACTAAGCATGTTTATATGTTAATTAAATTGTGGTGAGGTAGATTAGGGACTTTAGCGTATTTATTTATTTATTTTATTGCATTTTAATCTAGTTTATTTTTATGCACACCAACTGTTTGATTTTGGGACTAGGTTAAGATATGATTAGTTTAGGCACTTTAAAATTAGTTTTTAACAAACTTGATTCTTTGTGGGATTCGACCTCGCACTTGCACACCCGCTACACTACATAACGACTCGTGCAATTGACGAGTACAATTAAATTTGTGCATCAAATTTTGGTGTTGTTGGCGGGGAATCGGTGTTTTGTTCGAATTGATTTTTTTTTTTGCTTAGATTAATTTTATCTTTCTACTAGTTATTTTAATTTCTGCATTTATTTTATTTATTTCGTGCTTTTGTATAGAAAAAAAATCCAAAAAAAATTAGGTTAGTGTTTGTTTTTGCATTTTTTTAGTTTAATTTGGGATTCTGGAAAATCAGCTTGTGATAGTGCGATCGATCGTACCTCTGTGCGATCGAACGCACTTGAGTCTATTCTAGCACAGTTGCATACCTGTGCTCGCCTAGTACGCTGCTACGTGCGAGCGCGTGCCTCTGACAGACCACAATACGCTTGTGGGAACGATCGCACCTCTGTTGCAATCGAACGCACATGCACAGACTGCTACATTTCTGCCTATCTACGATCGATCCCAGTATTTGCGCTCGAGCGCACCTCAGCTGCTGCACCAACAGACCCGAAGCAGTGTATGTGTTCTGTTTTCTTTTTCTTTTTTGTTTTATTTAATTATTAGTTTATAATTATTTATTTAGTGTGCCTGTTTTTACTTATTTACTTGTGTTTCTTGTTTTAGTTAGTTTATTTTTTAATTGTTTAATTAGTTTAAATATTTTGTTAGTTTATTGATTAATTATTTGTTTAGTTTATTTTAGTTATTGTTATTGTTTTTGTTAATTTTATTTTTGTATATTGTTAATTGTTTCATGCGGGATATTTTGAACTGTTTGGGTGAAGCATGAGTCTTCCGTTCGATTATTTCAATGTTTACCCTAACGGTAGGACACCAAATCCTACAATTTTTACCTGCATGAACCATGTTCACACTGCTCCAGCCCTTACCATAGTTTAGGTGATTGTCCACATTGTGGACAATTTTCTAATTTTTCAAATGAGCAGTTGAACACCAGTTTCTCCAGTCCTGGGTTTGAATCAAATTCAAATTTTTATAACCCAAACTGGAGCAACCATCCTGATTTTTCATGGCAAGCTCATGCCACGGAAAATTATGCTCCCCAAGTTGACGAACTGCACCATCCTGATTATCCGCAGTTCGACAACCAATTTTCTTCCCATCCATCATATGACTATCCTCCTGAGAAATCTTTCTTAGAAGACACTCTTAAGGAATTCATGGAACTAGTCGGCCAACCCACCATTCCTACGTCACAAGAACTATCATTAGAAGACGCACTCGAGGAGTTTAGGAAAACAGTCAACCAACCTTGTCAAGAAATCATAGATGCCACTGTGGCAAACACTGAAGCAGTTGCAAGGTTAGAAGGACAGTTTAAGGACAGTTTGGTCATCTAGTTGCTGAATTAAATAGAATTGAGGAAGAGGAACTTCAAAGTCAGAAGATGGCAAGAAGGCAATACATGATTGATGAGGATTGCTCCAAAATTTGATGCACAAATTTAATTGTACTCGTCAATTGCACGAGTCGTTATGTAGTGTAGCGGGTGTGCAAGTGCAAGGTCGAATGCCACAAAGAATCGAGTTTGTTAAAAACTAATTTTAAAGTGTCTAAACTAATCATATCTTAACCTAGTCCCAAAATCAAACAGTTGGTGTGCATAAAAATAAACTAGATTAAAATGCAATAAAATAAATAAATAAATAAAAACGCTAAGGTCCCTAATCTACCTCACCACAATTTAATCAACATATAAACATGCTTAGTCCATACTCAATAACAATTATGCTACTAGGCATATTCTGAGCGCTAACACATTGTTCATATTTTCGTCTATCGATAAAGCACATATGCATATCCTATTGTTACTACAAAATCTTGTCGAACTAACCAATGCAAACACTGTTTTAAGAGGTCACAATGGATATTGGTCCGAAGACGAATCATCCGATGTATCTCCGGTTGCAACGAAAATCGACGTTTAACGATTTGCAAACAACAATCAACACACTTTTGTCACTAAAATGCATTGAAACGAATAAAAATAAAATCAAACGACAGAATAATATGAACTAAACATGAATATATATAAACAAATCCATAGTGAAGGGAATAAGAGACTAAATAAAAGCAAAATAAAACAAGATAAATTAATGACGATTTAGGAGGGTTACACAGTGAAAACAGAGGGTTTGAGGCCCTAGAGTTTGTTAGTGAGGAACCAGCTGTCAGCAAAGTGAAAGAGAAAGATGAGCATTTGGAGCAAACTGAGCCCCCGCCAATTTCAAATTGGTCCAATGACAAGGAAGTGAGTACTGAAGCTTATTCCTTCGTCACAATCTCTCTCGAGACATATCATACACCACCAGTTTCACCTTTTCAATGTCTCGATGAGCCATCTAATGTAGAAATCTTTAAGGATTCACGCACACAAGATCAAAAATCTAGAAATCGTGGTCCTAAGAGAAATTTTCAAAACAAGCTTTTAGGCTACATAAGATGGTGGAACATCCTTCTAGAGGGATATCCAATTCTTAAGAAGAAATGGTGGAAGGGATTGGTTGAACACCCATATGAGCGGGGAAGGTGCGGTATGTTTTCTTTTTTATTTTTCGCACTTTAATTTTTGTCATTTTCTTTTTGTTATTTTATTTTATTTTGTTTCTAACAGCAATTAACCTTTTGATGTTTGATCTTTAAGAAAAGATTGCTGTTAGTTTTTGACAGGTGTTTTAATGTTTAAGTTCGGGGAACGCTTTGGACTTTGCACATCTCGATTCCTCATCTCATTGTAATGTATTTCTTGTCACATTGGGGACAATGTGTCATTTAAGTTTGGGGATGTGAACAAACACTTTGTCGGCTTGTTTTGTTTTGTTTCTGTCTGTATATATTTGTTTTTGTCTGTATATAAAAATTTTTCTTTTTGTTTATTGCTATGTTGTTGATTGGGCACGACTTATATCGTAACTGTGGATTGCATGTCATTGGTGTGTTTAACTTGTTTAAACATTGCATATCATTAGAAATCCCAGTTTTTGATTCATGTGTTAGATTGGAGAGACTCCACTTGTTTGATCGATATTTCACATGCACACTAGCATTAGGGTCTGTGAGGTATGAGATTTGACTTTGAAGTGTGTGTCTTGAGATTTCTAGGGTTGCGATGTGACGATGAAAACCTTGGCTTTAAAAAAAAAAAAATCAAATTAGAATAAGTCGAGCTTTTCATTGAGTAACCGGACCTCTTGCCTGGCCAAGCAATGAGTGTTCGCGTCAAAAGATGAGAAATTACAGCTACAAAATTGTATGGCTAGTTTAGGCTCCGTAGCTCTTTTGACTTGAGTAATTAAGCCCTAGGGATGTCTCTACATCTAGTGCCCTAAAGCCGCCTAGTTTGGGAGTCACTGGCTCAACGCTCGTTACATAGGTCATTTAGAAGCTTAAGGGAGTCAAGCATCGCACAGCCTACACAAAAAAAATTGCATTTTTCAATTCAAGCCTTGGTTGTATTTATCACACTGTTTTCCTTCGAATTTTGGGATGCACATCTTTGGAGGATAATTGAAACCCCATGACCTTGTTGTTAGTTCACTTTACACTTCTTAGAGCATATGTTGTCTCAATTTTTCAACCTTGAGTGAAATAATGTTTAGATGGCTGGATGATGTGGTTCGTATGTTTAACATGTTAAATTTGCTAATGATGTATGAGTCATGTGTTTGTATGAAGGGCTTTGTCTAATTAATAACATAGTGCCAAATAATTATTTGTGGGTGTCACTCCTGAAAAACCCTCACGAGACTTCACTCGTCAACTAGGGATGCCTAGTGGTTTAAAAGGCTTGTTGCATATGCTAAATGTAATCGTTTCTCCCACGAAAGCGGATTTATGTTTCTTGTTTTTACTCTTTGTTTTCAGTTTTGTTTTGCTAAGGGACTAGCAAAATATAAGTTTGGGATATTTGATCGGTGTCAAATATTGTATATTGGACCCCCCTTGACTTACGTTTGTTAGGCTCTTAGCTGTGTTAATATCTTATATTTTTAGTTGTTTTAGTGTGTTGTAGGTCCTTGATGCGAATTGTGGTTCAAAGGGATGGAATTAAGCAAAGATGGAACTTTAGCCTCTGCAAGTGCGATCGAGCGCACTTAGTGCGATCGAACGCACTATGGTCGAACGCAGAAGCCACCTTCGATTGCACACCTCGTCAGCCCGCGTTTCTCGCGTCGCCCTAGCCTGCCCTATCGTTCATCGCTTCAACCTTGCGCTGTGGGCAGTTATGTGTGATCGACCGCACTATGTGCGATCGAACGCATTGCGGTCGAACGCAACACCAATGATTGAACGCACGCGGCACTGCGATGCACCTGCGACCGAACACACAGCCAACGATCAAACGCACGCAGGGATGCGATCGATCGTAATTCTTGCGATCGAACGCACCCCTGACCTGGTAGCACACTAAATTTTCTCTATAAATAGGACTTTGTGTAATTCGTTTTTCCTTACGTTTTGGGAGGCGCCTCTAGGGCCTCAAACCCTCTGTTTTCACTGTGTAACCCTCCTAAATCGTCATTAATTTATCTTGTTTTATTTGCTTTTATTTAGTCTCTTATTCCCTTCACTATGGATTTGTTTATATATATTCATGTTTAGTTCGTATTATTCTGTCGTTTGATTTTATGTTTATTCATTTCAATGCATTTTAGTGACAAAAGTGTGTTGATTGTTGTTTGCAAATCGTTAAACGTCGACTTTCATTGCAACCGGAGATACATCGGATGATTCGTCTTCTGACCAATATCCGCTGTGACCTCTTAAAACAGTGTTTGCATTGGTTAGTTCGACAAGATTTTATAGTAACAATAGGATAGACTAAGCATATGTGCCTCTTAAAACAGTGTTTGCATTGGTTAGTTCGATAAGATTTTATAGCAACAATAGGAGATACATCATATGTGCTTTATCGATAGACGGAAATATGAACAATTTGTTAGCGTTCAGAATATGCCTAGTAGCATAATCGTTATTGAGTATGGACTAAGCATGTTTATATGTTGATTAAATTGTGGTGAGGTAGATTAGGGACTTTAGCGTTTTTATTTATTTATTTTATTGCATTTTAATCTAGTTTATTTTTATGCACACCAACTGTTTGATTTTGGGACTAGGTTAAGATATGATTAGTTTAGGCACTTTAAAATTAGTTTTTAACAAACTCGATTCTCTGTGGGATTCGACCTCGCATTTGCACACCCGCTACACTGCATAACGACTCGTGCAATTGACGAGTACAATTAAATTTGTGCATCAATTGTCATGCAAAATGTGTTTCCAATAGATTAATCATCATTCGGATCTTGGTATGGCACGAGGTCGATTTATCTATGCGCTTCTCATAGATGTCTAGATTGATTTTGCATCCATTGCTATTAGACTCATGAAGGCTTTGTTCAGTGAGAGTTCAGTTTCACTGCCGTATGGAAGCTTGATATCGAGCATTATTGCAAAATTTATTGAAATTCCTACCTCTGAACCAACGATTAAACATCTTGGTCCTTGGTCCCTTTTGTAAGGCTACTGTGAGTCAATCCAAAGCTCAAATGCGATTGAGAGGCACCAAGGATTTTGAAGTCGAAAATGATCCTGCAGACACTACTGGACCTTCTGGAGGTTGTACTACATCTTCTCCTGTGTCTTTAGATAATGTAATGGCTAAGCTGAATGCCATGTCGACTCAAATGACAGGGTTTTCATCAATCTTCTCTGGATTACAAAAAGATGTCAACGACTTAAAGACTAGGTTCATGGGATCATCTGAAGGAAATAGCTTGGCTGGTGAAGATCGTGTTGGGAAGCAGTCTATGAATGATGATTCACCTACTCAACCTTAGTCCCCTTCTCATCCATGACAAAAAAGGGGGAGTGAAGTTGTTTTGAAGTTATTTGGTGTTTTGGTTTTCTTAACTTCATGTTATCTTGGTATTTTGTGTCTTGGTTTACTTAACTTTATGTTATCTTGTTTTAATTTATACAAACATAATGAATAGTGTTAAAAATCTTTCAGTAAAAATGTGTTTCGTTGATTAAACCAATATTTTGAACGAATAGCCAAAGGGAGAGTTTGTTAGTTCATAGTTCGAATTGGCTGGATTCGTGTGTACAAAATACTTGTGTTTCATTTGTATGTTTAAATGTGCAGTGTGCGAAATAACCAAAGTAAGATGAAAATGCCTTTCAGAGGCCTCGTCTGAACCCTCGTCTGAAAGACGTCCAAACGAGATAGTTGTACAAGAAAACCCGAAAGATTTGTCTGAAGTCTCGTATGAATTTCTATCTGGACGCCAAATCCTATTTATCTTAAAATGTTAATTAAGTAATAATTTCACATTTTAAGATTATATATATTTCACATTTTAACGCCAAATCCTAAAGGAGGGAGATATAAATCAAATTATACGTTCAATGAGTGAAATATTAAATATGTTTTTATTATTAAAATATTAACTAAAAATTTAAACTTAATAAATTTTTAGTATAAAAGATCATTAAGGTGATATTTATCTTATAATTAATTTATTAGCTTAAATTTTTAAGATATGTAGTAATTTAACATTTTTACGCCAAACCTTAATGGAGGGGGACATTGCATCAAATTCGATGTTCGATGGGTGAAATAGTAAAGAACTGGTCACAATTAGTTGATCTAACTAATACATAAAGATAATACAAAATCCAAAGAGTTTAATAGATCATCTGATCGTATTATGATCAATCGGACTAATATACTAGTATCGTTTAAAATTTGATCTTATCAGATGTTCGATTGAAACTTTAATCATGTCAAGTTCTATTGATTGTATCATGATCAACATAACTAATGCACTAAGATAATATAAAATGCTTAGAGTTCAATTGAATGTTAGATCGAACCTTTAATTTGTTTGAAGTTTAATCGATCATTTGATCTTATTATGATCGAACGAATGCACTGGGACCAATCGGATGTCTAATCGAATATTCAATTTCAATCGTTTCAATGCACTAGGATCAACCAAATATTTGATCAAACCTTCAATTTCAATTGTGTTTAGTTTGATCGATTATTTGATTCTATGAAATTTGAAAAAATAAATAAATAAACACAATTATTCATATAATCTGTATGCAAATTATATCAATCGAACTAATTCACTAGGATCGATCGAATATTCAATCGAACCTTCAATTTCTTTATATATATATATATAACCTCAAATTTCAATTGTGTCAAGTTCGATCGACCATTTGATTGTCTCACGATCGATCAAACTAATACACTTTGATCTACAGATTGAAATTATCACGATCAATCAAACTAAGATCGATCGTTTGATCCTATCACAATCAATCAAACTAATTCACTAGGATCAATCGAACATTTGATCATATCACGATCAATCGAACTAATTCATAGGGATCGATCGAATGTTCGATCGATCATTTGATCATATCACAGTCAATCGAACTAATTCATCAAGATCGATCAGATGTTTGATCGATCATTTGATCATATCACAATCAATCAAACTAATTTACTAGGATCGACCAGATGTTCGATCGAACCATCAATTTTTTCAAGTTTGATTGATCATTTGATCATATCACAATCAATCGAACCAATTCACTATGATTGATTAGGCTAGATTGATACTTCGATTTTATCACAATTGATCCAACTAATGCACTGCGTTTGATCGGACATTCAATCGAACTTTCAATGTGTCAAGTTCGATCGATCATTTAATCCTAGCACGATATATCATACTAATGCACTATGATCGATCGGACGATTGGTCGATCATTTGATTGTATCACGATCAATCAAACTAATTCACTAGAATCGATTAGATGTTCGATCGATCATTTTATTCTACTACAATAAATCGAACTAATTCATTAGGATCGATTGGATGTTTGATCGAACATTTGATTTTATCACGATCAATCAAACATTTAAATAAGAATAAGAAATAGAAAACTTCAATAATAATATATAAAAAAAAAATAATAATTTTTCTAAGCATTTTAATTTAATTGGAAAATTTGTTTTATTTAAAAGAAATAAATAAATATTTATTTTTTATATAAAGTGAGATAGAAAATAGAAAAACAAAATAAAAAATTCATCAGTAATTTATATAAAAGAAATAATGACATATTATCAGGGCTAAATTTTTGGGAAATAACATTTTTCTATTATATATGTAAGGTCAATAGCATCGGCCCAATTTTTTTTTTTAATTTATTTAATTTATTTTTAAAAAAAATTCTCATGTCATTCTTTTTTGTATTTAATTATTTTTGTTTAGTTTTATTTGTTTTTTATTTTTTTTTTCTACAAGAGTATTAGTGTCCACTTTAGTGGACGATGTTGGTCATTTAATTATATTTGGTTTTTATTTATTTTTATTATTTTTCTACAAGAGTAGCTAATGACATATCATCAAAGTCGATGCTAATAATATATAATCAGCGTCCACTTTAGTGGATGCTGTTGGTCATTTAATTTTATTTGGTTTTTATTTTTTTTATTTTTCTACAAGAATATTAGCGTCCACTAAAAGTGATGTAATATATCATCAGTGTCCACTGTAATGGACGCTGATAGTTTCAATTTTTTTATTATTATAATATATGACTATTAGCATCCACTATAAGTATCAACTATCAACATCGACAAATGTCGACGCTAATAACTGTTTTGTTGCCCCTAATAATTTTCCCGCCTGTGATATAATTCCTACCAATGCATTAGCATCGACTTTTTAGCGTCCACTATAATGTGGACGCTAATACCTATCTTTTGGGTCGACTATTAGTGTCTACTGCGATGTGGACGCGCGCTAATAAGTACCTATTAGCGTCAACTTTAGAAAGTCGACGCTAATACTCGATCATTAGCGTCGACTCTTTAGTCGACGCTAATGAGGTCGCCGCTGATGGGGTAATTTCTTGTAGTGTCTCTTAGAAAACAAACTCAAAATCTCAAATATTTCTCTTGTTGTATGCCTCTTAATTTGTGTTGTATGTATGGGTTTGATTAAAATGTGAAGTTTCCACAGAGAGTATATATAGATGAGTAAGAGGTCATCTAGAAACAATTAGGCGCGTCCTTGACGGTGAAGCAAAGACGCGACCGGGCAGCATTTAGACGGTGGAAACATGCACGAAGGCGGACTTGCCTACTTTTGTTTGGACTTGGCCAGTTGGCCTATTAAACTACAAGAGACTGAAATTAGGTGTGTAGGGTTAAAAAAACTATAGAAATGTGATGTATTTTTTTACCGCACCTAATTAATTAGTCAAATTCATGGCAAAACACAATTTTTTTATAAGGATATATAATAAATGCACAAATTTGTTTGCTGGTTGGCCAATAATATTCCAGCAAGTATAGCTAGCTGTTCAAAGAATATTGATCTCACTAGAAGTTCTGTTTATTTCGGCATAAAATAATTAAGAAAAAATGTTTTCCATATTTTTGGTGTTTAGTGTTATGGAAAATATTTTCAGTTTAATTGAAAAAGCATCTTTAATTTTTGAAAAATTGTTTCCATTTTTTAAAATCATAAACAATTTTTCGAGTTTGAATAGACCCAACTAAGATGTCATCACGACCCAATTTGGGCCATTGTATTGCTGGGACTTGGCTAGGAACCCGCTAAGACCTGAGACCCAACTGGGATCGGGTTGGGACCCAGTCGAGACCTAGTTATGACCCAATTATCACGACACCACTAAGACCGGTGTACTTTCCTCTTCTTTTTTTTTTGCTTCATTTTTCTTAAAATCCCTTTTCTCTGTACTTTTCCGTATCTTGTGGGTTTTTGTTTATACCAAACACACACTAAAAAGCTACAAGGAGAATTTTATTTTTCCAATTAATTGACTTTGAGCACAATTATATGACTTACGTGTGTATGCAACTAGTAAACTCATGATGTTAATTCCAAACAAGACTTGGAATAAAAGCACATGAGCCAGCTGAAACAAAAAAAACAAAAAACAAACAAAACAAAACAAAACATGGGAAAACTGGACCACTTAAAATTTGGGGCCATTTGAACCTGGCCTCCAATACTGAAATCGTAGCCTTGAAAGAAGTCTTTTCTATTAAATTATCAGACTTAATTTTCTTATGCAATATCACTGAGCTTTTCTTTAATTTTTCTTAAGTTTAGAAAATAAAATTACTTTTACTTTCCTATGAAAATATATTTCACAAAGGAGAATTTACCAAGCTAAAACATTTATTGTACAACTTATTCGGACATGGACAAAGGACAGTTTATTCGGATATATAGACTTGAAACAATGAACAAATTTACCTTTGACTGGACATATGACAATTTTATATAGGAACCAAAGGACAACTATTTGGAGTTGGGCAGAGGATAATTTTACATTGACCGACTATTAATAATGCAAGGACTTTTTTGGATATGACAATTGTTATGAGCATTGCATCTCCTATGTATTTTACCTACTCAAAATTTACTTTTTTGTATTTTAGCGATTAGTTTTTCAATACAAACTCCAATAGATTATTTATTCAACTCTCTCTATTTTTTTTAAATATTATTTTTTAACACTTTTTATTTAGAATAATAAGTAATCCTTGAAAAATAATAAAATAATCATTGTACTACAGTGAATAGCTAGCAAAATGTCTCTTTTAACGGTTTTTAAAAAAAAAGGGGGGGCTCAAAATAGCTAAATGTAGGTATAATAAGCCATTTAACTAATTATTTGCTGGCGATGCTCTAGAAATCAGGATTATGATTAAAGCATAATTGGACTCTAAAGATATCCTGCAAAGGCATGTACGTGATGTCGGGTAAGTGGATCAAGGTTAAATAATCTGATGAAAAAGAAAATGAAATATTTTTCAAAAGAGCAGTCATCTATTTAATTTTATAATAATATTTTTCTTGAACAAAGTATTAATTTTATTGTTTGCTGTGATGCCTTATATTTTAAGAAATAAATAAAATTTGCTCTGCTTCAGTCAAGAGAAAGTAAACACTCCCCTAAAATCCCAACATAAATTGTTCATTAAACTTTGGAATAAGGTCAGGAATTTTATAAATTTTCAAAATACCTTGAATTTAGATGAGGTATTTGGAGATTTCACTTCCTCTATTAGGATTTAACGCTGAATTTAGATAGAAGGATTGGCATTGCAAACTTTTGAACGATGGTTATCCTAAATTGATATTTTTAAAAGTTTAAGGGTATAATTACAAAAGTTATGAAACATTAGGAGTGATAAACGAAAATTTTCCATTTTAAAAAGAAAAAAGAAAAATATACCATCTTGAATTGACATTTAGCTGAGATCTAGTCTAAAAGAAGTTTTGCTCAATCCTAGCTGCTTTCTTTCGGCAAAAAATTATGTGACCCAATTTGTGTATTCATAAATAATATTAATTAAGATGTCAACAAAAATAAAATAAGCAAATGTTTTGGATACATGACGATCAGAATCACTTCAAAAAAACAAAAAACGAAAAAAACGAAAAACGAAACAAATCAAAACCAAAAATCCCCTGATCTTCTTCCTTAGAAAATGAAACCAGCGACAATGGGCAACAAGGAGACCAAGAAACTAGCGAAGACACCAGACGATGAAGAGTCAGGCTGCATCGGTGTAGACGGGGCGGCGGCACCAGGAGAGCCGGAGACGGTAATGGCTAACTTCTGGCCAAACTGGCAGTGCTGGCCGACGGCGCAGATGTAATAGTGGTTGCCAGCATCAGAAAGAGTGATGTTAGCGGGGCCGGCGGTGATGGTGTTGCCAATGGGGTTGGCTGAGGTGCAGGAGTCGAAGGATTCTTTTGGTACTTGAACGACGTCATGCTCCCCTGTGGCGAAGTTGAACGCTAACGTACAGAGGAGGAGAATGACATCAAATACTTAATACAAATATGCATGCATCATAGAGAAAGAGATAGAGAGAGAAATCTTACTTAGAATATCACCAACGACGAACTTGTTGTTGTCAGCCCAAGTCTGATATGTGGCAGCGCCACCTTGTGGAACAACCCAACCGGAGCTATCTCCCACCACATGCACTGTTTGTGCTGCCGCACATTGCAAAAACACTGCAGCAGCAACACCCAAAACAACCACAAAACTGATGAACTTTTCCATTCTTTCTCTCTCTCTCTCTTAGAAAACAAACTCACAATCTCAAATAATATTGTTCTTCTTGTATGCCTCTTTGTGTTGTATGTATGGGTTTGATGAAAATGTGAAGGCTCCACAGAGACTATATATAGATGAGTGAGAGTTCCTCTAGAAACCATTAGAGGCGTCCTTGAAGGAGTAGCAAAGACGCGACCGGGCAGCGTTTAGAGGGCGGAACACTTTCGTTTGAATACGGCTTGACTTCTCCTTTATTGGACCTGGCCCTATTTTTCTCCGGACTTTTTCTTGCTTTGTGGCTTTTGGTTTATACCGAACCCACAAAGAAGCTGCAAGGAAGCTTTTTATTTTTCCAATTAATTGACTTTGAGCACAATTAGAATTAGTTTGTTTTCGCATAAAATGTTTTTTTTGTCGAAAATTATTTTTAATTAAATTATTATTCTGATTAAATTATTTTTTATTGTAAATACTTTTTTGTGTGTGTGTGTGTGTGTTTGGCTTGTAACCGAAAATAAGCTATGGTAAAAAAGCAGTTGGCAACTCCCAGCCACCTCCGACGGATGTCCGTCGACTTGATAAGAAAAAGTTTAAACTCAAAAAGCCTTTCTCGTCAAATCGAAATTATTTTTGTTGAGTATTATTTTTCCGTCTTATCAAATACAAAAAAATATTTTCGGGTAATTATTTTAGGCCGAAATAATGGAACCATAGCCGTGACTTGATATATGTGTTTGTACGCAGGTAAAGAGATATTAATTCCAAAACAATTCTTAGATAAACACGACCACTTGAAATTTAATTAGGGCCTTCTGAAATTTTCTCACCCTCCAATTTATATTGAAATCAAGGTTTCCACCACATTTCCTATGTCTTGTGTGTTTATATATATAGAGAGAGAGCCTCTACTATCTGGTCTTGGCGTAAACCAAAACAGCATCCAATCACCATGCGACATATCATCAATTTAAAAAAGAATGTAAAATAATAATAATAATAATAATAAAAAAAAAAAACAAATTAAAAACAAAGTGAGAACAATCACACCAAATCATAAAAAAATTAAAAATAAATAAAAAATAAAAAAACACCGTAGCCGACAAGACCTAGGCCAGACCCACGCCGTGGGTCTGGCCGGCAGTGACCCGCCTTAAAACCCATTTCTAATGCCCCAAAACCCATTTCTAATGCCTCAAAACCCATTTTTAATGCTTTAAAACTTGTTTTTAGATTCAAAACTAAGGCTCTGTTTACTTCGATATAAAATGGTTTTCGTCCGAAAATATTTTTAGGGAAGTCATTTTTCCAAAAATGTTTTCAACTAAAAACATTTTACGGCATTTACCATGCGCACTGAAAATCAAAATTTTTATATTCATTAAACTCTAAATTACAAAAATGTCCTGACAAAGTCTTAGAGGTGTCCTAACCGAGTCCCGCAAGAACCCCATAGCAACTCACCCGGGACCCGCCTAGACCCCTATTAGGACCCTGTCGGGATTAGCCAAAGGACCCTAGCAAGACCCGCCCAAGACCCGATGAAGTCTTAAAAAAAAAAAAAACCCCCTTAAAAATTTCTCAATAAAACAAAAAATATCTTGAATGGCCGTTGGTAGGTGGAGGAGATTGTGAAAACATACAGTAGATCTGGCCTCTTGCAGATAAAACAATAAAAAAAAAATTAAAAATTTTTTTAAAAAAAAGACAAAGAAGAGAAATAAGAAACAAAAAAGGCTGGGGGAAGAAACCCTCCTTTTCAATAGGCAAACGCTAGAAAAAAAAATATATATATATACTCAGAAACAAAGTGGCAAAGGAGTTGTCTTAAGAGGAGACAATTTTATTCCTACTCGAGTTTCGAGTAGGTCCTGGTGGGGTCCCGAGCAGGTCTTAGGTGAATCTTGGGCGGGTCCCGGGTAAGCCCCTGTGAGGTCTTGGGCGGGTCTTAAAAGGGTTCGTCAATTTGGGAGTGAGATGCTAAAAGTTGGAAAATGGTTTACGGTTTTGAACCGTAAACCATTTTCCCAAAATTAAAGAAGAATTTTCGATCAAAAGAAAAATATTTTCCATTGATTACTATTTTATGTCGCAGTAAACACCGTAAAATACGGAAATCATTTTCTGAAAATCATTTTAGGGATTTTATTACCCTAAAACCTAGTGTATTTTGGTGAGCTTTTTATGTTTTTATTTATGTGTTAGTTATTGATTTGGGGCTGTAAAAATAGGGTTTTAAGGCTCATCCTGATATAAGTTAAATGCATATATATATATATGAGAAAACAACTTCCATATGGGTGTGGCACAAATCCACCCTTTAATTTGTGCCCACCAATCAAGAAATGACACCTAAGCATATCATAATCAACTTAGGCTTAAGAAAAAAAAAATTACAATTACACCAAATTATACCAAATAAGAGAAAAAAAAAATTAAAAAACTAATTAATTTAGAAAATAAAAATAAAAACAAAAACAAAAATTGAAGGGGTGGCTAGCTGGTAGCCACTTCTAAGGGAGGTGGGGCAGCAACAACTTATGGGGGTGGTTTGCACGGGCCACCCCAGGCCATGGGGGTGGCTAGCGAGCCACCCCCAGATCTGCCTGAGGTGGTTGCCCCATGGCTTAGGGGTGGGCATGCAGCCACCTCAACCCATCTGAGGTGGCTCACCGGCCAACCAACCCATTTGGGGTGGCGACAAGTCACCCTCACCCCCTCCCTCTACAAATTCTTTTTAAAAAAAAAAACTAAAAAAAAAAAAGAAATCTAATATAATTAGGTGCTTTGGGTTTATATTTATAATGAGAGTAGCTGCTATACGGATGGTACAAAAAGAGGGGGTTTTCTACCCTCCACTCACAAGCTGACACCTCAAAAAATACACAAATTAAAATGAACACAAAACATCCAACTTCTCCCTCACGCCCGCCCCTGGTTTTTTTTGTTTTTTTTCTTCTTCTTCTCCCTCACCCCTCACGTACGCTTCTTCCCCTGGTTTTTTTCTCTTTTTTTCTTCTTCTTCTTCTCCCTCACCCTTCACGCACGCTTTTTCCCCTAGTTTTTTTCTTTTCTTTTTTTTTTCTTCTTCTTCTCCCTCACTCCTCATGCACGCTTCTTCCCCTGGTTTTTGTCTCTCTTTTTTTTCTTCTTCTCCCTCACCTCTCTGGCGACAACACTCACAGGCTACGGCTAACCCAGCCATAACCCACCATTTTCGGCCAAACCATCTCCGGCAACTTTCTTCATTTCCGGCCAAACCCAACCGGAAAACACCGAAAAACTCAAACCCAACCTCAAAAATCGATTCTAATGCCTAAAAAATTGATTCTAATGCCACAAAAA
The DNA here is from genome assembly GCA_006937295.1 of Carpinus fangiana. Classification (NCBI taxonomy): domain Eukaryota; kingdom Viridiplantae; phylum Streptophyta; class Magnoliopsida; order Fagales; family Betulaceae; genus Carpinus; species Carpinus fangiana. The sequence continues at coordinate 24,625,251 of CM017321.1, forward strand.
TCGTTTCTAATGCCTCAAAACTAAAACCTAGAGGGGAAGGTTAACCCTTTTTGGGCTTTTATCATCCTAAAAACCAAAGAAAAACCCAAACCCACCGGAAGGAAAAACCAAAGAAAAACGCCGGTGAGCAACGACCGGCTTGTGTGATTGAGCTTCTTCCGCTGCCAAAGATTTCGCCTTCTCGTTCTCAACATTCACCGCCTCTTTCTCTTTTCTTTCTTCTTTAGGTGTGGGTCTCAGCTGCTGCAGGATGTATAGTCTTTTTTTGCATTTTTCTCCCTTTAGCTGAGGTGTCAGACTGGTTGGCAAAAAACCATCCTTTTTGCCACATCCGAATTGAAGTTATTCTCATTTATAATATGCTGCATGCTGAGGTTTCTACTCCTCATTGGCAGGCACAAAGGGGTGGGTTTGTGCCACACTCGTTTAGAAGTTTTTTTCTCTCTCTCTCTATATATATATATAGGGTTAAATACCTCATTAGTCCTTAAGGTTTCAAAATTTTATTTGTTCATTCTTAGGGTTTAAAAAGTAACCAAATTAGTCCTTGTAGTTTTGAAAAGTGACCAAATTAATCATTCTGTCAGTTGACCGTTAGTTGACTTAACGGACCGACACATAGACCAATTAAAAGTTGACACGTGGTCACATAATTAAATTTTTTATTTTTTTAAATTAAAAAAAATATTTTTTTCAAAAATAAATTTAAGGTGGCCGAAACCACCCCCATTGTTTGGGGGAGGTTCATTGGGGGTGGTTTCGGCCACCCCCTTAGCTCCGTGGGGGTGGCCGAGCGACCACTTGCCACCTGCAATCATGTACACCTTCAACGCTTTTCTTTTTTCTTTCTTTTCCTTTCTTCTTTTTTCTTTTCTTCTTCCTGTTGCGTCAGACCACTCTTCTTTCTTTTATTTCTTAGTTCCTTTTTCCTTTCTTTCTCTTTCATAGAGCCTTTCTACTCACAGCAATTTTGTTCTTCAAGTGTTGACAGATTGGCAACGTGGCGGTGCAATTGGTCTCGGGCAGCAGTGGGTAGGCGAAGGGTGGTGCTGCAAGTCTGGAGCTCTGGCAGTCCGGTCGCGTGCTGCTCCAGTGATCTGGTTGTGAGGTAGCTCCGGCTTGGAGGTTCGTTGGTGCAGCGGGTTTGGGTCTTCGACACTCACGGGTGCCGATCTGGAGCTTTTTTTTCTCTTTTTTTTTAAAAAAACAAAACAAAAACAAAAACAACAATTTCTTTTGAATTTTTTTTAAAAAAAATAAAAAATTTAATTAGGTAGCCACGTGTCAACTTTTAATTAATCCATGTGTCAGTCCGTTAAGTCAACTAACGGTAAACTAATGCAATGACTAATTTAGTCACTTTTTAAAACCATAAGTACTAATTTGGTCATTTTTCAAACCCTAAGGAGGAAAAAATAAAATTTTGAAACCCTAAAGACTAATGAGGTATTTAACCCATATATATATACTTGTTCCTCAGCCTGAGTTTATACCTTATCATATTCAGAAGAGTAATAATATAAGGAAAATTAGAGTCTTCCTAAAATCATTCCAAATTTGATGTGACATTTAAAATCATCAATATATTAAAATTCAATAATGATCATTTCAAATTTAATGGTAATTTCACTCTTATGTCACAAAATTATTAGATTCACTATATAATTGTGTTTCATGTGTGATCTATTCACTAAGTCATGGGGTCATTACATCATTAATCAATCATTCCTCCAAAAATATCATTATTTTAGCCATTAATCACATAAATTAATACAAAAGCTTTTTGTTAATCAGGGTTTTAAAATTGTTTGTTTTACCCATTTTATTTAATTAATAGCATTATAAATTTTATTCTTATGTTTTTTACCATTCATGATCGTCCTTTCTTAGAGTTTGTGTGCTTTAATCTTTGTTCTTAAGGATTCATGATAAACCTCTCTTAAGACTTCCTCACACAAACTGTTTCTATACAAAAATGTCTTTAGTCACCAGAGTTCTAGGATTGCAAGTTGAAACTTGATAGAATAATTGCCCCGAGATTCTCGAGCTATTACCATAGCTAGGAGCAAGCCAATCGTTTTCTTGATACAAGAGAGTATCCATTACAAAGATTTTGTAAGTGTGAACCTCTTGCAATTGGTTATTCTTTTTCTTCTTTTTTTTTTTACATGTCCGCATAAAAAAAGGGAGAGGAATTCGAACTAGTGACTGCCACTTTATTAGTCGTGGTCCTAACTGATTGAACTACCTCTTGGGGACTGCAATTGGTTATTATATTTCATGGATGAGTAGTTTTCTAGATTTGGTTTTCCCAGAGTGGTTTTTTTCTATGCGTTATATATAAATATATATATAATTTCCCTACACTCTTCCCTACATCATTTGGTATCAATGCATGCTATCTATGTATCACGCTTTGTTGCATCAATTGTGCTTTGCTCGAAAATGAAAATGGCACCAGCAATTTTCAGTAATAAACTATTTCAGGAATTAGTGTCAATACAATAAAAGAATGAATTGGCTACATATACAACAACATTGTTACAACAATTTGAATGAATTCAACAACATCAACTTCCCTCAGCCTGCTTGATCATCAAAAGGAATAGCACCTTCCAACCTTTTGACTAATAATGATTTTACAAATTCAGTAGCAGAGCTGCAGCACAGCTTGTTAAAACCAGAAAGTATGATGATCCAATTTCCTGCAAAGCCAAAATATTATAAAATTAAATCGCAGAAACTTAACCAATACAAAGAAACAATGAGGGAAACAACTTTAACTCAATTTATCCTGCACGCGATAACAAAAACATGACAATTAATTGTAGCTTTCAGAAATTTGTTCTTATTGCTTAGAGCGTGTTTAGAAATTGCTTTAAGATGCTTAAAATGTACTTTTAAGACATAAAAAGTTGTGTCAGACAAAGATACGTACATTTGTTAAAAAACGAGAAAGCTTGAAAATAAGGTTTTTTTTTTCTCTATAAAAAGCTCATTTTGGCTTTTTCTATAAACAAAATGTCTAGAGAACTAGATTAGCTATTGCAAACGCACTGGTGAAACAAAAGCAAATTTTGCAGGCATGTGTAGAAGCACATATCAAAGAATTTGTTGTAAGGAAATCCATACCTTGAAAGAGAGAAGAGATGAGAACGCTGAAGAAGGCACAAGGCCAGTGAATCCAATATCATATGCAATGCTTCCATCAGCTTTAAACAATCCAAAGTTCCTCTCGGAGGTTGGCCCAAACTTCAAATTCTCATTGAATAATGCAAAAATATAAGCCTTCACAGGAATCTTTGGCCTAAAGGGAGTCCCCTTCTTTTTGGCCAGCCTTTTGCGCAGATTATAATTATAAGTTCTTGCATTCTTCAAGTTGGCACCACCCTCATTGTCATCTCCCTTGGAAGCCCAGCCTGTTTCAGAAACTATCACCTCCATCTTGTTAAAACCAGCCTTTTCCAAAGCAGCATAAGCCGCATCAACCTGTGCATCAAACATGTTGTCGTAGTGCAATTTAGTCTTTGAGTCATAAATCCCAGGATTTGATTGGAAGAGGGCATATTTCAGGTTAATATGCTCAGGATCACTCTTGTATGCCAGGAATGGATAAGCATTTATGAAAAATGGAGAACCAATCTGCGAAAAGAACTGCAGAAGTGGCTTCATGAATGGAAGAACATCATCCCTGAAATTACAAGAAGATGGAGGGAAGGAATTGGCAAACACAGCCTCTGAATGAGGGCTTTGGACCTGTATTGTTCGTGTCAAATCCAGCCTATCAAGGGCGCTGTAGACATTCTTTGCTGCAGGCAGCAACACCTCCCAGAAATCCACTCCAAGAATCCCCAACACCTCATTCCCAATTGAAATTCCACGAATAGGAGTTCCAGGGAGGTATGGCTGCACATTATCTTTTATCCAATTCATGGCACGATCCTCCCCTAAACTGAGATCTTTCAAAATTTCATTGGGAACGCAAACCACTATCTCAATACCAGATTTGCTGAAGGCTTTAAGGACTTCAGGATTAGTATCGTAGATTCTAACGTTTTTTATCTTTGCAGCTTTGAGAAGTGTCACCACACTTTCTGGTGGAGGTAGATTGTCTGCTACTCTGCCATAGTTTACTCCATATGTCCCTATGAATGCTTCTGCAGTCAAAACTGCTGAACACAAGGGTACATATATAGTGCCATTAGCCAATGTTTCACCATGATAATAGATGAACATTATATATGAACATAAACAGAGCAATTGTTAACAATACATTTCTTATTAATAATAACATTACAAACAGTGGTGGAATAATGATTTTTTACATGGGGTTCCAACCTGTGTAAATAAACAAACACATTAATATATATAGTCCTTCTATGTGTGTGCGTGCCCGTGTGTATGAAAAATAAAAGCATACGAGTCGTAAGTCATTAGCAATTGTAGAAAGCTAAATCATCTACCCATATAAGGGGTGAAAAAGTCATCATTGACAGAGCTATGTAATAAAAATTAATATTTTTGAAACATTGACCAGGAACAGAGCAATTGAAGCACAATGGCTTTTGTTAAAGGTTTGATATATCTGTTTCATAAGCCAACCGTTGCAAACCTCTAAACTTGCCATTGTATTTAAGATATAGTTGAAAGCTAAGGGAGAAAGATACATACCGTTGAGAGATATGATAAAGAAGAGAAGAAGAAACCAGAGAGATGAAGAAGGGGAATCCATGCGTTTGGTGGAGAAGATATTAACAATGAAAGAGCATTCCATTTGTAGAAAGAATGTGGGCATGGCGTTGCATTTTGTAATTCAAAAACGTTAACCTCAAGGAGAAAGACACCATAAATTATCCTGTGGATGATGCAATGCTTTTCCTTCAGGCATGCAATAGAACCCAGATTCCAAAAGGTACGAATAATAATGAGAGAAGAAGATTCTTAGCCTTAGTCCAAAGACGATGAAAAAAAAAATCCTTGACATGCCTTTGGATGGGCTTAGAATAGATTCTTCCTTTGCTCTCACTTTTTGATCTCTCTATCAAAGCACACCTTTTTGATCACCTTCTTTTCTTGTTTCCATCTGGGTGTGTATCTTCTCTCTGACTCTCTTCCTATCTTATATCTCCTTAAGGTTTTGGAGGAACAGTAGTTTATAATATACCTTTCTTGGTTAAAGAGGGGTTTGAAACTTGTGGAGATGGTGGTGGCAGGAAGAGGTAACCACCAGCCTAAGCTACTTGTGCTGTGGGCAACTGCTGTCCACTGTCCAAACTCCAAAAAACATGCAGGATTACTACACACATGTTGGAAAAACATGTTTTGGGACATTCTCGTAACTTCCTTTGTTGGCCGGGAGAAAAAGGGAAAAAGAGAAAATTCCTCGTAGCTTTTTCAGATGATAAGAAGAGGCCACCTTTATAATCAAAATTCTTAAACTTTTAGGGATTAACGACAACTTTTAAATGTTTTTGAATGTGTAGTAATTACAAAAACAAAAAATTGAATAAAAACTGAAAACCATACTTCAGGTAAAATCGTGAATTCAACAAACTATTTCAATTGAATCTAGGAAAATTTCTAAATAAGTTTACAATTCCAATGCCATTAAACTTTGCAAAAGCCTTATTCTCATGATACTCTTGTCGGATGAGACGCCTAAAAATCATGTAACACATGAACTAAACCTTTTGAGTATGATATATAATTACCAATAAAATTGAGAGCGTAAAAAGAATAATACTACTTTTCATACTCATTTATCACACTCATTTTACATCGGCTGATATAACTTATTTTAAGTTACTTTTTATCTCAACTACTTAAAACGTCAAGACAGCCTGTGTAAAACGAGCATGTTTTTCATTTGTGTTACATCTTGATTAGACTATAATGCATAGTGAATCTCTCCCCCAAACACTAGTAATGTGGACTTCTTACCACAAGATACACTCGGCCCCAAGATTATAAAATTTAAGCCACTAACCATAAAAGTCAAGGAACATGTCTTACAGTCTATAATGCAACATATAATCCAAGTTCCTCTAGATCGTAACGAAAGCTGCAGAGTCTAAAGCCTATTCTACCATCATACAGCTCCATTCCACTACATACAATAATCAACTCTAGCATCAACAACACTAACATTACAGTCATCCGAGGGATCCCAATGTTCCGAAGACACAAAAAAAGGAAAAAGGTGTGAAAGGGGTGTTACAAAAGGACTAACCGCAAATGAAGCTAGAAAGGTACATTCAGCAGCTCACAGGGGCGGGTGACGGTTGCTGGGGGCCATCCGCTGGCCCCACTTGGTTAACCTTACCATTTTCCGTCACCTCCCCATCATTTTTCTTGACTTGTTCATCAGCCTCAACGTTAGATTTTCCATCCTTCTCTGAAAAAACTTGCTTCTCTTTGATCTCTCCCTTGGATGCAGCTGCAATTCCATTGGGATTATCTTGCTTTGCTTCCCCATTTGCTTCTCCAGAAAGCTTTTCACTTTTAGCTGTCTCAGTAGCCACAGCTTCTTCAGCAACCTTTTCATCTGCTCCTACTGCAACATCCTGCTGTTTAACATTTTCCTCAGCTTGGGTTTTATCAGCATCCGGAGCATTTGCAGAAGCATTAGAATTCTTGCTTTCCTCAGCATCAGTCTCTTTTTTCTCATCTTTACCAGCATCTGCACTCTTCTGGTCAGCATCTTTTTGTGTTTTGCCTCCATTCTCGACCAGAGTTTCCTTGGAAACGTCTTTCTCCTTCCCAGCTTCCACATCTTCTTTCCCAGCGGCCTCAGCATCTTGCATTTGAATCTCCTTGGTACCTTCAGTTTCTTCAGGAGCAGCCACTTCCTTGTTGTCCTTTGTCCCCAGTGATTTTCGGCCACGCTTCTTCGGAGGCTCACTCTCTGATGGTGGAGTCACCTTGACCTTCTCACTGATTCTTGCGGATCTCCTAGGGGTCTCACCAGTACCCCAATCAAATTCTGATATTGCAGGATTACCAGGGTGTGCTTTTAGGTACAGCTCCAACTGTCTTTTGTTATTAATCTCCTCCCCAGTGGGAGCAATGAACATGACCTCATTCTTTCTAGGTGTTCCTCCTTTCTTGGGGAAGAACTGCAGAGAAAAAGAAAGCAGAGACATATATGTCAAGTGTTATACAACAAGAATTATGAGCTATAAACATAATAGATTGAACTTTCTCCTCATACCTCCAACCATAAATATACTGTACAATAGGATTCAAGAAGCATGTCTTAGTTTTGATTGAAACAAAAAGTATATTGCACCACATATCTATCTGTAGAGTAATTCAATGTCGTCACAGCTATCCATGTACACCTCTATTGTACTATCCACATTGTTCTGTTCTCTATTCATCTTTCACCCATTAGTGAAATTGCCTAGAGATGCCATCAGTCAATAATTTATCAACCATAATATGAATTTGGCTGTCTCTAATCTAACATCCCAATTCCTTAAGATATCCTTCTGGATAAAATCAGATAATGCAACGGCATAATGTAGTAAGATTCAAACATGAATAGTATAAAGAACAATAAAGACATCATAATTAAGACATCGCATGCTTCTAGTGAGCAAAGAAACCCCATCTGTACCAACTACTTAACTCAAACATCCTAATCAACTGAAGACGGCATGACCTAACATCTTAACCAGAATAGTCATGAATTGATTGGATCTTACAACAATGCATGCGCAAATAAACTGCTTATTCTTTTAGGCATGCTTAGCTTTATGGATTATTAACCAATTTTAACAAATCAAAATTGAAAAACATAATTAGCAAAAGATGAAAATGTTTGACATGAGACTTTTAATTAAAGAGCAAGTGTAAGTATTGTGACACCCCATTAAGTTAGTCCCACATTGGATAGATGAATGGCCAACATTGAGAGGGTTGATCATAAAGGCGCTCATGGGTGTTAAGTACTAATGATTCTAGGGAGCTCTAATTATAACCTAAGTAATCCTTTTGGAATATAGCGTAAAATGTATCTAGAGTTTTTCCTGGATTGCTACAAAGGGAATCAGAAGAACCTAGTAAGACCATGTAGCATTGAGGCACAACATGACATGGACATTGACGAGAAAGTCCGGGATTTGAATGGGGAAGATTGTAACCCCCCAGAAAGATAGTACTACATTGGGAAGATAGATTAGCTATATTGAGTGGGTGGATTATAAAGGTGCTCATAGGTGCTAAGTGTCAAGTCTCATATTGGTTCCTTACAAGGTAAAACTGAATTTTATAAGTAATTTTAGGATGCTCTAATTGTAATCTGACTAGTCTTTTTGGAGTGATAGTACGAATGTGATTGGCATTTTCCCTAGATCCTACAAGTACCCACTTTGCAAGCAAAACAACCAAGGCCCTATGTTATCGCCAGACCCTAACTTCTTGAAGCTTTAACTAAATAAACCTAGAAAATATCTAACTTGTTCAAGATCATGCAACATTCTCTTGGCTTAAAACGACAAAATCACATGGTAAGACTACCATCATTTCAAGAGGAAATGTCCAAGTTATGAAACTTTTCTTACTCAAAAAGAAAGCACTAACCATTGAACTGAATTAACTTGGTTTGTTAGACCTAACTTTTTATGGAATACTTGCCAATCTTTAGAGGTTCTCCATCTACTGAAATAAAAGTTTGACAAGAGTGAAAGACTTGTGTTTCTCTTTTCTCTCAGGGCCACACTTGCCGGTGAAGACAGAGTCTTATCCGATCCGTGTGGAGAGAACGTTTTGCATAAGTTCAACGTTTGCCCGACAGAAGTGGGTACATGAAGTAGCCCTGCCTTGAAGAGGTTCCTCGTCATAAAAATAAAAATAAATAAAGACTTCCCACTTCAATATAATTAACTTTTACAGTCAGACAAAAGGATTTCTCCCGAATAGACATCTCTATCGCCCATAAAAGCTACACTTATGCCTTAGTCCTTTCTCTCTTTATCAGCTACAAACCTAAGCTTGACCATCTGAAACCAGGTAAAGATTTAGTTACATAAATTGTAGATAAAACACTAACATATTCTTGCACCGAGGCCACCATCTCTGCATTCTAAATATTCCACTGTATGTGGGACAACTTTGTTCATATAGAATTCCAAAGGGAGTTCTGAAACCAACTAGTGGAGTGTCTGTACCATTAAAGTAAATTAAATTATCAATTAAATCCTGATGACCATTTATAATGCAGTGTAAAGGCATAAATGACAGCAGTCATTTGATACAGAACTTATGTACAAAATGTCCCCTTAGCTTCTCACAAATTAATGGAGCATATGCATCCAGTTCAATGACTCGACAAACCAAGCAGGAGAGAAACATTTCTAAGGCAGAGTAAATTGAAAAGAAAAAAATGATCATCCTTAAAAATGAGTTTACTTTTTTAAGTACCAAATTTCCACCACTTTGGGCATCTCTTCATTAACACCATAAACATCTCCCCCCACCCACCACACACACACACACCCTAGCTCTCAGAAAGCCAAAGCCCAGCAGTATTAGTTCCCTAGATAAACACCTGTTTTGCCAGTCAACTCTATTAAGGACCAAACCACACCAAAAACTAGAGGCAAACATGTCTCATTGCATCATCCAACTTTAATATGATTATGTTGTCGCCCTCATCATTCTAAAGCTAACATGCTTGAGAAACAAGTGAAATTGATATACAAACTAGCTACTAGGAACAACATCAACCTCTGTAAAGGGCATTGCTGTCATCAAACATCATCATGCACCACCACTGGGAACAACGGTAGCAACTGGGGAACAATGTCAACGTTCTATAAATGTAAACTACGAGAAAGTTGTCACTACAAAGTTAACATGCTAGAAAAACGCTAAAAACCTTTGAAAATAATTAAGAAAAAATACATAAAACATCAAAGTTACAAGACACATTTAATGCTCCGCCAAAAGAATATTTTCTTTTAGTTTCTTATTAAAAATAAAATTTCTAACCAACATATTCAACAGGCTCCTCACCATCACTGTAGATACCAAAGTTGCACATGAAAAACAAAACCTATTTGGCATAAGTAATTCAAAAAAGATCTCGAGCAAAAGGTTGTCAAGATTCCAACAGAAGAAATATAAGAACCAGCAGTGCTGGAAAACATGTAAATTGACATCCATATCACAAAGCATTAAGGCATGCAGACCAAAGCCTATTTTGGCTTTGAGGAAAAATATAAGTTCTCAATCTTTGGTTTTAAACTAAGACATCACAAAGCATGAGAGCAAATCTAGGTATATATTTATGACTCCAGATTATGGTACTTGAATGAGTTTAATACCTGTTGACTAATAAGAAGCCAAGTTAAATATTTGAGGAAAATATAGTGAAGACCAGAATTTGATTACAGCAAATCCTACTGTGCAGCATACTACAATTTCTTCTCACTAGACCCCTTTCATATACGGTAGTACATCTCAGTCCTACCATTCTACCACCAGTTTACAGACCCAAATTGAGTTTGAAGTATATCAATAGGAGCATCGCATTGGTCTTGGCCACATATGCCTAAGCAGCAATTAGGATCATATGGACCATAGCTAGGTCGGCATTGGCTTCAAGTTAGTGCAACCTAAAGTGAAAAAAGACTACAACTTAGTCCACTAATGATAGTCCTTTAATCCGGATCCTATCAGCAATGGAGAGAAAGGAACCATAGAAAACACGCAAGTTAGACAGGTCTCCTCCCCTTAATCCTCTGTTCTCTTGTATTGTCACTTCAGTGCCCCTCAAAGGGTCGATGAGAATTGAACATTTAGGCATCTAAAACTCAAAAACAAAAGAAATATCTTCATCAATAAAGAGAAAATTATGTGCGTATAAGAAAGGGAAATGATAGCCCGTTTGTAATTCCACTCTCAAATGGGCAGCCAAATGATTTTTTTGTTTTTTTACCGATCAAAAAAAAATTATTTGGCTGCCCATTTGACAAATGTCCCAGAGACATTACTAGAACTAATGAAGGAATAGTGAATACTTATTTTCATGGATACTTTTAAGAATCAATTAGAGCAAAGAATGGAACATTTTAGACAGTTTGCATGTAGTCAAACTAACTAATTAATAAGAATTGTAAGTAGAATAAATACATAGGGTGACTCCAACCTATTTCCCAAAACCTAAGAGGTAAAACAAAAGGACAAACGCAAATTGAACAAAATCCTAGGCTCAGGCCCACCTCTAGCCACTACTTTAGTACATGTATGAAGTTACATTCCGCCTTCCTATTTTAAATTAAAGATAGCAAACAATTTTTCAGATCAGAAAAAAAATAAAAAAGCAAACTTTTCATGTTTGTACTATATTTGCTGCATTTTAAGAAGTATATCATAGCCGGACCTTCCAAAAAATTACTAGTCACCAAATTCAATTTCAGTTTTCCTCACTAAGGCTAAGAAATCCTACTTCTTTTTTTCCTCTCTAAACTGATTACTACATAGAAACACAAGTATCAGCAACCACAAAAGCAGAGGATATTACACAATGTTTATAAGTCAAAGTATAGCAACATTAGGCCAACTAAAAAATGGCTTAAGCCAAAAGGTGAGACTCAAAAAAATAAAGCCCGGTAACAACATAGCTAATGCAATTTCTAATAGATGGAAGCAGAAATTAAGCAAACAAAGACTAGAGTTTGCTCTGACATTTTCTTCAAGGGACTAGAAATTTCAAATGAATTCCTTCTAACATTTTCCTCTTTAAACCCAATTTTTCAGTCCAAAATTGTTTTTGCACTATTCTAAACCAAATAAATTATTAGTCAGCCTGATAAAGGAGCAACATTTAAATATTTAAAAAAGAAAAAGAAAGCAAAAATTAACAATTTTGCAAGAAAACCCTAAACACAAAATCACTCCCACGACACAAAATTCATCCAAAAACCCTAGCTTACCGAGGAAAAAAAAATAGGCAAAAAGAAAAAAAGGCAAAATTTTACCAAAAAAGCAAAATTCCACGACATAAAACAGGACACCAACCTAAAATTAGCAAATCCCAGATACTAAACATAAAATTTCAAGAAAAGGCTCAAAAGTGAACCAACAAAGTACAAGTACTTCTAGAGAGAGAGAGAGAAAGAGAGACAGACCAATTTCTTCCAAGCAGAAGGAGCTGCAAGCTCCACTGAAAGAACCTCCTCCTGAGCTCCACCTTGTGCTTCCTTCTCCATTTTCACCTGCAAGACAAACCCTCTCACAAACCAAACCTCCTCTGTGTGTGTGTGTGTGAGTCTATGTGTGTGGTAAGAAGAGGGGTCACAAAAACCGTTGGGAGTGTGTTAGATAGCTCCTCTCTCTCGCTCTCTCTTTCTCAAACCGTCACGTAGTACAACGACAGAACTGATAGCCTCACCCGCAAGGTACCAAGACTTTAGCTACGCGTCCAATCATATGGTGGGTATTGGTCCGTTGAAAGCTGATTTTCGCCTCGTAATTACCAACATTTGTTTCAAATCCGAAGTTAATGCAACGTGTCCAAATCGTAGCGTGGGAACAAAAAAGATTATGATGAATCCCCAACTGCACCTCATCGTCCACGATGCCCAATGTCCACTCCTGGTTCTGGGAAATCACTCCACTCTCATTCCACGCGCGTTTGGTCAACCATTAATTTTTTATTTTAAATAAACAAATTATTATTTTTGTAAAGTTTTTACTGTACATTGTTTTTAATTAAAAAAATAAAAATAAAAAATAAAAAGTGGGAAAATTTTAGATTTTTTCGGCACACGCGCTTACGTAGGAGGGCGGGGGTAGGGGCACTCCATGGATGACGGTCGCTCACGTGGTAAAGGAGGGCCACCTGTCGCACGTACGTGAAACGTTTCGGATAACGCATTTCTTAAGTGGATTGGAACATGGAGTTGAGGTCCGAGCTTGACGGTCTGTCTTCACCGCAGTTATGGTAAGTTAACAGTTAATTACTGGTTGTGGTCCATTCATGTCCCTGTCAACCTAAGTAACTTGCAAGTTTAAATTTCTGCTAGGGTTTTTCTCTTGCAAAGAGCGTCGGACCTTCTTCCCCCTCAGCCCTCCTCTCCTCTCCTCTCCTCTCCTCTCCTTTTTTTTGCCTTCATGCGAGTTAATGTATTTACTTGATGTCCCTAATTTTGGCATTTTTCTCCCAACAACTTTCCTTTCCAACATGATTTTCATTTTGGGTTTCTTGTTTCTTTGTTTTTCTTGTTATAATTTGATTTGTTTCTTTTTGTTTTTGCTCTTGTTGTTTTTTTTAGTTGTTTAAGTACGCTTTGTGGGTGATGATTTTAGGGTTTTACTCAAACTTCCTTCTCCATTTAAATGCATCGCTAATCTTCTCCACATGCTCCATCACTTACCGTTTTCTATTAGACCTTTTCTCACGTCTTCACCGCGATAAGCTTTCAATATCCCCTTTCAATTTCGATTTCTGGCAAACGTGTGATCGATTTTTCTTTCTGGTTGTTATCATTTGTTTGGTGTGCTTCTTCGTTATTTATTTTCCTATAATTTAGGTTGATTTTTTTCTTTTTGTATAATTTTTATCTTATTTTTATTTTTCTATAATTAATTTTAATTTTTGCTTATAATAATGCTCAATCCCCTCTCTCGCTTGATCTGCCCACATGATCAATAGAAGTGATAATTAAAACCATGCCCACAATAACAAAAAAGGACGCCGAGATAATACACATATATTTTCATAAAGCTATGATCTAACAATGATTATATAGAGTAGGTCCCACTATACAGAATATACCTTTAGAATATGAATGTCAAAAGAATCTCTTTTTAGTCCTTTAATGGGCTATGGAATGTGACAGTCGTAGGAGAACCTCTGGAGAAAATAAAATTAATTACTGAAAAAAAATAAAAATAAAAATAAAAATTGCTCGGACTATATACAGGGTAAAAGGTTAAGTTTGATTATAAAGATAATGACAAACCACATGCGATAGTTTAATGGTTTTAAGAGAATATTTATGAGATTAGGCACATACTAAGGCTTAGGTTCGACTCTCACAATGAGAATCATTTAGTCTATTGATATTTGTTATCTTGAGTCTTATTGATATCTTGGTGGGGTAGGTGTTAAGTTATGACTTAGTCAGTCTTAAGGTGGTTTGGTTTGTCTTGAGAGAGTACCTGTAATTTTCACTGTCTAGACCCTTCTTGAGTGGCATCCCACAGGTTAGTGCTACTATTGTCATGTCCTGATAAGATAGCTACAATTGGCATTCTCTTCTAACCTTTTTTGCTTAGAAAAAAATAAATAAATAAAGATGAACGACAAAAAATAAGTTAGAAACTAAATTTTTAAAGATAATATGAATATAATGAATAGAGAATAATCATTGGTTAAATTCTTTTTACAGTTATTAGATTGTAAATAATCTCAAAAAGACTGTAAAAATAAGAATAGAATCCTTGAAATGAAGAGGAGGGAGAGGAGGAAGGATGATGAAGTAGTAATATCTGTTTTGTGAGACATGGTCTCCAATCGATAGAGCTACCTCTTAAAAACGCATCTAAGGATGTACATAATACTAGGTCTTACAAGACATTCATCATATGACAATATATATAGCATGAGATCTATAAAATACAATATATAACTAGAAAATAAATCAACTCAATCTATTTTACTAGAAATGATTGAGATAGATCAACTTAGTCCCTATGAAGATTGCTTCTAAGGCTGTAGTTGAGCCAAGTCAAGCAATATTAAATTTTCAATCTTGGATACTTTGATTTTGTTTGGAATACGAGTCAAACTTGAGCTCGCCATGGAGCTAGATAATTTGTTCAAATTTTATTTATTTATTTATTTTTTTTTTTGAATGAACTCTAACTTGTTCACGAGTTACTTAATTTACGTATTCATTCATGCTAATCATTAGTTACTTAATTATTGTCTATATTTTATAATCCATGCTGATTAAGAAAATTAGAAAAATTAACTTCACCAACCATTATACAATCAAATGGGTAATATCTTATAACCTTATCTAACATCTTAAACAATCCACATGGCAAGATCTAATTCACTGGAAGAGGCCAACTCAAATTGGGCCAACGTTTCACTTAAAAGTGTTGACAAGATCTCCATCAACAATTCTCACATTTTATCGGGTCGCCGGCCCATAATTAGGTCGCTTCCCCCACAAGTTAATCCTATTTTCTTGGCTTGGTATATTTTCATTATCTTATTGATAAAGACATAAAGTGTCATGTATTTCCATATTATTCTTGGCTTTTTAGATGGGGGGCTATGTATTGTGTGAATTCATTCAAAGCTTTCTTCAACGGAATGGGATCCTCTCCATTTGATTTGAAATGGATAGGATTCAGTTAGTGTTTTTTTAAGGGCAAAATAGTCCTTTCATTAGAAAAGTTATAGTAAAAAGACTATTTTATCCCTAAAAAAACACTAACCGGAGACCTCTCCATTTCAAAGCAAATGGAGAGGATCCTTCTCGTTCTTCAACACCAACTCTGCCTAATTAATGTTGGTGAGAAAGTTAGTGGGCACAACTTTTAGGCTGACTGTAAAAAATTAAAAAAAATTAAAAAATTTTTAGGCTGACTGGCTGAGTGGTTGTAATTGTCTCCCAAATGGAAATACAGGTTGAGAAGAAATCAACGGCAAATGGTATGTCAAACTCACAGAAATTTCTTGTAAACCAAATATACTCCGAATTATTTAAAATAATGGTAAATAATGGTAAGTGTCTATAAATGTTTAAAATACATATTAAATTTTTAACGTCATTAATAGCAGTTTATTAATTTAAACTAAATTTAAATGTTTATAGACACTTTGTATTATTTTAAATGGGTTGGAGAATATTTCGTCCAAACTGATTTGTAGAAAATTTATGTTCATATCAAACACCCACACCAGGAAAAAAAAAAAAAAAGAAGAAGAAAGAAAAGAAAAAGAAAAAGAAAAAAAAACCTTTTCAACCAAGTTTTATTGTCATAAAAGTCAGGTTCGCTTGATAATTTTTTATTTTTTTTTCCTTTTAGCCAAAAAAACAAAAATATTAATAAACAAACACTAAATACTCATAAAATATTTAAAATTATTTTTATATTTACGTCACATCAAAATATTTTTTCGTAAAAAAAATACCCTCTAAAATATTTAATTTATTCATGTGTTTGATTAGGGCTCTTCACCTAATACATTAGTGGCATACTTTTACTTCCCAACAGCCTCCACTGCTTGCAAATATTATCCAACCTTTGGGGAACATTCAAACTTCGTTTTTTTGAGCCCATTGACATTCATGAATCTGATTTCTGCTTCAATTATTCAAATTACCAAATAATTTGGACAGGAATCATTAAAAATGAAGAGTAAATACAAATGGACCATTTCCCTCTAGACTTTTTCCCTCCACGTGTTCATCTTTTATTGATTCAAGTTGCAATGGAAGCAGTTGGGGGCTTTTTAAAAAAAGTTTAATAAAGAAAGTTTAGGAGGGAAGACTTTGGTCAACAAAAATTGACAAAATCCAGCAGATATGCCTTCTTAGATATGGGGTGTGACTAGATATTGGGGTAATATATATAAAGTTTGTTATGGAGATTTAAAAATTATTTTCCACTTTCTTAAAAAAAAAAAAAAAAAAAAATCATTCATTTTTCATCACATTATTTAAAAATCACTCTCTATTCTTAACCTTTTTTTTTTTTTTCAAATTGTTGATGGACGAGATCCCCTCATGTTGTCGTGTCACCAAATTGCCAACAATTAATTCTTTTTAAATTTTTTTTTTTTGCATATCTACATAAAGAAAGAAAAATTCAAACTAATGATATCCATTTCATAAGACATGATTCCTAACTAATTGAATTACTCTCCACATCTACTTAATATATAAAGCGAATACATAATATTATAATCACTCTCCGAGAAATTATAATTATGTCTTGAAACGTAATAAAATTATACAAAGATATATAAAAAAATCCTCCTACACAAGAAGTTTCTTTTTTCTTAATTTTTTGTTTTTTAGAATATAATTTTAATTTCATGAAAAATGACAGAAACTCTATTAGCAATTTAGACAGAAAGCTGAAATTAGGAGCAATTTTTTCTTTCTCTTTCTTTTTTCTCTTTTGAAACCCTAGGGAACAATTTTTTGTTATTATTTTTTCTTAATAGAAAATTAAGCCTTCTTTAGATATTTGAGTGGAATAAATTTTTATTTGTATTTGACAAAGATGGGAAGATAGGCCAAGGTGTTCGCACCTAACCTAATTCAGATATAATAACTTGAAACTTTTCTTGAGAATGACATGTGGGGTTCAAGTTCAACCTTCTATCCTAAATGGAAGTTTGGAATCCAGGCAAGTTCCCTCAACCCCTTTGCTTGGCAAAGCCTTTTATACCATTTTATTTGTTTTTTATTTGTTTTTAATAGTAATACGAAGTTATTGATATGATATAAATGTGACATTAATTTTAAATATTTTACGAGAGAACAAGTTAATCAATTTTTTTGCTAATTTGAAGAAATGAATTTTACTATTTTTTTTATAGAAATGAAAATGAGATAGGAGAAAGGCTAGCCAATTGCATGCTTGTAATTTTTCTTTTAATTGGTTTTATGCACATATATTAAGTTTTTTCTTTTCAACAAAATCAAGAAAAAAAAAAAAGTCTTTTTTATATACTATATTATCATTTCATTGGGCTGATGATTAATATTATAACAGTGCTCATCAACCTTTGAATTCTATTTTTTTTAAAAAAATAATAATTTATCTTAAAACTAAGGACACTTTCATATCTACCCTTGAATTAGGAAGACATATTAGGGAAAAAAAAAAAAGGAGAGGAGTTTTTTTCTTAGATCTATGATGACATTTGCATCATGCATGCATAACCATCTTGACATCTTGTGAGCATGATCACTTAATTAACATCAACATCAACAAGAGCTGGCATGAAGATTCTACAATCCAAAAGTACCTGTCAAGTGTCAACTACAAAAAAGCATAAAATTGTGTCAATTGTACAAATTTGATTAAATGTTGCCAAATTACTCACATATCCTCCAAATTAATTTATAACCCAAGTTATAACATCCGTCGTATTACATTATACCAAGGTCAAAATGGGAAACTCATAGAGGAGCGACATAACTGCCGAGGACCAACCAACCGTTGTCTTTGAATAGTTGTCCCAATTTGACTCTTCACAACACGTGTTTTGGACCAAAAAAAAAAAAAAAATGTATGAGGACCGAACATTATGAGTCCATAAATCCAAGCACAAAGAGACATAGATGTTGTTGTTGTTAAGGTTCCAATTTCTACACCTATAATGAATAAATTAAAGGTTTGGTATATCTGTTTATAATTGGGCAATCCAATTCTAGATCCTCAAAGACTAATATTTGAAGATCTATTAGATCAACTTATAAGATTAAAACTCCAAGGAACTAGAGGGTTTATGAAAATTAACAATTCTATACTGATTATAAACTGATCTAATATTTAAGTTGTTGAAATTTCATGTTACTTGAATTATATACCTGGCCTCCATATTTTTCAGATGTAATGAGAATTTCATTGAAATCGCCCACGCACATCCATGGCGCTAGAGAAAAGCTTTTTAGGTGAAGTAGTAAATTTCAAGCCTCCCGTCTCTTTCTCACATCCGGATGACCATAAAATCTAGTAAATTTTCAATTCATTCCTTGAAACTGAGGTCGTTGCATTTATGCGTCGCCGGCTATAGTTTTAGATTACAAGCCCCGCCTCCTCATTCCCCAACAACCCAAGGCTCCCGCTTCTACCCACAAAATCTACTGCAAACACATTGCTAAAACCAGTTTTGCATCTAATCATCTCCATCTTTTCCTGGAAGTTTTATTATTAGTTAAATGGTCTAAATCTTACTAGCTCATCACTTATAAGTTATAAAGAATTCTTAAATTTTTCTCAATTTATTTTATCTCATTAAATTATATGTTAAAGACGATAATATCTGAATTATTTAATTAAAAAAAAATCATTATAAGATTTTAAGAATTAATTCATCATAAAATCTAAAAGATACTGAGACAAATCGAAATATAATCTTATTAAACTATATAAATTACATAATATCCTATCATAATAATTAAAGTTTCAAAGGAGTTAGCAATCAAAGCCTATAATTTGAGTACATGTAAATATCATGTCATTTAACCAAAAGCATGAAAGAAATTAATGAGTAGCGAAGATCTCTTTATTGATTTCTTTTGGCCTTTGGGCAAAGCAGCTTAACGAGTAGCGAAGATCTCATAGGGATTTCATCCCCCACAGGACTCAGATTTTCTTTAATGGTGGTCGAGCCTTTGGATTCTCGTTGTCTTTGATTTGGTTTGGGTGTTGTTAACAAGCGAAAGGATAATGTTAGACATCCTAAGGTATTCTTCTTAAAATATTTCTTAAATGATGTGGCAATCATTTTTTTCCTTAAAAAATTTTCATTTTCTTTCCTTTGTCTCCTATTTATTTTCAAAATATCACATCATTTGGAAAGAATTTTGGAAAAAATTTTGAGACACCTAGCAGCCCTCCAAGCGAAAAGCAATTAAAACATGATTGTTTGTTGTCTTAGTTTTTTTTAATAATTCTTGATTTTGAATCATCGATCCTTACTTGACTAATGGGTTTTTGAATCTGTTGATCTTGTTTGTGTAGTCCATTTCGTTGCAAATTGTCATGATTTTGCACAAAAAATATATATTATTTTTTAATTCTTTTTAAAAATAAAAAATAAAAAAATTAATTATAGGATACGTGGCACAATGTGATTAGTGCTAATGTAACGTTCCATTAAGTTTTGAACATAATTTTAATCGAGGTATTATTTTCATCTTTATGAAAATCACAGGTATCTCTTGTAATAGAAATAAAAACTTAAAGAACAAAAAATAAAGAGTTCAAAGCATAAGGATATTTTTAGTATTTAATCCTTAAAAAAAAAAAAAAAAAAAGGATTTAGACTATCAAGTGCACTATTTATGTCTCCGACTCTCCAAGAAGCGAAAGGGAGGAAAAGTAAAAAAAAAAAAAAAATGCTCGAATAAAAAGAGATAAAGTAGGCTCACAAATGCAATTAATTCAATAAATTGGGAGCATATATATTTTTTTAATCTGTTGGGCACATGGGATTTGGGACAAGAATGCCAACGTATGAACTCAGAAAAAATCGACAAGGACAGCTGAAAAGAAATAAGTTTGAGTGTAAATAAAGAGCGATTTGTACCCAAGCAATTTTCATTACGTGCCAAGGCTACTAACTACTCTCTCTCTCTTTCTCTCAAGTTTGCAGATTCAAAGAAACACTGAAGGTTTATCTTATACATCTACAGTAAAAAACCAAGGAAATAGCAAGGAACCCATCTCCTTGAATCCATTCTTTTCTGTAACAACATCAAGGAATGAGGTAATTAGTCGCGTCTCTATATACTTCTTCTCCAAGTCATTTTTTTTTTATTTTTTTTTTGATGAATGAAATCTTTATAGAAGAACACACACACACACACAAAGAATCCATTCTTTTTTCTGTTCTTTGATAGCTATGAAAGACTTGTACGTTTAACCTGGTTATAATGTTTCTACTTTCTAGTGTTAAGCGAAGAAACCCATCAATAATCAGTTCGCCAAGGATTTTCTTGATTTCTAGTTTATATGTTTGCT
Source organism: Carpinus fangiana (assembly GCA_006937295.1). Classification (NCBI taxonomy): domain Eukaryota; kingdom Viridiplantae; phylum Streptophyta; class Magnoliopsida; order Fagales; family Betulaceae; genus Carpinus; species Carpinus fangiana. Next base: position 24,645,981 of record CM017321.1, read on the forward strand.
CAGTTTGCTTCGCTCAACTGACATAAGAAACAGGTGGTAAAATCTCAATTTTCATTTTTGACTGCTGCCTCGCTTTGGACTATCTTTGTATGTTTAACACTAAATATCACCAAGTATTATTTCCATTTCTAGTTTTTCTTGGTTTCTTGCTTCTTATTTCAGTGGTTTTACTTCTTTTGATTTTTTGCTTTTGCCATGTTTCTTTTGCTTCATGTGCATAACATAGAGTTTGCAATGTTTACATCTTTCTTATTTGCTTCCCCACCTTGAATAACAGAAATGAAAATTAGACTATTTTTGTTTCAATAATTTGTAAACATTTTCCTCCTGAAGTTGTTTATCTTTATCTTTTAGTTCTCTTGAATTTGTAATCCAATTCCTGTAATGGGTTATAAATCTTATTCCTTTTGCCATCGAATTTGATACATATAGGCAAGCTCGAAAATATGTATTGTTTGTATCAATTTCTTGTTCTTTTTCCTATGTTTCCAACCCCACTTTTTTTGACACTAATTTACCCAAATCCCTGAAGTTTCTGATGGGTGTCAAATTGTGGACAGATATTTGGGGCTTATTTAGCCAAACTCAGGGGATTGGTGCAGTTCCAGAAATTTATGGGTTTGTTCCAATTCACAACTTTGTGTCTCTGTCTCCTCCTTGTGTTTGGGAGCTGCTTTGCCAGCGATCAACATGTTGGTCAGATATATCCAGGATTCCAAGCTTCTCACAGTGAATGGGCGGATAAACAAGGACTATTCCTGTCATCCAACAGCTCTGTATTTGCTTTGGGCTTTTACACTGCCTTGGATGTCAAATTGTTTGTGCTAGTAGTTATTCATCTGGATAGTTCCCAAGTGGTTTGGACTGCCAATAGAGGCTTACTGGTCAACAATTCTGATAAGTTTGTCTTTGACAAAAATGGGAATGTATTTTTGGGAAGTGGGGACGGTGTAGTGTGGTCAACAAACACAGCAGGGGAAAGAGTTGCAGCCATGGAAATGCAGGACTCAGGAAACTTGGTATTGCTAGCTGAGGATAAAAGAATTCTTTGGCAGAGTTTTAGCCATCCCACCGATACCCTTTTACTTGGCCAGGTGTTCCAGGAAGGAATGAGGCTGCAAAGCTTTCGAAACCCCTATAATGTGTCTCATTTTCTTGAATTCAGGTCAGGTGACCTGGTCTTGTATGCTGGTTATCAAACTCCACAACTCTATTGGTCCATAACAAATGATAGCCGGAAAAGCAATAACAATGTCACCGGTAGTGTTCATTCTGCCTCTCTGGAGTCCAATTCATGGAATTTCTATGATAAGAATAGACTTCTACTCTGGCAATTTGTCTTCTCTGACAATACTGGTCCCAATACCTTGTGGACTGCTGTTTTAGGCTCGGATGGAGCAATATCGTTTAATAATCTCAAAAAGGGAAATGCTTCCACTCCTGAGGCTACTAAGATACCACAAAATTCCTGCAATGTTCCTGAGCCTTGTGGTCCATATTATGTGTGTTATTTTGGGAACTGGTGCCAATGCCCTTCGCTTCTCAGCTCTGAATTTGATTGCAAACCTCAGAGTGTCTCAAACTGTAATAGCTCCCAAGGGTCAGCAGAGCTTTTATTTGTTGGTGAGAAGCTTACTTATTTTGCAATTGGATTTGTTCAACCAGTTTTGAAATCTAATCTAAATGCATGCCAAGAAGCTTGCCTTACAAGTTGCTCTTGCCTTGTGCTGTTCTTCCAAAGTAATTCTGGGAGATGCTTTCTATTTGACCGGATAGGGAGTCTGCAACGCTCTGGTGAGCAGTCTCCTGGTTACGTTTCATACATGAAGGTCCCTATTGCTGGAGATGGTGGACATGGTCATGCAAGAAGAAAGGAAAAAAAGAGCATATCAGTTGTAATCATTGTTCTTTCAACCATACTGGTTATTATTGGTCTACTTTATGTGGGATTCTGGTATTACCGCAGAAAGAGGGGATTGCTGGAATCTTCTCAGGACAACCTGGAAGAAGATAATTTCTTGAGTAGTCTATCCGGGACACCTGCTCGTTTCAGTTATATTGATCTTAGTCGAGCAACCAAAAACTTCACTACAAAGATAGGCTCAGGCGGGTTCGGCTCGGTCTACCTTGGTGTGCTCCCAGATGGCACCCGCTTGGCTGTGAAAAAATTGGAGGGCATTGGGCAGGGGAAGAAGGAGTTTAGAGCTGAAGTTACAATTATTGGGAGTATCCATCATGTCCATCTGGTCAAGCTCAAAGGATTCTGCGTGGAGGGGTTTCACCGGCTTCTTGTCTATGAGTACATGGCTAAAGGTTCTCTGGATAAATGGATCTTTAAGAACAATGAAGGGGGTCACCTGTTGGATTGGGATACAAGATTCAATATTGCATTGGGTACTGCTAAGGGATTAGCTTATCTCCATGAAGAGTGCGAAGTGAAGATTATTCACTGTGACATAAAACCTGAGAATGTTCTTCTTGATGATAATTATGCAGCCAAAGTATCCGATTTTGGTTTGGCCAAGCTAATGAACCGTGAACAAAGCCTTGTCTACACAACACTAAGGGGTACAAGGGGGTACCTTGCACCTGAATGGATAACCAACTATGCCATATCTGAGAAGAGTGATGTATTCAGCTATGGCATGGTGTTGCTTGAGATTATTGGAGGAAGGAAGAATTACGATCCAGAAAATCATTCAGAGAAAGCCCATTTTCCCTCTTATGCCTCCAAGATGTTAGAAGAAGGAAAAGTGAAAGAAGTCTTTGATTCTAGGCTAGAGATTGATGAGAAAGATGAGAGGATTTCCACTACAATCAAAGTAGCATTGTGGTGTATACAGGATGAAATGCATTTAAGGCCAACGATGACTAAAGTAGTCCAAATGCTTGAAGGCATTTGTGCAGTACCTTCGCCCCCAACCTCCTCTCAGATTAGTTCACACTCAAGTTTCTTCAAATGGAGCAGTGAAGAGGGTACTTCAACAGGAATGATTGATTACTCTAGTGAGGTAACCATGTCAGATGTACGGCTATCTGGCCCAAGATAATGAAATCAATTTGTGCAAATGGAGATGTATATATTCAGTTGTTTTGATTATATGTTACTAAGTTCTCTGCTGAATTGATATCAAAATGAAATGAATGGCCAATGTCACTAGTAGCATTTGTTGTGCCTTATGCTTCAAGTGGTATCCACTCATGAACAGGCTTTCCCATTCCTATACAACTATACAAGTGATTTGTGTATTTAGAAAGTCTTTTGTTGCATATGTTTCAACCTTTTTTTTTCCTTTATGGTATCTATGTTATGCTATACTATTATAACATAATGCCAGAAACTATATTTTTATCCCACAACTATTTCATAATATTGATTTTGTAGTTCCAACCAACTTTTGGATCAATTATTATTTTGAAAAAAAATAAAAAATCGAAGGGTTGGTTAAAACTGCCACGTCAGCATTCTAGAATGGGTATATTACAAAAATATGGTATATAGCATTACTCGTAATTATAACAAGAGGTAGTTCACTTTCTTCCCTTCCTCAAAACCTCTTTCCTTGGTGTACACAATATTGAATATTCAATGAGTAATATTTTTTATTAGACCGTTATTCAATTGCCACGCAACTTGAAGATGTAGCAATAAAAATTAGGACTTATATATAAATAATAGTTGATTTTCACTGTCACACTATCACAGTTATATGGATGTCGTATAATAGTTTACTAAATAACATTACTCATATTCAACAAAGAAATGCTATATACTACACTCTTATCCTTACCCACATCTCACTGGATAAAAGTGGCAATGTTCATTGGCCCTTCAATTTTATTTTATTTTTTGTTTTATTTTATTTTTTCCTTTCCACAAGAGTCGATCCAATGAAATAGGAATAGAATAAGGGTGTAGTATATATAGCATTACTTTATTCAATATTATCTCCATCAATTAGGTAATGCTATACATCTGCCTTCACCCTTGTATTATATCAATGTTGATGTGGCATGTCTCATAGCATGTGATACATGAAAATAGGATTTTAGCCGGAAAGACCCGCCACATCAACTTTAGGGTAACACAAGAGCAATGTATAGCATTACTCTTATCAATTCTCGCATAAGTAATATAAATAAGTAAATTTATTTTTCTTTGTTGCCTTTATGAATATTTGGGTCTTTTCTTGAGAGAACATGTAGTAGTGATTGACTAGGGTTGCGATAAAGCAAATACTCTGGTCTCTCTTTCCAAGTTCAAAAAATTAAAGTGGGTAAACATGATATGGGGGTTTCGAATTCAAAATCTGACGTTTCTTTCATTCATCTTTGTGTTGTACGAAAAGTTGTACGCAATTCATTGATTTTTTTTCGACACGTTGAATGGTTGCAAAAGAAGGTACAAAATGGCTGTAGCCTCAGGAGTTTTACTGAAGTCTAAAGTGATCCTCCAAATTAAATAGAAGCCTCAAAAGCCTCAGGAATATATAATATAGGAAAAAGGGTACACTGCTTTTGAGTTCTGAACACTTTAAAAGATGTGGGGATTAATTTGCACTTGAAGACCTAGTATTCTAAAATATTGCTATTATTCCTTTTCTTTCTCTTTACAGTACACTGCTAGATTTCTTTAAGAGTATTTTAAGTAGTTATACAATCTATTCCATATCTATAAGTTTTATGTGCATTTAATTGAAATATTTATATCTTTCAATTCAAGTCAAACCAAAAATTTTAAATGTTAGACAGTGATTAAATATAAGGAGTCAACTAGTTTATAACAATAAGTGAAACGCTGTAGAAGAGAGCTAGCTGCCTACACTCGTCATGTGCAAGGACAATGAGCATTGGACGCTATGAAGTGCACTTTTCTAGCCAGTCGCAGGGTTTTAATTTACCAGATTTTGTGATTACGATTTCTTTCTATTCTCTTACATGGTATTATGTTCTTTAAAATTTGAACATCATTGTATCCTAAGAGCTATTTGTCGAGTTGCTTAGTACTTAGAAGACAAAATATGTTCTAAAAATATTGCCGTTTCGATTGAGCTTTAAAATTCCAAGCCTTCTTATATTTTTCTCATTATTCTATAACATCTTCCAACATAAACAATATTTAGAAGCTAATTTCCTATAGAGTTCGCGTATCTAACATGGTTGCGACTTAAATATAAGAATATACACAAATTACAACTAGGCTCTTAACAATGATGAGTGGCGTGCAACTTAGTAGGAGAAGCGAAATCCGACTTTTTTTTCTCTCCATGTTTTGGGAGTATGCAAATACGGCTGTACCTTGAATAGGATAATAGGCTGCAGCCAAGAAGGTAGGGGGAACAATCATTCTCCATAAAGTTTGAAGAAAAATCTTCTATTTTTTTGGGATGGCACATTGAAGTCTTGCATACATGATGATCATTGTAAAAATGGGGTAATTTGTTTATATCACAAGGTTGGGTATTTTTTCACTATCATATATGTGAGCATCACCAGATCTGGATATAAATGTTAGTTTAAAGGGAAAAATATAAAAAAGCCTTCTAAACTACCAGTCGTTTACAATTTAGTCCCATAAAGTTCAAAAAGTAATAAAGTAGCCGCCAAACTACCAAAATGCAACAAAAAAGCCACTTATTTTTTTATATTCCTATAATACCCCTATTCTTTTAACAAATAAAATATTAAACTAATTGTAAAAAAAACCCCAAAAAAATAAAATAATGGGCGTATATTTATTTATTCCAATTTTTTTTTTTTTTTTTTTTTTTTGTATTTACTAGCCCATTGTTTTTTTTGTGTCTTTTTTTTAAAAATTGTTTAGTTTTTTTTACAATTATTTTATTATTATTTTTTGTTAAAAGAATAGGGGTATTATAGGAATATAAAAAATAAGTGACATTTTTGTTACATTTTGGTAGTTTGGGGGGCTACTTTAGTACTTTTTGAACATTGGGAGGCTAAATTGTAAACAGCTGGTAGTTTGGGGGGCTTTTTTATATTTTTCCCTAGTTTTAATTAGTGGCTAAATGTTCGGAAAGCAAAATGGATTCAAAGCCCACTTACAATGTATTTGAGTTCTAACTAGACTAGGAGTCTTTTACGTGTTATATTCTAGGTCTTATTTTCAATGTATTTGAGTTTTAACTAGACTGAAGTCTTTTAGATGTTATATATAGATCTCTACAGATCTGTATGAGGTACAAATTCTGCAGCTAAAATTTGCCGTCGTGTGCTAAGAGAGTCTATAATTTAGAGCTTTTGTTCTCTCTCTTAGAGTAAATGTTCATAGTTTATTCATTGTTGAAGTGAAGTCAACTGGAGTTCCATTGAAGGAAAATCACGTAAGATGATTGTGTCAATTGTCTCGCTTGTCTTATACAAGAGTGAGTCATAGCAAAGGTTTTGTAAGTATGAACATTTTGTAATCCTTTACTCTTTTACTGAGTTAGTTGATTTTCTGGGTTTAGCTGTCCCGGAGAGGTTTTACATTTTAGAGAGTTTTCTAAATGGTTTTCTCTTTGTAACCAAAATGTCTGTATTCTTTATTGCTTATTGTTTCATATATATTTGGTTGTTTATAAATTGTTAAATCAAATCTATTTCTACATAATATTATGTGAAACACCTATACATTTAAAATAGATATCTTTTGGAGTCGTATATAAAATTTTCAATAAACTTTCAGCTGAAACGATCACTATGTTTACTGTTTACTCACCTACCACTTAAGATGTGTTTGGTGATACTTTTGTGTCCTGGAAAAGACATAAAATACCAAGTGATGTCAGAACAACAATAAAAGGCTGCTGACTAGCTGAGCCAGAGAGCATCTTCATTTCTTTTTCTTTGTAATAATAGCTCTAAAGAATGTTCGGCATTAATACAGAAATACATGTTTGGAATTGTGTCAACATTATTCATAACCTGTGGGTGCGTGTGTCGCTGTCTCTACCTTGCATATAAGTCTAGAGAGACAGAGAGGGACTGATGATTCACTTAATTCCTTTTACACCCCAAAAGATGAAGCCAAGAGCCCATCTTTGTAAATCCATTTGTTTCTGTATCTGAATCAAGGAATGAGGTTAGTCATGGCTCTTTACGCTTTTTTCTGGGTCTTTTAAAATTTTCTTTTTCTCTTCATTGGTGGCAATGTGAAGCTCCATTGTTGTTTTACGTCAGATTCTAATTTTTGATACTGTTAAGCAAAGCCATCAACAATCGCCAAGGAATTTTTTCATTTCTTGTTTGTTTTTTGCTCTGTTTTGTTTTGCTTCAGGCATATAAGTTAAGAGTTGGTAGTATTTGAATACCACAATTAGAACTTCTAAGAGGATTATTTTTTGCAGTCAGACAATTTACAGGCAATTCTGTCTGCGAATTTCTTATTATATTTAAGCTTTTTGAATTTTGTAGCTATACAACCAAATTCGAAGTTTTTTTTTTTATATTCACTTTTCAGGCTAAATTTTCCCAAGCACTTGAAAGTTTTAGATTTTGTTCACATATTTAGCCAAGCTCAATCAATTGATTCAGTTATAGAGAATTATGGGTTTGTTCCAAATTAGAACCTTTTTTGTTTGTTTCCTCCTGTTTGAAACATGCGTTGCTAGTACTCAAAGTCTTGGCCGCATATATCCTGGTTTCCAAGCGTCTCAGACGGTATATATTGACAACAAAGGCATTTTTCTGCTGTCAAACAACTCTAATTTCGGTTTCGGCTTCTATACCAGTGTGGATGTCACATTGTTTCTACTTGTTATCATTCACATACCTAGTTCCAAAGTTGTTTGGACTGCTAATAGAGGCTTTTTGATTCAAAATAGTGATAACTTTGTGTTTGGAGAAAATGGAAACGTTTACTTGGAACGTGGGAATAGTGTGGTTTGGTCTACAAACACTGCGGGACAAACAGCTACTGCCATGGAATTGCTCAATACAGGAAACTTGGTATTGCTTGGGGATGGTGGAAGAATTCTATGGCAGAGTTTTAGCCATCCTACTGATACCCTTTTGCCTGGTCAGATACTCTTGGAAGGAATGCAGCTCAGAAGTTTCCCCAACCCCAATAACCTGTCTCACTATCTTGAATTCAGGTCAGGTGATTTAGTCATGTCAGCAGGTTTTGAAATCCCACAATTTTATTGGTCCATAGCAAATGACAGCCGAAAAACCAACAACAATGTCAGCGGCAAGGTTCATTCTGTGAGTCTGGGGTCCAATTCCTTGAATTTCTATGATCAAAATAAAACCTTGCTTTGGCAGTTTGTCTTCTCCAAAAACCCTGGATGGAATGCCTTCTTTGCTGCTGTTTTAGGCTCTGATGGGTCTCTCTCATTCTATAATCTTCAAAAGGGGAAGTCAGTTTTTCCTGAGGCAATCAGAATACCACAAAGTTCCTGCAGCACTCCTGAGCCTTGTGATCCATATTACGTTTGTTCTTTTGAAAGCAGATGCCAATGCCCTTCACTTCTCAGCTCTCACTCTAACTGCAAGCCTCAGGTCAGTTCAACCTGTAACAGCTCCAAGAGTTCTGTAGAGCTTCTATACATTGGCGAAGGGCTTAACTATTTTGCACTTGGCTTTGTTACACCCTCGTTGAAATCCTCCAATATAGTTGCATGCAAAGAAGCATGCCTAGGAAATTGCTCTTGCCTTGTGCTGTTCTTTGAAAGAAGTTCTGGGAGTTGCTTTCTATTTGACCAGATAGGAAGTCTGCAAAGGTCTGACATGGGCTCTACTGGTTATATTTCATATGTGAAAGTTTCAAGGGATGGAAGCCCTGCAAGCAATGAAAGAAAGCGGATTCTTTTAACCATGGTCATAATTTTTGCAACTGTCATGGTTGTCTTTACTCTGCTTTATGCAGGATACTGGTATCATAAAAAGAAGAAGATATTACTGCAATATCCTGTAGAAGATTCAGAAGAGGATAATTTCTTGGACAATCTTCCTGGGATGCCTCTTCGTTTCAGCTATGGTGATCTTTGCAGGGCAACCAAGAACTTCTCTACAAAGGTTGGTGAAGGAGGGTTTGGCTCCGTCTACACCGGTGTGCTCCCAGATGGTACACAAGTGGCTGTAAAAAAGCTGGAGAGCTCCGGGCAGGGAACCAAAGAATTTAAAGCTGAAGTTACTACTATTGGAAGTATCCATCATATGCATCTGGTGAAGCTCAAAGGTCTTGTTAAATCATTTCTTATCTTAAAAACTAAAACGGTTAGAAAATAGTTTATTTAATTTATATTTTAATGCTTTCCATTACGTGTGGACTCACTCCCCCTTAATTATTGATTTCTAACATGTGAAATATTTAATTGAAATGAGAGATGAATGACGGAGACAAAGTTCAAACTCATGACCTTTGGCTCTAATATCTTGTTAAATCATCAATTATTGCAAAAACTTAAGCTGTTAGGAGATGGTTAATTTAATTGTTTAATTCATATTTCAACAGGTTTTTGTGCTGAAGGGCCTCACTGGCTTCTTGTCTATGAGTACATGGAAAAAGGATCATTAGATAAGTGGATCTTCAACAAGAATGAAGAGGGTCATGACTTGTTGGATTGGGATACAAGATTTAATATTGCTTTGGGAACAGCAAAGGCGTTGGCTTATCTCCATGAGGAATGTGAAGTGAAGATTGTCCACTGTGATATAAAACCAGAAAATGTTCTTCTTGATGATAATTTTGTTGCAAAAGTTTCAGACTTCGGTTTGGCAAAGCTAATGAACCGGGAACAGAGCATTGTATATACAACACTGAGGGGTACAAGAGGGTACCTTGCACCTGAATGGATTACAAACTTTGCCATATCAGAGAAAAGTGATGTATACAGCTATGGCATGATGTTGCTTGAGATTATAGGAGGAAGGAAGAATTACGATTCAAAAGATTGTTCAGAGAAAGCCCATTTCCCTTCTTACGCCTACAAGATGTTGGAAGAAGGAAAACTGGAAAAAATTGTTGATACAGAGCTAGAGATGGATGAAAAAGATGAAAGGGTAGTCACTGCTATCAAAGTTGCATTGTGGTGTATACAAGACAATATGCATTTAAGGCCTGCAATGACTAAAGTAGTGCAAATGCTTGAAGGTTCTTGTGCTGTGCCACCGCCTCCAACATCATCTCAGTCGGATTCTCCGTCGTGTTTCTTTAAATGGAGCAGTCAAGGGGCTACTTCATCAGCAGCACTTAATGGTTATTTCAGTGATGTAGCCATGTCAGATGTTCGCTTATCGGGACCAAGATGATAAAAGCAAATGTTTTGTAATAGAAGATTTTCATTTTTGTCCTCTGTATCTTGGCAGAGTCATGAAACTTCAAAGTTTTGTACTGATTCATTTGTATTAGATCTCAAGATTTGGTTTTCTGACCACCTGTGGAGACAGCTATCTATTTGCTCAAAAATGTATGGTTTTGATTGTTGTTTGAATCTAGAAATATTCCTGGAAGCTTCTATACTGGTATTAAAGATGCTGCTGCTGCTCAGTAATATCAATTAAATAAAAGGAAGAAGAAAATTCGTGCTTAGTGATGGAAGTTTGCAATGAACTACAAAATAAAAAATAGGGTCAACTGTCAACTGGGGACGTAAAAGTCGGCACTTGGTGGGGACTCACGTTACTCTGAGCCTGGGGACTCATTCAGAGGTTGAGATTCTCTCCCCCACTATCAGAGCACTAATTAAACTTATTAGCAAGAAATAAAGTTAAATTCTTAATTAATAAATATTATGAAGTGGCAAAATTTGCTTTTGTTAGTTTTCTTGATTAGCCCCGGTATCATGATGTCCTACTTCAGCAGACCATGAAAGTAGCACTGGATAATGGAATTAAAAAGACCAGCACCAATGGTGGTTGTTGGCTGGTTTTTTGAGTTTCTCAGTAGTTATAGCCTGCAAAGTTAAGGGCAGGGCGTTCATTATGTTGCCCGGACGTTTGGATCTTGTGTTGCTCAAAGAGTAATACTATTCGGTAAACTATCATACGACAATTGCCATATAATTTGAGGCTAAAGACTGATTTTTGTTGTCACGTTGTCTCAGTTATATGACAGTTGTAATAGTAACAAAATAGCATTACTTGTTGCTCAAATTATTGCCTATATTGTCCAACAAGAAATAAATTCTTCTATTAATGACCATTACCCGTTTTGCAGAGAGAGAGAGAGAGAGAGGAAGAAAATTAAGATCGAAAGAGGTATTGGGGTAGCATAATCAGATATGATTCACACGTTGTCAAAAATAAAAAACTAATCTATAGTGTCATTTTCATAGTAAAGTATACAATAGATAGAACATTATTGTGAGAAAAGAAAGTTTCATTCCACGTTCATGTTAATCACTCATATCTGCAACTGCATGGAACCAACAATCTTTTTTCTAGTGGGAACCACGCCGGCCTCAGAGCTGTAATATGATATAGATACACTTCCACATGTCATAATGTGAATAAAATAAGACAATGAAGTGCTCTCAGAAGCAAAGGTTTTAGCCTCCTAACCTTTTGGCAACCATTAATTTATAGGAAGCGCAGCTGAAAGCATTAGCAAAGTCAATTGACAACCATTTGGATTAATCTAATTAATCTCATCCCTTCTCTGAAATCAAGGAAAAGGCCAAGATCCATCTATCTGCTTTTCTGGTTAACAAAAAATGAGGTCACTCCTATCATCTTCTGCTTCCCATTAATGGCCATTTTTTTGTACTGCTAAGCCAAGAAAACCCATTAACTGTCACCAAAGATTCTCTTCATTTCTAGTTTACATCTAGTTTTTTCTTCTCTTTTTTTGCTTCAAATACACACATTGATCTGCATCATCTTTCTTTATGGACTTGTTCCAATTTAGAACCCTGTGTTTCTGTCTCATTCTTTTGTTACAAACCTGTTCTGCTATCACTCCAAATATCGGCCAGATATATCCAGGATTCCAAACATCTCAGATGGTTTGGGTCGAGCACAGCGGGCAATTCCTTTTATCCAACAACTCAGTATTCGCTTTCGGCTTTCGCGATACCCCGGATGACGATGATGTCATGACTATGTTTTCACTAGTAATCATTCACATATATAGTTCCAAAGTGGTCTGGACTGCTAACATAGGCTCAGTGGTTACCGGTTCTGAGAATTTTGTGTTTGACAAAAATGGGAATGTTTACTTGGAAGGCAAGAAAGGTGGTGTGGCTTGGTCTACAAACACAGCCGGACAAGGAGCTACAGCAATTGTATTGCAGGATTCCGGAAACCTGGTTTTGCTTGGTGACAATGGAAAAAGTCTCTGGCAGAGTTTTAGCCATCCCACAGATACTCTTTTAGTAGGCCAGCAATTCAAGGAAGGAATGCAGCTAAAAAGTACTCCCAACCGCAATAACTTGTCTCAATATCTTGAAATCTTGCCAGGCAATTTGGTATTGTATGCCAGATATGGGAGTACTCCACAAATCTATTGGTCTATAGCAGATGACAGCCGGAAAACCAAAAACAATGCAAGTGGCAAGGTTTACTCTGCATCTTTGATGTCCAATTCATGGAATTTCTATGATCAATGGGGGGCCTTACTGTGGCAGTTCATCTTCACCAACCATTCTGATCAATTGAATGCCACGTGGGCGGCTGTTTTAGGCTCAGAAGGCTCAATCTCATTCTATAATCTTCAAATGGGGCAATCTGTTACTCCTGAGGTCATTAGAATACCACAAAGTTCTTGCAGCATTCCGGAGCCTTGTGATCCATATTATGTGTGCTACGTGGACAGCCAAAGCCAATGCAAATGCCCTCCTATTCTCAGCCCTCAATTTAGTTGCAAGCCTCGGATTATCTCAACCTGTAATGGCTCCAAAAGCTCAGTAGATCAGCTTTTATATGTTGGCGAGAAGCTTGATTATTTTGCACTCGGGTTTGTTACACCCTTTTTGAAATCTGATCTATATGCTTGCAAACAGGCTTGCCTTGCAAACTGCTCCTGCCTCGTTCTGTTCTTTGAAAGTAGTTCTGGAAGTTGCTTTCTCTTTGACCAAATAGGAAGTTTGCAACAGGCTGGAGCAGGTTCTGCTGGTTATTTTTCTTATGTCAAGGTCTTAAGTAATGGAGATGGAGGGGCAAGTCCTTCAAGAGGAAAAAGCAGAACGGGAAGGCACATTCTGGTCATTGTGATCATTGTCATTGCAACTGTTCTGGCTATTGTTGGTCTTATTTTTGCTGCATTCTTGTACCACCGCAAAAGTAAGATAATATTGGAAACTTCCCAGGACACTTTAGAAGACAATAATCTTTTGGACAGTCTTCATGCAATGCCTGTTCGTTTCACTTATGGTGATCTTCACAGAGCGACTAATAACTTCTCTATCAAGCTTGGTGAAGGAGGGTTTGGTTCCGTCTACCTTGGTGTGCTCTCTGATGGTACTACCGTTAAACTACTATTTATTTCAAAAGTTTAATAATTTAATAATTTAATTTATATTCTAACACTCCTCAACACGTGTGGGTTCAAACTTCCTATTAATTTGTGAGCCACGTAGAATATTTAATTAAAATAGAAGATAATTAATGGAGATATGGTTCGAATGTTCTGTTATTATATTAAATCATCTTTTGTTCCGAAAACTACTTAACCTTGTAGGAAATGATTAATTTAATTTATATTCTGACAGGTACCTTATCTGCTGTGAAACAATTGGAGCGCATTGGGCAAGGAATGAAAGAGTTCAGAGCTGAAGTTGGTCTTATTGGGAGTATCCACCATGTTCATCTGGTGCAGCTCAAAGGCTTCTGTGCTGAGGGAAATCATCAGCTTCTTGTGTATGAGTACATGGGTAAAGGATCTTTAGATAGTTGGATTTTCAATAATAATGGTGAAAACGGGCGGCACACGTTGGATTGGGATACAAGATTCAACATTGCAGTGGGTACAGCAAAGGGATTGGCTTATCTCCATGAGGAGTGTGAAGTGAAGATTGTCCACTGTGATATAAAACCAGAAAATGTTCTCCTGGATGATAATTATGTTGCAAAAATCTCAGATTTTGGTTTGGTTAAGCTTATGGACAAAGAGCAAAGCCTTGTATGTACACAGCTAAGGGGAACAAGAGGGTACCTTGCACCAGAATGGATCTTTAACTATGCCATATCAGAGAAGAGTGATGTATATAGCTATGGAATGCTCTTGCTTGAGATCATTGGAGGAAGGAAGAATTCTGATCCAACTCAAGGTTCTGAGAGAGCCTATCTTCCTTCTTATGCCTTCAAGATGATGGAAGAAGGAAAAGTAAGAGAAATTTTCGATTCAAAACTAGAAGGTTACCAAAACGATCAAAGGGTTGCCACTGCTGTCAAAGTTGCACTGTGGTGCATACAAGAAGACACGCAGTTGAGGCCATCAATGACTAAGGTTGTTCAAATGCTTGAAGGTCGTTGTGCAGTACCTCAGCCTCCAACCTCTTGTATGTTGGGTTCTAATCATTCAAATTTCGGTCAATCAGGTAGTGATGCGCACCTCTTAGCTGTTCGCTTATCAGGAGCGAGATGAGATTGTAATACTATACTATTATACGACTGGCATACAATTGGGATAACGTGATAGTGAAAACTGGTCAAAACCAGACTTATTGTTGAAATCAGCCAATAACGTCTTGCTTTAGATCCTCATGGTGTCTTCATTAAAAACTTCCCTAGTTAGTTGCTAGCTAAGGTTTCCTAGTGAAATATCATGACCATAAATGTTCTTGTTTGTGTTTTAAGAGACTTGTTGCTCTCTAATTTTAACATGAAAGATGAGAGTCAAGAACAATGAGGTTTGACTATATTCCTTGGATGCTTGAAGTAATGAATCAGCAACTCAATCAGTGGTAAATAACAAAGGATCAAAGGCAAATGTCACCAAACCTTTCCCACAAAGAAAAACAAAATCATGCCAAACTCCATCTTAATAATATATATATAACTTACCATTATATCTATGTAGTGTAGTCCCACCTTTTAGGACATGACTATAAATATATATGTAGATGAGTGATGTTATGACTTGAAAAATAAAAAAAATAAAAAAATAAAAAATAAAAAAACTCCTGGTCTTTTTGGGAGGATTAAACTATATTTGTCCAGCAATCAAAGGGAATCTGAAGAAACAATTCAAAGCTTGTTTATAATTACATTTGAGAAGTAGAGCTTTTGTCTACCAAAAAAAAAAAACCCTCAATTTTTGCTTCCCCAAAAAGCAATTTGGGCTTTTTTTTTTAAGAGAAAAATTGTTGAGGTTATTTGATTTGTTTAAGCAAATATGACCGGAGGTAATTTTAAATCGTTTTCTGCTGCGTATTCTAGCATATTGTTATTTTTGGGTTCAACGGATTTGACACACCCCACTTTCAAAGAGGGATTAACACGAAAATTATGTGTTTTCAAATACATAGTACTATTAATAAAAATTGTATTGCCCTGGATTCAATGAAGAGTTTAAATCCAAAGTAATAAAAAGAAAAAAAAAAAATCGTTAATAGGACTACGTATTTGAAAATACCAAATTCCTATCGTGATGCCTCTTTAAAATTGGGGCGTTACAAAATTTCGCAAGTCACAATTTAATGTAGTGTGTTACGAAAATGGAGTTTATGCGGGACAAGTATTAATATTATCATATATTTTAATATATGATACCGTAGAATATTTTATTATGTTTATTTTTATTTGATATTGTCTTTATTTATTTTCATGTAAGAGTCTTAATGACTCAGCCTTATATAATATTGTAATAGTTTGCCTATTTAAAGGGCATTACGTTATGATAAACAAAAAAAAAAAAAGCAAAAAGTTAATCCAAACTTTATGTTTGAAAAGGTTTTAGGTTCCCTTCAATGAATCCAAATGGTCTAAGTTCCCCTAAAACCTAACAATCTATCACGTTATGTGTATGTAAAAGCATTCACGTAACATTGGTATCAGGGCTAGCCACCATATCAAGAGGTTCGAGTCACGAAAGGGGAGTCCTATAGGCTAGGTTAAAAAACTGATATATGAGTGTAGTCACCAAAAGAGAAAGAGTTATCATTAGGTCAGTGTCAATATAATAGGCCGTCATGGATGTCAGCCACGAAAATGTGGTGGTATGTTACAATTCTAGTGTCGCACATGGCTTAAGTTTAATCTTAACCATGTGTATATAAGTCTTGGATACTTTTCTTTTGTAAGTCGATTTTTAAGGGTGAGTTCTATCTAAGATTTGTAACATTAAGCATGATGGTGGGGTATGATGGTGGGGTGGGGTTCTTTGATTGTAATGGGGTTGGAATAATGTGCCTTGGGATGTGATTAATTTGTGTGAGACTTGGAGGGTGACGGGGATGTGGGTATTTTTGGTTTGTTGTCTTTTTGGTGGGGTTTTGGGCGTTTGGGTTTCTGGTAGTGATAGGTTTTCTGGGTGTGAAAAATCACACAAATTCGGTGTTACTGGTTAACAGCTAGATTTTGGACAGTGTTTGGCATGATGGGTTGGTCAAAAACTGTAGTGGTGCGACCGGATGAGTGTTGGGTGACGGGTCAAATATTGTTGAGGTATGAGATGTTGTAATAGTACCTTTTGCAGCTCCTTGAGGACTCCATCCAATTTGGCATTAGCTTCTTCCAACTTTGTTATTGCACTTTTAATTATGTTTTTAAGATGATTAATTTGTTGCTCCAAACAATCCATTCTTTAATCCGCCATCGAATAACTTGGCTCTGATAACAATGTTGCGTTAATGCTTTTACATACACGTAATGAAATAGATTGTTAGATTTACACTCTTTAAATTTGTTAAAGGAACCAAAAACCTTTTCAAACATAAAGTTTGGATTAATTTTCTACTTCTTTTATTCATAACATAATGCCCTTTATTGACAAAACCCTAAGAGTTTGAGTTTCTGGAGTCGCCAAAGAGAAAACAATAAGAGACACTCTCTCTAAGATGAGGGAAGATCTAGATTTAGATCTAGATCTTTTCTCCTCCTCTTTCACGATAGCAGTATTCAGTGTCTTCTTTGTAGGCTCTACCGGTCTCCGTTTTTGACGTGTTGCTTTAGATCTAGATTCAGATCTAGTGTCTTCAACATTAGATCTGATCGTCTTCTTCAGCCAAGGTGTGTTTTCGAAGGAATGTCTACGATATCATGCTCCTTCGCTGCTGCTTGTAGGTTTTCTGTTTTGGTTTTTGTTTTTTATTTTATTGTCCTGGCCGTTGGGCTGAAGATGTGAATAATGCTTCTGGCTTTTAGTCGAGAGGGGAATGGTTTGAGTGTTGGTGTTTTGCTCATGCCTGAAAAATGGCTTCATGTGCCCCCCGAAAGGATTTTGCATTAGTATATCTGTTCTATAAACTGAAAATCGAGCTGGGATAGCGGATGTTTGACGTTATAGATTGGTTTTTCATTGTAAGATCTATATGTTTTTTACTTTTATGACGTGTAATATTTTAGCTTCGGCTATGATCTTGCAGAACTATATGTTCTGTGATTGTAAGAGCTTTTATGCTCTTGACCACTATTAATGAAATCAGATTAATTTTCCCTAAAAAAAAAAAAAAAAACTCTTTAAATAGGCAAATTATTACAATATTTTATTCATAAGCTTTTATTGAAATATAAACTAACTCTTACATGGAAATAAATAAAGACAATATCAAATAATAAGGAAAATGATAAAGTCATAATTTAAATCTAACTAAAACCCAACTTTTTTCTCTAACAGCATGCATATGATGTAAGAATATTAATTGGATGATATGAACACGTGCCTTCTTTCAATTGGACATGACCTCAGTATCGTTAAAAACTAAACAAAACATAAACAAAGAGAGTTATTTGACAATAGTTCGAACTTTCGGGAATAACTTCTAAACTGTAGTCAGCGATTTGATAAACTATGAAACTTCCAAGACCCTATCAAAGATTTTTGGGTAAGAAAATAGACAAAACAATTGAATCAATATTGATTGTCCAAAGCTTCAAGGTGGAAAGCAAAATTGTAGAATTGAAAAATACAAGATAATATATATGGGTTTCAAAGATTTCAATAGTCTTGACTCTCTGAATAAAAAATCATCTTTTATGGGTGCAAACATAGGAATCATTCCAACCATGCAAAGTGCAAGCAGCCACTTTTATAATAATTGATGGCATGGCTTGAATCATGACAATATATCCGAGGAGCTCCACACCTTATAATGACAACAGACAACGCAAGAAAGATTAAACAAATATGAAGCATGCATGATATCAGCATGCATCTATCTCACTGTCAGAAGAAAGAAAAGACAGTGGTTGGGTAATTGAAGGCCATGAAGAAAGAATATCTAGTGCTTTGTAGGGCCGCTGAGAGAGAAAAAAGAATGTTTGCAGGATTCAACTGGACGCCGACGCCCACTTGCTGAGCCGCCCCCTTCTTTTTCCCAACTGGATATTTTTGTGTTGATGTTGATCAGGTCCGACTTGTTTTTTGGAAGTTTCTCATTCCTGCAAGTTTTGGCTGCCATTTTTTTTTTCTTCTTATTTTGAGTGTGGGTGATTTTCTAGAACCGCTCTTAGAATGATCTGAACCCAGTAAGAGATCTCATGCAATGAACCCAAAGAAATTCCAAAAAGAGAGAACAAAAACAGATCTAATTAAGTTGAAAAACAGTTCGTTTGTGGGTATAAAATTATATAAGTCAACCATAACTCAACTCATTTGATTAAACAGTCTAATTCTGTCAATTTTAACTTGTTAATTTTGTATTATGTTTATGTCAAATTCACGAGCTGTTTTAAACATTATCGGTCCTAATTACAACACGAAGCGAAATATTTATTGCTCCACACACTCGAAAGTACAACTCAACTGATATCTTTTATTAAGTTTCATGCTGGGTTGTTCATTGGCTATTATATGAGGTCTATTTCTTCTTCTTTCTTGATGGGATTCGACATATCAAAAAAATGAAAATAATTTGAAGTATTGTGATGCGACAACCCCAAAATTATTAGTCTCATTATATTTGGTATAAAAAGATAAATTTTTTAGTCGAAGGACCACACCACATATGCTTTTGTGTGATATGAGATAATAAAAACTGAAATGCTACACTTATTCCATTTTTTTATACAATTTTTTTTTTTTCACTTGTAAGTGATTTTTAAAACCACGATTTTTAAAACTAAAGATATTTTTAAAAGCCACCGTAAAAAGTTGTGTAAAAAAATTAGAATAGGTATAATATTATTCTAATAAAAAATAATGTTTTGACATGACATATAGATCAAAACAATTTTAAGTGTCTTGATCCCACAAACCCAAAATTTTCAATCACTTCAAAGCAACACCTTTCGCAATCAAATGCATTTATTAAGATGATCGTATCATTTAGTGTATGAAAATTGATTTTTTAGCTGTGAAAATCACAACTCATAAAGCTTTGAAGTGACCAAAAAATAATGAGGTGATGCGTAACATTCATGTCAAAAGGCTCATAAAAACATATTTCCTCATTAGGTTGTTGGATCCGGATTCCCTCTAATTGGGGAAAAATTGGAGATTCTTCAATTATTAATCGTGGCCATTCATTTTAAATCTAATGGTTTCTAAAATTATTTAAACGTCGATAAAACAAAAGTCATCATTTAATGTCTCCGTTATATAAAAGCAGCTAACATTTTATAGACCATTGGATTTAAAATGAATGGTTATGATTAATAATTGGAGAATCTCCAATTTCTCCCCAATTGGAGGAGATCTAAATCATGAGGTTGTTCAACTGTGAGCATATTTGAGATTGCATTGGAAAGTTGGAGTTTTTAAAGTTAGAAGTAGTTTTTTAGAAAAAAAAAAAAAGTTTTTTTAGGATGTGTTTGAGATTGTGTTGAGAAATATAGTTTTTAAAGTAAAAAATAGCTTTTTAGGAAAAAAAAAAAAACTTTAATTTTAAACTTTTTTTCAAAAATGTGTTTTAGACATTTTAATAATAAAAAAAATTAAAAAAAGTAATTTTAAATTTTTTATCAAAACATGTCACATTTTTGTTCGATGCATATTTCTAAGTATTAAAAGTATTTTTCAAAAAATGAACCCAAAGAAATTCCAAAAAGAGAACAAAAACAATTCTAATTAAGTTGAAAAACAGTTTGTTCATGGATAAGATTATATAAGTCATCCATAACTCGATTTATTTGAGTAAACAATCTAGTTTTCTTAATTTTGACTCGCTAATTTTGTATTGTGTTTGTGTTAAATTCACAAGTTTTAAACATTATCGGTCCTAATTACAACACGGAGCGAAATATTTATTGCTCCACACACTCAAAAGTATAATTAAATTGATATCTTTTATGAAGTTTCATGCTAGGTGTTGTTCATTGGCTAATATATGAGGTCTATTTCTTCTTCTTTCTTGTTGGGATTCGACATATCAAAAAAATGAAAATAATTTGAAGAATTGTGATGCGACAACCCCAAAATCATTAGTCTCATAATATTTGGTATAAAAAGATAAATTCTTTTAGTTGAAGGACCACGCCACATATGGTTTTGCATGATATGAGATATTGAAAAAAGAAATGCTACACTTATTCCATTTTATTTTACAATTTTTTCACTCATTGGTAATTTTCAAAAATCACAATTTTTAAAACTAAGGGTATTTCACCGTAAAAAATTGTGCAAAAATATAAGAGTAAATATAGTATTATTCTAATAAAAATAAGGTGAAATTTCAGTTTGCTCCTCGAACTTCCAGCCAATTGTATAAATCCTCTCTGAATTTTTAAAACTCTCACTTAGGCCTCTGAACTTTGATTTGCTCTCACTTTAGACCTTTCTGTTAGTTTTAATGTCCAAAACGATGTCATTTTGAGTTAGATGGGTGCTGAAGTTTGGGGCACAAAACAGAATAATTTTAACATAAGGGATTCTAAGCAAATCAAAGTTCAGGAGTCTAAGTGAAAGTTTTACAAGTTCAAAGAAGGTTTTATACAATCAGTTGAAAGTTTGGAGGACAAACTAAAGTTACACTTAAAAATAATATTTTGACATGACACAAAAGTAAAACACAATTTAAGTGTCTTGATGCCACAAACCCAAAATTTTCAATCACTTCAAAGCAACACCTTTTGCAATCATATATTTTTGCAATCATATGCCTTTATTAAGATGCTCGTACCATTTGGTGTATGAAAATTGATTTTTTTTTTTGCAGTGAAAATCACAACTCATAATCTTTGAAGCAAATGAAAAATCATAAGCTTTGAAGTGGTCGAAAATAATGTTTTGACATGACACAAAAGTAAACAATTTTATGTGTCTTGATGTCATAAATCCAAAATTTTCAATCACTTCAAAGCAATACCATTTGCAATCATATGCCTTTATTAAGATGCTTGTACCATTTAGTGTATGAAAACAGTTTTTTTTTTTTTTTTTTTTTTTTTTTCCGCGGTGAAAATCACAACTCATAAGCTTTGAAGTGGCCGAAAAATAATGTTTTGAGACACAAAAGTAAACAATTTTAAGTGTCTTGATGTCATAAATCCAAAATTTTCAATCACTTCAAAGCAATACCATTTGCAATCATATGCCTTTATTAAGATGCTCGTACCATTTGGTGTATGAAAACTGATTTTTTTTTGCGGTGAAAATCACAACTCATAAGCTTTGAAGTGACTGAAAAATCATAAGCTTTGAAGTGGCCGAAAAATAATGTTTTGACATGACACAAAGGTAAACAATTTTAAGTGTCTTGATGCCATAAATCCAAAATTTTCAATCACTTCAAAGCAATACCATTTGCAATCACATGCCTTTATTAAGATGCTCGTACCATTTGGTGTATGAAAACTGATTTTTTTTGCGGTGAAAATCACAACTCATAAGCTTTGAAGTGACTGAAAAATCATAAGCTTTGAAGTGGCCGAAAAATAATGTTTTGACATGACACAAAAGTAAAAACAATTTTAAGTGTCTTGATGTCATAAATCCAAAATTTGCAACCACTTCAAAGCAATACCTTTTGCAATCATATGCTTTTATTAAAATGCCCGTACCATTTGGTGTGTGAAAATTGATTTTTTTTTTTTGCAGTGAAAATCACTACTCGCTTCAAAGCAATACCTTTTGCAATCATATGCCTTTATTAAAATGCCCGTACCATTTGGTGTATGAAAATTGATTTTTTTGCGGTGAAAATCACTACCCATAAGCTTTTAAGTGACTGAAAAATCATAAGCTTTGTAGTGACCGAAAAATAATGTTTTGACATGACACAAAAGTATTTAGCGGTGAAAATCA